>LS997563.1:20902686-21607686 GCA_000469685.2 Haemonchus contortus | reverse complement strand
AGGGAAACCCTTTCACCCTTGAAAACAATCAAACATCCATGGCCGACTCATAGTCGGAGCTATAAAAGCAAATGGCGGCCTCAGTCTCGACTTGAAGACGAAAAATCAATTCGGGGTTCTCGTATGTAAGCATTTTCCGGTTTGTTAATGCTCTATAGGTTCAGGCCATGTTCCCAATCGGCTTTCCTTTCTCATACATAGTAATCAAATGAGCTTCTGTTCAATATGATCATTTCCAGCGAAAAAATACTGCACAATCGGACTGCTCCTGTTGGTTTCGTTCTTTTTTCGACCCCATAATCACGGTACCCAAGGGTAGGTTGGGCTGGATCACTCGTGTTCTATCAGTTAGACTCGATTCCCAATTGGGAAACTATTTGGCCGTTGGGTAAGCAAAACCTTTCGTAGCGGTTAGAAGCCCCAACTATAAAAATCAATAGCACTGCGCTTAGTTCAGCCCGGAAAAATACGCTCCAAATAGGGAATCGTTTAGACGGCTATCGATTTCTCAAAGAAAAGGGAAGAATTGACTCTTTCACTTCATTGAAATTCATGAGCATTCCCTTTGCAAAGTGAATTTACTCATTCAATCAAGTAGGTTGCTCTACAGATGCGATGCTTTCCACTAACTCCTATGAATTCAGTTCCCTTCATATCCTCAGTTTGTTAATTGAGTCACCAACCATCTGTTTATGTTGCAACAACATGCACTTCAGCTTTTCAAAAGGTGCTTATGCCCTTTCTCATTTGGAGCTGGAGCGAATAGCCTCCAATTTAGACATTGCCAAATTGCTCCCCAATCTAGAGTAATGGTTGGATCGCAGCCATGGCTGTTGCCCAGCAGCAGTTTTCAACCTCCTCATTGATAACTCTTCACTGACTTGACCTCAGGTCGATCATGTGCGTTTGCATTCTGGCTGGGTGTAATTTCTATTGAGCCGTTTGAACCATTGTTTTCTTCAGAACTTTTTTTACTTGCATCAGTATGTTGCAGTGGCCAAAACAATGTCGTTTAGCTAAAATTTGGGAGCAACGAATAGGAAGCGGTCCAAGACCCTTTCCTTCCCAAGCCACTCTATGCTGATAGCCCAAACTTTGATGGAATAATTTGTTCCCGAATGGCTTCTGTGTTGCAGGACTGATGAAAAGTGTGCGTGTGATGAATTACTGGACATGGGCATGGGCCAGCCCCTTGTTGTCGCTGGCCGGCCACGCACCCTTTGCTCTTTCAGTGCTACGCGGGGTCCCTTCATTGTCATTCTTTCCCATTTATCTCCTCGGCCTCGAGGCTGTTGTTCCTCTCTCGTCTCTGGGGCCAACCCGCTGTGTTTTGCGCATCACCACCCCTCGATAACATACTCAAAGGGAGCAAGAGCAAGATTCCTACCACTCAATGCTTCTCTACTTAAGCTTGTACTTCTACGAAAACTCGCCCTCTTGATGCAAACTGGCTCCCCAGCTGCCTACTCATATTTCTACATCCTCTCCTTCGATTTCAGCTGGGAAAAACGTCTCCGGAAAGATTTTCTCGAAATATTCTCGAAGATGGGGCTTAGCTGATCCAGAGCGGGAGATCTCGATTGGCCCTTTTGCCAGCATCGACGATCACAGCGTTACGTGGACTGGGCATTTCAGTTATGATGTTTTCTTCTTTCAAACGAGTAGGTAGTTGTTCTAAAGTGTTTCGTCAGTTGCTGCCAGTTCGCCACCACTCACTCATCTCATATATCTAACTTGATTGTGTCCTTCATGCTGAGTGTCGTTAAACCGTCAAGTGCTACATGTTTGTTTGAAGACACAGTAAGCGACAAACATTCAAGCTCATCAGAATCCTAGTACCCTGAAAACGCCGGCTCTGGGAGCTTTGCAGTCGGAAGGCGGCCTACTAGGGCGAAATGAATGCTCAAAAACTGGTTCCGACGCTCATTGCCGCTCAATACTCTCGAGAAAGGCCGTGTTGAGCTGCCTTCTAGAGGCTAATATCCTCCAGAATGGGGTATCCTAGTTGTAAATGCATTCATCTGATGCACCCGTTAAAGGTTTCGATCCAATGCTATTCAGCGACTAATACTTCGACCCGCAGGACAGGCATAGTAGTGGTAGTATACCAAGCAGTATTAGCACGGTGTTGGGGTACAACACGGACTGAAAGGGGAAACTGTGCTAATTTCTTGTCATAGTAACACTTTTATGTGATACCCCCTCCCTCCTCTCCTCCCCTCCAACTACATTTTCACCCTAGATCTTGAGATTTCTGCAAATTTTCTCTTTTTTGCCACCGATGAAATATCTACGGGAGTAGTTCATTCAGCAGCAGCAGCTGCAGCAAAAGCCCACTCCTATTATCCGTTCTGCTCGAATAACTTCAAGGTCTGCTCGTTAATTTTTCATAACTCATAGTAATCAGTGCTCCACTCGTATGGAGGAGGTAGAACTGAAAATTAGCACCTAAATTTTTATTTTCCAGGTGAGCTTTCGCCCCTTCCCCCCCCCCCCCCCCCCTTTAATGCCTTCCTAGAATCCATAGTTGCTATGATTGTATATAATCTGTTGCAAAAAGATAAATACGTCCCACTAAAACGAACCACAAGTGCTAGGGAGTGGGTCTCTGGGTACGGAACCCAGGAAGATACCTCAACGTCGATCCATCCTGACTCAACGATATATTATCATCCACATCCCTCCCACTGAATCCAGTCAGAAAGTCACGCAAATCTCGTTCATTTTTGGCCTAATGTGGCACATATGCTGTACGTATCCGATTTTCTTTTCAAAGACCCTGCCAAACATCCATGCAAAACCCTCTCATCGAAGAGAAAGTCGTTTTCATTGTCATGCCTGAATGATGGCGGGACAGACTGCTGTGCGAGCAAGCAACGGTTCTGGCAAACGGTCTACTATTCAAGCGAATTCTCAAGGGTCATGCGACCTCTCTTAACACTTTTCCCTACATCCCTCCCATTGAATTTGATAGGAAGCCATCTTGTTTTTCGCGGAATGTGCGAATGTGATCGTCGCTTTGGAAAAAGATCGCGTTCGATATTCCATCTTCTAGCATTTCTGCTTAGTTTCAGTGAAATATAACACATCATGTTATAGCTGACTGGTATGCCCGTGCGGTAATTTCTAAGTCCAAAGAAGGTTATAGACTCCAAAAGCTCACGAGTAAAATACAAAACTTTTGAAAAAACTCAAATTTAAACCGATATTAAATGGAACTCATGGATGGCCAGATTTTGAAAAGAGACCTTAAATGAGATTTTTCGAAACATTGCTCCAAACCATGACTCCCATGCGCCCATCTGGGAGCCGCTTCTACTCGAGCACCCCTTCCATTTCTACTTCGCTTTTTTTTCTGCACGAAACTTATATTATATATGGCTATGTATGGCCGTTCTAACGTTGTTAGAAGTATTTGAAAACGCCCGTCCATACGGCCCGATGTACGACTCGCCCCGTCTCGCGCTGCTTCAGGAAATAGGGAATTTATTCGGCTCAAAGCAATGCATTTTTCCCGGACATAAAAAGTCCAGGAGAGTCGAGAGAATACCGCAAAAAAGCCGAACGAGGCCAATTCCGGAAGGCGGCTCGGGCAATCACATCGAGGCCGTCTAACATGACTAATGATGCCATTTATGGGCTCTTGAGGTGATGTTTGTGCCCCAAAAACTTTCAAAGAATCTATTGATGAGTGCAGGAGATGAGCGTTCCACTTCGCCTGTGGGGGGAACGAAGGAAGGATTTTTTTGTCAACACTCCCTGAAGCCCAGTTTCAGCTGAAAACTGGCACCATTTAGGCTTTGAATATCTCTCTATATACCTTATCTTCTGAAGAATAGTATTACTGTGTTCTTTCTCTCCCTTGAACGTCTCTTCTCTTCCTTCTCTTTCGCCGCCGGCCGCACTCTGCCGATTCATCTACCAGTATTGGCCAAACGAACGGGCACACCACACTGGGCTGCACTGCTGTTTTGGTTTGGAAATCGAATTGGCACACGAGACAAACGAAACGCGCCGCCGGAATCGAATCATCTTGCATATTTTGTGTATTGCGAGAAATTTCAGAGCCCAACTACTCCTTTCTCACCCCCCATAAAGCTCCCAAACAGTTGCTTTCATTTCCTCACTTCTTCATCTCATTTATTGAATATTCAATGGCGTTCCTGACAACTAAGCAATCGAATTCGAATCTGAATTCATTGTTTCAAAGTGTGAAGGATTTGTTTGGGAGACATTCTTCTGTATGGACTTTATCCTGATGTACAGCAACTCCCGATCGACGCCAGTAACGCATTCATATCTCAGTGGCTAGTCCCCCTTTTGTTTGAGGGTTCCTTAAGTATCTATGATATGAAGGAAATCACAAACAATCAATCTCCCAATTTCACCCACTCGCATTTCCCGAAGTTGAACCTATTTCACCTTCTCTTGTGTCGTTGCCCGTCTTTTACCTTTAAAAATTTTTGAAATGTGAAGAGAGGTTTGCTGTCTGTAGGAGGGCTAGCATTCCCAAGTCTAAATCAGCTTTCACTTGATGGGCTACATTGGTGCTATGAAAAGCTGTCTTCAAATCTTACGCGCAGTGAGCTCCGTCAGATGTCCTAGAATGGGCCGAAGTATTTCGGATTTACTTATGTCGATAGGACCTTCCACGAAGGGACTTTTCGGTCGCATAATTGGTTGAGATGATCTCCGTAGTTCAATGATTATAGACCACCGTTGAAATCCGCAAATTAGAACCATAAAAGAAGTTGAAGTCGTGGTTCATCACTGACCGCTGATGGTTTTCCTCTTTACTTTATCACGGAAGTCTTCCCTTTGCAAATCATCTTTAACTTGAGTTTCGTCCGGTTTCAAACATATGGAACGAGGTTTCAAACATATGGAAACACTGCAAAATAGTTTCACAAGGAGCGTGTTGACTCGGACTATAGATTAGTGTAATAAATCCCACAAAGAGCAGTGCTAGAGAATAAGATGAATGGAATTGAGTCTGTTCCTTGGCAAGTGCAGGAGCCAATATATTATTATTCTACTTACAGTTAGAATACTCACAAGAAGGTCATTTGTTAGTTTACGTGGGAAATCTCGCGCTTCATTCATCGTACACTCGAGGTATCAGTTGGAATAACTCTTCCCCATGCCTGGGTCCAACATGAGGGCTAGTTCTTCTGTCACTCGGGCTCACTCTGAGTTCGTGAACTTGTCAAGAGATATACCATGTTCAAGGCTTTGTCACATTTTTAGAAGGTATTGAAACAAAACTTGGCCTGAGAGCTATACGGGTTGGTCATTTTTGCTTCGGTTGAATTACACTGAGGGGGTTGTCAGACTCCCTATTTTATTGTATTTCCCTCTTGTTCAGTTGTCTTCAGTTAAAGGATGAAGGATAAAGTTTTTGGCGTCAATCCCTTCTAAGGGATGCCCCCTGCACTCGACTTCCAATCAGAATCGTAGTGGCGTAATGAGGGCGTATGAGGCCTATACATACAATGACTTGCGGTGGCCAGCCGATGTACAAGTCAGTGCCTTTATCCTCCCAGACGAGTTCGATACCAATTTACCGACCCTGGAGGGCTGGAAGGCTTGGTTGGCCTGGGCTGTTATCGATCCGGGATTTGAACCCGCAGCCAGGTGTGTGAGATAGTGCGCCACGTGCCACTACACAACTTCCGCCCTTTGTCTTTAGTTGATTGTATTTTTTGCTTACTAGTATTCTCTCAGGGTAGTGTTGTAGTTGGAGATATTTATTTTTGGTTCACCAGCTCACTGACTGCTCATGAAGTGATTGTTGGGCATAATAAGTAAATAATTAAATAAAAGTGTATATTTGACTCGTTCCAAAACTATCCACTTTTTGTTCAAACGTCTCAGCAGCTTTTCAAATCTTCTATTTCTTTCCTGTCCTTTCTTCACTCCTCTTCCATCTCTTTCCACTTCCCCACTCCTGTTTAATCGCGATTCTAGGAAAATTATTGAAGTTCCACTTTGCGATTGAGTCCCACTACCTTACGATTAGTGTTACTCGTGAAGTTCTCGAAAAGTTCGGCAGTATATATAGTTTATGTAATTTCTCGAAGCTATATAAATTATAAATACCACTGAATGACCGAATGCGAGGGCAACCTTGAGATATGAGCGATGAATTACCATAATAGCCTTATTAGAAAGCAAAATACCCGAACAGGAGTTCACATCTCGATTACCTCTTGCTCGATTCTCGGACGAAAGGATAAGGTTTTTGTTAGTCAGAGATGGAACAGAAATTCGACTGTCTTTCGGAAATCAGACTTCAGAGTCAATCCATTTTCAAAAAGACTTACGGAAGCCACTTCCTTTCAAACAAGTCTGTAGTCAACCAAATTATTCGAAGAAATGGGGACACACAGTTGTTTCAGACTGGGTGCTCTTTTCATGCTTCATGCTGAGTTACATTCAGTTTTCAATTTTAAACTTTTGACATCCGTCCAAGAAAATCGACCATGGCTGGTCGATTCCTCTATGAAGCTCAGCTCATGAAGTCTACAGTGTATCAATTGTGAATCGGCCTAACTGCTCACTTCTTTGCGAGTGGCTGAGGGTGATAAACCTACGTACAACGTGATATTCGTCGATAATCCTGCTATTAACACAAAATCATTTTGATAGTACGCTACTGATGTGACTCTGAAGATGTTCCGGTTTCCAAGCAGCTAATAAGATAATTGCTAATCCTACAATGATTAAAGAAAAAACATCATTCCAATCTAAGATGATGAGGGTGTGGGAATGAAAATTCGTTTTGAAAAATGTGATTCTTGTAGCTGTAAACGTTTTGTAGCATAGGGAAGTGTGAGGAAACTCAAAGAATGAGAATGTTAGGGCATTTAGTCAAAGAGGCGATAGGGAGTAGGGGAAAGAATTCCTTCATCATGTATCTTATTCGGAATCGAAGCAACGTCGCTGTATGCATGTTGTTTGACTCATTAGCGAGGAATCGAATGCACGCAGTTCTTTTTACAATTCTTCCACTTGAATGCACCCAGTGACTACGCGTTTATTTTGAATCAAGCGAGAGCTAACGGGTAGATAAGGGGAAAGGAAGGTCCCTAGCATGTGTGCAGGATGCCAGGATTTGATATCAGAACAGGCCTGGGTGGTTGCTTTCCCCGAGCAATTTAAACCGCTCACGTGTTGGAGCTATCACTATGCAAACTAGCAAGAAGGAAGATTGGACTTTCAGGCTAGAAACCTCATTGGACTGCTGTACATGCGAACGCTGTTGGGAAGAGAGTCGAAGCGAAGGTCTTTTTGAAGATACCCTTCCCTTTTTCCTTTATATAATGCATGCCCACGACTAAGAGGGGGGGTCTACTTTAATCTTGATTCCTCTGTGTGCAACTCCTCAACTTAAAGAGAAGTCTGGCGAAGATGCGACACGTCCAACGTCTTCAACTATATATACCAGACGGGTCATCCGGCTTACGCCGGGCTTCATACTTTACTTTTACAAATAAAAAGAAAATATAGTTAGGGGGGAGGCAGGAGGGTTGTGGGCTTTGCATTTATTCAACACTGAGGTTTTCAGTGCAGAGAAGGACGGGTAGCCGACCTTGAAGCTAGGATGGGGTATGAGTTGAATATTCAATTGACTCACCCACCCTGGTGCTCCTTTCCTCTCGAAGGTCAGGTCAAAAAACTGTATGTCCTCGGCTAAGAAACTTCGCTGTGCACAACCTCTTTATCTGCTGTCTGCAATGTTCAAATAAAGCGCAGGTTTCTGGACTACAATATTACCTCCGATGTTTGTATAGACCTACGTAGCAGGATGCCAGTACTGACCGAAATCACAGTTTTGAAGTACCCACTTCAATCCACATTACTCAATTCACTGCGCAGTTCTCACTCTACCCCATTAAATTACCCACTAAAATACTGTTTTATATATTAGAAGGAAATGCATGATAGAGTTGGGTTTTCAATATCGTTACCATTATCATTATCATGAAGTTTTGCGGGCGGACAGACATACAACCCGACAAACACACAAACATACAAACCAACACACCAGGTTTTTGCTTTATGAATAAGAGAGATATATGTTTACTTATCTGTTTTCTCATTGATAATCATTTATTGATGCCCACATGGTGAGATCATTGTCGCGTTTGCTTTCAGCGTCGTGCCGGGGCCTTTGCTTCAGAAGCGCATGTTGAGGTACAGCCAGTGCTAGACGAGCCTTATGTTTCCCGGGCTTCCTTTTCCTTCTACCACCCTGCTACTTTGATATTTCCACTTGATTCCAATGGTAAAAGCTTACTGTCAAGTGAAATTCACAATCCTGTTCCTTCTATTTCAAAGAACGTCAGTGTATCGATCGCAATGTTCACTTCCGAGAATTCCTAGAGGGCGACGGATCACTTGCTGAATTTCGTAGACACTGCTCCATTCATCATTAGGGAGATATTCGCATCTGACAGCATTGGGATGTTTTAACAGTCTTTGAGAGAATTCCTTATAAGCGATTTTTATTACCTGATTTAAGGGAAATTTTTATAGCCTCAGAGGCCAAAAATGGAACCGCACAGTTTTACAGTGACGGAGGTTCCCCTACCATTCTCACTTATTTAAGGAAAGGGCAGAAACTCGATTTTACCAGAAACTCCTCATGAATTTCTTCGACCCCTGATCCCTGGTAGCGCGCTGATTCTGTGCGAAAGAACTGATGAACATAGAGCGAAAATCACTTCTATGGCATTGCAGAAAAGCAATAAATGGCCCGGCGAAATTCGATTCGAAAACTTTCAAAAGGCTCATAACTAAACCTTTTTTTTCAAGGTACAAGGTCTCGATACGGCGAAGTAATCCGTTTGGGTAAGCGCCGACTGAGCGCGTGGACTTGGCCGCCGGCCCCTCTCGAGCTGGAAGTGGGATATCAATACATAGAGGGTTGAACCCCTTCGAAGGAGATTTTCCAGTCAGACTGATACTATAATGGATGGAACACGAGCCAAATGGGGAATATGACATGATTCGTAACAATTGCGGCAGTAAGGTCAAATCGTTCTCATTCACCCTATGAAGAAGAAATATCAAGAAGAAAAAGAAATTCCCATCTTTTGAACTGAACCCCTACGCTACTCATCCGTTCTGAGAATGATACAAAGGTCCTTACGAGGTTTCAAATGATTTGGACGTTGATATAACGACCAAAGGTGTCAAACGGCATTTCTGAGAACTCATCCAAAATTCATTGGATAGGTCATCCTACTACCCAACCAGTTCTATTAATCGATTAACCGCTAAATATGGAATCAATTAGAGAGCCTATGTCCTAATTGGGATTTCTGAAACTAATTTAGTTCTCAGAAAGTGAGAATCTGCAGAATAACACTTAGCTCAATTCATTGATAGGGAGCAGTGGCGTGGGGCCCTCTGAAAGAAGCGCGTTTTACCGCTTCGTCATACTGTTCAAAATATACTGAGAACTCACTTTACTGAGAAGAATAACAAAGCGAACATCTAGTCAGCCATTTGATCTTAACGATACTCCCGGGACTTGTCAAGGAACCGCTTTTGAATCAAACTGCAAGCGCAGAAGTGCCATTAGAGAGCCAAACGTCGATGCGTGCCAGCACTTCAGCATACAGAAAACTGGCCAGTGATGATAAGAACCGATAACCGATTTGATTCCCCTGCACACCCTACTTCAATGGAACAGATTACTTCTGAGTTGAAACCTATGAGCTACTCTTGTGGCTTCTATGTCACTCACTTGCTCGACCATTATGAATATTAGACATGAGCAAAGATTCCCTTGTGGAAGAACCGGGAGCAGCGCTTTTACAAGGCCATTCGGTTGCTCGGCACAAGGCGACATTTTATAATAAAACCCACAATGATATGCAAAATTGCCTTTGAAATCCAATCTGATCCATGCCCATTAGCAGCGAAGCGAACGCAGGGGCTCAATATTCACGCAGACGAGGGAGAGAGCAGTTGGGATGAGATGACGGGGCTTCCCACAAGGTGTTGCACAGAATACAAATCGGAATCCAATTTGAGCAGTCTTTTTCTTCAGCCTCTGGAAATGAGGAATCTAAAAATTCCGGCCTTCCAGGCTCGCCAGAGATCAGCGCAGCACAGATTCAAGGGATATGAGTGGGTGGCCAGCAAAAAAATTGTCAGCGAACATGGGGTTGAATTGGAATTAGGGATCAGGGTTGAATTCATTAGTGACGTCGAACTCAGTAACGTTGGGTCGAACTCATAGAACCTCGCCGTTGCTCGAGACCGCCTCATAGATATAGCCCGGAATCTTTAAATCGAGGGAAATACTGAACTTGGTTTCTTTCTTGACTTTCATAAGACTGAAACTCATTCCGTTCTGAGCAAGACTACTTCTACTGTCCCGTATGTGCTCGGGCATTATGTTGAAATGCGATTTGCTATTTGATCAACTGTCCCAAAAGTCCTTTTATTCACTACTTCAAATTCCTTTCTCGCATTTTCTCAGCTCCTTCCATACTTTTCTTCTTTCTCTTCTCATCATTTACCACCGATTTTTCAGTCGCCTGGGTGTGTTTTGTTTCTACTTCTTTCCTTCACTCACGCCCTTTCTTCTTACTATTCTATTTTACCTTCGCCGACTTTTTATTTCCCATTTGCCTTACTCCTCCCATTCCTGCACCCATGTGTAAAAACTTGTCTTTTTAGAAAATTTATTTCGAGAGAGCTTGAATTTGTTATAGCAAGGAAACATTCTTGTTCGGTCATTCCCGATACGTGCTAGTTCTGAAAAAGGACAGACAGCGATTGCTTTAGGAATCTGATTCTGAAAAATTCAGCTCTCCAAGCGCAAACCTAGTAATTGAGGAGAAGTTATTTCTCAAGGTTATGAATGTCCTGCATGAAATCTCATTGGAATTTTCTCAAACCTTCCCAATACACGCTAACCCTTCACAATCGTCCGTATGGACCGTATTGCACCTTTTTGGGTCAGCTTTCGCATTTTCCGTCATCTTCATTCCGAGCTCTCAGTAAAGAGCGTTCCATGTGTACTCATATCGAAGTTGTGTCGGTACACTGGAAATGGCTCAAATTGTTTACTGCCGTATACACTAAATTGAGTTGTTAAATGTACTTTTACCTTTCGATGGCCGGCTGTGGAGTATATGGAAATTTTCATTTGGCGTGAAATAGCTTCATCTTATAGTGCATGTACATCGCGGTGCCATTTCGATATCTTAGCTGTTGAACCTGTGCCATTTCGGGCTCTGTGCACGTAAGAGTCACGGAAAGGGATATGCACTATGGCACAGGATGACAAATGACGATAAACTCGTTACTGTAATAGTAGCCTCCGAAAATAGTAGCCGAAAGCAATGCTGAAATGTTATTATTAGCCCGATGAAGGTTTTTGAAGGATAGCAAGGGTTTCAATTCAGAGTGGAGGTTCAAATTTTCAGTATTTGCAGTCTATCGTAATTGTTGCAGCCTCTACAACGCCCTGAGACACGTACCTGTTTGGGTCAGACGCCGTTTACTCTACTCGCTTCTGATTAGATTTTTCGGAAAGCATTTTCAGTGTAGTATGCCTTTGGGTTACATTAAGAAAATTATAAAGAAAAGGCGTATCTAACTGGAATACCTGGGGAAGGCTTCGCTCGCGGATCACATTTGCAACAGTCGAGCCGCGACCTTCCCTCGTACTTGAAAAATGGGACTCACTTGGTTAAAGTGACATTGCCAACCAAGAAACCGTTTTTATGATGCTCATCCATAATATTGAGCCATTAAGTTACTACGTTACATACACTGCAACATGCAAGGCTCCATTCTGATGAGTCTCACTAGGGATTAGTTGTCGAACTGAGCTGCACTCGAAGTAATCCGTCCGTAAAAAGTATCTGAAATTAATGCCGTTCGGTTACTTCTGCTGCTTCGAAACTATTTCTCTTCGATTCTCTCTGTGTAGATGGGCGGAAGCGCCTCTGCGAAGAAGGCAGCCAATCCACTGTTGCTGCTGCACGGCTCGTTAACCATAAAAGGAATGGTGGATCGATCCAGAGAACATTCTATATAATCACCCATAGCTTGTCAAAAAGCATGCGACGGCGTAAGCGGTGGGAGTACCCTTCCCATTTTCCATAGCGCTCTTTCAAGCCCTGCTTTAAGTTTGCTTCAATCATGAAGATGTTCATACTAGGGAACGCTCCCGGAAGGGAACCATCCTACCTTTTTTCCTTATGGTCCCATTTTCGAGAGGCATCTGTTCATTCATAATTCTGCTTCTTCCACACCCCGCTTCGGGTTAAATTTATGACACTTCTCACGAATGACGTAGCTACAATCCATTTCGAAAACGGCAATTATCTCTGAGCGATGAAGATCTTCTTTATTGCCTTTGTAATTCCGAGGACTCGACTTTTTTGAATTTCTGAATTTCAAAAACGCTTTTGCTTTTCTCGAAGTAACCCGTCGATAAAGACAAGTAGAAGATGGCCAGTAGACGCTCTTGGTGTGAAGATTCTTCGATACTTAGTTGTGGGCTCACTAATGGACTTCCAATTGCCATTCATGACTGCCATTCAAATGACTGTAGAGATTTTTCTGACTTATGACCCCCATGAACCATGTAGAACGTTTTGAGTCCTTTTGAAGGATATGGATCTCGCTGAGGGAAAAAAACCTCGAGGGACGTCGCTGAACCCGTCACGATATTTCCTCGTTCACTGCTTCACATGCTTCACATGAGACACGCGATGTAAGATAGTTGAAAATTGGACAGTTTTACTGAACCGGTTATCAATAAGCCTAGTGAGGGATGTTGAAAATAAAGCATATACAAATAGATGTCAGTACTTCTTGACTTTCCGACAGATTAAGTAAGAGACACTGAACATTTACTGAAATATGGCAAAGGTTGGTCTTGAGGCCATAAGTTGTTTTTTCCTCGTTCACTGAACATGTCTTCCTTGATGTCACATTTCTCCCAAAAGGACTCTCTCTCAACGTAGGCAGTTGAATAGAATTCAGTTGATCAACCGCTCGGAGAATGTCCCTGTCCTGGTTCCTGTTTCTTTTTTTTCAAGATTTGGCATTTCAGATGGATTGAAGACGGCATGTTGATTGCACTGCTATTTATGGCAGTCCTGAACAGAGTAGCCAGGTTGGTGTTTGTTGTTTCAGCCCCGATCAGACTGCATATTTTCCTGGCAGGAGTCATATTTATAAGCATGTCTATTAGGATCATTAGGATCCTTTTGCTCATCCAAAATAGTACATTAGTGATCTGCTTGAGCATATTCAAAGCACTAACATATTAGTAACCTTTTTAAAGAAGGTTTGATTAGCTTCCAATTTTTTTGCAAGACTTTTATTCAATTATGTGCTATCACTTTGTTTTTACGCAAAATGCATTGAGAGCCCTGTTATAAAATACTAGGTGGACTATTATGAGAACTTTTTTCCAGTTTGACTGCCCTTTACCGTCACGCTCCCATTCGTCGTGATTCAGTCTACCACCCAGACACTGTATCAGGGCCATGCACATTCCCTGTTCCCTATACGAAAGAGTTCGACATTTTCTGTCAGCTCGACTACCACAAGGTGAGGCTGAGAGTTTTTCTAAGGTTTAATAAGCCTTTTTACCTTGTCTGATATTTTTGTGGACTTTCTCGCTTTTGTTCTACGGCTCACACCTTCTGGCGCATCGTACTCGTAAACTTGCCCTTGGCACCAAGCGCTCTGAAAGTTTATAAATAAGCTTCAAACATGTAGTTACTCACGAAGAAACTCACTGCCTGAGGACAGGTATTACCCTTAGACCGAAGCATTTTTCATATTCATGTTTCGAACGCTTAACATGAACGTGCGCTCCCAAAGATCCTCATGATGTCGATGTGGTGGTGGCACCTGATACCCATATTTTCAAAGGCTATAATTTCTTAGCTTTGAGGTTCGTCGCATTCTTCTAGCAGCGTCCTTTATTTGATGGATAACTGTACATAGTGCTATGTACGCCACAGATATGTTACTGGCCCTTACTCTCCTTCCTACTTGCAATAGCATACCCAACCACCTTTTCTAAAGTCAATATCAGAAACACTTTCCACAGAACATTATGGAAAGTAAAGAGACGGAAAGGTATCTGCCGACTAACCATAAGTTCTCGTTCTAGATCGTATGGGATCAAGCCAGCTGCTGTTTTTTTTTCTTTGAAGAATTGTATTTGAGTTTTGACTAAGCATCGGGAACTTTGTGCAGACAACTTAAACAGAACAACTGAAATGATTCTTTCGTCCGCGACAAGGCTGACTTCAGCGATTCATCTATATTTTACATGACTTTCCTTTTGCACGTTAAGAATAAGCTCACCTCGCAATTATGCTGCTTCTACACGGTGATTTGGGACAAAAATTTAGTAAAAACGGAATAGAAGGTGACAAGCATGCAAAATGTTCTTCCGAAAACCGCTTCGCTATCTTTCGAAAATCGGTAGGAGGCTAGACTTGAAGCATGCAAGAAGGAGCTTCTCAAAGGATTCCTTTTCGAACCACCCTAAAAAGCAACCAGAATTCGCTTCAATTCCAGCGTACACGTAATTTTGTTCGTTTAGACAACGTACATCTGCGATCCGGCCGGGGTTTTGTCTCGAACCGAAGTAGAGATGTTGGACCACACTGTGCATATGCTAAATATGACGTCCTGTTTCTGCGCGTCGACGTGCGGACGAGGTCGAAAGAAGCTAGGCATCGTCATCGTACCAGCCGCCAGCATAAGCAGGTAAATGAAGTGTAAATGGCTTACAGTGTTGCCTGATATCCCATGCAAATCTCGTACGAACAAAACAGCGCTTCGTGCACGTGAAAGAGGGTAGGCGCAGAAAAGGAGGTTCCCTCTTACGTGAGGAATCGCGATTACAGAGCACATTATAAGAGAAGATGTCAAATAAAGTAATGCAAATGACGCATCCCTCCCGTTCATTGGACAATTGAACATCTCTTACTCATCGATATAAGCACGATGGGAGTCAGTGCTTTTTAGATGATTTGCGAGTTTTTCGATTTATTTAAAAAAATCTGGAACTATTTATAAGCAATTCTGCACCGCAGCTATACCATGTTCTACCTAACGATGACACAACGGAGTTGGGATTTGAGGTTCTGAAACTAGCCCAAATCTGGCTATAAGCCAATTCGTACACTTGCACCCCGGAAGGAAAAACTATGTGGAAGAAACCTGCACTCGATAAGGACCTCAATGTTGTGCCAATGTTGTGAAAAATGGGAGTTCTTGCGATCTTTGAATTGGTTTGTGGTATTAGAGTGTAGTGAATCTCTAAAGCGCTATAGAGCACGACCTAGTTTAAACATTTATTAGAAAAGCACTAGATTCCTTCTTGTTCTCCTGTGTTGACTATTGAGCCCTTGGATATTGCAGGAAATTTAAACCCTAGGTATTGAGTACTGCCGGAAAGACCAGTAGCGTAATGGTGGATTGAGGAGCCATTATGGCAAGTAGCGTCGACTAAGGAGCCTTCTCGCTGTTGATACCCCTCGGCCGAGACCATACCATGCGTAACGATTGAAGCTACGACTAATGTTAACCATACCAAAATTGCTCGTGGATCACCTCTACTTGTTGCTTATCGATCCTCCATCTCGACGAGTGAACGTGCCAGAACATTGTCTGTAAGCAGCTTCAGGTTGCGAGGGTTTCCTTCTGCATCTCAAGCGTCAATATGTACTCGGTTGCATATGTTTTTCTGCAATCTCTGAGAACCGAAATTGCTAGTTGAACTTCTCTGACATCCTAAACTGGCGATGCAGTTGGTCGGCCCTGCCACTTTCAATAGGATAGTTCAGATTCGGTGTCAAGCAAATCACATTAATAGGGCCTTTGTTTCGGTGTCGATAGTGGTGAGCTCGTCTGTCGGTAAACAAGGATGTATGTGCGTCGACTCGGTGGAGGCAGGTCGGTGTTGAAAAATTGCGGACTGCACCGTTGCATTGCCCAAGGAATCGAGTTCGCTGGTTGCTGTAGTAGTGATGACATGAAAGCGAGCTTTCATGCTTTCCTGCTGGTAATAACGCCACCTTTACTCTTCTTCGATATTGTTATTGGTGTATGAGTTGTAATCGGTACTTGTTGAGCTTTGGCAGTCGAAGAGGGGCGTTGGAGGTATGGTGCGCTCCCCCACAACTGAAACACATTCGTTCTGTTTATTGAGTAGTATTGCGATTCAGAGACGCACATATCATACACAGGGTATGGTCCCTCAAATAGGTAGTTCTTGAACAGTGGAATACTGAGTGCAGGTATGAGATAAGTTTGTAGCCTTGCAATGCATGTACGCTTGAAGTCTATTCTTGGTAGAGAGGTTATCGGTCTTGATTGCCTGCTTAGGTCTTGTTCCTGTGTACGTCAAAATCTATTCCTCTGTACTTATCACTTTATCCAGGTGTTGAAGAGCAGGCAAGTTGTAAAGGGAGTCAACAGTGCAATCTCTCTTTCTTTATGGTCATTTTACGCTTGAGTGAATCAAGGAACTTGTCCGAAAATTTCTTAATGAGCCGCACGTCAATGACCTCTTCCTCCCTCTCCTCCGTTTGGGATATGATGCCTTGTAGTTGTTCTAGAAGGTGACGTTGATCCTTGATGGACTGTCAACCAAGGGAGCAGTGATCCAATTTTCCCACTTATGCGTTAATCAACACATCCCTGTTATTTTACTTGTCGTGAAAAAGTCGTAGTGCTCTATTGGGCTGCTTAGAGGGTAGTTGAGCTCGATCATATCCACAACATGTTGGAAATGAACACATGTACTGAGTATTTCCCAAAAATCGTCCCATTCCCAATATTCCCTCGAAATGTGGATATTACAATGGGAGCAGCTCCACTGCCTTGACTCTTGCGCGGCGTATTGACGTAAATAAATTCGATTCTACTGCAGAAGATATTTCGATTCTATGGCAGTGAAACCAAGGAACTAACAGCAAATCGAGTCGAAAATCTTGCCAATCTTGCAAAAGGATCAGTAATCATTCAGTCGAATGCAGTATTGAGACTGGTTTTACTTCTGCCGACATACACTTCGGATTCGCTGGGTTCATTACCGGAAACGTAGGTGCTGTCAAATACTGATGCTAAATCTACGAGGGTTCTCTTCACCTTCGCCATTGCTGATTCATTGGTTTTGATATTCTCTTCGAGTCTATGTACGTTTTCAAGTTAACATTTCGGAACAAATCCATAAGGATTCACAGAAGTGTCCTCGGGTCTGTCCCGCTTTAGGCTGTTGAGAATGAGCTCGACTTCATTGACACAGGACGTCAAAGACGTTCCTTGGTGCTAGGCAGGGTAGACACCTTTATTCAAAAAATTGAGTCCCCTATGGCACCTGCAGCTGCGGAGGTTGAGTTTTCTCATTCTTCACCATGTACTGTCTCAAGATATTGAAATATTGAAGCTATATCGAAGAGTAACACGGATGTTTGAAGTGTTACTCGAGTGAGAAAAAGGACGAAAGCGGCTGTTGGGTAGATTCCAAGGCAACCGCTTTGCAATCCAGTGAAGAAAGAGCTGACCAACCTGAATTCGTGAATGACCGATGGATGACCAGATGGTGGCAGTAGAATAGAGTAGTGGCTCGCCCGAAAATTTCGCGTGGAGAGTGCTAGAGTGCACGGCTTGGTCTAAATTTTAAGTAAAAGCGAACGCCAACATTCGATTATTCTCCTCGTGTACTGATTATTAGATTGAATCGAGTCGGATATTGCACGTGGTTAATGAAAACGGGTATTGAGTATTGCGGAGACGACCAGTAGCGCATTGGTGGATTGAGGAGGAGCCGTTATGGATAGGAGCCTCGACTGAGGAGCCCCCTCGCTATTCAAGTACACCCCTCGGCCAAGTCCAAAGGTCAATGTTCAGACCATGCGTAATTATTGACCGTTACACGTTAGCGATGTCAAAAATGCGGGTAGATCACTTCCACCTGTTGGTCGATCCGCTATCTCGACGAATGAGTGCTAGGGCAGTTAATGTTGTGTCTGCATGAGCGGAACAAATCATTGCAATTACTATTGTAGCAGATGCTACATGGTTAGTGATGCAGTCGAATAACATTTCGCGACACCATTGAGAAAAGCCTTTCTCAATGGAGTGTCGAAACTTATAAAACTTCCTGAGAAGCAGGTTAAAGCCCGGAGAGAAGGCATCACAGTAAGATGGGATAGATGAAGGGTATCCATCTCCTTCCAAGTCCACACACTTTTTGACGAGTTGCAATCCCATGATAAACGAAAAGCTGTGCCAGAGAATTACTGGTACCGCTATTCCAGGGAGAGGAGAGCAAGAGAGGGAGAGGGAGGGAGTATAAATCACGATCACTTCCCAAGCCTGTCGGATTATTTATGTGAAAAAGCACACTTTAAAGAACCTTGAGTGCACGTTTATAATCATCTGCCAAACTTTAACGCACATATCTCTATACCATACAATTTTGAATAATAATTGTATATAAGCATCAGAAATATTCTAAACGCTGAGGGTTCCCTTTTCCAACAAACAGATTGTAGCTTATTCTGTTGTTCTCTGTAACAAATGTTGTGAACATTTAAGAAGAACTTACATTCCCTTTCCTATCAAAGCTTCATGGCGATGTGCTCCTTCTTCCCTCTTCCTCGGGCCCGATGGCCTAATGATCTTGCCTGTACGCTATCTAGCTGTAAATCATCTCCTGTTGCTTTTTGTATTTAATTTTTTTACTTTAATCTAGATTAGCCTTAAGAATAGATAAAAGCGCCGACTTGTGAACCATTCATCAGCGCAGGTCACTGTAAAGGTGCAATACGCATCAGAAGCCTCTACGATTCCTATTGGAAGTCGAAGATGCAAAGGTGCATACCGAAAAGGGATTGATCGTGTCTTTGGACTTAGGACTTATTTCTTTACCTCACAACATCATAATCTTTGAAAGGACTTCGCTATGGAAACCAATCTTTTTCTCAACCTTTTTTTCCTCATTCCATCCTTTGACACTAATCGTCTCATCGTGACAAGTCACGCTGAAAGACAGAGAACCTGAAATAGTACAGAGGGAGGCTTGTAATGGGACCCCATGGGAGGTGGAGAGAAGTTGGCGTAGGTTGATTAGCTGATATTCTTCCATTTATTCATGGCTCTTGTGATAGTACTCACATGTCACTCTAAGTGTGGAGATGCAGATTTCAAGGCCAAGTGCCATGGTTAGCATTTGGAGGTTACGAGGTAGAAACGATTCCGTTCAAGTACAACCAGTCGAGCTGCCGCTGACGCCGGGCTTCCCTCCTTCTTGTGGCAGAGTTGTAATAGAGGGCGAATCATCTCCTCCTTATTTGGTACAAATGATACTTTCTGGAACACGAAAGTCGACAGAGGACCAACATGGCATGCTAGCGGTGATCAAAATGTGCCAATGCTTATGCCTCTCGATATGTTGCTGTTCATCTTAGAATTAATGACCCTTCGTATCCGGATCCCGCGTATGTCGTCGTAGTACTGCTGCCAAGCGAAACTTCTTCTTATATTTATTGCACTGACGATAGGACCGGAAGGCAGGAGACGAATGCACTGATTAGTTGAACCCTATTTCACTGCATCATTCTTTTATACTGCAGTGATACAATTAACATAACAAACAGCCACATCATTGTAAACAATCCCAGACAACAAACAGTTCCAAATCATTTTGATAACATGCATGTTGTGATGGTTATAGAGGATTCCTTAGACCCATTCTATTAGGAGTAGACCAAAGGCTTGAATGGTACCTACAAATGTTGTCGAGTCATAACAAACTATTATCAAATGTCTTTTCATTCGAGCTTCCTTTTTCTACGGACATATCATCACTTGAACATCTAAGATCATTTGCGGTCAGATAAATTCTGCAAGGAAGGTGTCGGTGTAAAGCGAAACCCTGATCTTTCAATGAATCGCAAACTTTGCTGGGTAGTGGTCGTAATCTAATAGCAAGCAATTTTCGTCTCCCTATATTTGAGTACCTTTAATCGGCCCCCGTCCGTTACTGCCCTAGGCGTTACTGAATTGAAACATATCAGAGAGTCAAAGTTAGATTGTATCAATCAAAATCGACGGAATTTAATTGGTAAGTGGATCTTGCTCTCTGAGGTTCTTCCATCACCCTCCCCGCCTCCTCTACTCCCACCAAATTTGAACGCTCAATTCCAAATTACACTTCTTCGAGCACGCCCGCCCACTTTGGGCGGAGTCGTCGTCTTTCGTCAATGCTCCTGTCCTGCCTCTCGCACTGCGTTTTTATGGGCATCTGGTGAGAGGGCGACAAATTAGTCTGGTAATAGCATAGTGAAGCACTTTACTTTGAAGCGCACAGAGTCGATGATCTAGAGTCCCAATTAGGACGTCGCGAAGAATTTCGCTGAAACCAAGGGACGGTAGCAGATATTCTGTAAGGACAGTGTGACAATAATTAGCATGAGGCCTTGTAGCCCTCATTGAACTTCCTGTCTAATGTAGAGCGGTCTTCGCTGCAGATTTGCTTGCGAAAATGTTACGTGCGATGTGTTAGTTGGGACAGGAATGTGACGAGTGCGTACATCACTGACATTCTTCATCAACTTACGCCAATCTCTCGTCAAGCAACGGATATGAATCTTATTACACACTGCAAGATAAAGCACGGTAACTTTTGATTCCGGGCTAACGAACACTAGCTGAGAACACTCTCAAAACGATTCGAAATCGCAACTGTAAGCCAACATCCTGGGTAGAACTTGGTAGTTGGTTTCTTTTCGGAAAAAATGCCAGACATTTCATGTATGTTCATGTGCTTTCAAATGTTCATTGAAGTGCAACTGAATATCGTAATTTTCACACCAGACAGGTTCCAATTTCAGCATAATCTCATGCGACTCGTCATTGGACTTCGCTCCCCCTACTTCACTTCCAGCTGCGGCTTACCTATTTGCACAGTTACTCAGTCGACATTGGTCAACTCACTGCACTGCTGACTTGATGATCGTCTATATTCGCTCCTGGAATCCGGATCGTATTCGGAAGCCTTTCATAGTTCCAGTTTACTCGTAAGTTCTTTCCATTTGCTTTAGAAATCGCTTTCATAAAAAAGGGGAAGTATCAGTGAAGGAGCAAACTTCTAACCTCTATGTGCACGCTATTTCAGTGGCTTACACCAAAGCTTTAGAAGCAGGGGTTAGACAGCCACGAAGAAATGGTGAATATGAAGAATGGGAATAGGTGTTAAAAATGATCAGTCCGTGAATAAAAATCTGCATAAGAAGGCTTTCGTATTTGCGGAGGATTCTGAGGAAGACCTGAGAAGAATCGTAAAAGTCAGATTAGTTTGCTTACTGGCTCAATCCGTGCGAAAACGCTTTGCTGGCGACAGTCAGTTTTGAAGGATTGATACATTTTTTTGAGTCCGAAATAAGAGTTTCTCTTCTGTCCGATTTTATACCAACATCTCATCGCGAATTACAAAAGCAGTATAACAAGATCTCGAAACTGCCGGGAAGGTACCATATGAGGTTACGGTGAAAAAATATCGAAGGTATGTTTCTTTCCAGAGCATCTCGGGTAAGACTAACTAGGGGTAATTTAAATATTGTTAGAGATCGAGACTGGGGATATTAATCATTACAGATAGTCAAAGTAGAGAGTTTCAAAAGAATCCATTGGAAGTTCGTGTTCCTCTGTTTTGTTCTGTATACTACAAAATCTACAGTAACAATTTTATGGTTTTGTTTGCCTGAAGTCAGTGGAGTTCCAAAGCGAACTATTATACATTTGACATCCACGTTCATATGATAATGGATACCAAGTACCGTCTGCAATACTGCCCTGTCGACTGAGAGACGGGTTGCAGAGGCAGCGTCGAGGACAACGCACTATAATACTTTTGGCTTGAAAGCATAGCTCTTCGACCAATTAACTTTAGTTCACGGAACACACTTTTCCTATATGCAGCTCCCCTTTCCCTTAGCATAACCTCTGAAAGGAGAACTACAGGGACATAATCTGACGGTCTTCAATATGACACGCCAAGAGACTGGTAATCACCGCATGAAAGGTTTCGTCTATTCTTTCGTATGTATTTTTCTGTGTTGATTGTCTCGAGCGCAGTCTCCCTTTATCTCCTTCCTCGTTAATATGTTTTTTGTTTTTCCGCTATCATTGAAGTTTATCACAGTTTGCAAATGCATGGTCTGATCAACCAAATCAGAAATTTTTCAGAAATGCTCTGGAACGTCTCCAACGATACAGTCATCCGACGTCAGTATCGTCACGAGAGCCAGTGTTAGTTGCCCTTCAAGCCGCCATCCGACACGCAAATCGTTTGATCGAGGCTGAATGGACTGATGTGAGGACTTCTACGAATAGTAGCCTAGAGATCGTTTTGATTTCGTATTCAGATGAACACGTCAATTCCGCATTGGGCAATGGGATTAGCCTGCGGTATGGTAGCAATAGTGATTCTTTCCGTTTACACTGCCAACTGCATTACGAATCGGCTGGACAGGCCTCAGGTAAGACCACACCTTACGCTTTCACCTTACTTTGTACCGCAAGAGTCCTTCTCGATCCTTCTCGAAGCAGTGTATCATGCGGAATATTACTTCACATCAACTTTCTGCCACATCTGAGGTCAAGATTTTCCAATTTCCAAAGTCGCTTCTTTCTAAGGTTATTCTACGGCTGGCTTCTGCCGGTTTCAGTCAATCCCTCTTTTTTAGATTTACCCTAATCTTTTGCCATGCCCTTTGGTTACAGTTGTATCCCTTTACTTTGCCCTCGGCTAGAAAACCGAGATTATCGCAGCGGTACGCACATAATTTCCGTAGTACCAGTGCGTGAATCGAAGCTGTGACTACCCTTTTGAATCACCAGGTAGCGAAGGTAAGCAGTATAATTTGAGCTATCTAATCTTCTGTGGTAAGAAGCTCAGCAAACAATGTATTCCAATTACATTTCATTATGAAAGAGCTCGTGGGTCAAAATAGAGCGTTATGAAAGACGGAATAAGCAAAACGTCTCAAGTGCTTTTCTGGGAGATTCACCGATAAGACGGCTATTTAATTGATAATACTGCAGTTTGGTCAAGTACAATCGACGAAGACTTTTTCGCTTCTGAACTCTTATCATAGACACCGGGAAAATGGGAAATGAAAATAGATGTTCTCTCCCATCCTAACATCCTTACTAAGTACACGTAAAAAGCTTGCGTCTTTCTGTGTGGGAGTCTCAAATAAATAAGAGAAATAAAGCGACTACAGGCACTTCGAAATACCTTCACGTACGAGTTATTTCCTTTGTAGCTGTTCTTGCCTATCATTGCGTGACTCCTCTTCCTGCAATCGGTTGTTAGAATTGAAAACGCTCTCATTCAGGAGAAAAATTGATGATAACGTCAAGGTCAGCAAAATTCTAAATGGTCAAGTCGAACAGAAGTGCTCTGATTTCTTCCAACTTTTGCAACCAAGTGCAAGAGGAAGCCTTTCCAAGCTGTACTTCGAAGCAACTCGTTTTAGACTCATCGCCTTTTTGTCAACCTGCCGGACCATTACGCAAACAGCTCATTTAACAAAGCTCACTCAGCATAATCTCACCCGCACTCTCCAGCAATGAACTGGCCGATTCCCTTAACTGCTTTTGCATAATTTCTGGTCTCCACTATTCGCCTGTTATAGCACAGTGGAGTTGTGTTTTACCCTTCAACTTATTTTGGCCATCTGGCCTTATACAATCATGCTTTTACGTAAAGGACTCATAACAGAGCGTGGAAACTCAGAGAAGTGAGCAGGCTCTTTCGGTGGCGGGACTTGCCGATGAGTGAGCAAAATTTCCTAGTTCGGATCCCTACGACCAAGGGAGCGGAAAAAGGTCAGCTGAGCTGAGGAATGGGTGAGCAAATGATATGAAAATATCCACGTGCGGTGGTCGGAGCGAACTTCACTAAGCGCCATATGAATTTATGCATCAACTTGACGAAATACTAGAGGCCAGAAAAGAAGAGAGAACGAGCAAAGTCCAACATGTGCTATTCATGCTTAAGTTAGTCGGAGCACTTCCTATAATAGGCTTGATGAGGATAGATTCCTTTGAAACAGCATAAAAAACGTGGAAATAGCTACACGTTCGATTTTCCACAAACAGGGCTTTTGCTGTCTTGAACTTATTCGATTCTTTTGTGACGAACGGGTATATAACAGCGGCTATTGAGTCTGCCTAACAGGTTTCTTGTCTTTCTCGGGGTTTCGATGGCGTTACTACGTGTTACTTATCACATATGAGCAGGCCAATTTGCAACTAATTGCAACTTGGACCAACGAACTTCAAACTTCAAAGTGGGTCAGGATTGTGCATTTGCCACCACTAGCTTATTTTTCTTTTCTTTGCTTGTCAGGTGGGGGATCAAGCTATTCCTTTGTCTACTAGCGATGTTCCTGTAAATGCAGCAGAACTGCGTTCCACTCTCTAACAAGCATCACATGTTCAACAGTGAAGCTAGTAAAACCCAGCTCTATTGGGCTTTCTCCATCTTCCCCATACGGGAAGATCACACGGTTTCGGTGACCAGTTTCCTTCCATAAAGACGTTTACTTTTTTAAAACTCAACTTTAACTGAAAGCGAGATGGAATCGTAAAAGTAACAGAGGCGGACGAGGGCCGATCAGGGACCTATCAGTAAGGGTCGGGAGGATCCTACCAGCCTTATCCACAACTGTTACGTTTACCCTTTCAAATCTTTGATAGGCATTGATTTCATGTGTGGAGTTGCAGGATCGTTGTGACCTTCGATCAAAAAAATGTAGATGGAATAAAGGCTATTGGAAGCCTCAAAATTGAACTGCCCTTGACTATCAAACGGTTACGCCCTTGGTGTTTGTAGTGAGCTCTGGCACATCAATATGCTATGTGACGGAAGAAAGTCAGACCTAGACGGACCGATGAAATTACGTTACATAGTGGTAATTTTGTGCGCCTATTCATTTGTATGTCGGTTTGTGTGCCCGTCCGCAAAGTCATGTAGGCTTGAGGATCGTGGTGTCACGTGGACACATGTTGACAAGGGTAGGGACATGTTACGAGGTAGGAAGTCGATTGATACTGTATTGATCTCACTATCTATTGATTGAACCTATTGATTGAACCAATACGTATCACTAGGCGATTTGCACGCGTCAGCGTGCGAAGCGTAACGTGACAATATATAGTTTGACCTGTTCCTTACGATTATTCTACGACCTTTATGCATCGGGTCATCAAAGGATCAAGGATAGTCTGTAACGTTTTTCAATTTTATTTCTGATATGCACCGTCATAGGTTTAACTGGCTAAGGTTGCTCAGTTGTAGAAGGTCCGTGCGTGAACGGACCCTCTAACCTGAATGGATTACCACTATGATTGTACTTTTTCTACGAGACTCGACTCATTTACAAATAGATTTATAGTGCCTTCCCTTTTGCGGACAACTTCTATTCAAGAACTTTGTGATCACTAATGCTGTACGCGTTGTACTATTAATGAAAAATTAATGTCTCGGGGGAAAACTAGGCGATCAAATCACACAATAACATTCTCCTCAAGAAATATGCTCGCAACTCTGCGGTTCCTCGACGTAAAGCACAAGATGGTGCTCTAATTCAGGTCTCCCTTTGACCGAATCGTAGAGAAGTCAAATCGCCTTTGAAAAAGGTTGAGTCCAGTAAAAATTCACATGGAAACCTCATTTTTATTTAAACTCGATTTATTACTAGGGAAGGATTTTTAAACCCTATAGGTGGCGCATTCTTTCTATAATCGATCACAAGTCTTACACCTCCGATAGCTGAATCCATCCAAGTCACATTCATTATCTTTTCACGACTACTCTCCGTACGACCTTTGTTCGACGTTCATTTCGATCATGTCAGATATTTCAATTTCTCTCTGCATAGCGGTAATGATAGAACGTCTCAGTTTTGGACCTAGCTTCCCGTAGGTAGAAAAGTTTGACAAGTATGCTATGGCCTCGAGGCATTCTGAAGTCTGAGCTTACTCTCCGTCGAGTTTTGGGAGGTAGTAAGGAAGTAGCTGCTCGAAGTTGTTGGGCTAAACATCGTAATGGGCAGAAGATTCTCTATCAAAGGTAGCAGGTTAGTGATTCATCCCGCCAGAAGGATCACATACATATACTTCAATGCAAAATCGATTATCCAGAATGAGTGCCATCGACCTATACCGAAGCTATTACGTGCTGTTCAGCGTTTCTTCTTCATTTTCGACCTCTCCTCCGTAGTGTACAAGAATAGACATCTTCGAGCAGTATACCAGTATTTCGGCACATATGGGGCGGCGAAAACGGTGCTTAACGGGAGACTGCTCACCGGTCATATGGAATACCATATTACGATCCTGGCAGATACTGCTACATTTCACCCAGGTCCCGCACATCACTCACCGAAAAATTTGTCTCGTTCACAGTAGCATTGCTTTCGCAAAGAGATCTTATATATGACCGAAGAAAGCAGTGCCCACATGAAACTCTGTGTTTTTATGGTGAAAGACTGCTGAGAGTTGGAACACATAAGACAAAGACAAAAATCATTTTTAATTTAGTTGTGCTCACCATATCCATTGATTTTTTCGTGTATCGACCTAGTAACAAAGTCAGAATGTTCAGAGCCAGAGTCAGAAGGCAAAAGATCAAGAAATAACGAAAAAACGAAGGAAAAACGGCTGTCGTTGCTAAGGAGCTTCTAGGAATCCAATAGCTTAGATTACGCTCGAATCCTCGATGTTCTCAACCTGACTTGAGATCGAGCATATTGTAGAACAATGCGGTGGTGGATTTGCAAGAGAAGCTTGTATTTGGACCATATTTACCTGTTTGGCCTAAGGACTGGTTTGATCAAGCATATCCATATGATGGGAATATAGTCTGGATCTCGAGAACTTCAGACGGTAACAGATCTAGTTGAGTAAGCCCAAGAAAATCGCATTACCACAGCTTTTAATACGCTCGAAAAAATGTGAAAGTCCGTTCATTGAAGAGCTCGGAGTGCCAAATTGTCTTCTACATAATTGTAATCGCCAGAAAGGCAAGGCTCTGAATTTGTTCATGCGCTTGAGGCGACAAATACAGAGAGCTGCCAGCTACGGGATGGTCAGTGACCACAGATGCATACTTCAAGCAGCTAAGAAATCCAAAGACAAATTTTGAAAATGCACAACCGCAGCAGCAGAAGTCGACTTTCAGCACTACAATTTGGTCTGAACAGGATCGGCCACTACTGGACCGAGGGAGAACAACTTGGCCAGTCCATCTTACCACGTGCATTGTGCACTTCAGGCTCGGGTTTCACATGTCCATCGGGTTTCACATAACTACCTTTCTTTCCTTATCCGCTGTAATCTGGATGACCAAGACATCTGAACTCAAAGAAGGAAAAAGCATTTAAACGGATATTCAACGGATGGGTCGAGCGGTCTGTAACAAGGACACCTACTGCCTGAAATTCAGCAGATCTTTCATGCTAATGAAGCATACCTCAGTTGTCTTTTCTGGTTGTAACAACGGAAATCTCACCAATTTGAATCGAAGAACCCCAGGCACTAAATCCTTCTACCGTGAATACAATGACTGCATGCTCATCCTGCGTGCTCATAGGGAAACGAAAGACGAAGGATTCGAAGGGTAGGAACGTAAACGTGGCAGAATCGAAAAGGGCGTACTTTGTCTTTTCACTGTTCCCTCGATGTTCTCAAGTACAACGTAGGCGGCTGGCTCCGTTCTGCTTAGCTCTGGAATTGGGTTCATCATGTTAATTTTGCAGTCCAAAAACCCGAATGATGCAAGGGTCTCCATTCTGGTGAGCCAACCGATTTTTCACGAGCGCTGACAAACTCCGTCCGCATTCTGCCTGCACGACAATCGGTGTTAGTTAGGTTTGTAAGGCTGAAGTTGCGTCACTGCCAGCCATCAGCCTTCGCTCTCGCGTCTTTTTCGTGACACCTTGGCGAATTGGTGAAGTTTGTATAAGCACACATTGTCCCGCTTGACCTCCCTTCACATCAGAAGACTTCTTCGATTAATCGCACCTCTGTACATGTGTGTTCGGCCTTGAGACCAATGAATCATTCCCGTGTGGCATGTATAAGATGTGACATCCATGAATACCATGTTTTGTTTTCACATTTTTTGACTGTTTTATCGGTGTTGAATTTTAGCATGTGTATGTTCTGAAGCGATTCTTCTTGTGTGCGTTAAAGTGATGGAAATAAAAGTGTCATGTAAATGACATGTCGTCACATTTTCTTTTCAATAAATGCGGCGTGAACATGTGGAACGTTAACATATGGATATGTACTACTATAAAAAGTAATGAAAACTTTTGTTGAAGAGGATCGCACTTTGCAAAAATTCCGAGCATGACGGGGAACAAACCCCATTACTTGCAGATGTAGAGCGTTACCTCGTCATCACGGCGTCGCTTGCTGCATTTGCCATTTCATCTTATGGTTAGTTAACTGAGCCTTATAGCTACTTGAGCTGAATCGTATTTTGGATGCCCCTTCCAGTCTCTGCGAATTCAACTAATCCTGTTGAATCTGCAAAGAATGGAAGAGGCAACGGCCTGCAACGCAGTGTGGGTAGTGCACAATTTTATTTCTCAAAACTCGCCTTTTCACAACAGTTCGGTTACATCTCAAGGACCATCACGTACTACTCCCAGCAAACGCAGTTTGTCACGGTATCCTTCGTCATTACAAATTCAACTTGCTTCTCGAGTGTGATTCATAGATATTTGCCATTCGTAATTGTGTAGTATCACAGTGTGGTCATACAATCTTCTAACTCTAGCCCATATGATAAAGCGTCGAAGATATCTGTCACGGTCACCAATCTGTCAAGCTTCGGAGACAAATACCCATGCGCCGCAAGATAGCTATTAAAGGCTCGTGTGAGCGTGTAGAATATCCGGGGAGTAGTGAAGGAGACAAAGGACATCTAGCTCCGCGCTAACCGGCTTGGCGCTGCGGTCCTTCCTGCTTTGACGGGCGCCTCGGAGACTTGGACTCTACGAATGAAGGACGAACATGCTGTCGGCGCCATTCAACGAGCTCCGGAGAAGACGATGCTGGGTATTCTAAGGAGTTCCGAGCACCGTCGACGGACGAAGCTTAGAGATTTCGTTGCTAACGCCAAGAATTTGAAGATCAGGTGAGCCGGACATGTTATGGGATACCATTATGACCGCTGTACCCGAGCGATACTCGTGGGATTCTTCGGGACGTCAAACGACACCAGGACGGCCGCCAGCGCGGTGGTCAGACTCAATCACGAAAGCTCCGAACGATAGGAATGCTACCGATTTCCTGTGCTCCTCGAGTGAGTGTCATCCACTGGATTACTCTCGCCCGCGATCGATACTAATGGAGGTGTACTGGCGGAGAACATCGATGTTCAACGGGACAACAGGTGATATAGAAGATGTAGGACGAGTTTACTGGCGCTGTACGCGTCGCCCCCCCCCCCTATCTACCATCACATATGCTTTGGAGTTCCTCAGCACGTTCCATTGATTTTCTTTATGCTCGCAGGCAGCTAACTAACATTCACCAAGGGCCAGCCTTTGAAGGTTGCCTCGCGGCCTCGAATAAGTAAGACATTAGATTCCGAGTTTTCGTGACGAGTATTTAGCCTAGCGTGGTGTCTTGGAGGATCTTATACCCTAGTTCCCACGGTAGAAGAAGGGCTTGCGAGTCTCTACAAATCATTTCGATCAAATTGCCCTCAGCAGAACGCGACATCCACTCGTTTTCTATAACCGAAATCAGGTGGGTTTGCATGATCGTGCATTGGGGCCCTCATGTCGGCGGTATGAATATCATATCGGCAAGATGTAGGAAGATTATACGACTACACCATATGTGCTAAATATTGTCCAGCAAGACGATACAACTTCGGCACGCTTCACTACGAACTTTTATTAACGCATCTGACAACTGCTATACAGACTGCTCCTGTAATGTGTATTTGCCGAATGAGCCGATTGCAACACTGTGCAATGTCGGTGTTCTTTTTATTACTCGTGTAAGTTTTTTTCGTGTGAGTCTGAATTTCCTGTGGAGTATACGTTTAGATCTCTTTCCTATCTGTAAGAAATTCATGGGCGTATACGATCAGTTTCTCTTTTGACTGGGGAAGGCTTTGAAGTATTACTTCGACATATGGTCATCTCGAAGTTGTGCTTAAAGGCATAGTTCATGATAATTTTGGAATTTCTAGCATCAGACGAATGATGCAAGTGATGGACCATAATAGCGCAAAACTGACGAAGAAAACGCGGAAATCAGCTTATTCATAAAAATATATTAGGTGTGTGCATTAATTTCCGCCGCCGGATTCAAGAACCGTTGCGCGAACTATGTTAGAGGTTTAGCGGTAAAACCTGTCATATTCTGTAAGATAAGGTATTGGCAACCTACTTAAGAGCAGACAGATCAGTTTTGCCCCGAAATCCCGTTGCTCTCAAACTGATTGGTCATGGAACGTGATAAGCCGTTTTTCGAGGGCCCTTCACCTCCTGTTTGATTTCAAGAAAACTGGCATTGAAGCCCACCGGATGCCTCTATGGAAGACAAGCTTTATCTGAACGAACCTGCTGAGATGGTTTCTCTTCAATTCTTCACGATCAAAAGGGTGCTGTGTACTATGAGCTGCTGAGCCCGTACCAAACTGTTACTGCTGACCGCTACGAACTGTCAACTTGACAGTTTGTAGGATGTTCTTAGTTAAAAACGGCCGTTAATCGCAGGAAATTATCATGAGGTTCCAACACGAACATGGCAGACCCCATGCTGCGAAGAAAATCCTCAGAAAAATTGCGGTTGTTGGATGAGATCAGCTTGTTCAGCCCGCATACTCTCCGGATCTTGGTCTTTCTGAGTACCACCTATTCTTTTCCATGCAAGTCAGTTTGGCAGATACACGCTTCCGAAATGCCGAATAAGTGCGAAAATGGGTGCTTGACTGGATTGCCTTAAGAGATGGAGACTTTTTTAGAGGCGGAATCAACAAGATACTAGAAAGATGGCAAGAAGTTGTAACTGACGATGGGCAATACATCGGTTATTGTACATTGGTTTTAATTTTGTAAAAAATTGTTTTTGTACGCAAAAAATGGTCGAAATTAATGCACACACCTAATATAACTGAAAAAGGAAGTGAAACGAATAAATAGACGAGAATGTGAGGAGAACAGTCGCATGGAAGTGGTATTTGGAAGAGCAGTTCAAACGCAAGCGCAATTGCATACACGGGGTGCCATTGACTGCCTACCTGCAAAATGTGTGTCCTAGTGCGACGTGCGCACCTAGGGCGGGCGGGCGAGTTGAGGGGTCCAACACTCGCCCGCCTTGCATGTTTACGTCAACATAGGCCGCATGTAGGCCGCTTTTGGCACAACAGCGCCCCCTTAGGCTATCCCGCGGATCGCAGATTCGTCCAAAAAGGGAATCTCAGTGACCGTTTTCAACTTGAACTGTCCCTTTAAATGCACTATGAGGCAACGCTTTCTCGAAAGCAATGCATTGAGCGCACACTAACAAGGAAAGTAGAGGTCCTTCTATAAGAATATCTATTCAAAGCTAGTAGAACAATGAGCGAATGTTGTGAAGTCAACAACCAACAACCGACGCAAACAGTTCAAAAACTACATTTTTTGCAAAGACGTGGTCGACGAAAAGGTAGTTCATCTAAGAAACGAGAATAGTGAAGTTATTGTAGGATTTCGGCCGACAATTCCGGGGAACGCCATCGAGACAGAAGATTTCTTGGCGCAACGATCGGGTGAGCAGCACCAGATGGATAAGCAGACAACTTTCGACGGTATATTCGGCAAATCTGGATTTGTTTCGAATATCTGACTTTTCGAAGACATCGAAAAGTTAATCTTTCGACTATCCGATTTTTCGAATTTGACCAGAATCGTTGCAGTCATATATATGATTGAGACCAAGTACGGGTGACCCACGACAGAATTTCAAACTTCATAGAAGGTTTCGAAATGATAGTTTCTCCTTCTTTTTCCACATCAACTTCTGACGCGAATCATAAGAAGGAACCTAGTCGGGAAAAGAAGTTCGGAGCAATTATGTATTCCGTTCAGAGGCGAAATGAGTTTGTAACAAAAATTGTGCTGTCAAGTCTGCACGAAATCGTTATTTTGACACCAGTCTTCAAATTTTAGCACTGCATAGATCTAATTCGTCCCGCTGAGGATGCCACTGCTTCTTTCTTCTAAGGAGCTTTCAAACGCACGTTACTATTCATGAGACCTATGTCGACCTCTCACCGCAAACGTGCTTTCTCTGTTGAGCAACGGCCAATACAGTTCACAAAGTTAGCCAAAGAACCAGTACCGATTGATTTGGTTGCTCGGATTCTATGCTGCCTGAACGTACTAACAATGCGTCGTTCGGTAGATAATCTGAGTTGCAGGCCACATCGCAAACCTAGGCGAAGTCGAGCCCAAGCGATGCTTGACATGAGAAGGTAGCATGATGATCAATACAACTTGCTGATGATAAGACCAAAAGGTCTTGCTGTTCTGTTCTGCTCTTCTGTTCGCCTCTATCGTGTTTTGAGGACTCTATCTTGCTTCAAGTGACTTCACATGTCTAGTGTGAATCACTTAGACCTATAATGCCTCCTTCGATCAGTTTTATTTACGTAGTGTCTTGGACGAAATAATAGCTGCCAAACTTAGTTGCTTAAGCTTCAGTGTTGGTGGATCTCTGAGTTTTGCTTACATCGGTATAACGAGGATTCAGTGGAAAAGCTCGTGGTTTGTGGCTTCAGAACACCTGAGAAATTTCGGCACTGATTTGAAGTTGTGGCCTCCTTTCTCATGGGTGAAAATTCCCAGGTCTCATCTCATGGATGTGAGTGTGGTTTAATTAAACACCGATTTTAGACAAATACTTATATTAAAAATGATTAGGAATCTCAGACACACTGAAAATGCTATAGAAATTTCAAAAAACCCTTCTAATGATTCGTGGTTCTTATAATTCGGAGTGAATATTTATCATTATTATCGAAACAGATGTGAGCCTCGATTTTCACAAAATATCGCTGTTCAATTTTCGCGAAAATAGTGGGATTACTGGAAAATCAGAGAATCGAAGAAAAATTCCTGAGTGTCTTTGAATCATATTAGGTTGTTGCAGAAATCTCGAGACGTGTTATAAATTTAATTGTCGTTTTCTCATGTATAAGAGCCTTTGCCACCATTGGATCATCACCTTATTTGAGAAGAATTTAAGAGCTACACCAGTAGCATCCATATAGGTCCATGGTTCTTCCGTAAATCATGTTGCTACTGTCGAGATACTATCTTCGATCCATTGTCCTCTTAAAATAGCACTGCGGCTCCAGTGCTCGTTCCGCTGCCCCCAATACCAAAGCGCATTGAGAGAAGACCTCTTTACCATGATTCTTAGCCGCCTACTCTATCGCTTTATTTTTGGAGTAGATGCCTTACAGCAATCCACGACCATCTCTCCTTTCACAATGACCGACTTTTCAACAAGTGAAGAAGAAGTCGAAGGCTGCGAGCAGAGAATTGGTGAAGCTTTTCGAGCGCGATCAGAGCAACACCTTCACGAACGCAGAGGAAAGGAAAGGTTTCCTCGATGGTTCTGCGAAAACCGACGACATCCCTCATACTCGTGTCTCGATCAGCGAATCACTCCTTGAGACCTCCGATCGGAAGGAGCTTCCGCAGACAGACGACAGGGATGAGAGCTGGATGTTCTGTGACAACAGCAAGAAGGTCGGTGTCTGTGTTCTAGAAGGAAAAGGTTCGTACAATCCAGGCTACAACTGCATCCGAGGAAGGTACTGCTGTGCTGCTTGCAAGACTCGAAGTAAATACCATACCGCGAGTTGATTCCGCAAAGCCAGTCGGTCACTGCTACCATCTACGGCAGTCATGGTTCGTTTATGCAGTCAAAAAGGCGACTCAGAAAAATTTTTATTCATCTTCTTCGTGGTAGCGCTCCATCTCAGTCGTAAAACCACGCGGTCCAGTTTAGAGGGGCTGGAATGCCGTTCTTTACGCTCCCTACTTAAGCTCTCGCACCCTGTTCCTCTTACTTCGTCTCTTCTGACTGTTTGGGTGCACTAAACACTTCCTGGCCAAAAGGATGTTGGTCACTTCTGTTGATCTCGAAAGAACTGACTGACCTCCCCACTCACAACCCTCTTTTCCTGGTAGAAGGAAAGCGGCTAACCGACTTGCTCCTTCGCTGGACGAATATCAAAAATAATAATGGTCGTTATGTAGTTTAATAAGCGAGAGCTTAAGCAAAATTGTGTATGGATTCAAAACGTGCATTCAAGTCTCAGGACTTTTTCATCGACCTAACATGATCATATGATAATAGTGTTAATTATAATAACAATTATAATGATACCACTTTCGATTGTAATTTCACAATTATCATTGTTATGATCACAATGAGATTTATGATACTTATATATGAGTTCACAGAAAACTCGCTCGGTCGGTTCAGGTATTGTCCCTTAAATACCCAAAAGCGAGACGATGTTATAAATGAAGACACTTTTAGTTTGAGGCTCATCTGTTTGCTTTTTTATGGAGTTTGCAGTAATATTTGAATGGTTTCAGAAGCAACGTTCAGCAGTAGCTGGTGTGCGGAAGAATAGCGATCGCTTTCGAGCCGGCTTTGGCGGTGGCATGATGATGAACGCGTCCGCTCAGCAGAAACGAAGTGTGATGATGTTTCGAACATTTTCGAAAACTCCTGCACGGAATGGTGCCTCCAACAGACTTTAGGCCGCTTAGAGAACCTTGCAAAAACAAACAGCAACGATTCATACCCAGAAGGCTATGTGCGGGATCCAATCTATTCCGGCCAGTAGTCCATGATGTTTGCGCACTCACTAGTATTTATGGGGCCATTTTCACTTGTTGGGTATCACATTTTCTAAAAGTCGTTCTGCAATAAGCAAAATATTTGCGCTTTTGTTTGATTCCTCGTCATCATGCCATGCTTTCTCTCTTCAACACGCCTATTTTAGTGGTATATCAGTTACTATGTGAGAGAAGTCAAATAGCATTAGGGTTCATTTCATTGTTGCTCAACGGACATTTGTTCGATAAATATTGCCGTGATTAAAGATAAAGATTTTATAAACCATCCATATGCTAGCTCGATCGCAGAAACACAAGGTAGCCGGTAGAGTTGAACATTCATTCAAAGCACTTTTCATGTGGTTTATTTAGCTGCCACTATTCAGTCTTTTTTTTGAATGCAACAAAGGAATACCACTCAGCCTCGTTGGGGTTCTCGGAGGATTAAATCCAGTAGCACCTGAAAGTGGCAGCCCAGAGCAATCATGAATGCCTGCGGTTGAAAGAGGATCACTCGATCGCTCATTACGCTGCCTTGAACACTGGAAATTGCAGTTTTGCAAAGCGATGGAACCGCCTAACTCCCAACCTCTTGAATTCGCGATGACGATAGATTTATCGAAACGTTATTCACCCAGCTGGTGCTGTCTGTAGCCTACAAGCTTAACGGGTCATCCTCAATAGGATAGGCAGGTGTTGGATGAAGAACAACTAAGTATAAGCAAGCAGGCTCTCGAAGAGGGTGAAGCATAACTGTTCACATGCACACGGGCACAAGCCTCATCAAAGTACAACGATAGAGCAGTAGTTCCGTTCTGGATTTTCGTCTGTAAGAAAGCCTTCGATACAGCCGAGAAAGAAGCGCTAATTCAGGCCGTTTTGCGCCAAAAAGCCACTTTTTAGGAGATCATGGGGGGGGGGGGGGACAGTATAAAAAAATATGGATTAGATGATCTCGGTCAAGATACCGTCTCGTGATGACGATATCTAGACGTAAAAGGAACTGGAGGATCACGGATCGCGGCAAAGAACCTCCGATTAAGAGTAAAGGACGAGTGTGTAGCGACCACTACGTAGGTCGCACCATTCGCCGATTGTGTAACTTTGACCTAGTCGGGGAAGACACGAGTCAACTTCCATTTAGTATTACTTTCGTTGAAAATCGTTGAGAAACGAATTCATGGCGATGGGCGCCCAATATCTAAGAACTATCTGAGAACTTTCACTATAGCAACCCTGACTAGTGCATTTCACCTACAAGCTCAGCAAAAGGTCTCTGGCCCCAACTCGGGTTCCACAGGCTGTCAAGGAGGCCAGATAACAGAAACGATAGTTGGCGATCTCATAAATCAGTTGTGGAGGCTTACTCGAACATTACACACGAATAAAAACTTCAATTATTCGAATTAATAAGGAGTCGAATAGCTTTGGAACCGGAAACCTTGCACTACGCGAATCCAGCACTAACCTCCATCATTGCACCCGCACCCAGCACGGCAACTCTTATTCCATGCTGTTGAGCGGGAGGGAAGATGTTCTGGCTAACAGCGGTGGTAATCACACCTCAATAGGCTAGCTACCCGAGGATCGTGTATCAGCTTCAACAGCGCAATGATTGAGCGAAACGGATAGTCATTGGTCTCATGATGAGCAGAAGCAAGGCAATGGTCATGCGAAACGAATGGGATGATGCGGCACCCGTCACACTCAAAGGAGCCACGTTACCATTCACCGACTCCTATGTGTACCTCAGCCGACTCATCTCTGTGGACAACAACTTAAGTGCAGAGATTACGAAATGCAGAAGATGCGCGTGGGCGGCAGTCGGAAACATATAAGAAGCGGCTCACTTCGTATCGGACAAGAAGATGCGAGCTGACCTTTTCGACTCTACGGTATTGCCCGCACTCTGCTACGCATCCGAGACGTAGGGGGAGAACAAGGCGCACAAAGAGCTCTGGAGCGAAGGCTGCTGAGGATCAACCGCGCAGATCAAGCACAGAAGTCTAAACCTCCGCAGCGCAGACTTGCGCTCAATGTCCGACATTCGTGACGCCGAAGTATGTGCGTGGAACGCAAAGAAACGATGGGCAGGACACATGGTCAGACGCATGGACGACAGGTGGACCACTTGCGTTATATTCTTCACGCGAGGTTAAACGCACACTTGGCCGTCGTGCAACGAGATGGAGTGACTCACTAAAGAAACTTCAGGGAAATGTTGGCCACACTGGTCCTAAACCGATCAAGATCGTCAAAAATGGAGGGAAGCGTGTGCCGCTGAGGAATATCAGCCGATAATGAGCGTCTAAGTATCCAAGTAAGTAAGAATTTCTTAAAGGCAGCAAAGATGCGAACCTACAATCGTCACATCTACATCTTCATGGTGCTGCACTCTAGGATCAAATACAAGGGCCTTCTCGAATTTTTCCAGCCCATCTGAACTTTCTTCAGTCCTTATGCGAAGAGTCTTTTGTTTCTCCTACCTACCCCGCCAAGGGCGGAGGTGGTGTAGTGGCAAGTGGCGCACCATATCACACGCACGGTCAGGGGTTCGAATCCCGGATCGATGCCCGCCTAGGCCAACCAAGCCTTCCATCCCTCCGGGGCCGGTGAATTGGTACCAGACTCGTCTGGGAGGATAAAAACACTGACTTGTACATCGGCTGGCCACCGCAAGTCATTGTATAGGCCACATACGCACTCATTACGCCACTACGATTCTGAATGGAAGTCGAGTGCGGGGGCGCATCCCTCAGACGGGATTGATTAACGCCAAAAACTTTTAAACTTTACTTTAAACCTACCCCGCCTACTAACTAAGGAAGGACACTGGGTCGCAGTGGCCATTCAAGATGAGATGTACACCGACGTGTTTTCAAACGCAGGTTTCAAATATGGATTCCAAATCTGCAAAGCGATTCTGGTAATAAAATTATTAGCCCTTCTTTCCCCCGGGTGCTGCTTTTATACGGGTCCAGTATCTTGCCCCCAAACACGGCATCGCGCTCGCCGCATTCGCAGCGTATCGTAACTTGCATTGCGATGCAAGATTGGAGCGCGCAATTTGTGAGTTAGGGAGTTCTTTAATTATCCGAATTTGCTGGCCGCTCTCATCAATTGCAATGCGACCTTGACCATCGACAATATTGGGGGAGCCACCCCAAACCACCAAGTCCAACAAATACAAAAAAGAAAAAGAAACAGAAAAAGAATCAAAACTGTTCAAAAGAGAAAGGCCGTCAACGAAAAATATTGCCTCCTATCGACTGGCGAGGAGGCGGGATGAGTACGATAATTGAAGTTCGAAGGCGCAGGAAAATTGAAAAAGATTTGCCGCATCCCGCAAAGCGAACGTGGGGAAGAACAGTTCGGTCACCCCTTTCATACGCGATCCGAGCAGTTCCGAACAGGCAGCGATGGCCGAGAGGGGAATCCGAAGTACTGGTAGGCACGGATGTTCGAATATTGATGCATTTGCTTGTTTTGCTTTTTTATAAAAAGTGTATTAAATGCTTGCAAAACACATTTACGCATCAGGTAGACCTCTTAGAGCTCCCCTTCATATTTTCGGAGCACCAGAAATGCTAATACACTGAACGTATACGGGTGCATTATACGTATAGCAGGGAAGAGTTGCAAAAGCTTTGCCCAAAATCGAATTGCGAAATTTTGAGCAGGACCTGGAGGATTCGACAGAAACTTACGATCAAAACATTCAATCGATCAAGCTGCTTCCAACATATTACCAGCAATGTGTTCTGCCCGAAAGTGGTCGTATCGCATTTGTTTCCCGCTTCGAACTGGAGATCAGGGTCAGTACAACCCATATGATAAGCAAAGAACTTATGCTGGATTGGGTTAGATCATGTGGTAGATCAACAGTTTTGCTTCCACCCTACTGATCGTCGACTCATGGAGCTCGTTCAAAGACCTGAAGGAATTCAGAGTGTTTTGCCAATTGGAAAGGAGATGAAAGTGCTCAACATTCCACCTGGGTTACCCTCCCAAAATCAGCCTCTCGATTTTTTTTTACCATTCAAAGCCATGTATAAGAGTATTGTCTCTTCCATAATTTCTCATGATCAAGACTTCCACGTTAGCAAACGCAGCTCCATAATTCGCCTTATCTCCCCAGTATACTTCTTGTTTAACACGCCTAGATTCAAAGATTCCTCTCCCATTCATGGTTTGCAGCAGGGCACCTGGACACAGACCCGGAAAATTCGAAACTCCTGTTCAATGCTGTTTCTCATCTCATCAGTACGGGAACTGTAAGAGTAATGGGTGCGATGAAGTATTTCTCATACGTTGCTCCTATTGTGAGAAGCTTATCTGTTTCAGACACTTTATGTTGGATTACCATATTTTTTCATAGAATGCTCATCTATTATTCCGACAGTATTTTTTCATAAAAGTGTCAGCTGAATTGCATCAGCTCTTTTCTATAACTTTCTAGAGAAGGCACTACTTTAACCAAAAGCGCGATGATCTGACGAGTTGCCCATCCGCCCTCTGTCGAAATTGCATGGAGCTGCTGAATTTAGTGACCACATCTTAAGTGCCCGGAGCGGAGGGGTCGATGTGCACGTTATTGGGTCTGTGGAGGCGGCAAAAAATTTTACTTGTATTATTCTTGCTGGTGCTCCGTAAAGAAGAAGGGGGGGGCTGTAAAAGGTCTACATATATGATGCAAAAATATGTTTTGCAAAGCGTTTAGGACACTTTTTTATTAAAAAGCAAAACAAGCAAATGCATCAAGGACTCGAACCTCCATGTCGCACCTACCAGTCCATCGTCTTCCTAACTCGGCCATCCCTGCATGTTTGGATCTGCTCAGGTCGAGCATAAAAGCCGCACACGGGGGACGAGGGCTCATGAGTTTGTTCCCAGAATCGTTTCGCAGATTTGGAACCCAGACTCGAAATCAGCGTTCGAAAACACTTACGTCGGTATCTTGTCATCATCTAACATCTTGAATCTTAACACGTTGACGACGAGAGCGTTTTTCGTTTGCGCGCCCACGGGACGAGACCGTTTGAAAGCGCTGACTAATCGTCGGTCACCATTGGCAGACATGGTCCCACGGAGCAGAAACCAAGTTTAGTTAACTGTATTCATAAGTAGTAAGCTATTATTTGTGTGAAGCAAGTAAAAACTCCTGAAAACAAAAGAAAAACTTGTGTTCTGTTAAAATTTGGATGAATTTTCTAAAACATGGAGCTTTGTAGACCATTTCGGTGTATGAAGCTTTGATTGGTGAACATTTATAGGAGGCTTTATTTAAACGTTTGGCGGGAACAATATTAGAGGTAAGGCGCCAATTGTTAGAAGGAATTAAAATTTTTATAGTTATCTGATATGATGTATGACTCCTGACTCGATACTTAATATTTCCATAAAAACCTTAGATTCAGATGGATCATCGGTCGACGCTAAAGTTAGTGAGTAAATAAGTAAATGTAAAATATGAAACAAAAAAACCTGAGAATTTCTTCACTTGGGTGACTTACAGTACTGTCGGTCACCATTGACCGACATCGTCCCACGAGACAGACTGGCTGTCGGTCAACATTGACCGACATCGTCGTCAACGTGTTAACTGGCCACTGCGACCTATTATCCTCCACTTGTTAATTGGCATGTGATAGGATATACAACTCCTGACATCATGCAAGCTCCTTCCATTCCGGAAGAGCAAATGACACAGGGAGGTGTTTGATATCATCGATTAACGACCACTTTGAAACTATTTTCTTCGAGATTCAGAAAAGTACCTTGGCCACTCTTCTTATACTGTCCTGAAAACTCGCATTTTGAAATAAGGCGCTATTGGCTGCCCTAACGAGGCATCCTTAGCTATCAAGAAGGAGGACATAGATCACCCAATGCCCAAATTGCCGCTTCTACCTGATTTGTATAAAGGACCTTCCTCAACTTGAGAAACAAGTAAGACAAATCTTTCTGTTCCTGAACCTTGAATCTCGTTCTCTTGATAAGTCTTGCGATAGTACGGGCATAATCGGTGATTTTGCATTTTGACAGATACCGCGGAAAGAGCCGAGGTAGGGTTACAACGATAACAGGAGGACCACTATTCAGTTGTATTCGTTCAATCCTGTCGCGACAACCGCGTGCGGCAAATTGAGAGGCGAAATCCGTGGCGATTCGAACGACTCTCGCGCCTATTATTGGGGCACAAACTTGAAATAGAATAGTTAAATAGAGTCAGCTGGCACTACTGATCTACTCTACTTGAAATTTGGGCCCCAGTAATAGGCGCTAAAGTCGTCAAAATCGTTATGAATTTCGCCGTGCTATTTGCTGCGCGCAGTCCGAATCGCACGGATACCGTCCCCCGTCGGGACCAGGCACCATACAATTCTTCTATGAAAGGTAGAATGGAAGGAACGGCATAGTCATCCCTCTTGATACGCTAGCTGAGCAAGTATACCTAGCTTCCGAAAAAATCAAATAAGTTCTGGATATCCTTTCCGTTGCGCTTCGAGATGTAGTCACTGCTCCGTCATGACGAAGGGAAAACATTGTAGTTCTGTGATTGACGAAGCTCCGGCGACATCGCGAAAGCTTTTCTCAGTCTCGGCGTCTTCGACCATAACTGCTGCTCTTAATTATTCCAAATGACCTTTATTCGCTTGCTCAAATAGCTTCGCAATTCCGGACATCAGTTGACGATTGCCTGCAGCTCACGCTGGCAGTCTCCTCAGAGGAAACGTCTCCAGGCAACTTGTAGACTTCGATCACGAGCAGCTCTTTGTCTCTACGCATTGAAAAAAGCATCTAGCGGGGAGGAGATGATTACCCAATTCTGTGTAGATTTTCAGTACAACAGCAGACGTCAGGCAAAATTTGCACTAGATGTGGTTTTTGTCATTACAGAGCTGTCCACCAGGTGACCCTCGAGCTCAACGAGAGTGAAGGGGCTTGTGGGACTGCTTATTATCATGTATAGTAAGGATCGACATGGCAAACTCTGACAGTCTTTTACTCTGCTCATTCGTCCATTCTGTGAGCTTTGGTGTGGCTGCTTTCATAGTCCGCCGGCCCGCCGGCGCGCCAGCCGAGGTAGTGCTAGGAGGGGGAGGGAGGCAGACGGTCGGTCGACGCAGTCGCGTCGCGCCCAAGCCCCTTCGAAGGGCTGAAAACAAAGAAATACAAAATCAAAAACCATATGCATTTGCCCTTAGAAGGGGCTTATGCAAATAGTTTTTAATCTCGTTTTTCTTCGTTTTCAGCCCTTCGAAGGGGCTTGGGCGCGACGCGACTGCGTCCGACCGTCTGCCTCCCTCCCCATCCTAGCGCTACCTCGGCTGGTACGCCGGCACGCCAGCCGGCCGGCGGACTATGAAAGCGGCCTGTGAGGCTCTTCAGACCAATCTCGGCATCGAAATTATCGACGATGACCCTGAAAAAGCATGATTTTTCAGTAGAGCTTTTTCAGGTCCATATAAGTGTATCCAGCTATTTTCTTCGTAGCGATGTTGTGAGTATGCAAAGCTTGGAGTAGGTAACAAAGGTTGTCAGAGCTGGGGTCGACATTTTCTCAATCATAAACACGGCTAAGTGACTGCCTATGAAAGTATTATGGTGTTCATAAATATAAAACCACTATTGTGTTCATAAAGTATCTGCCAACATTTTTACAAGAGTCCAGATTCTCTTTTGGATATCCCAGAACTTTCCACAGAAACATTGTAGGAGAATACTACTTTCTTGTATAAGCGTAAAATACATGCGATACCGCTCTCAGTACACCAGATCAAGTACATCTTTGCGTTCCTCTTATTGAAACGCTTGAACGGCGTGTGCACAAAACCTCATCGAAGAGACTAAAAGGTAAATACTGAACACAAGTCTCGATGAGCTTGAGCACTTGAGTGATCTTATCCGAATTCGCGAGGAAATGCAGGACGAATACGGGGAGACAATTCGGCCATCGTCGGTGAAAAAGCAAGGAAAAACCGGATATGTTAGGGGTATATAAGTGGGTAGTATCCTTTCATAGCACTTCCACGAAAGGAACATTCGAGGGAAATCTGAACTATCGTGAAATATTCGTTGGGCACATTCCATACGATTTGGCATACTAGCGGCTACTCACATATTCTGAAAAGAAGCAAGAGGCATGGGCTAGCACTCACTGCCACAGAGCGTCAAAGGCCTTCGAGCATCCTAGAGCACTGACGATCGCAGAGGATGCCGAAAAATTCCCTCCATATCATCCATATTGCGTTTATTAAGCATTAGCTCGGATCATGCTACCGTCAGCGCTCTGGTTACTCGCTAGATATCGTAACTGCTATACTCTTTCACCAGTTTCTTTAGGAGAATCTACAATTGGTTCTGCGCACTCCTCTGAGCTATAAGCTTGTTCTTTATCATACAATATTATTTACCCATTTTCGGCCAGTTTTCGCCCGCTCTCTTGCCGTTTCTTCAGACCCAGATAGAAGTAGAGAACTAGAAAGTGGGTGATTGTACATTCATGAGATTCGAGCTGCGCACGGCAAATTGCGCGGCGAAATCCATAGCGATTCTGAGGACTTTAGCGCTTATTATTGGGGCCCAAATTTGAAGTAGGGTAGATTTGTAGGATCAGCTGACCATACTAATCCACTCTAAATCACTTTATGCCCCAATAATAGGCGCCCGGTCGTTCGAATGGACACGAAGTTTGCCGCGCATTTTGCCGCGCGCAGCTCGAATCGCACGAATGTACCGCCCCCACCCTCCCCCCCCCCCTTTGAAAGTGGATCTAAGCGCCTCTTTATGCTCATCCATAACTTGCCTAGCTATGAATATGGCACCTATTATAAACCTTCCTTGTATGAAATGTAACTTTATGTACTTGTGAACCATCTACCTTGCCTGTGAAGCTAGGAAGATTTGCAGGAGATGAGTTGAGCGTTCTCCTCACTATTCAGTTTTCCGAATGTAGTTGGGGACTGATGAAGAGGTGTTGCTACCGTGTTCTCTCCTTTTCGCGGTGCCCAGCTCTTCGAACTTCCTGTGGAACACGCATTATCTGATACTGAAAAGACGAATAGAAAGAAGAAAGAAAAGGAAAAAAGCATTGAAATGCCGAAATATGCAGTCTAAATTATGGGCATATAAAAGACGTAACGCTCCCTACATGGTAGTATCGAAAGCATATCTGTGCGTAGTGGAAACCTATAGATACAACCCAAGAGATTCTCTTCAACGATTTTTCAAAACCCAAAAACTTGACAGTTTCTCTTCTCGCCGCTTCACAGAAGTCTTGTACTCCCAGTAGGATTCCTTGTCCGATGTCGTTCCCTAATGTCCTAGTCGATAGTTATTGTTTATAGCGCAACAGGCAACAGACAGCTGCGTTCTGTCACCTCAGCGTGTTGAACCGGCGTGACCCGTAATTAACTGGTACTCGCCGGGCAGCTGCACCTATCCATTACCCCGTGAATAAATCATGTTTGAATTGTCTTGCATGCTTTATTTGTAAGCCAAGGAGAGCCATTTTGCAAAAAAAATACCCAATTCTGCTACTCCATTGCAAATACCTCTTCCTGATGTAGCCTTTTGTCAGAAAAAAAAACTTCATATTCCTTGCTGTATGATTTTTTTCCGAAATTTCTGAGAGATTTCATAAAATTTTGCTTAAAAAAAAGAAAATGACGCCAATCACTGCTTTCATAGTCCACGATTTGGCCCACGAACGGTCGCGCGAATGGTCGCGGACCAAATCGTGGACTATGAAACTAGAACAGTAGGAGGGGCCAGAAATTCGCTTCCCTGAAGATTGCCCACAAAACGTCACTCGGTAAAAGGCTAGCCTGTCAAACATTTGGTTTCCCTCTCTGATGGAGTGCACGAATGTACACTTCGGTCCTAATAGAATATCGCCCAACCTGATCCTATCGTATTGAAGGAATGGACATCTGACCGTCCTGGGCAATATGTTAAGTGACGGATTTTTGAACTATCGATGGTCAATCGTTCTCTCGTAAATGATACCCCGATGATATAGGCGTATCTACAGTTTATAATAAGGCGACACGGGGCGTACAAACATTCCCTATCCATAAATACTCTTATCGCATGAACATAGATTGTGTCCAAGGTCATGGTTATCACAAGATTATTCTATCGCACAAATATGGAAGATGATCGCGCAAAGTGAAACACTACACGCTCTCTTGTACATTATAATTCGAACTAATACATTATTGCTGACAGCTTGTAATGAAAGTTTAGGATCTGGTTATGAGCCTTCCGATGAACGTGCTGGTGATGGCGTTGAGTTCGACGAATGGCGAACTTGACTGGCCCTGCGTCGTACTGTTAGATTCGGGACCTCAGGAGATGATTATAGCAAGAAGTCGTGAGGCACCACGGCAGATGATACCGCAGCCACCGTGATAGAAAGTTTTCGAGTACTCATGAACTCTCATCATTTTTTACAGCTTGCACTGTTCTCAGGACCGAGTATGGCTGGAGAAGGTTCGTTGCGCGTGTCCGTCAAAAGTAGGTCACCCCACCCTCTTCGCGCGCGGCCCACCCGACTGAGGTTTCAAGATGACATTACTGTACCACCAAGTGTCAGTAGAGCGTACGGTTTGCATTTGTCCGTGTTAGCTCCTCTTTGGCTGACAGCCGTGGACCGAGCGCAAATCGTATGCCCCACTGACAACTGCGACTTTTGTCAAGTATGGCTGCTTTCATACTTCGGCGAGCGCGCCGGCACGCCGTTGGAGACGCCCGTACATTCAGGGAGCGGCGTGCGAGCGGCTACGCGACGACGGCCTTATCCAAGCGTGTGACAGCAGCGGGTACCGATCGCCGATCGTTACCGCAAATCGAGGATGGCTGCTGCCACACTCTTGGATAAGCCCGCCGTCGTATAGCCGCTCGCACGCCATCCTAAATGTACGAGCGTCTCCAACGGCGTGCCGGCACACACGTCGAAGTATGAAAGCAGCCTATTGTAGGCTGATAGGCCGCATGCGACGGCCGCGGCGTGACCTAGTTTCGACGGACGCGCGCAACGAAGCGCACCCTAGCTACCATGGCACCATTTATCATGGTGAGAGCTACTGGTGATGTGCAAGCTATGGTCTCGGTTAGCCTACAAAGGAGTTTGTCCCTCTTGAAATGCGTGTTCTCGAAATGCTTCGGGAGGGCATTCTATGGTTTCAATCAAGCTGCTTCATAGTATTAGAGTTGATATGGCGGCAGGTTCGAAGAATGGGAAGGCTACTATTCCAAGGATAAACCCTCATGACAAATTAATGAGAATGCAACACGCCCTGTTGGAGCAGAGGTAAGAACTATTAAAATTCAACAACTGAGCCTCAAGAAGAAAGTAACTGGCTTGTTTTTCTAAAAAAGCTGAAGATCAAAGCGTAGAAAAAGACTCCATGCATGTACACCAGCTAGACGACATAGCTTGTTCTATAAATGGATTAAGGAAAGCGTCGAGGGACAGCCCCGTTTTACGGGAAAGGAATAAAAGTTGTGGCAAAGTTACGGTAGTTGAACCAAGTACGCAGTTGCAGACTGCCGTCGTCGGAAGAGCTGGCCATTCTCCAATGCCTTCTATTACTATACTATATGTTCGCTAAGTATCCTAAACAATAGGATACTTAGCGAACACTGCCGGGTTAAGATTGAATCAATGATGTTGGAGATCTCCAGACGATATTGTTGATCTCAGCGCTGATTCTTACAAAACAAAGTTGCAAAGCGATTGCAAGTTTGGATTTTCTACAAGTCACACAGATTTTTTTTGTTGCAGATGTTCTATGCAGACGCGTTAATTATATTTGGACGGATCAAGCCTTTGTTTCTCTCAGAGTACATGGACTTTGAAATACGAAGTTTTCTTAGTTGGAAGAAGTTTGTCTTTCTGGCAATTCTTCGACTCTTGGACCCATTCGAATGTCTACTCTGACGAGATAGCGCTCTGTAGGAGAGTACCGACAACGAGCGGACGCGCCCTCCTTCCGCTGGTGATCACGGGACGCAGAGATTGCCTCGCCGTCTGATTCTCTCAGCGAGAGAAATTCTGGTTGACAACAGCCCTGTAACCTCGTAAGAAATTGCGCCATGTGCTCACGATGCGGTTCTTCAGTTAAAATCAGTAGGATTAGGTTCAGGTACTCTCGCTGCCTAGCTCCCTCGACGAGATGCATAGAGTAGTGATAGTGTAATGATGTAGATTCGAAAAGGGGCCAATCTTTCCCGAGCTGCTCTAGAAAAACTTAAACAACAGAACCAGACAAAGACTACTTGCTGCGGTTGCGTCGCGGCCTTCGCACTGGAGCACGTTATTTTGGTGTCTAAGCACTGCGGGGAAGCCTTGATGACAGGAGAGTTCCTCTTTCGTAACTCTGCTTATTGGCGGTTACGTAGCGCGCTCGAACACGTTATTTTAAGTTGATTACCAGTTGTAAGGAGTAATTTTCTATGATCAAAGGCTATTAAACTATAGTTTAGTAATGTATGTCTCTTTCCTGCATGTCTCCTCGTTCATGTTTCTTCCAAGACCACTGATAGGTAGTTACCCACTCCTAGTGAATGGCTAGAGAACCCTGTTATGTGTTTCTATTTCTATTGCATGCTTCTGGGTTTGTGTTTCTTCTGAGACAACTGCTGAGTAATGACCTTGATTGATAGGATGCTGAACCCTGATTTAGGGATATACCAACTTCTATACAATTGATTCATCAAATCGAAAAAGGCTACGGATGATCATGTTACGCCAGCGACTGTGCAGAAAGAAAACAGAAAAGCTGATTAGCTGGGGAGTGAAACAAAGGCAATGCATGAGGGCGCGAGGCGATCTTAATTAGGTTGGAAACTCCATGATCATTGTGCAGCTCGCATATCGATATGCAGCAAGTTAAAGTTGTTGAATGAAGAGAATAACAGCAATGAAAAACCAAAGCTCCAGTAAAAATAATTAAGTTTCTCAGCAGTTTATTGGCAGAAAACTTCCCATTATAATTGGCTAGGCGTGTTGATTTTGTGCAAAATAAAAACAACACTTAAGTTGCGGTTCATAGCTCTATAGCATTTCCGCTTCGTTTCGCATTTCACATTTCATCTGTGCACAAAAACAAAACTTCTGCCCAGCATTATTAAAACTTTTCCAGTTCATAATTTTTCTCAAGATGCTTTACCTTCTTATTGTTGCCATTCTCTTTAGTTTTTAATTTTTTACTCGCCATGCTAAAGATACGCAGACGCACGGTGAAAATGTAGCCGTCACACTTGATTAAGCTTGCCTCGCACCGAGAATGCGAAATGTACTCAAGTGTACAGAACTTGGCACACCCTCAAACCAGTGCTCAACCCTCTATCAGTGAAGGTCTCAGAAGGAACACAAACCAGGAAGCATGCAACAGAAATAGAAACACCGCACCAAACAGAGTTTATTAGTCACTAGGGGAGGATAACTACCCATCAGTGGTCTTGGAAGGAACATGAACGAGAAAACATGCACGAAAAGAAACATACATTACAAAACTAGTTTAACAGCCCGTTGGTCATAGAGACTTACATCTTACCACTGGTAATCAACTTAAAGTAACATGTTCGAGCGTGCTACGTAACCGCCAATAAGCTGAGTTACGAAAGAGAAACACTACTGTCATCAAGGCCTTCCCGCAGTGCCCAGACACACCAAAATAACGTGCTCCAGTGCGAAGGCCGCGACGCAACCGCTGCAAGTAGTCTTTGTCTGGTTTTGTTGTTTAAGTTCTTCTAGCTGCTCTGAGGGTGACCCATGTTAACCTCAATTTGACATTACGCGTTTTTCATGGCAAAAAAGTCGTTTCATAACTTTGGTATGCTTTATTTTGTGTTTATTGCTGTTTCTCCCTGTTATTAGCTTTGAGCTGTTGTACACGCTTTAAAGTAAATGTAAGGTGTACAACCTTTTCAGGTGAATCAGTTGAAGTTTCGACTTTTGTATTTCCATATTGGTTGCTCCCGCGATTGCCCCTTTTGGGGGAGTTTTCTCTCAATGACGCGTTTGCATAAAAATATCCTCAGATGGTTTCCCCCACTTAGTTATCTTTTTTAACTTATACTCATTCTCATTATATTCGCCATGTCTTTCACGCCTACTTACTAAAATCTTTATTTCAAATGTGACAGAATCATTTAAGCAATATTATACAATGCAATGCCATGACGTTTTTAATGGAGCTGCGCTACAATTAGAAGTTTTTGCCCTTTTGAGGCCCTTGCGTTTCTCGGAGAACTCCATGTTACGTGAGAGACACGGTTCTCAAAAGGCCCATCAATTAATACCAGTAATCTGTTGTACTTGAAAGCGCCTTATCGAAAATCGCTGCAATGTTGATGATTTGGTGACCGTAGGTCAATATTTGTCTTTTCCATTTCCTCTTCATTTAAATTTGTGTATCTTCAAAAGTGCTTTCTATTGTAAAGGATTTGTGTGACTTTACGCTCCTTTGAAAACATGTTGGAATATTTTCTCGAGCGATCAATGCAGGCTTTTTTCGTTCGCTGCTTGCTATCTCATAATTCCTGAGTGTTACGCTACTCATGTGTTTCCATCGCACGACAGCTTACTCTTTCCAGCTATGGAGTACAACTTCATCGGCGACGACTTCGGTCCTCTTTTTCACTACCAGTTCAGAGTGATCCTCATTGGTGACTCTTCAGTTGGCAAATCTAGTCTACTGAGATATTTTACTGAAGGGAAAATCGCCGAAATTAGTGATCCAACTGTTGGTGTTGACTTCTATGCTTGCATGATCGAGTTGCGGCCTAAGTTTCGAGTGAAGCTCCAGCTATGGGACACTGCTGGGCAGGAGAAGTTCCGGTAAGCTTGTTCACGTTATTTCGCTTTTCTAATCTCGGATTCCTACTTGCCCAATCCAACCAAACCTATCATCTTTCCGGGATCGGTTTATTGTTATCATAGGATAGGATGGAGTTTCTCGTTTAAGGGAATAAAAGCACTGTCTGTGCTGACCACAACGATTTGTTACATAGGCCACACATTTATTCAAACTGTCACTACGGCTTTGAGTTGTAGTCGAATGGGATGGAAGACTCGCCCCACAAACGGAATTGGTCAGCTACAGAAGGCTACCCCTTTTTATCGCTTCGACAGAAAGAGACACTCACTGTACTTTGCAAAAATGAAGTTGAGCAGACCTCATTAGGTTTTCCTTCATACTATAAGCTAGCCTGAGAAGCAGCCGATACGCGTTACAAAAGAACATTGGGGAGACAATGTGCGTGCGGGAATACTGAGCAAATACTTTGTTTTTTCGTTAAAACAACGACTGTTATTATGTAGGAATCCATCGGTTCAGAGGTATTACCATCCTTTCCCAAGTGTGTTACTCCATTTTGAAGCAGAAAGGATCACCTACCAAAATCCAATGCGCGTCGCATAAAAGTTCGTTTGCAGTCCTCTAGAAGGTGCTCGTGAACGTGGAGTTGTGGCTAGTCATGGAATTTAGCTTCGCATAGTGACTCTGTAGTCAATTATGGAAACGATATTTTTACAATTGGATTCAGATCCATCACAAGGTCGTACTATCGCAATTCGGTTGGTGTAATGCTGGTTTACGACATTTCGAATCGAGCTAGTTTTGAGAATATCAATGGTTGGCTCCATGAAGCGGAAGCTAATATGGGTGGTCCAAACCCTTCTAAATGTGTTTTCCTGCTTATCGGACACAAATCCGACAACCAGTGTGAAAGACGTGTAGGTTGTAAACACTCATACTCTATTGTTTATACAAATTTCCTGCCCAGACTTATGCATTGTTTTAGGTAGATTATGAAGAAGGCGAATACTTTGCTAAGTACCACAAAATGAAATTCATTGAGACATCTGCTATTACTGGGAAAAACGTTTATGATGCATTTCTTATGATGGCTCAAGAGGTACTCTTACTACAATTCATTGCTTTTCAGAAACTCTCACTCAAGCGACACGAAAGGTGTCATTTCGCTTCTTGCAAGGATTATAGCCTTCTATTCGTAATGTTTTCGAAAAATATATTTATTTACATATATTACTCCATGATTTTTCCGAAGACTTTCGTTGAAAAGCGGAAATATTCGGTACCTTCCATTTGATATGATCCCTCCCTGGAAATCATTTCTACTGAAACTATCTTTCGATGTAACAGAAATCCTGGCGAACTGGCGAACTTGTGGTAGCCAAGAGGCACCGTTATCGATACCATGGTAAAAGTTGCTGCTCAACAATTCTTGGATACCTCACTCGCCACATCATGATTCGAGTGGGGTATCCGGGCTTGCGTCAATTTGTTTGAATGTTCCACACTGCAGCTCGATTCTGGCGTTAATTTTTTTCAATATTTGCTCGAGTTGTCAGCGCTATTCATCCTTTAAACTCAAAAGTAACATTCGAAGTTCAAATAGTCTACTTCTACAATTTTGCCTTTCTTACCACCTTTATTATATTTGCTCTCTTGGCTATATGTGTGCATGAAACGTACGTTTTATAGCAGCATGTATTGTATGGCCCAATCCTTCATATAATGCTCCATATAAAAAATGTAGTGAATCAAATCAAAATAACATGACGAGTCCAGGGTGCAACAACAATTTTTTCTTGGAGATTTTACGCTACATACGCTGTGGTTTTTATCGGGTTCAGCTCTTTAAACTTAGCTCTCGCGGCAGTCTTTTTTTAGAGATGTTTACAAAACATGTGACCAAATAATGCCTTTGTTGGAAACGAGTGTTCAATTCGTGACCAAGTCCACCAATTCATTTGGATATCAAGTTTCGACTATAGCTGAATCACAAACCGTTGAAAACTTCTCAAAGGGGATATTCTGTCCCTTGGAAAGGAAGGCGTATTCCACTGATTCGTACTCTTACCACAGCCTTTACCTGATTGAGTAGGCGTGAAGCTTTTGAAAAAGGAGGGGGAAGGGGGTTCAAAAATGAATCGTTAGTGGCCTAAACTGAGCGATACCTTATGCTGCCTAGCCAGTCACATACACTAATGAGACATCTTTTTTTATCTGTAGAAACTCAGGTGTCTAATCTCATTAATGAAAACGCAAAGGAATTTAGGGTTCAGAGTTTTCAAATATTTATTTATTTACGCGTAGTGAACGCGCTACACCATGACAGTAATAAGCTGGAGAGGTTGACCTAGTAAGGTAATTAAGAATTAAAAAACAACAAAGGAAAGTTGCAAATAGAAATCCAATAATGAGTAAATCATGACTAAACGACGCCTGAAAAAAAAAGAATGAATCTATGCTGAGTAGGTCGAGAAGATGAAATAGAGTGCCACAAAAGTCGCAAATTTGCCAATCAGGTGGACCGGTGACTGCTTCAAAACAGTGTAGCACTTAGAGATAAGCGGGAGACCTTCGCTGCATTGAAATAACGTGGTGAAACGTTTCGACTCAACTCAAGAAGTATACGCAATGAGTCATGCCGCTAACACCAGACACGTCTGAAGCCAGAAGCTACCCATAGCATCAACCTGCATCAGTCGGCAATGATGCCCGCTCGCCACATGCGGGGTCATAGGTACTTGCCGTAACTTCGAAACACGATATACCGACCACCCTCGTGGAAACGGCAAGCAAGGCGGATGTAGGGGTAGACCACTAGTAGACGTGAAAAGAAATAAGCCGCATACTCAGCTCTCGTAAGCTTATGACAGACAAAAAGCAAAGGTGGGTAATCAGCACGAAGGTTGCCCAAAAAAAATCTGGTCCAAAAATATACCTTACAACAGCTACAGAATAGTTCACCAAAGTGGTGCCAGCCCTAAAATCCCTCCCCTAAATTGTGCCATCCTGCAGATTCATCAAAAGAGAGACCAAATTTCGATGGCTCTTTTATGATTTCAAGGTTGTTGAAGTGGTTGACTTGCGTCAAAGTTTTTACAAAACTTTTCTTCTCAGATGCAAAAGATGTAATAGACGAGTAATATTTTATTTATGTTTTTCAGTCTTTCCGAGTTTTCGGGAGACATTGCTTTGTTGCTGAGAGTGCAGTAATCAAGTTTTACGAAAATTTCAAAGGATGTCATGATCTTTAGATTTATAAACGGGTTGAAGAAGGAAGTCTCCGTCCCACAGATGGATGGGAAGGTGTGAAAGGCGGCCTGATGAGAAGCCAATCAATATGCCTTTCCGAAACAGATCTAACCCCCAGGGATCACTCATCATGCTCATGTTAGGCTTGGTTTCATTAGCCTATTACGCGGCCTCTCAGAACCTGTCATTTTTTTCTGCGGTGGCACTTCGTGATAAGCTCTACCGTTGCTATTCACTCGATCTCGATCATTTTTTGTCTACGCTGTCTGAATTTCTTTGAAACTGTCAAGGAGTATATTTCTGAGGCTACCAGCCTTGCTGTCTTTTTCTGAGTGAGTTCGATCTAGTGCTCAGTTTCGATTTAAGACTTTGCCTTTATTTTTCATTTTACCTTCATAGGAAATAGGATACACCGTAAACATTTGGTAGCCAATGTATAGTCTTCTATAGCTCACTGTATTGTATGATAATTTTTGGAATGATGAGATTGACGATAGAATTGTCAGTATCCGGTCCTCGATTCAAGTCGTCGTTTCATTTTAGTCTGTTTGCTGATTGTTCGTTGTGCATATTCGTTAGCTGTCGTATTTTTGAGAGATTAGAAGTTCCAAGAAATCCTTGTAGTCTTGTTGATAATGATTCGGGTATGCCTTTCCAAACTGTATCGCAGCATTCAATTGAACACGTGAGATGGTCAGTTGGAGTTGGTCTGTAAGAATTGGGTCGGGGTATGTGCTTGTCTGCTCATTCTGCTTGAACAGATGCAAGCCTCAAGCTTCTCACTATACAATGACTCCATACATCCGCCAACCTTATCTTGGGCATGGTATAGCGAGACGCTCCCCGATCCAATCCTTACGTGGCTATTCAAAAGTTTGTTGGCGGGTAATTGAACTTTTAGTGCTATCTTACTCCCCCTTATATTGTAGTTATTGTACAGAGATTACTTCTACGTTATTAATTATTAGTTGGCTTTGTTATTGTTGCTGCACGGTGCATAAAGTAGTTTATTGTAAATTAGCTTCAATAAAAGTGAAAACAACAATAGTATCATACCACCGACATTGTTTCGTGGATATCTTAAGAAGAAATCTATATCACCGTAATAATCTTGTCACAGACAAATCAATGTGTACTCAAAAGTATAGAATATGTTGAGCTGTACAAAAAGGGATGCTCCAAAGATGTACAACGTTAAAAGCATCGTTCATACAAAGCAAATTAAGCGAAAAGACATACCACAAAATCTCGAATGCATCGTTATTTCAAGACATTGACCTTGTATCCCATATCATGACTACTCTGTTTTGGGTTGCCATAACTAGTTTTCCAAGCGTCTCTTGCAGATACATCGCAGTCACACCACTTCGAAGATCGTGCGAAACAGCAAGTGGCGTAAGGCTAGAAATGGTCATAATCCTGCCGATATATGGTAATGGGAAGCATTGAGTAAGAATTTTAAGGCTAAATAGTTGTATGCCATCGACTTAGATTGTTTTTCTTTCCACCGATACTTTACAAGACTGCATGGTTTTACGTATAATACTAAGCCAAACCCTACTAAATCCATAAAGTCCAATCGGTTTCTGTTTCGCAAGGAACCTATTACTTACGAATTTCTAAAAAAAAATTCGCTTACTCGAAAAGTTGCGGATTATCTTCCATTTTCTTGTGACATTCATTGCATATGCGAACCGGTAATTCGTAACCCATCCGAGGGAATGCGGTCCAATTCGAACAACAGCTTCCGCACACTGCTTTCCCACATGTTCGACAGTGATGTTGTCGCTGACCGACCACCTGGTTAACCATGAGCTTTTGACGAATTGGGAAGAGCAACAGAGAATCTTCAAAGTGAAGGTTACCTTCCGTTGCCACATCGCAGAGAGGTTCCAGAAGAAGGGGCTATCACAAATCTCACAATTGTCAGAGTTCTTCCACCCTGGTGTCTCTAATCTGCAACGCAGGAAAATATGAAAGGGAATGCTGTGAAATCATACCGAAATATGACCTGTTAGCAGACATATCCCAGCAAACGAGCTTGCCCGTGTCATCGGCCGAAAAGAGTCTAGCCGCCCCGGGCGCGATAGCCAGGCAGGTAATTTTCGAAGAATGTCCACTGGAAATCAGAATTCGAGCTAGTACTAATATGAATGATTAAGTAGATTACCTACTTGAGCTCGTAAGCTTCCCCTCGTTTCCCGCCGATATCCCACATTATTACTAAACTGTCGTGACTCCCTGAATAAAGAATCTCCCTCACTCTGTTCCAAGCCAGAGAGGAGATAGGACCTGGAAAATGACTACGATTACAACAAGTTCATAGAAATAACCTCTCAACAAAGGCGTGCGTTTGAAAGATCACGCAAGCCAGTTCACAACGACGGATCAATTCAAAACAATAGAAGAAAAATCAACATAACCTGTGTGGGCACTCAACTTGCTGACCATCTGAGCCGAATCACCGCTAAGCCTTAGCACAACAACGTTACCGCCGTGATCGCCAATAAACACAAAAGGGAGGTCAATAGCCATCGCAGTACAACTGCTCTCGCAAAGGAAAGAACCTTTAAACGTGAAATAAGCGGCATATCTATCCATCATCAACTACAAAAGATTTAGAAATTAAACGCGTCACTCTCGATAAATAAACTGAATATGGAATGTAACTGTCGATTGACCAACCTCGCTTTATGCCCGTTTCCGAACAATGCCAAACAACAGACTTATCCTTTGAACAACTGAACACAAGTTCAGCACTCAGTGCCAGTCCTAGCCCAGAAATAGGTCCAGCATGTATTGTCCACCTAGAAATCAACTCCATATTTTTCACAAAACGACAGAAATCTCATCGGAAGATAACAAGCGCAAAAATGAAGACTGGTGAGAAAATTTCGACAAAGCGAGCTGCCTCGGCTCATGCTGCATTCCACCCAGAAATAATCACAGTTTGTTTGATCATATTAAACAGAGCGAAGTAACTCACTCGCTCTTTTTGAAAGACGAAAAAGGTTGCTACATTTGACTTCGTGAAAAAACGTCAATGTCAGTTGAGGATGATGAGTATGATCGTCACTCAAACATTCTTTAGCTGATTTGTCGGTTCAAATTAAATCGGGCAAATAAATATGTAAAAATCGGTTTTCAGTTCAACAAAATTTGCACTACTCAATTGTTTTTCAACGATTCATCAAACGAGAAAGAAAACTATCGTTTGCACTCAATCCCACAGCGATACCGACGACACCGACATTAGTTAGGCGATAGCAAAAAGTCAGACGTCATGGGATTAGGCCACCGTACAAAATTCAAAAATAGCAGGGTCTTCTTAAACTGTGGATCAGCCTCTTATCAAATGACGTTGTATAATTGAAAAGATGTCCAGATATGAGGTATCTGAAGTTTTCGACAGTAGGGTGATTTTGATGTCAAATGCTTCGATGTTTCCGACTTTTTTATGAAAATATTCAGAAGTCTAACCATCTTATATTTTCGTAATATTTCAAATAATTTGATAACCCTCTCAGTTTGACCTTCCGATCGCGTGCAATTAGTTTCATTTGAATATTGAGAATTCTCAATTTTGAAGCTCAAAAAAAAAACGAAAAAAAAACAAAAATTTACGAAGCGAACAGCATTAAATCGATGAATGTTGAATGATGAATAATTTATCAGTGAAACAAGAGACCGTACATCCATATTTTAAATTTTCCAACAAAAAATCTAAGATAACGCGTATCAAAACATTATTACCTTCGCACTTCAGGTTCACTCATGGAGTTGTAGTCATCGGCAACGTAGTACTCGTATACGTGACCATTTAAAAGTCCCACAAGCAATCTAAGCAACAAGAAGAGCTGAGTAGAACGACGAAGGGTGGATGACATCTTTTTTAAAAGATAAGGAAATGACAGAGAACGTACCTGGATGTTTCCTCGCTATAGTGAAGACATGTAGGGGCTACAGGCATAATCTTGTGTATCGAAGGCCAGAACTGCCCGTTATCCCTCTTCAGATAAAGCCTCACCGAACGGTCATCGCTAGCTGTCCAAACACCTTCCTCTTTCGACAGAAGGACCACATCGTTTATACGAGCAACATGACCTTCAATTTTGTGCAGCAAAGCTGAAAGAATACCCTCTGAAAAAGGAAATACGCGCAAGTTACGCTTTTGGTTATTAAATATGGGTGAACTCCTAGCACTTTTCAAATATGCATGTTTAAAGAAATTGAGAAGCAATGGTAGGAGCTAGAGTAACAAAAAAAAACATAACAAGTCACTTTGAAGAATAGTGGATGAAAGCTTATTAAAGGTGAGTATACACTGCTTAGTACGGGAAGAAAATGAATCATAGCTTACTGGGCTTAGCTTGTTCGCCTGTGCTGTTGGCGCTCCCAGCTGACGTGGGCCGCGAGTTTATGACAGCTGACATTTACTGAAAATGGGAAAGTTTTTCTCACGGAGCGGATAAGAAGGATTATCTAAGCGGAGGTGTACAGCCAGCGCTAGCCATGAAACCGCAAATCATTGATTATCGATTCAGACTTATCTCAAAAAACTTCATTAGACTCCTACTCTGACAAAAAAAAAAAACAATTGAACAAACGATTAACAAAGTTCAGCTGAGTCAAAAAAAAAAAGACTAGCGGGAATATTTTAAAAGAGGAATGATTGAGAAATTATATTGAAAATTAAATAATTATGTTATCAAAAACTAGTAAATAGGAAAATAGGAAAAAAGGACTAAAACAGTAGAATCATGCCTAAAATAAAGATCACATATTGATTAAGCTGTATGAAAACGCTGGAATTGTAACAACAGCGAAGCGAATGGTCCGCAACAGCCGCGTGCGGCGGATCGACTACACAAAACCGATACTCCTGCTCGTCTCCCGTGTATGTCTACATCTTGCGAGCGTTCTCCTCCATAAAAGGCGTAAAGGGTAATGCACTGCTTTGCGATCTCATGTCGATCTTCATAGGTGTCATCATGATATACAACCAACAGAGCTATTTCCAGAACTCATGATATAGGAGCATGTGTGGATAAAGATGTGTGTGTGTACGTATGTATGGGCGCATTGACTGTTCACGTATTCATAAGTATATATGTGTAAGACCGGGAAATCATAAAGTCCGATGCTCCGAACCTAACGAGTTCAAATTCAGAAGGAACAGAGTTGGTAAGGGCTCGGGGATTTGATGGTCTCTGGCAAGGAATGGCAACAGGTAGTAAAAGTTGGGAAGAGACAGCACCTGAATCCATCACGCCCTTTGCATTAACATTGGAGACTTAGGCATCTTTCATAGTCCACGACCGGTCGCGGACCCATCTCACGAGCGACCAGCGACCGGTCGCGCGACCGGTCGTGGACTATGAAAGATGCCTAAGCGTTTTGGTAAACGAATTTACCGCAAAATCAATTAGGGCCTTCCTCTATTGATTTTGACAAAACTGATTGGAACATGAGACCTCCCACTATGGGCCGTGCTCGAACGCCTGAATGTGGCGCTGCTCAGCCGTTGTATCAGCTTGCTCAAGAACTTCTTTCGATACATACTATCTTCCATCGCATGAAAATGTACGTACATATCAAATAAAGGGCCATACACTGTACACTAAGGATGGGAGGAACATCCAAAGGATCAGATTTCGGCTGGAGAAACTTTCGTTTCGGTACTATTCCACTATTACAACCCCAAAAACCCAAAATTTTAATTTTCGATGAAACTTCGCCTATAGGGGTAATCCGATGCCCTGATAACGAATATGACCTTCATTTTTGGCGCTAGCGCCATTTGGCGCCAATTTGGCGCCAAGGGTGTTTTCACCAAATTTGCTGAAAACGTGCGTTTAGGGGATATTTGAGGTCCTGATAACGAATATAACATCCATTTCTGTGTCCTCAAACAACGAACAAAACTTTTATTGAGCCACATCGTCTCCCCCCACAACCTGTATGCCTTGTCGTCGCGCCAAATAGCCTCAGCGCGTAAAATGGATGTAATATTCGTTATCAGGACCTCAAATAACCCCTAAACGCAAGTTTTCAGCAAATTTGGTGAAAACACCCTTGGCGCCAAATTGGCGCCAAATGGCGCCAGCGCCAAATGTGAAGGTCATATTCGTTATCAGGGCATCGGATTACCCCTATAGGCGAAGTTTCATCGAAAATTAAAATTTTGAGTTTTTGGGGTTGTAATAGTGGAATAGTACCTTCGTTTCTTTGATACCGTGTGTCAGATAAATGACGTTGGAGCAGAAGATTGACAGGATGTTTTGCATACTTCACTGAAGAACAACACCGACGGCGATCATGTGACGTTGGCCCTTACAACTTCACCTCGTCGAAGTTTCAGAGAACAGTGCTTTCATAAGAAAAGCATGCTCCACGGGGAAGAAGAAAAGTTCCGCTGCTACAAACTTATTGAATGCCAAGCTCATCATAAATGGTTCTTAGAGAAAACTTTCCCCTTTCTATCCAGAGTCGCTACTACAAAAGCAACACTTTTATGCGAGCTCTCGTCAATGCGAAGAGAGGATAACCACCAAAGGTTGTCAGTTCCTACCTTGACAATGGGAGAGTACTTCGGCTTCGTCACCAAGACCCATAGCAACAAAAAAGGAAATTTGGAAGTTCGCGCTCGTTTCAGCCACTTCCTTGGGCTACTTCTCCAGTTCCTCTTCATTTCATAGCATGTAGCGTACCCCCAAAGTTGTGCATCAAAATGAAAAATGCCGTCCGTGAAGTTCTGCGTCTGTTGCATTTTATTCCACTGTAAGAGCCGGGCTGGATCTTCATGATTTTCATGACGGACCAACAACATCTGGACATCTCGAAAAACGATTTATATACATGAAGATGAGAAAGGCGCTAGACGATGACATGTAGATAATGTTGCAATCGAAACGTTAAAAGCATCATAGCTTCGCTTGATTGACTACACAAATTGCTCAGTTATGGAAATGTCGCAGCGTCAGAAAGCCAAAAAAGAGGAAAGAACTAACTCAGAGAACGGTTAATGGTACGCGGACCCATGTCCTCATATTTTATGTCAATGATAAAGCGTCCGCCATATTCGGGGACCATTTCTGCACAAAAATACGGCGCACTGAATAGAAATCCACAACGGTTCTTCTTAGGGCGCCTGCCCTTCAAACCTGAATCCGTTTTCGATATAAGGATGGTTTCATTTATGAATAGGATGATGACACAATTTTGGACAACTGTGCGAACTCATTTTCCAGCGGAGGGATGACGGTCGTGAAGAAATAGTAACGTCAAAAGGATTCTTAGAGCAAGCCTGTGAAAAACCAGTATATAGGAACCACTACAAGACAACTTCTCGATCTTACGGTGCGTGTCCGTAATCCGATAGCTCGGAAAGAGCATCCTGGGCTTCGAGGGCTCGCAAACGGTGCCACACACAGGTTACGCAGAAGAAGGAGCTCAAAAACTTATTGAGACAATCGCCAAGTACACTTTGAAAAGGGCATTCGGTTAAAATCCCGCAATCCGAAATACCTTATCTATCGTAACACAGTAGCAAGGCGGCTATACGATCGTTTCGTAATTGCGGTGCACTAAAATTATTCGTAGAAGCTGATAAGCCGTTAGAAACTGAATTTTTAACACACTTTCAAATTATCTGTTTGTGCAATACTGTTTGGTTTTTATACTGTATTTATCCAACCGCAAAAAAAAGAAAATTCATATAACAAAGAAGGACCTCAAAGCGTTAGCTACCATCGTGGTTAGTTTGTCCCTGACGAAACCAGAACTTCTGTATGGAAGCGGTGGTTCGTTCATAGGCTTCAACTAGCAACGCCTAGCAGGTAGAGATGTTCAGCCTAATCAATTCAAAAACAAGGGCTACACTAGCCAAGTGATTCATTTCTACTTCATTTCTACTTTTGGCTGCAACCAATGATTGAAAAATTTCTGGACAACGAATTTCAGCGTAGCTGCGGGTGACACATATCGCACGTATGCGTTGATTCATCAAAAATTCGATCACTGCCTTTACCTTTGAACTTCCATTTTTTCTTGGAACTTGAATTTGTTCTTTACGGACCAAAGCCTTACTAAGCCTTCAGAGAGAATGAGGAGTGAAACAAAAATAAATTCGCTGGAGAAAATTTCGGCACCATACTTTCCCCTATAGTAGGCCAGAAATAAATGTCATGTACGGAAATTGGATTACCAAATACCGTGAACAATTCTGTGTTAAATTGAGTTTTTCTTTGGTCCTCTAAAGTGTATTAAGCTATCGGCGACCGCCTTACTCTGACTTTTAATTTCTCCTATAACTGGAGTTGGAAGTGAATGATTCCTGGACCACGATGCCTCAAGATTCTCTAGAAGGTTATGAGCTTAGCTAATACTTGAAAACATGAAAAAAAATTATAAGAACATTTGATAGATAATATAAATACTACAGGACCACGATACACGCGGTCATCAATGGGTTAAATGACTAGCGTCGAATAGTTATTAATTTGTTAAATATGCAGTAGTAAACATACCCAAAAAGTTGCGGAAACTCAGCAAACGCTATCTGGGGTTGGCGAAAGCAAGTAGCGAGAAATAGCGGACCGGATACGTGTAACCGAGGACCGCTGAAAAAACTTGTCAATCCAAAGAAAAATTCTCATATTCCACGCTCTTATCGCTTATAGGAAGCTTAAAAACTTAAAGTTCGACATCTACAAGGGGAACAAGGTACAGTAGCAACAAGGTGCACATGGAGAAAACACCGAGTAAAGCCACAACTAGGAAAATAAAATAACTGCACCCAATTCGTCATGATTACCGCCTCAAACACCAATTCTGAGCGAAGGAATAGATAGTGAATAAAAACAGGTTTCCCAAATCGGGATAAAAAAGTTCGGGTCCCATACACTGCTGCCATGTGCTCTCCACATAGCTGCAAAAGTGCAAAAGCAATTCCCACCCTGGTTGCGACGCGCCGTGCGCTTGCAAAGGAATAGCAATGGGGCACGTCAAACTAGTTAATTACTACAACGGCGAGGTGAACTGGTCTAATAACTTGGTAACTAACAGCTGAGATTGTGACTCTAAAAGTTCTGCCTGTGCTTCTCACTTCAACCTCCTACCGGCCTTTTAGTATTGGCAAAAACAGATGCCTCTGAGAATCTTCGAAGGCATGATCCGAAGTTTTGGGGTCCGACTTCCAAAAGTCTAGTTTTTACGCGAACTTCGTCACATACAAGGTTAGTCAATGGGCACAGGATTAGCTCGGGTACTTGGGAATACTGCTCGTTAGGTTCCAATAGTCTTCAAGCCCAACAATATCGAGTAGAGTGCGGATGTGGAAGGGAATACGCAGGTTTTATTGAAGTCAAGCAACTTACCCTTTTGATTGCTATTATTGGAAAGGGTTTCCTATCACGATTTTCAGAAAAGTCACATTTGCAGGAGCAGGCAAACCCAAAATCTATGTCGTCGAATCCTACAGAGGAAAGCCACTTCCCAAGATTGAGCATGGCGTCGAGGATAATGGCTCAGCAGTTATGTATCAAAATGTACCCCTTCCTTGGTGGGAGAATTCATCCTTGGTGGAATATTTGCAGCAGAATGCCCGTCGCGGCACAACGTCGCGTTGTACTGCACGACACCGTACCCACATCGCCTGCTATTGTGGTTACGTGGCCCTACGTTTTGCTATTCATGTGCCTAAAACACCTGATGCGAGTCACCTAGATTGAACTCCCATTGCATTTGCTCATACTCCTTCCATCGTCCGTTACAGCGTCATTCAGTACCACGTCCTACTTACTGTCACGTGTGTGCGCATTCTAATTGAAAGCTAGTAAATAAATATGATTAGACTATATCTGTAAGATCCTACCCCACACAGAGGATGCAATATAAGATAAGCTTGCATCTAACACAAATAACTGTTAAATAGCAAAATAATAATAAATGCCAATTTTTCTTCTAATAGCAAAGTAAGGAGGTGGTGTAGTGGCAAGTGGCGCACTATCTCACGCGCATGGTCACGGGTTCGAATCCCGGGTAAACATCCGCCTTGATCAAGCAAGCCTTCCATCCATCCGGGTTCGGTTAATCAAGTAAGGTTAGGTTCAAAGGTTTCTGGCGTTAATCAATCTCGTGAGGGATGCTCCCGCGCACTCGACTTCCATTCAGAATCGTAGTGGCGTACTGAGTGCCTATGTGGCCTATACGACGAGCCGGCGGTGGCCAGCCGATGTACAAGTCAGTGCTTTTATCCTCCCAGACGAGTCTAATATCAATTAACAGACCCCGCAGGGATGAAAGGCTTGATGGGCCTCGACAGACATCCATCGGGGATTCGAACCCATAACCATGCGTGTGTGAAGTGCGCCAATTGCCGCTACACGACCTCTGCTCCACGGGAGAAGATTTAACTTATTTAATAACTCTATTATAGAAAGTTCCAAAGTCATAACCATTCCATATTGAATATGACCCTCGATACTTCCTGTCTGTCTGTCACGGAATTTTATATTACATCAGAAGCACTCGGGGAGGTCAGGTTACGTTTGGTGAGCAGAGCTTCCCCCTCCCCCCTCCACCTCCACCATGCTGAAATGTGCGGTGGATGTACGCAAGAAGGCGGAACTTCTTATTCTGGTTGGAAGAAAAAAAAATGAGCAGTGAGCAGACATGAGAATGGGCCAAAAATAAAAACAGTTTCGTTGTATGTTGAGAGTAAAATGACGGGTAAACTATAAGCCTGTGGGACAATAAGACTAAATGCCGACTTATATGATCAGAAGAGGCGAAGATGGTGTAGTAGCAAGTGGCGCACCATATCACACGCACGATCAGGGGTTCGAATCCCGGATCGATGCCCGCCTAGGCCAACAAAGCCTTCCATCCCTCCAGGATCGGTGAATTTATACCAGACTCGTCTGGGAGGATAAAAGCACTGACTTGTACATCGGCTGGCCACCGCAAGTCATTGTATGGGCCACATACGCACTCATTACGCCACTACGATTCTGAATGGAAGTCGAGTGCGGGGGCGCATCCCTCGGACAGGATTGATCAACGCCAAAAACTTTATCCTTTATCTTGATGATCTGAAGAATTTCCATTTGTGCAAAGTGTTTGTTAACGGTTAGTTCAACTATTATTTAAAATTCATTCCTCGGGGAAGGTGCTTTTCGATAACGTCCTTCCAACCTTTCTTTTTTAGCTCCTGGCGGTCGCCCCGTTGAAGCTTCAAGTGCTTCTCTTATGGGATGGTCTTTTGCTATTCTAATTTTCAGATAGAGAGGTGTTGTTTCAATCCCAGTGACGATTTCATTTCTGACCCTGTCCAGTCGCGTGCTACGGCATGCTCATCTGAGCTTCCTTATCTCTGCGCACTAAAGTTGCCTTCCCTCGTGCTTACTGACTATCACTTGCTGCCAGGAGCAGTGCGAGCCTCACCTCTGTTCAGTAAACCTCTTCTTTGAGCTCCTGGAGCACCGATATGATACCGACAGAGGATCTTACTGTCCCTTCTCCATTTTATCCGAGTAGCGTTTATTCAACTCTTTCCAGCTCGACCTGCGCTATAGTTCTGCAGGCTATCTTCCAGTTCTTCCTTACCGTCACCTATCAGAGCGATATCATCAGCATAGAGGGTAGTCCCTGTCTATCCGTGAGTCCTTCTACTAGACCGAAGAATAACTTTATAAGTCGCCCCAACAGACTAAAATCAAGCAAAAAAGTGTTGCTACTTTTCTAGAGACTTTCGTCCATACACTCTTCTACGACCCTATTTTAATGTGGGGATTGCCTGAAGCTTATTTCGTCCAGCACCCTATCTATGATATGATCTCTCTTCTTTGTTTTTGTCTCCGAGGTGTGATTAAAATGCACTTGACCATTTTGTTTCCCCAAAGCTCCAAAGCGAGCTTTGCCCACCCTTTTCTCAGCAGGTGAAAAGCCCATCAACACAATAAGACTGTTGTCAGTAGAGGCTGAAAGAACTAGCCAATCTGCTCAAAACAAAACCGTCTGCAACTTCCCCCTCAACTTGTAGAATTCTATAACTCTTGCTTTTCATTGAAGGCCGGGATAAACGGCGGACAGAAGATTTGACAAAGGACAGATTGTGGTGTTACATCACATGAGATAGAGCCAGAACTAAAGGTTTTTAAGGTCAAATCGGTGTAATCATCAGAACGGCTTATACTGGCTTTTGGCGTATTGACAAAGATCGATATTGAGAAGATGATCTCAGTTCCTTGGATCTTTTTATGCATTTTTCATAGGTTGCATAGTCTTCTGCGTATGTTGTGAGGTTTTGTTTGCATGTGCATGTGTTTGGTATGTTTGTGGTGTTCTGAATTGGGTGTGATGGGGGGAAGAGGGCGTGGCGCGGCTTTTGCCCTATGCAAATGAAGCTCGGAATTGTTTACGCGGTTTGGCTCGCTGTTTACAAGGTCACGCTGTTGACGACTGGCACCGCCACCGTTGCTGCGGTCACCCTCAGGATATCATTCTAGGAGCAGCTGGCTCCATTTAATCTCTCACATTGCCTCAGCTCCTATCATCCTCCTAAAGCCTGATTCATTTTGACCCTTTCCATAGACCTGACCGTAATTGACTTAACAAATCTAATCTACTGACAAAAGCCTTTGTTAATTGCTTGCTGAGGGACGCTCTTTGGGAAGATCTCTCCATAAAGCGCGATTGCACAAATTTTTTCAAGCCAACATTTATGTCGGAAGCGAGTTTTCAATCATGTTGAGCGAGAAGAAGCTGTTACGCCTCTACGTTGTTCGTTCCCTCCTTGATAATCACCCATAATAGGTCAGTCCCCTCCGAGCGTCGGGATTTTCAAAGCGTTTTTGCTCAAAGTGTTCAAAGCCTATTCTTAAACTTGAAATCGTCGTGTATAGTTTGGTATTATATATGTATAGTATTATACCGCAGACGTGATCTTGGAAAGAGATCGGTCCCTGCTCCTTAAATTTGTGAACGGGTACTGGGAAGTGTTTTTCTCCGTGGTCGTGCGAATGAAGCCTAGACTAGGGTCTTTCAGTCCTCTTGGTAGGTCCACAAGCTTGACAACGTTATGCGGTTGGGGACTTTCGCTGAAATTTCCTTTGCTCTTTTTTCTAGTACTAACTTTTAAAGTGAAAAGCAGGGTCAGGTACTGGTGAACTGGTGCCATTTTTGGTTCCAAGCACGCGAGATATTCGCATTTTCTGTCTGTGATTCGCTATCCAAATCTGATTTCGACACTCAATTATGAGGACATTGCAAAGCAGATTTTCGATAGCTGACTTTACCCGAGACAAGAGCAAAAACTCGTCCGAAACAAATCATGTAAAGAAAGCGGCTACCTTCTTGGACCTCCTTATGAACCACCTAATCACTTTTGAGATTGAGGTCTTCCACCCAACTCGGAAAGCAGTTTTGAGACCAGTGACTAAAAATGCGTGTTCCGGGCTCATTACGCTCCTTTCCTTTGGAAAACACCACCGATTAGATGAAGTAGAGGATACCTGGTTGACTATACCAATATTCAAGCGAAATTCGTTTTGAATAAGCATTATACAGAAGTGAATTGTCTACAAGTTCTGAGGAGGTGAGTGGGAGCGGAATAGATGAAATGATTTGGCCAGCCGTAGTGGGTTTTGGATCAGTGCAGGCTTTTGTCTTAAAAATGATGTCTTCCCGTGTTTCAAACGGTTGTTGCCTTCAGGCCAACACCATAACTAGGTGAATCGTGCGGTCTATTTCGCCTTTCGACTAACACACATGCATACATTGAGGTGGAGTAGATCTAAAGGTTTCTCTGTAGATTTCCGCAACAATCTGTTCATGAAATTCGAAAATGTCGGAAAAATTCTTATGAGGTTTCTTTTTTACAAGTTTAGCACTTATTTTTGGGTGTTATTCAACAAATTTTTTTTAGTTCCCTGAAAGCATCAACTTCTCCTAAAAATTTCGATTTTCATTTTTTTCATTGTATTTTCTTTTTCGCCTACAAAATCGTAGAGTGAGCAAAGCTCGTCCGAATGTAGTTCATACTATGTTTCACTGTTGCAGCCGTGGTAATCGAAACTCGTCCAACCCGGAAAGGCGATGCGCCTCAGCGGTTGAAGTTGCTCTAATCTACCACTTCCATCATTTAACACTCCTCACTAGTTTGCCTGTCTACCAGGCTCGGCTTTTCATTTCTTTGTTTTTGTCACGTCCAAATCCTTTTGTGGATGTGTTCCGTGTGGTCAGGAATGTGTGATTGCGTAGACGTCGTTCTGGGTTCGATTCAGTTTTCACCTTCGATCGTCGCCCCCTCAATCTGGACTTTCAATGAAATTATCTCGACCACTCTCATCTTTTGGCTTCAGTTGTGCCCATGGCTGGTCAAACCTCATCCTCTACCTCTTTCATGAGGGTGAAGGCTGTCAATCGTCACCTGGCCCCTTCCCGTACCTTGTCTCTGCTGCTGCTGTGTTTGCATAAAATGCTATTCGTTCTACTTCTCCCTTCGTGAGCTCACCTATAAACCTCCGAAGCGCAACTTCGGGAATTTGTTGCATTTTGGGATGTCCGCAGAAATTTTTGAGGATTTTCTCTCTTCATTGAGCGGATCAATTCAGGTTTAAGGGTCAGGGCGCATCCGCATGGGCTGCGCTGTTGCGAGTGCGCAAGCCGTTCCTTCTTTACTACAGGGTTTTGTTCTGAATACTAAATCGTGCTGTGGACATATGGTTTCAATCGAAAACGACTTGATAAGTCAGTCCAGATTGAATCTTTGGGAACTGAGTGCCTCCTCTTGAGTTGCTCCCGTGCAATCAGCTCATGCTCGCGTGCATTGTTTTGGAGCGGGTGGCAGGTGTGCTGCCGTCTGTCACTGCGGCTATGTTTGCCTACGATGTTTACGGCTACTCAGGTCACTCCGCGTTTCTAATATAGGTTCCTTCCTGCTCCTCACTCTCTATTTACTCTGTTTACGGAATCAAGGAAGACTTTTCCCCATCAGCCGCGATAAGGGTTGGTTCCAGGATGTTGCTGTCGACTCAACAACAAAAGCGACTACACAAGCGAGACCAGTCGCACCCGGCGGCCGTCATCGCCGACGCTTCTCTGCGCGGGGAGCTAATTGTGTTCACTTGACGCTTGTGACTGTGTCATCGTGTTGTAGACTGAAGTGTCGGATGCTTCTTTGTCATTCTCGTCATAATCATCACATCTGCGCTCTTCCTTGACAGGGATACAGTTCAAGGACAGGTCACACTGTTCATACTAGCCGTTTGGCACTGACGGCACTTCGTTGTTACACCCGTCTCGTCTGTCATTCAACGATCACGTTGTTTCCAACCTTCAAACACTCATTTATTCGCTGGATTATAAAAAATCTGAAATGTGAGAAAGGTTGTTATAGCACGTAGTGCCGTTCTCAAGGTATTCCCCCGCTTCCCGTTGCTGGATCGAGAATCTCTTCGCTAGCCACTGCCATGTCCGGTTTGGCCGCGTTGGTCGTCGTCCCGGATTCGGCATGAAGAGGATGCAACTCGGGTCACTCGGTCGTGAACTCGATAGCCGCGTTCTGGGTCTTATCGCGCAGCGCACTCCCTCCAAGGCTCTCACCCCCCGTCCGTTCGCTCCGTGTCGGGGCCTATGCGTTCCATTAACTCTTTCGACTATTCGCTAATTTTCAGCCGCTCCTGGACACGTTCCTTTTTTCCCAGCCCCTTCACTTGCTATCCGCGACAATGCGAATATGACACTCGGCACCAGTGGTGGAAATGAAGCGCTGCCACATAGTGACCATCTCCGCCCCACTCTAGAGGGGAAATGTTTGGTTGTTTTTCATTTGGCTGGTTGTGAAACCTTGACGTTGAGGGGTCAAGATGACTCAGTTACTTCTCGAGCACAGGCAAACGTGTCGATGTGTGTGCCCGAGACTATTTGCCTCCCCATTCTTTCTCTCGCCGGCCACCACTCCATTCTTCGTCGCCGATGTCTATTTTTGTTTCGAAAGCCCAGAGGCACAGTGCAGATTTGTGCTACGATCCGCCTCTGTAAACGTTGATTGTTTGTCGAGCGCAACGAAAATAGCCACACAGGCCTCCTTTCTGCATGGACTAGACCTCTCTCTTCAACCACGGCGAACAATACACCACGGTCAGTTCAGCTCTCCATTTCGACGACCACTGCCTCTTCATTTTCACTTTCTTTTGAAATTTCGGGAATAGGCTATCTAACCGTACGGTACTTTTCCAGCAGAATGTACTCATCCCCTGTCATTATCGCCGTTTACCACGACGTCAAGCACCTACGGTTCCGTTGCCCTGTATTTTTCCGACAAACTTATCATATGCCAAATGTTAAATTCTAAAATGAACAGGAGGACCTGACTCGTAGCTATCGGGAAGGAGCTTTTCATGGCCAGCACCACCTTTTTTCAGTTTTTCAACAATATTCTTGGTCTAGGGAATCATTTTTGGAGAAAGAGGAATCAATCAGTACAACCATGATGTTCGTCATAAATAAGTTGACTCTCGTGGAGTCACTCATTCTGAACTCCTCCTCAGTGCCTTGATTTTGATGAGATCAGCACATTTAGATCATTTGAGTGAATAGAGTCATCTTTTCGACATTCCTAGGTGATCTTTTTCTCGCCCACACGTAAGTTCAGAAAAGTTAAGCTACAGGTTTTATAGGAGACCTATACTTTCTGAACCGAGAAAAATGTCATGAATTAGTAAGATAAGAACTCCAGCTTTTCATTTGTCCCACGGGTCAACACAACAGCCAATACCAACGCGATAAAACCACAAATCGCTTGCCTCAAGACGTGCCCCCTACCCCCGAACCCACAGAAGGCACCTCGAAAGCACTACTCTTACACAACCTCTCTCCATGTTTTCTTCTGATTGCTCCAAAACCAAATGGAGTTCACGGTATGCCGGTATGACACCTTGTTTGTACTCGCCACACTATATCAATTTAAGGCTGTTTATATTTACATGCTTGTATATCTGCTTGTATACACAAATGTATACGATATGCTATAGAATGTTCTGATCCACTTTCGATCATCTGACTGGACACCTTCACAGGATACTCGCAATATCCCTCTCAATTTCTCTATCCTTTCCTCATGCTGATGTGAGCTTACACTTTTTTGGTAGTGTTCTTCAATGGCCAAACGGCAGTAGCAAGCCGTATTCAGCTAATTTCGTTCGCGACTGGCTGCCTGCCGTTCACATACCCGGTTCCACTGCCTATTCGGGTCTCGAAAGTAGGTCAAGCCAACGTTGTAATGCGCTTTTCGCAGTTCGCCGTGTTGCAGCCGCATGTAAGCTTTTGTGTAATATAAAGTACAGTACATTGACTTACCCATACTTTCTTCTTGAGTAATGCCTTCTCTCTACGAGCCCTCCAAATGGGACGAATCTATTTCACTTTGACTCGTTGACTTTTCGATGGACAAGGACGTGGGGGCAAGGACATGGATCGTGTGAAAACGAGAGTGGGGAGACGACCCATTCGTCGCCCTCAGTTCGCCGTTGAACGTTGTCGTCAGTCGTCCGCGTACGGGAAGCATCCTCCCCGAATCGCACTCTCTCTCGCGGTGACGATCTCCGATCCGGCTTCGAGGCTCGCCTTCCAACAGGTTTTCTAATCGAAATGGAAATCGGCTGCGGCCGCGGTCACTTCTGGACGAGGGCCGGTTTCGGGCATGTAGGTCGACCCCTAGGGGAGAGCGCGCCAGTGCATCCGGGTGACGGTAATTGCCCGGGCATCTGTGTAACTGTTCTTTGCCTTCTGCTCAGCTTCAGCATCATCGTATCATAATCGTATACCAGTTTATCGTCGCTGAACTTGTTTCCGAGTGAGGTCCTTTTTTTCTCTTAGAATTGGATGCTGTTAAGGGCAATTTCATCCACAAAGGGTCCTGCACCAGTTCAATGGGCCAGTCAGCCAAGCAATAACAGCCATCCTTCCCTCTCCTTTTCTTTTCGCTTCTATCCCGTCCATTTTCTCGTGATTCAAGTTTTGATCCGGAACTGATGTAGAAATTTTCTTCAGATGGATGTCGATTCTTCGTCATCTTCACCATCGGAGCGGCTGTCGGTTGTGTGTTCTGCTTCTGCCGAGTACAGCTCCAATTCCTCTGAACACTCACCACATTCCAGGAGGTAATCGAGCTTTCTGTGGTGGGTAAACAAATTGTTTATGAATTTTTCAGAAGTTCTGTGAATGAAAGTGTCGTGAAGGACGAACAGTACTGGGAACGGCGACGGAAAAACAACGACGCATCTAAACGTTCCCGCGAAAAACGGAGAATAGGAGACATGGTGCTTTTTCTTATTTTTTTAAGCTTTGCTTCGTTCTACTATTTACCTGTTCACCAAAACTGCCATTATGTAGCCCCAATGTGATATGGTTAGGGGAAGAACTCGTTTATGATTCTTTTGTTTACTAGTTGTTTACTCGTCAAAAGTGTTTGAAGGGTTAGAGAATTCATAGAGCCAATTTCATTCCTTCGAGGATAGCCTCATCTTCTCCCTTGCATTCATCAAAAATCAATTGTGGGAAGAATTTCAAACATGCCACTGTTTTAAAAGAACACAAAATCTCTTTGAAGGCGATGGAGCAGCGCATACTAGCCCTTTCACAGGAGAATCATTTGCTGAAGTCTCGCTTGGAATCTCGAACAGCGGCGGAGAGCCTACTTCAAACTGCTCGGCCCGACTTTCCTGCTTTTCCTCCACAAAGCAGCACGGTAAGCGGAACCTGGCACTTTTGTAAATATGTATTCTGAATATTCATGATAGCCCCTTTTCCATCGGTACTCCAACTCAGAAATGGTAATTGTAATGGGAATTACACCTGATGTCGAATTGTTCTTGGGTGAACTCGAAGCAGACCCTTGAACTCTTCAAAATTGCTACCTTCTAAGTTAAATTGAATTTCACTTACTCTTCGCTCTTTCAAGTCTACTGCCCCTCATAGAGCCCCATCTGAAATATCAATTATTTTTTCATGGTGATGAGGCATTCTATTGCAGCCACTGTTCACTCATCAACTGCAAACGTCATCAGTCGGTTTGCCGTCGTTGACGGTTCCTCCACTGCCTAATCTGCATACGACAACCGTCTCCAATATTCCACTGTCACACGTACCACTGCTTCCCTCCACTTCTCAGTTGCCAATCGTGCAACTTTGTCAACTCCAGGCTGCCATTCATCAGCAGGTCAGTCCGTTACTACTCCTTCACTCTCACCAAAATTTGCAGTGCAGATGAGAAGCCGGTTGTGCAGCTGTTTGAAATTGTCCACGGATGGCGCAAATCGAGGTCATTTGTATAAATTGAGCACAAGCCGTGGCCTCATGCTCACCATTCTACGCATTTCATGCTGCCATTATTCGTGGCATTTCTTGAATTTCTAATTCTTCTAGATCAAAATCTGCTGAACGTTATGCTGTTAATCGGAATCCCATTCAGTACCGCTCCACGCCCTCGTCGTCAGTGTTTTCCGTCGGTTCTGCCTTCCAGCCATTTCATGCTCACAAAGAATCTGTAATCATGAAAGCAGAAAGGATAAGCCCGGACTCAAGCAGCGATCGCATAGAACGTGTCATTCAGAGAGGTGATTTTAGCTGCTACCATAAAAACATTTAATCAAGAAGTTAATAGTTTTACCCAAGCAGTTCCATCGCCTCAACAACTCCATCAGGAACGAGCACCTTCCCAATCACTGTTAGGCGCTCTTCTTGCCACTCGTCGAACGTCACCAGCCGTTCCACAAAGCAGAACAGAACATCACAGCCGCCTCGGAAGTCCTCCTAGGGTATGTGAAGGTTATTTGCAGAACCTTGTTCGGGGCAGTGTAAAAGACTGTCATAGTTGTGCGTCGTGGGGCCTCCAGAGCTGTACCTGCAATCCGGCCCACAAGTCTTAGGGTTGTTTTATGAACAGAACAGAAATAAAGGGGGGGATGTCAAATGGTCCGTTTGATCCTCATGAACAATTTCAATCATGCAATTTTCGACTCACTTTTTCGTAGCATATTGTGACAGTCGCAAAAACTTCTTGATTTTAGATGGGTAAAATCGGAGTCTGGAGGAGGATGCTGCTGCCCTTCATTTTACAGACTTCCGCTTTCCTTCGTGTTTACTTTTGCCTCTCATAACTGAGTACCCATACATTGGTTATCCTCACTTTCCTAACTCAAGGATACGTGTAACATAACCGCGACCATGCTTTGGATGGATGACCCGCAGTCCTTTAACCCGTTCTGAAATATTTTTCAATGTCATTCCGTAAATATTTTGGGTTTTTTTCTCTTTCCCCTGTCATCCGTTTCTACCTTTCAGCTTTCCCCCTCGAAATCCGACTGCGAGTCGATTTCGTCGTCAGCATCTCTCTCACCTTCACAGTCGAGCGAGGACCATCCTGAGTCATCAGCGATCAGGCGAGCTCTTGACGGCAACAGTTCAGATGACAAAAAGGTTTTCATAGTTTTTGGGTTCTCCTTATGGTCAGTCATCATGGTTACTTGTCTGACTTAGGAGCAGTACATGGACCGGCGTCGGCGGAACAACGAGGCTGCCAAGCGCTGCCGAGCAAATCGACGGGCAGTATTCGAGTATAGAAGTCGTCGGGTACAGGTATGTTGTATTCTCTGCGTTCGTAGATACCGAATTTCGTCTTCAAGGTGCTTAACTCTTCATCTCGTTCTATTAAACCTCAATTCCAGTTACTTGAAAACGAGAATGACCAACTGAAAGAGGAGATCGCCAAATTGAAAAGAGAAGTCGACCAGTTCAAATCGATGCTCACCGCTCAGAACATTATGGACACCCAATAACCGTACCCGATACTCCAGTTACAGTTGAATTTCCTGTGGTTCACATATGTCCTATAACCTTTGAATTTGATCCGAATATAGTAGGCTTTGGTCAATTGCCAAATTGTTTTCATTGAGTAGTTCGCTAGAAAGTTGAGTGAGACTCCGTCGTCCATCACCAGCAGCTAGCCTTTACCTAACCTCCTTGCCTCATCGCCCAATGATCCCTCATCCCTCTAGAAAATCACGCCGATGATGCAATATAAAACGCGGTTCTAATACCTCATCCAGAGCCGTGTGTAACTTACTTACAAACTCTCATCCAGGTAGGACGTTGATCTATTCGATTATCATGGTCCCACCATTGTCGTCACCATTGTCACTGCCACCCACTAATGTATATGTGCAATCGTTTATGTGCTTCTCCAAGAACAATCAGCTTTATTACGTCGTTTGGTTCGTACTATGAAAGATTTCTTATCACAGTCGTGATCTCTGCTGTTACTCAGAAATCGATCATGGAGGATTTGAAGTGTGTTCGTCTTGGTATCGTTTGTGTCCGTTCGGGGAGCGAGTTTTTCCTTACTGTTTTTGCAAATAATCCGTGGCAGGAGAACGATGACCTTGCGTCATGCTGCGCACAAAGAAAACTCCACATTTACACAAAAAAAATCTCGAGGCCGGTCGAGTACAGCCATCGCAGCCAGCCAGCAGCGTCCTTTTAACGGGAATATTTGTGCAGACGATTCCTGACCACTGAAAATTTCAGTCAATTCATGGCAGCTAAGTCGTAGTTTCTGGGAGGTTTTGAGCTATCGCTACGGTATTTGGACGCCCAGCTCTGGAGTGGTCAGGGAAATACACTAGTGAGATTTAGGCCTTTGAATATAATGCTAAGTTTGAGCCCACTGCAGTGGCATTCGGTCACTCATAAAATAAAATAGGACTGAGAACTTTTCCTGGAAAAAGGGCGAATTTCAAATTCGAATTGGTTTCGAATGAGCCCATGGTGGAACTTCCTTAAATGGGGCACTAGAGGCATTTGGCCGCCCAATAGGTAAGTTCTCAAATAAATGTGAAACTCATCGAACGAGTGGGCAATGCATGGCAAGGTTCCATGGTTGTTTTATTTTTTCTTTTCGGGTGAGGTGAGTACTCGTTTCTTCCTACAAGCCCTTGTCTTCCGACCTTTAAACCCTGAAAGAAAAATCGACAGTTTATAGAGACAAACGTGGAGAACGGTCCAAGTAAGTATAACGGTAACTTCTCAGTAAACCCCGTTCCTCCGGTGGAGATTGTAACAACCCACCCTGATTACTCGAAAAAAAAACACAAAAACACGAATTCGCGTCTTCTTCGCTTTTTCTTCATGAATAATTTACTTTTTAATTTATCATATACCAGTCGGGTCGCCCGGCTGAGCTTCCTTCCTTCTTATGACAGAGCGGCCATAAGAAGGAAGGAAGCTCAGATTAGGTGGAGAGTGTTATAGTCGGCAAAACCGTCCCTCCTCATTTGGAATCAATAATTGGAATAATTCGACGGAGGGTTAATAGGGCACGCGAATGTTATTTAAAATGGGCCAATGCTTATGCCAATGGTTAGAAGTCTCGATCTGTTACATTTCATCTTGCAAATGATAAACTATTGAAGGTTCAAAGGGTGGGCTTCAAGCCATTAACCAAAGCTATGAATGCTATTCACAAATGTTGTGGAGTTATAATAACACTGTTATCGAATGTGATATATTTATCGATGAAACTTCCTTTTCTGCGGATAGCTCGAAGCAAAGAGATACCGCGATCCTTTATTGAGTCGCAATCTTTGCTGGGTAGCGGTCGTAATCTGATAAGAAGAAATCAACCAATCCATACTTCTTATAATTTTGTACCGTCATCAGGTCAAAGCTAGATCGTAGATAAAAGAGGCGTTGGGATTCATTTGACATGTGGATCTGGCTCTCTAAGGTCTCTTCAATCGTCAGTGTTCCGATCCTACCTCCTCTACTCCTACCAATTTCAAAGTACTCACGTCCACGGAGCAGTAGTTATGAATTTACGCTCAAACCTATTTCGCGCTAGCCCCGCCCCCGTGGGCTGGGTCCCATACTGCCATCCGTCATAGGTGTTCGCATCCTGCCCCCTGTACTCCTACCAAGTTTGAACAACACGGGGACAGGAGTTATGAACTTCCTCTAGGACAAACACACACTTACACATACACATGTAAACACAAAGACACTAGCGCGTTATCGGTTCGTCCAGTCGGTTCGCCGGCTAACACCGAGCTTTCCTCCTTTTTTTGGAAACGTGTAGTACTCGGCTAACTCTTCACTCCTTCTCCGAAACAAATAATATTCTCTGCACTGGAAGTTCGACGCAGGACTAAAACGGCAATGTAAATTGTATTCAGTATAAGTCGGTGCTTACGCCTTCAGGTGGAATTCTCGATGTTTAGCTTTTTTTCTTTAATTGAGCCCCATCAAGGATTCAACTTTGAGGCAGCCAAAGCCTTACTCATAGATGTTTCGAGTCATGATAACGCCACTATCAGTTGTCGTATCAATGGACCTCTTTTTACGGAGATATCATGAGTTGAGTATTCTATGGACCTTTTTGTAGGGAGATATCATAAGTTGAGAATTCTTAATTACTGGCGGTCGATCAAGTTTCATCGCAAACGATATAAAACAAAGAGGGTCCTTCATTATAGAGTCACAAACCTTGCCTGGTAGCGGTCGCAATCTAATAGCAAGAAAGGAACAAAATTTTCATCTGCTGATCGAAGTGCGGCTAATGATTCTCTATCTATGGCTAATGGTTTGCATCCTGATGTCAATCCGGTCCAAACCACACATTCGGGAGATACTCGGTTATGCTCACGACAACGTTTTGTGAACGCGTCGTCAGCCGTTGGCAATGAATATCTCTGGTTTTGACCGTTTGAAAATGTCTACGGTGAAACCTTTCTCATCAGCTACCAGAGAGATCAGATCACCTCAGAGATGCGGCCCGCCGGAACTCTCGGGAAAAAGTTATGCATTTCATCAGCCGACTTTGTTCGGACTGCTCCGGGACAAACTGTCCTCGACAGAGCCGACAACTGTTCCGCTTTAGTCAACATTCCACCAACTTCTGATCGGTTTGAAGGCTGGGGTGGGAAGCAATACGATTCGTGCGGACTCCAGCTTCTTAATAATGTCGCGGATCTTTAGTAGTTTTACTGTTCCCGGTCGTCCACTTACTGGCATCTTACAAGGAAGGTCTTTCAGGGCGTGGGACGCTTTTCGAAAATGGTTTTTTGCATGATATATGGGCATGAGCCCTGACTATAGGACTATGGTCCATTTTCGCTAAATGGCCTTCCGACCAAAAAAGGGGTGAAAATGATTCTGTCAGGAATTGCCGTTTCAACCCACTGAGCGTCGTTTGTTTCATTCATGGCGTCGACTGTCCGCACAGTAGAAGACGCCAGTGGACTGCGCATTGAAAATAACGTGAACGGTAGCCAAAAAAGGAAGCCACATGTTGAATCGAGTTGAGATGGCTAGGCTGGGTTGATGGTTCGGAACCCCGGGGCTTTGCCGTTTTTTTCATTTTATACTGCCACCTCCAGATTGGCTCGAAATTGCACCAGGGCCAAAGCAAGTGCCTTACTGATCATGGTCGTGACCAGGACCACCCATAACCGCTACAAGTCGTTAGAGTTTGATGTGTGGAACCTATCAATGGTGGGGCCCACAGGCTTAACATTCCCACTGGTATAAGAGGGTCTCTTCATTTCATACTATATAAGTGTTGTAATGGGGCTCTCAAAACTCTATAATATGGTTACTGTTCGATGGAAGCTGTACTCGACCTCGGTCTTCAATGCAAAGATAACAGGATTCCCATAATATTGTGGCTCCCTATTCCTTGGCGTCAACTGGGCGTCAACAGCGGACTTTTGCAGGAAAACAAATCAGATTCTCTTTCAACTCGTCTTCTTGCTGAAGGATCCATGAGCATTGGTCTTGATATAAAAACTGTCACCCCTGAAGGAAATCATTCAAGTGCCAGATTACTAGACTAAAGACTAGATGAAGGGTTTGAAGGGTGAAATGAAGGGTTAACTCCACGTCCTGCTATGAAGGTCTGGCAGGACACGATAAAGAAGGACATTCCTGAAGTCGAGGTGACTGCAGAAGACACCGATTCTGAGGAATGATGGAAATGAAGGTGACCAACCAGTACAGTGGACAAAACCCTTCAACGGCGTGAAATCAACACTAGGCTAAGGAACGCTGAAATCTTCGAGATTAGATGCGCCTTTCATCAGTTTTGAGAGATCCGGTCGAAATTAACGCCTTGTAGAGGTTTTGGGTGGTCCTGGTCACGACCATGATCAATAAGGCACTTGCTTTGGCCCTGGTGCAATATGTATGGAGCCAATCTGGAGGTGGCAGCATAAAAAGAAAAAACGGCAATGCCCCGTAGACCCAAACCATCAACCCAGCCTAGCCGTCCCAACTCGAAGTCCACATCGCTATCCTCCACACCATCCGTCGCTGTTAGCAGCTTAACGGTGGAGAGCACATATGAAACCTCCCCGCACTCTTCAACATGTTTCAACATGTGGCTCCCTTTCTTGGCTACCGTTCACGTTATTTTCAATGCGCAGTCCAATGTCGCCTTCTACTCAGTCGACTCCATGAATGAAATAAACGACGCTCAGTGGGTTAAGTGGCAATTTCTGACAAAATCATTTTCACTCCTTTTTTGGTATTCAGAAGGCCATTTAAGGAAGGAACTGAACCATAGTACTATACTCAGTGCTCATGCCCCTATATCATGCAAAGTCCATTTTCGAAAAGCGTCCCACGCCCTGAAAGACCTTCCTTGTTAGAGGATTGTCCTCGAGCCCTGAGAACAGCAGAGACATTTCGAACGGTTGAAGAGGGAACGCCGAGTCGTTGCGCGATGTCACAACTCCTGAAACGTTCTCAGAGCAACTTCTCGATGATGGATCGATGCGCAGGAACCTTCATAGCGATGGGTCAGAAGGACGGTCAATCTGAAGAATATATACGGATTTTTCCACATTTGCTGTGCTTTCAGAAACTCTCAAAAGATTTTAAGAGTACCCGTTCGTACGAATCGGTCTGCTGCCTCCCAAATTTGGATGCTTCGTTGCAGGAGAACAGGAATTATAAATTTCCTGTCGTACACTCACACATCCTCCTCAACTCATATGTGTTCGAGTTACTTTGTCCATTCTCTCTTTTCCAACCTGATAATTTTCGCGCATGCTTCTCCCCTTCGGGGAGAGTCTTGTTTGCCACCTGCCATCAGTGTTTCCATTCTGCTGCCTGTACTCCTACCGGATTCGAACGCTCAAGTTCCAATGAAGAGTTAGAATGTTATGAGTTTCCAGTCAAAGATACACCGACACACACGCACCGTTACACGCACACGCTGTCATCACTCCTTCCCTTTTCTTCTCGAAAAAAAAAGAGTAGTTAGTAGTAGCTCCACATCGAGTAGTACAGACCGAGATTGATCAATATCGGTTGCCGTTATCGATCGCTGCGTTTACAGCTATATTCCCTCGACGTCTCTTCAACGTCCTCGAAGTAGGAACATTGCACCGCTCAAGGGAGCAAAGTGGCCACTGATCGGTCATTTACACAACAGACAGGTATAGAAAGCCTTTAAATCGGCCAAGATCCCTACAGCGCAAATCTTACCACACGATTACCCTGAAGGGAATAAAGCTGTGAATTGGCGGTGCATAATGTAGAAAGACTCTGAACAGGGTTGTCGGCTTCGGACTGTGCACACTCCATGTAGTCCATTCCTGTCGCCTCTTTCCTTTCCAAATATGAACGCCTTAACCCAGATGGAATAATTTTCGCGCATGCCGAGCCCCAGTTGTGCTGGTGCTCGCTTATGAATAAAGAAGAGCGGTATAAGTAATAAGAAAGTTTATGAAAATTCACATCCTCTGTTCCCCAGTGACCTACCACTTAGGTCCTGCTTGCAACACACGTGACCGGGACACGGTGTACGGCAAAGAGGGGACGGACTAGGCTTGATAAAATTGCCGTCCCACTAGGAAGTGGTCCTGATTTCTGTCGGTCTCCCATTTCCTGTTGCTACGAACTACCGCTAGGAGTACACAACAGACGAAACGCTGATTTGCCATTCAGTTGGCTAAAATCCCTTCACATCACTGATTGTAATGACGGATTGTTGGGTAGTCCCACTGCTATATTTTCAGGCTGAACGAAACGTCAGTTCAGACTCATTATTGAAAGCGAACTGCTACGGACTCAACCGTTTTCCTGAAGGCTCTTAGGAAGTAAGTAACTTATAACTAACTATAATAACTTAAAACGGCCTACATGCGGGGGCCCCTCACACTGCACTACTCTGAAAACACACTCTGTCATAATGCCAACAGCTTCCTTCAGATCCTACATAAAAACTCCTTTTCAGCACAGAACTCAAAAGCGATTTGTTCAAAATCTCTTGAAACATCAGGGAAAATATTTATTCGTCTTTCATTTCTTCCTTGGCTGTGTTGTTATTGTTTTCTTCTCGATCCGACGAGACTTCTTCCTGTGAAAAAACGACATCAGCAAAGACACAACTGGCATTGAGTTTACAATATAAAGGAAAAATGATAATGGTTAAACGGCATCGAGTTACACTTTAAACTGCACTTTCACATTCCAAGCCTACCTTTTCAATTATGAAAAGCGTGAGTGTAATAAGCTGATATCAGTATTTGCTAGCCCTTAAGCTTTCCAAAGGCACAGTTCAAGGCAAAAATGGTTTCTGAGACTGGCAGCTCGTCTAAATACCCCTTCCATGCCACTTCTGTGATCGCATTCTTAAATAACACCCCTTTAACTACTTTTTTTCGTTGAGAAGGACGCTCCGAAAAACCAACGATCTAATCCTGCCCTCCCCTCCAAGGGAAGTCCAATCCTCCCCTCCCCCTCCCAAGGGAACTAAGGGAAGCACTTGTTGGCACTCATTTTGTCTTTTTTTTACATTTAGTTCAGCCATTTCGTTAAGAAGCGACGATTAGAACTAACCGATCTCTCGTCAACTGCAGCTTTTGCCTCGACTACGCCAACTGAACGTGGAAGTCTTTCCATAGATCGCACTGCTAGAATTGCTCCAATGGAGAAAGTGATGACAAAGCAATAGAAACCTTCGTGCAAGGATGAAAACATCCGTTGCTTGAGCTGAAATTGGAGGAAATGCTAATTTTGATAGGCTAACTATTTGGTCTATAGTGCGTTTAACGACACAGTTTGAGCCGCAAATCGGAAGTACTGGCTGAAAATAGTGCTTTGAAGGCCCTGTAAGCGAGAAAATCCCCGACTCTACGAAAAATAAGGCTTCCTAAAAGTAGTGAACATGGGTGTTGTACGAGATTGCCATGACTGAAATGGCATGGAAGAGGAATTTGGACGAGATTCCAGTTGTTGCTATTGTGCAAAGAGCTGACTACATCAAGCCAAAGTGCCCAGAATTGCCTTTCATTGTCGCTTGTTCTTTGACCTTGTCATACATGGGTGCCCCTCAGAAATGGTGCAACCTGTACAACGCCGTTATAACTCGTTCGCCTTTGGTGTAGTGTACAACCGATACAACCTTCGAGCCTTTATAAAACCCTAATTGAGTCGTTTTTCGATCTGACAGCGACAAATAGATATACAGGTGGACCACAAATTTATCCTAGGGGGACATGTCAGGATCATTTTCATTGCAAACTGTGCCTTTGAAGTTTTTTTTTCGTAAATACTGCCACAGAACATAATCACCTGCATCGGGCGAAGCAGTCCTCCTAGCCCTCCAATGCACATGCTAAGCCGAAACAAATTCCAAATAGTTTGAGGTTTTCCCGAAGCGAATCCGCAAAACCTGGAAGTGTCTGAGTGGAAAACTTTTCACGTAGTCCATCTTTGAGCGCTCATCTTGTTCATATAGTACTGTCAGCGGCCTATAGTGGCCTTGCCAATTTCCAACAGCAAACCGCTCTCTTGCAAAGATCCTGGGTCCGGTATCTTCCTCCGAACACGGAGAAAAAACAATCAAAACCAATCAAAAAATAAAGGCGGTCAATGAAAAATATCGCGTCCTATCGACTGGCGAGAGGGTGTGTTTACATTCGTGCGATTCGAGCTGCGCGCGGCAAATTGCGCGGCGTAATTCGTGGTGGCTTAAACAACTCTGGAGGCCATTATTGGTTCCCAAATCTGCAGTAGAGCAGATAAGTAGGACCAGCTGACTATACTAATTTACTCTACTTCAAGTTTGTGCCCCAATAATAGGCGCCAGGGTTGTTTAAAACAGCACGATATTCGCCGCATAATTTGCCGCGCGCAGCTCGAATCGCACGAATGTACCGTCCCCCCTGGCGAGGAGGCGGGCTGACGGTATGTGTGTATGTATGTGTGTATGTATGCATGTACGTATGTATATATGCCTAAATGCATGTGAAAATCGAAATTTTTCCGAAGGTATCTTGAACAGGCAGGGGCAAACTTTGCTTCCTCCCATCTTTTTCACTTGTAATAGCTCTTGTAAGAGATGAAATGGTGATGTAAGAAATGGTAATTGAAATGGCATGGAAGGGGCATTTGGGCGAGATTCCAGTTGCTGCAATTGTACAAAGAGCTGACTACATCAATTACAAAAAAAGTTTTTTTTTTCTAATTACAAAAAGCGAAGTTCATCACGGTAGTCTACTGTAGAGCAGCACGATTTTCTTGAACAATATATAACATCACAACAACAATAACAACAAAAGCAGGAAAACAAGCGTTATTCTTATTGTAAACGGTAATGATTCAAGAATAGCGAGTTACTCACATCATAACCAGAGCTATTGCCAGTACCTTTCCAGTCATCAAAATCAGACGTTCAATTTGACCGACCTGAAAAGGCACAATTTTTTCGGCTACACTGAAACGAACTGCTAGTTGGCATTAAATTTAATAGAATATTTCCGATGTTGAAGCAGATAGAAGCGCACTATTTCCAGGATTTTTTGGAGCACCATCAGTTCAACTCTACAAAATTGTAACAATTCCCACGCCTTTCGGCTTACTCATTGACTTGCGGGAAGCAGCAAAAGGATAAAGATAAAGAATAGCTGTTGTGATCCAGTGTGAAAGACCGGAAAGCAGCTTGGTCGCTGACCCCTTCCCATTTAGCTGTCCATCTCCCCTCTGAGCCAGCATAAGTCGAGAAGAAAGCGCCCATAGTTTCGACACAGTTTTGCAAATGTTTTGGTACATTGATTACAGTTTTGTTGACTTGTAATTCACCGATTCTCAACAAAAATAAAATTCAGCGATTAATTCCGCTACAGCCAGACTAACACTAACATTAAGTTACTTGAAGGAAGGGTGGCTCAGAAAATTCAAACAGCAAAGCAGAATTTCTCTTCAAGCCTTCATAGCCCTCTAATAAACTTTCTTTTCACGCAAGCGATAAGTGTTGTTACGGAGAAAATTTGTTATTTTATATATTGAAAACACCGCATCTACGTCTGTGCAGTATAAAAGATTATACAAAAGTTTCTCGAAACTCCTCAGATTAGTTCAGGAAGGCAGTCCACCACATCTTTGTACAGTGGTGAAGAGCCTCTCGTTTCGTATTTCCCCGGATTGAAAATCTGGGTGAAGCAGTCACTTTGTACGATACAATTTCAGAATGAATTCCTAAGCGAGTTCACCATGATGTTCGAAAATCTCAATTACATTCCACAGGTAAGAACGCTATCGGTCTTGTGAGTGGCAGTTTCTGAAGACCGTATTCGTGGGATGCAGAACTATTTGCTCAACCCATCCCCACACAGACTTTGGAGCAGCACAGGCACCGCCCTTACTGTCTCATCTGAAAACTGAGTAACTCGCCGGTATGAATCACGTAAGCAAACCACCCATCTCCTACCTTTGCTGATTTTATTATGCACCATAGGTTACGAGCCAAACTAACTTCATCGACTTATCTTAAAAAAGCATGTATCTGACCTGCTCCAGCTGATGATATACGATGGCTCCAGCTGATTTGTCCGACATGTCGAGGTCAATTGGAAGATTCAGCGACCAAATATAACCATGCATCCAAACACTGCTGAATAGAAAATCGAAAATGTGAGCGGTAATGAAAATGGCCAGGGCCAGCCGGTAGCAGATGGAGAGAATTCGTCGCACGCGGCGTTCCATCGGGCTAAGGCTTGTCTCATCTTCCGGCTCGAGTATTCGGATTCGAGCTAATCGGTCCATCTGCAACAGCATCTCCTCGGAATACGCAGCCTTTGTCATAATGCATGCACGATACACGATTTCTCTAACAAATTTCCAGATCTCTGATGGAAAGCGCTAACAGAACGAAGTTGAAAACAGCCATTATTCTGGATCAGTAAAGGCTCTCTGGCAGGAATCTGCAGATGTTATTCGGGTTCCCATCGGGCTTTTGTTTGGCTAATCCCTATAGGAGAGCATAATCGAATAGAGAGCAATTAAAGTGAACATCAGGCTGTTACTGTTGAGATCATAGTTAGGGCTCAATATAAAAAGAAAAGAAAAAGTTGCTTGTGGACTTTCCACTCATTCATCAGAAATGACCAAACACTAAGTAATATCTGTATATAGCTATAGGTTCACAGCATCCTACTGGGTATGGTGCAGTAGGAACGGAATTGTCGCGTAGCGGAGAGACGCCGCGTGCGAAGGAATGTAGCAGAATGCAGCAGCAGTAAGAAATTCAGGGACAAAAGAACTGACAGTAGAATCATGCCATGAGTAATAATCGCATAGCGATTGAGTTGTATGAAGAACGCTTGAACTGTTATTACGAAACAAATGGTCCGCGTGTTTGTTGATTTGCCGGTGAACATATGTGGGCGTGTGTCGGTGTGTGTGGATGTGGTGTAGATGTTTGACCGGAACTTCATAATATCTGTTCTCATGGGCCCAGAGCGCTAAAATTTCGTAAAAGTGCAGGCGACAGAATTAGAATACTGCCGACAGTTGTCATAACTTGATTACGCCCACAAGTGGCGAAAATATTCATTTTGGATTTAGAAAGTTCAACTTGGTACGAGTACAGGCGACTGGGTCAAGGACCTCTTGGTAAAGCTAGAAAGTGACTGAACCGAGTGCCAGCTGCGTGGGGCGCAGTGGAGGTCAGGAGGCGGAGCGTGCGTAAAATTAGTGTAATCTGAGTGAACTGGCACAGTCAACTTGAAGGGACAGGGGAATGAAGCCCATTTCGGACAAGGCGCTCATAAGTGTGCCGGGTGTGTATGTGGCTAGAAATTCACAACTCCTTTTCTCCTCTACCAAAGCGTCAAAATTTGAGAGGGACATGGGATGCAGGACAACTGACTCGGATAGGAAGAGAGCCCGGTGTTAGCCGGGTGATCTAGATGGTATCTAACAAAGCTCAACAGAAACAAAATTCGCGTTGGAATCGGCTGGAATATGTGAATTAGTTCACAAAATGGAGATTTGTGCAGACCTTATTTTTACCGCTTACGATTCTCCTTTGAGTCGATGTTCAGGCAAGTTTTGAAGATAGGTCTTCCCTCTGAATAGAAATGTATTAAGTTGTTCCATGAAAAATATTAGCTTCTTACTGAATGTCTTACTGAAATCTTTACTTCTCATGTTCAAAACAACGCTATTGTAAAATATGCAAGAGCCAAATCTTATCTATATTTAATTTATTTAATTAATAATACATCACAAGGAAATGACACGAGAAAATGAATAGAAAATATGTTTCAGACATACTACATAAATTCATACACAGCTTCAAATCTCACTTTAGCAAGGGTGTCACTGGTGGCTGAGACATCCAGAATGATTCAGAACATGTAATATTCAGGAAATCACTCGCACCTCAATCCACTAAAGTTAGTTGTAGAAAAGATGGCAATCGCATTGTAGCGATTGGGTAGTGGCGAGGCGGTGTCCATAAGCCGAGTTGCTCAGTCAGAAGCTTCATTACCACATAACATCCCGATGTCAAAACTATGAGTTGTGCATGAAGCACAGTGTGCCGAATGAGATCATGTTTCTACGATTAATGCGTTTCGTTCTTCATACTGCCATTCAATCATAAAGAGAAGATTTGTTGTAAGGCTGGATCCTTTAATATCGACTTTAAACTTGTATTTTTCCCGAAGAAATTCCCTGGAAGCATTCCGAGTAATTTAACGCAGCGATGAAAAAAGGAATTGGAAAAGCTCGCATTCTCTGAGACCGGTATGTAATAATCAAATCTAGAAACTCTTCCTCGACATGCTCTGAGTATACCACACTCAGAAAGACGGATTTTCCTCTCAAGCATCCAAATTTTTCTCAAAAGATTTAAGTCGGGCCTCACTCTCCTCATTTTCAAGCACTATAGGCCTAGTTTCTTCAGTCAAGAATCATAAGAGGGTTTTCATCTCAGGTCTTGTCCGGTAACAACGGAAATAAACTAGCTTCGTGAACAAACGCTGGGCATACTCGAGACTATCGATGTCCTTTTTCTTATACGGGCTCCATAGAGATGAATTCCACTCTAGAAGGGGATGCACATAAACCTTGGATAGTCGTGATAAAAGAAATGGATTTCTCAAGCGGGACGTTCTTAATAAACGAAACATCACAACCCGAGCAGCATCAGTGACTTTGGAAATATAGCATTCAAAGGAGAGGCTTTGACCAATTACGATTCCCAACTCTTTGGCTCTGGAAACAGCGCATATGGGAGCATGTGGCCATAGAAATTATTGCGCCTGGGGGTTGTTCCTACCCAAGTGAAGGACACATGTTTCACTCAAAGTTGATTTTATTTGCCACTGATCTAAATGGTGAACCATTTCACTCACTGAGCGCTGAAGAATCGAATGCTTCACTCTTGTTATCCACTTGAAAATTTTATTATATTTTCTATTCATTTTCTCGCGCCACATCCTTGGGAAATATTATCAAATAAACAAATAACAGCATTTTTAAAATTTCTTTTTATATAGGTTTCATATCCGAAAAGAAGTCTCCGTGGTAAGAAAAGCCCTGGCGTCTGTGTGTGTAAGTGTGTGTGTGTGCGCGCACATTAGTGTGCCTGTCTGCCTTTCCATGTGTCTTTCCAATGTCCATTCCTTTGTCTGTCAGTTACGAAACTAAATGTTACTGGAAGAGAAAAGTTTATGAAGGTAAGGTAGAGATCGGTTTGGGGTGGACGAAGAAGAAGATCAACTGAGCATGCGAGGTCAGCGGAAGTCCGAGCAAGGCACTGAAGTGGGAATTGTGAGAACCATCGGAATTAGAACTTCCTAATTAGATTCCCATACAGCTGAAACACGTGGGCAAGTCGTGCACCAAAACGAGCGATGAAAGAGAGAACTTCATGTTTTGTTTTCAGAACAGCCTAGACACTGGAAGATGAGCAGAGGAAAGGAATTGGTCAACGTATGAGACGAACGATGCACACTGCCGGTGAGCGAACCGTCTTCACAGTCTGCTGCATTTCCCACGATAACTCAAAACTCGATTTCACTATTTGAGCTGAGCTCTAACTGAGTAGGCACCCCAGTTGGTGGAGTTAAGACTACAAGTCGATATTGAAGGATGAAGGATGAAGTCTTTAGCATGTCTTTACCATTTTATTCGGATTATGATTGCGTATGTGGCTTACACAATGATTTCCGGTGGCCAACCCGTCTCTTATTCAGTGTTGCTATCTCTCTGTCGAGTCTGTACCCACTAACCGATCCCGAAGGTATGGCAGCATTGATTGGCCAAAACTGGTGCCGACCGTGGATTCGATCCCAGGAGTGATCGTAGGTGATAATGCGCCACTTGCCATCACACTACTCCGTCTCAAGGAAAAAGCTATAGGCAGATGTACCCAACAAATCTATAATGATATTCAAAAACTTCTACAACACCAAAGTCTGGGAAAAACTGTTTAGATGCCGGTAAAGGAAAAAGTAAATAATGCACCAATGAGATCTGAAGTGAAATAAAAAATATACAAACAAACCTAAAAAGTCCCTGTAAAAAACGTTCCAGATTCGAGAAAATTGGGAGGGAGCAAACAAAATAAGGAAGATTAGACTTGCGTGGTATTTGCAGTGAGCATTGCAGTGGGCGGAGCTCAAATCCAATAAATCAGAATCAGGATCGTTCTAGAGTGTGGAAGAAAGTAGGTCGGAATTAGCAAATAACGAAAGGTTATCACTTGGTGCTAAGGTCGAGCACCATATAGGGCGGGGCTCAGAATATAAATATACTTCTGTTTTTGAGTGATGCTAAACCCAGGACGGATATCTATGAATGCTCTATCTTTGTGTATCTGGGTTGAAAAGTCAAAATAATAGACGATCAAGCTCTGGAACTGAGGGCAAGGAGATTATCGAGGTAATAGTGAACAGAACAGAGAGCATCCGTCCCCTTCTTGACACCGCTGATCTTCCTGCTTCGATGTATGCCTCGGAGACCGGGACTCCAGTAAAGCTGAGTTATTATGCAGTCAGCACGCTGAGGAAAGGACAATGTTCGGAATTTCTCGCACACACGCAAGTGCAGAATGGAATCCGGAAATCCGAGCTCCGTCAACGAACAAAGTTCAGGGCTGCTGTTGCTCATGTCAAAGAGTCGAAGATCAGGTGGGACGGACACGCGATATTGTGATGACCGCTAGACAAGAGCGATTAGTGACTGGATGCCTCGGGACTTCAAGCGAACGCCAAAACGGCCGTCAGCGTGATGGCCAGACTTCTTCACGGAAGCTCTGAACAAAAAGTGTTATGGTTTGCTTATAGCCATCGATCGAGGACGATCCACTGAACCACTCTGGCTCGCGACTGGACTGATGGAGACGTGCTGTGCCCACTCGAGAGGAGCGATGATCGACAGGACGGTAGGTAATGATTAGGTGATCCTGAAGTGTTCCAAATTGTGCATCTGATCGACCTATAAAGTAGCCGCTTTCTTCGCACAAACTCTGTGAAAACAGGAAAGATGGAATTTCGTTACTGCGATCATTCGATATCAGTAGCGATAATTATCGCCTCAGTTTGCAATAGACCAACAGGAATAATGTTCAATAAGTCAATAATGAAATAAGAGAAGGAGGTGGTGCAGTGGCAAGTGGCGCACTATCTCGCACACATGGTCAGCAGTTCGAATCTCGGATCGATATCCGCCTAGGCCAGCCCCCATCCTTCTGGGGTCGCTTAATTGGTACCCGACTCGTTTGGGGGATAATAGCACTGACTTGTACATCAGCTGGCCATCAAAAGTCACTGTATAAGCCGCATGCAACTCATTACGCCACCACGATTCTGTATGGAAGTCGAGTGCAGGGGCGCATCCCTCAAATGGGATTGATTAACGCCAAAAACTTTATTTTCTATCCTTTTATGAGTCAATAAATACCGCCGATATCGAATTTCGTCTAGTTGATTAGTAAGTGGTCTAGTAGGAGCAGCTCAACCCCCTCCGCATAGATCATCCAAATATGATGGCATCTTCACAGTCGAGATGTTCGGTCGTTACACAGTTATGTTTATGTCGATTTGTTGTTTGATTGAAATATGAGAATGTTTTGGACCCTCCGACAAATTTCATATGCTTAGGTAAGCAGATAGTGAGAAAAACGAATGTAGTCATTCAACAAAGTGCATTTTGTTGGAATGGTCCACTTTCGAATGACGGCTTAAGACGTTCCTTGTTCTTTTCAGGAGTAAGACTAATTGGCCATCACTGAAATGCACTCGATTGGATGAAAAATCGGCAGCCGTCGACTGTTGATGGGGACTGTTGGTTTTTGAGAAAAGGGCGCTTGCTGGGTCATTAAAATGTTTTCGCTTCAGGTGACGAGGAATACTCCATCAGAAGACGTCTTGCGCGCGGTATCGTACGCAAATGAATTGGTGCTTCTGAATTTGTGACCCCAGCCTTCACTCTATTACCAACTTCACATTTGAAAAGTTAGCAGTACCTAGGACATAAGGACATAAAGCGATTCCTGACAGAGCGGTAAGTTGGAGGTTTAGGATCGTATCGATCCAATGTCATGACCCAGTTTCGGCAAGAAAATCAACGAGCCCCAGTTAATTCTGTTCTGAGTCATCTGAATAGACTTGGGAATCACAAAAAAATTACTGAAACAAACGTATGCCACAGCTGAAGATGTTAGATGGAACATCAGAGAAATGGACGTCACCAACATCTACGAACACGAAAACGCGTACGACGCAGAAAGATGATCGGCGCGAATCCTTGACCCTGCAGTGTCGCCTCCCTGCCCCCTCCGTCATTTTCTAGTCTCTCATTCCATAGAATTCGACAACACCGAAGTGTTCCTCATGCGAAGGTAGCCTGGAAGAGGAACTGCTTCTATACTGAGCAAGAGAAGGAGACAAGAATAGTAAGAGAAGTTGTTTAGGTAGGTATAGAGTTAGATAGTGAAGGAAGATGGTAGGATGCAGTTGGGTTCCGTTGGTAAAGAATTCAAAATTCAAAAAACGCGTAGGCAGAAAATAAAATGAATAAATGAATGGACATACTAGGAAATCGCTCCGATTTCCTCTTTTAAACAGATCATGGTGCTTCCAGGGGTGACACCTCACTCTAAGAGCTGAACTCTTCGAACAAAAGTGGTGCCCCTCCTCGCTCGACTTCAATAACCCCGAGGAAAGGCCACTTGTTCGCCAGGCCTTAACCCACATAGCTTCGCAGTGTGGACTCCAATTGAATTAGAATATTTCTAGTGTGCCTGCCCTGTTTGCAGTCCATGGAATTAAAACTGAAAAATGATAGGAAAGAAGAGGGGATACCTGAATGCAACACGCGTGCAGGTGGTTAGGTAGGCAGTTTTAGGCATGATAACCAAAAATATATTGCCATGGATAACTTGGGACACCCTCTATGCATCAGGATTTTTTAAACTGGTCAATCATTGGAGATCAGCATGATGTGTTGCGATTCAGAGAAACGCTGTTCTCTGAGATTTTTCGTTGTTCACCTTCAAATCATTTCAACCCAAACCATCTGAAATGCTCAGCGAATCCTGAAAGCAACCAAGCTTCATGGGCTGGTTACTTAAATATGGGTTTTTAGGCTGCTAACTTGGATCATAGCCCGTATAATCGTGAAGAAAATGAATGGTCCCAATTATCATGTCTTGGAAACTCTTTTCGAAATTTGCCAAAGACTTGCCTTCACAATGAAATCCAATGCAATAAATGTAATATGAAGATACCACTGCTTTTAAAGTGAAAATTTTCCGTCTGGAACTTTTAGTTTCAGGTCATTTATGTAGTATTTGATTGATATTCGTTTGGTTTCACTAGCAAATTAACAGTTCAGGTGAATCTCGGGCCTGCAATGTTGAAGGTCCGGTCAATTGCCTCCTGATCGGAACTATATCGTTAGCTGTAGCTGTAGATGCACCCCTTACCTAATCGAATTTCCATCGAAAGATAAAGATACCATTTGATTCACCAAAACGATGAGCCGATTTTTCCTCTGTCGTGGTTTTTTTTTGTAAGAATTCCTGTTGGGTTAGTTATTGAGCAGGATTTTTCCTCCATTTCAATGTTTTGACAATTCTTTCAGATCATGCGGGGGTATTTTTATATTTTATTACCCCTCAACATAAAAAGAGTTCCCTCCTGACAATAAGTGCGATTGATTTTTTCTAATGGGAAACTGTACTCCGGAAATGTACCGATTATTCGGCAAAACTCGGTCTTCTACTGAACTTCTCACATTTCATGCTCAAAATCCAACCCAAATGGGAAAAAACCGAAACAATAAACAGATAGTTCAGTGAGCGCAGTAGCCAAGAATATTCGTAGTGTTATGGAACATCCAATTCTGAAGAGAAATTTATACAATAAAAGCGAAGAACGTTTTTAATTGAACGTTCTTCGTTTTCATTGCAGGAATTTTAAACTTTTTTATTTACAAATGTAAATAAAAACGACATTGGCTATGGTACAAGGCTGTATCGAAACTCTTGAACTAAACCTAGTACATTACCATACTTTGGAGGACAAAGCTCAAAACATTATCATGTTTCATTTTCTTTCATTTGTTTTCGCATTGGTCCACGTCATGCGATAGTTCTGCGAAGGAATATAAGGTTATTTCATAGGTAAAATCTTTCATGCACTTTTTCACATAGACCTTTTGCCTGAAACTTTCCCTGGAGATTTCACATTCTTGAATCGTTCCATATTTCATTCATCTGTACCACAAAATCGTTTGTTATGCTTCAAAAATAATCAATGTTTAGGTTAATTTCCAGGTTTGCAAAACCGAGGGCGGCCGGCATTCGAAAATTACCCTAATCGATGACTCTTTTAACCTTTGTCCTCCAACCAGTGATAAACTGTCCACTCAACCTTTCTTTCCTTTCTAAGCCTTTCTTCAACACTTCACCGGTGCGTTGTCCAACAAGTGCAGTGGCTTTTTAATGTCTCCGGCTGAAGGTTATCCATCGAGCCATGGCGACAGGCAGGAAACACAGACAGAGGCATCAGAAACTTCCATAGCGTTCGGCAGTTCGGCAGAGGCGCAAAGATAGAGATTACATCACCCATTAATTTTGTAAACTATGTATGAAAAGAAAACTAAATTGCCATGGGATGTAGTTATTCTTGCTGTCCGAACACTATAAGGAATGCCACCGAAATCCGACCTAAACCACGTATTGAATGAAAACGAAATAAGATTCCGGATTATCTCAAAAAGTGACTATGAGTCTCATATAAACTGCTGTCAAAATGCAAATGTTGGGGAAAGCCTTATTTGGAAAAGTCGTTGGAAAAGTTGGCTCCGAACACTTGAGAAAAAAACCCATTTTGAAAAAAAGTAAAGGTAAAGCTTACTGAGCAACCGACTGGAACAAGAGGCATTTTAAAATGCCGCGAATGTGTTATACAGAACTCGAGACGCACTCAAGCCCCTTTAAACACCCGTCACATATGCAACCAAGCCAAAATGTGCGTTTGGTGTAGCCCACGGGGTGGTTAGTGCGCATTGAGGAGGAAGGGGTTGTTGCTGTGTCGCACATTCACGGGACTTTAAGATCTGACTTGTAACAATGAAATGTTCAAAAGATGCGGGGTAAGGTGTATGGTACAGTATTTCTGTTAGAAAGAAGGGATCGATTCAATTGTCAGCTTGGCTGATTTCCAGCAACACTACCTCGCTTTTCTCAAGCCTAAAAATCAACGAGAATCATTTCTAATTTAGGAGTAGGAATGCCGCTTTCAGTGCAAATGAATGTGTTTTGAATGGTATATGACAAAATTCGAATCCATTGAATGTATAGAGAAGAATTTCAGATTGCATAAAAGACATTATATATAGAAGTGACATTAATTATATGTGAAAAATATGAAACCGTCAAATGTGACAAATGTGTAGCTATGTGAAAAACTAATATAATCGCTCACTAGCTCCGCTTTTTATGCTATGCAAAAGCGTTGAGATTTCGACCCCGATAAATCCTTCTAGAGATCTCACAGGCACTGCTGTGAAGTCTGAAATCGTGTTAGGCTTTCACGACAACTTTTCTGGGATCACTACATGATCCCATGTAGTGAACCCTGAGAAATCGGAAGCCTGGTTGACGATTGTTTATTTGGGATTTGAATCCTTGGTCCACATAACGGTGCCGCCCTTTGACACTGTTTCACCTCCGCCCCAATCCAGGGTGAAACGTGAATAGCTGTACACGGAAGTACGGCATGTACGTAGTGTTTTTTCTGACAATAAGAAAAGATTCCCAGGCGAGGTTTGCTTGCAGCCCATCAGGTCATGCACCCACTTCCTTTTTTCCGGTATTCATGACTGTACATATCTTGGGGCTGCACATGCATGTGTAGCATTTGTTCTTAAGAGTGTGCGGGGGCGCACATGAACAGCCATCATGCAAAACTATAAACTAAGTTCCTTTTAAAACCCTGCGAATTCACAACCCAGATGCGTGGGATTTTCTTTAGTTTTTGGTTTTCTTCGGGTGAAATAAATCAGCAGCGCTCAGCGTGTTCATTTATTTCCTAGCTGACTGAAATCAATCTAATCTGTTGCCGAATTGATGGAATTATCTACCGGCGTCCTTTTTTTTAAGGCTGTTCTTTAGGTGGGATATGAAGAACGTTTTTCGAAGCTGATTCGATGGAATGGAGTTTGGATCAAGACGCATACACATAGAAATCTTTCTCTCCAGTTCTTGAGCCCTCAACTATGCTTGAATAGTATTTGCTACCCCCTTTTGTATTCGAAGCCTTCCTATTTCAATATGATGGAAGTGTTGTGTAAAAAAGGTTTGGTAGGCTAGCATCCCTGATTGTCAGTGGTTGTCCATCAGCAACTAAAAGATTTTTGGATGGAGAAAAGTGACGGGCCGCTAGAGGAGCTGTGTGTGGAAGGACACATTTCAACGGGGCGGCCCCGCAGGAGTATCAATCGCGTGAGGGCGGACATGGGGATCTGCAGTGAGTCTCGTCGAAGTTAATCCTAGTCGTTGCTCGTTATTCGATTGCTAGCATAGCACTAAACTGAATAGGCCGGCTGGAAAGCTGGCTGGCTCGGCTCGTTGTCGCTTCTGCTCAGCAATTTCCATCCATCGAAATCCAGCGTTCACTTTTCCGAGAGCCCGACATAACTAAATTTCACCCACACAAGTGGCGTAACTGCACCCCCCCCCCCCCCTCTACCACACACACATACACATATGCACCCTTTCGAAGTGCGATAGCTGCTCCTCTGACTGCTTTCTCTTTTTTTTCAATGTACAGTTGATCTAGAACTCAATCCCAGTCCGGCATGCTTGACAGTTTGGGGCCAATTCTCCAATTACTATCCCTTGCTAGAGATGGCCACCGATTTTTGCCAGAAGTGTATCTTTCCGAGAAGTGGCTTCACCCAATAGTACACCATTCATTTTCAATGATCATTTGGGCATATCGAAGGGGCGCAACAAGGGAACTCTAGACCGCCTCCACCTTTGCTATGCCTTCTTTGCACCCTAGTATTTCAGGTGTTTCCTACTCTTCACATATGAATGCATGAGCTTGCACATCGCCCACATTCTTCTTGTGTTCGTTAAACTCGCTTCAGCTCTACGAAACGAAATTTTACAAATCTCTTTTTCATTAGCGAAAGATTGCGCTCCCAAATTATTCTGCCCACTCACTATGTCTTTGAATCCTGTCCGTCCTCTATAGAACTCCATATTTAAAGAATGTACTCGCTCCGCTGTTTGGTGTAGACATCAGTCCTTCAAATGAGACGGCTTCACGAAGTCTTTCTTACAGACCGGTGCTATCTTTCATTGTGTTGTCCCGCTTATCTCCATAGCAATATTCGGGAATTTTCGAACCCCTTTGTAATGGGCAAACATGCCCTCAAAAATGTTTCATTACCTAAGCTCCATATATTGCCCGCTTTTTTGAACTGTTCATCTTGGCGAGCCGATTAGCTACCTACCTCGGTCATGGCCGCTATGCTAGTCTCCGCTCTCCTTCATCGCTCTCGGCTTCCGCGCCCGGACCTCAGCCTTCCACCCCACGACCCTACTTCATTGTATCGATTCCCGCACATTGACCGCCTTTGTGTGTATTACTAAGAAGTCGAGTTCTTCCGTTTTGGAGTTAGATGTGCTATTCGAATCTTCTGCCATTGGACACAAACAAATTTGTCACTTGCATATCACTGCTACAAGACTTATAGTGGTTCAACTACATGGCTTAAATATGGGTTCCGTTTTCTTGAGGACGCAGAGCTTTGAGTTAGGGACACCCAGCTCAACCACTAATAGAAGGCATCTTTATTCGAGTACTTGGCTCCTAACCGAAGTGTCCAATTTAGACGATTAGCTTAATCACATTGATGATCCATCTACCCACTCTAAGAGGGGGGGGGGGGGGTGGAGGCTGTTTGAACCTTCGAAAAGTTGACTAGGCAATATGCAAAGATGACGTGCTCCATGCTTCTAGGGAAATCATTGTTGTCTGATACTTTCGCAGCCAATTTCGTTTCGTCTTTAACTCGTCGCTGAATGGCCAATTTCTAATTGGTTGATGCATAATTATTGCGAATTTTTTCGCGGCTTCTTTTCTCACGATACTATTTAAATATTAATTTCAAGATTTGATAGAAATCAGCTCCGTGCTTCCCTCAAGAGAAATATGTCTAGAAAGTCATCTTCATATGCTTCGCATTATGCTCTATTATTCCGAGAAAGGTTGGAAGGTTACACAGTCATAAAGTGATCCAGCGAACTTCTCAGCGATGAAACAGTCTGCCAGTGCCAAATAAGAGATGGAATCGGCTTCTACGTTTGCCCTATTCACCAACAGAAACTACTATGGATTATCACGTCAATGGTCCGTCGAGAAATTGGCTAGCGAACAGGGTTCCGACGAAATCATTGACTTGATGGCGGACGTTGAGGCGTGAATTGCCTCCAAGAATCGAAATTCCTTTGCCCTTGGAATCCGACCGCCTAGCAAATGGGAAACAGTGCTTGATATAGATGGTGGATTTATTCCGGAGCAATTATTTGAACATGTCTTCGCTAGATATTTCTATCGCTTCTTCAAGCAAAATTCGCTGAAAATCCGCATTAATTATGCATCAACTTTTCGCTTTTAACCCCTTCGAATTTTTGACGAGGTGGCTCAGAAGTAATTGTTCCTCAAGGCTCACGTTTTCTCCTCTCTTTGAGGTTCTCTATGAGGTTTCTTCTCTGCTTGGTAAAGTTTCCGATATCCTGTTCCATCTAAGTCTTGCCCAGTATCGATCCTGGCTGCTGTTGTACAACTAAGAGCTTCTATGAGGTTTGGATAAGAAACAGGCGTGCAGTGAAACACATGTTTCCGGTAAAAAAGTGAAAAATCACCTTGTTACTTGTGTGTGGAAGGTATCTGATCGAATACTTTTGACTACTGAGGATGACATTCATCCACCTGGGCTTTGACTGGCGTCAGGTCCCTCGCTATTCTTCACTTCGTCCACCGTTGGGGCACGCTTGTATTTCTACTTCTAAGAACGTTGAGAAAACTATAGGGGAAACTATCAGATTCTAACCTCCATCATTACTTACCAGCTTGAAATAGTATGTATTACACTTGGACCAGATCTGCAACACCTAAAGCTGCATTTCGTAATATTCGACTCCGGACGGTGTTGGGTGGTGTTTGTAAATTGGAACAGGGGTTACGAGAGTACTTTCTGCATAGTAAGCGACAGCCAAATGAATAACTTTTGGCAGTCTTGGTCGTCATTTGTAGAGAGTCCAACTAGGGCACAGCTGACACTTGGTGGGACCCGGCAATTAAACCGCCACAGACACAAGTTCATCAGCCAAATTACTTTGAATTAATTAAAGTGGACAGTCCGTTGTCAGTTATTGGTGCTGTCTACACTTTGCTATTACTAAACCCTTCACTTGATATTTTGTGCACAACTTCACCTCTCCTAAGGGAATACGCTTTCTGGTTTGCTTTTGGGTTTGAAGAGGCAGTGTGTTTGAACTGTGATTTGAGAAGGGGTAGAAGTCTGAAAAGTCTCGAGTCTCTCACTATTTTGAGCAGACGTAAGCTTATTGGACTCTTCGATAGAAGAAATGAGATCCTAGCAAAACGCGTTTGGCTTTTTTGGTAACGACAAAAGGAGGAACTATGTACTTCTGGTTCTATGGCGCTTCGTTCTCATCGTCCTATAGGAACTCACGGTTCAACTTTCAGAAGGAAGGTAGCGATTTGGAAAAAACTGCCCTAATTTTTTAGAAGTAAGTATGGGCCCGGCGGCTGCAGCAGCGCTCCTTCGAAATTTGCCCGGGAACTCCACCAGAACTATCATGAAAATATGCGTAGAAGTGTGATTTGGGTGGTTTCGTCTGGCCGTATGCTTTGTAGACTTTCAAGAGAATGCAAAAATACAGGTTCATGCTGTCAAGGATGTACCACAGTACCACACGTCCCACACGAAGGACTAGTATTCGTTATATCTCGCCACCATTATGTCTCCTTGCCCACCCACTCGCTGTCACCTCGACTCCGACATGGCCGTCGATCACAACTTGAATGTTTTTTTCGGAAAAATCAGCGCGTAGTTCTATATTGGACCGATGGGGCCCATACAGAGAGAGGTGCTGATGTGAATGTGCACGTGCGAGTGGGATGTGATGACTGGCAGAGAGGAGGAATTTGTTGTGTAATGTATCTCTAGGCGGCGGTGTCCATCGATCTTCAAGCTCTCTTATGCCAGGCCGGCAATCCGATTCGTCTCTCAACCAATAGTTATCAGCCAGAAAAACTTGGCCGGGCTGGCTTGGCTGCATCCTCTAACTTTTCTTCCGACCGGGAAACACTCTCACTCTTTGGCGCTGATCAACTTGCTCATTATTTCTGATCATTGAGGATTGATTCGCCGCCAGGTGGGTGTCTGAAGTCGATAAATTTCTCTGGGAGAGAACTTTAACCTTAGAAGCCTTTCTTCCTTGGTTCTGTCGCTCACCCGTCACTGTGATATCTTCCTTCCAACTTTTTTCCTCTTGTCCTTCGTGCTAATATTTATTCTCCATTTTGTTTGCATGCAAGAAAAATATTTTCCTCTCGCGTTGTTTTTTTTTCGTTCGTTTTTGTATACTGAGATTTCTCTTCATATTTTCTTTTCCCTTCAACTTTTAGTCGTTCACGGCCCTCGCTTGCTGAGGAGTCTATCACCAGAACGTTAACGACCACTTTCTGTTCAGCCGGATTGATAACCGTTTTACGAGAGAAATCTTTGTTGAGGGATGTGATGGGTGATGGATGGCATGTTTACCTTGAGAATGATTCGCTTCACACTTCAGTCATTTGTTGTTTTTTACCATTTGCCATACCATTTTACCAGCTTAGGTTCAAGGCATAGCTCTGGTTTACGGTCGAATGTTGATGGCTCCCTAAAAGGCCAATCACATTTGTGGCGGTAACAGCTTTTGTGTCCCATGTAGAAGGTGTCATCCTTAGTACTGCGCTACATCACATCGCTGAAGGAAGAGCTGTCCTTGAGTCGCCTGACTGCCTCTTCAATACCTCTGTGACGTCGTCCAGCTGAAGAATGACTAGCTTTTTCCGATGCCATCGCGACAATAGTTTGTGTGTATGATTGATTGCGGCGGGTCAGGGGTGCGAATCCGTCAGAGTGGTTTCACTCGGCATGTCAACGTGGCTCTATTGGCTCAGCTCGTGTTCACTCATTGTCATTAGTCATTATCTGAACTACCTTTCCTTACAGAATGAGCTGATCGGAGCAGTCGTGTCCGGTGCCTGTGCTGTCCTCTCCAACTGCGCGCCCACACCTTCCGATCACATAAATTAGGTGAGGATAGGAAGAGAATTGAGACTGAGACTCACTTATTTGCTCTTCCAACAAGCCTCAGTTCAGCCTTCAAAAAGATGCTACCTACTAAGGAAAGGTTCAGTGCTGACAGTGAAGATGTGATATGTTGAAGCTGTTATTCTTACTATAGGTTACCTCAGAAATTCTGACTTTCACTTAAGAGTGAAAAATCCAAGGCCACATCTTCAAGTGGCTCTCACATCGTTCACCAACAAAAATTAATTAGAGAAACTGTCATGCTCTGGTCTGAAGGAAGCTCTACCCATACAATGCAAAGAATTCAAACAATGCATGGAGACAGTGTTCCCTATCGTTCCTATTGATCATTCGAGGGGAAGTCATCTTCAAATTTCATGTATATGCTTTATGTATTTTTATTTTTCCCAGTGGTTTTCATTTTTCAAGATTTTCATTTTATTCCCGGAAATTTTTGAAAATGGATCTCTCCGAATACAAGGACGCTGGCACTGTTGAATTAATCCCGCTGAAAACAGCGGTAGGAGAGGTCACTCTAGGTCTACGTCCATGAGGTGATAGAGTTGCCCATGGCAATAGGCAAAAGTGAATTATGGATGTTTAGCGACCAACGCATGGCATTCCCATAATTTTTCATTCAAAGTTGCTCAAATATTAGATTGTTCCCGGGAATAAATCTCCCATTAGAGCCCACACCTTTTCAAACCTCTTCTACCCCGGCCTTTGCACACAGTTCATTGGAATATTCGGTGGCTTGCTGGTCACTTCCGTACGGCTTGAGCATTGATGAGCTTTATGGAAGAATCCATAGCCTTTGAACGGTTATTCTCATTTCCAGGCTAACATTACGCAATTTGGGGAGGGAAGAATTTGGGAACATCATAAATCTACGGTTGATTATATCTGTGCATATGATTTCCTTTGAAGCTGTTGTGAGAAGTAATCTTTTCTTGAATCATAGTCGGGCGGCCGTATGTCATTTCCATGACACTCAGTGGTTCGGTGGTAGAAGAGCTGAAAAGCGCTTAATGGCGCACTAATGCAATAAACCATTGCATTCTCAGCCGTGATCTTACCCGCAGCTACTCAGTCGTTATCCTCATTGTGGGAACAGATTTTTTCAGGGTTGAAAGGCATTCGGAAAATGAAATCCATATTTTGAGACCGTGCTTCATTCGACCAGCAATATGCGTTGGGAAGAAAACGCATCCAGGCTTCGTTCCACAAGGGATTTATTCTTTTGCTGGACAGGCCAAGAGTGAACGCACTGATTCGTGTGGGAAGTTTCACATACCATGACCTTGTCGAAGTACCTGTGAAAAAACCATTGGGGAAGGTCATGAATCGGTCGGAGCAAGTGACATAGCCTATTCGAAGATTGCTTCCAATCAATCATATTTCATCTGGCAATCAACCTAAAAACGATGAATATGAATTCCCTTTCACATGATATTCTATGCCATTATAAGTCTGAATGATTCCGAAAATATGCATGGCCAGTATGTTGACTCATTTCGAACCCTTTTCCTGAATAGTCGTGATGTTTCATCTCCTTCGGTGGTGTAAGGAAGGATAGAAGCCGGCCGTAATTTTAATTTTTCCGAGCATTTCTCCCGGTTTGCATCAGCGACATCTTCCAGACTTGAGCGACCACTGCTTAGGAAAAGTTCCCTCTTCATAACAACAAGCGCAATTTTTGAGATCAACTATAATTTCGACTCATAGTAGTTCAGCAGAGCACACATCAACACCCAAAGATAAAGGACAAAGTATTCGGCATTAATCGGTCCTACTTCTGAGACGCTTCCCCGCTGTCGGCTGAATAGGCTTGCATTCAGAATCGTAGCATCGCATGAATGCGTAAGGGACCTACACAATGCCTTGCGGTGGCCAGTCATTGAACCTTTTCATCCTTCTAGAAGAGTTTGTACCAATTAACTGACCTAAAAGGATGGAGGTCTTGGTTTGCCTGGGTGAGTATCGATCCGGGATTCGATCGCTGGACCATGCGTGTGCAATAGTTTGCCATTGCTACCAGAATTATATAAATAATATGAAATCAAAGCTCATCTCCTTGAAGAGAGATAAAATCGGCCTTTGTGCGACAAATACTTTTTCATAATTGCAATTTGTTGTTTATTAGTTGTTAAGTCCATGGCTTATTCAATGTACATTGAAACGTTCATAGAAGATTAGTAAGACTTTTTCGAGGCTGAAGGCTGAAGCGCTTGCTGGCTGAGTAGAGTGTAACAGAGGGAGCATGTTCTTGAGAACCTCATTAAAATGCTGTCAAGGTTGTGTTTGGTCCAGCAGTTGGCTCCACTAATTGGCCCATAGAGTGCTGAGAGAAAAATCTTTTGAACAGTCGTTTGCTGTTTCCAGGTCAATGGGTGAATTTGGGAGGAGGACTATACCATATTACAGACCAATATCCATGGGACAGAGAGCCGCTAAGCACAACATGCAGGTCAGCTTTTTTACGTTCAGTTTGTAAGTATATCGAGAGAAATGTGCTTCTACTGGGTATTAGTTGTTGTGTCGACATTTCATATAACAGAAATACTATCATACTGATTAGAAGGCACTGTTCGTAGACATCTCTGGTACACACTCCCAAGCTACTTTCCCATCGCATAGTTGCAGTAGTTGTCATTTCGAAGTCATTACAGGAAACTTTGCTTGCTTGTGCTATAAGAATCCCCAGAAATTTCTGTCTGATCGTTATACTACGCCTTTGACATCGCCTATTAATGTCTTTGGCTGAGCTCACAGATCACATTATTTAATGTAGTTCAGTGGTAGAAAATGTAGAGAATAGATATTTGATCGATACTCGAGCAATCCACAATAATTCACCGATAAACAGCAAGTTTATTAGGAGCTCGCTTCGCAGACCTCAAACTTGGGTAGTTAAACCCGATTAATACGAACGACAAAGAAAATACCTAACGCAATTATAAGAAGAGGTGAGAAAAAGTATCATGCCGATGTCTTCTGCGTCCACCTTTTATATCCCTATTTGGCGCGCGATCGGTAGATCACATTCCCATCATTTCCTTGTGGATCTTGACGATGTTGTCGTCATTGTCAACCTCTCTGGAATCCTTTTTGCTTGGATGGCGATATAAGGCCTTGAACAAATCATTCGAACATCGATTCACTATAAAAAACTCCAAGTCTTGCAGTTGATATCCATCCTGATGCTTACACAAAGCTGATAGTGAGTAGCCGTGTTCGCAGCACTCTCAGTATCGACGAACTTAAACTCTGATCCTCTATCTTTTCGAAGAGCCAAAGATTGGCCACAGAAGTGAAATGGTAGGAGCAGGGTTAATGAACTGAAGAGCGAGAAAGTTCTTCACCATAAGGGTTAAGAACAGGGAGGCCAGCGAAGTTTGGAAAATGACGCAATAAACTTCGAAACACAACGGACCTTCTACCAGGAGGAAGGGAGACGTCCTTTTTAGAAACACCAACTGGAAAGATAGTTCTTTCGTGGGAAATTTGCTTTTTTGACTGCTCTCCGTTAGGTCAAAAGATCGAACACCCTAATGTTCTATAAAGGTAGACACCGTTTTTTACCCCTCTAAAAAAATGTGAGGTTTTTCTGATGATTGAAGGCTTCTCAGACTTTAAGCCTAATCATTAACTGATGTTTTCTTCAAATTCCCTTGACGAATTTATTGGCTTGCCGGTTGACAACTCATGAGTTTTCAATACGACACAAGACGTTTTCCAGTCTACTAGTAACGGTCCAAGTTCAACATTTGAAGGGGTCAAGGGGATTTCGCTGATGGTAGTCTCTCATTAATATTCCAAATTATCCGTGATTATCATCTCTGTTTCAGGCGGGCGTACGACTTTATCACCAACGACACCATGCGCAGGCGATTCATAAATGGAGGCATGCCCTCAATCGGTTGACGTCAGTTGAATTTGTTTCTTTTTTTTGAAATTATGCATAAGATGACAGCCTTTTCCCCCGCCCCCTTGCATAATTTTTTTTACTAAAAGAGAACTGTGGAAACCCATCCATAACTGATGGAAGGGTAAATGCCGCTGCTGTTCCCTCGTAGATTTCGCTGAGCTCAAAAGTTGAACAAAGGAATCGCCCCCAACCCTCGTAAAAGCTCTGGCACGTCCCTATCGATTTCTACAACTGCCGCCATGGAGTGGAACGAGCAGAAAAAGGAACGAGACCGCTCCGTGTCGGATTTTTGTCTCTTTCAACAGCCCCTCCAATTTCACGGAGAGGCGTGATTTCAACAGCTCCCGAGGGTTTCTCGATAATTTCTCTGGGACAGCAAATCAGTGGACGTCAGTGCTATGTTAGCATCTTCCTATGTTAAGCACGAAAGTTTCTTTGATTTGATATCCCCCCGAATCAGAAGCAAACCGAATGGGTTGCTGCTGATTCGGAGGAAAGTCATTCGGGAATCACTCCTCGTAAAAGCTGATACTGCCCAGCCAAAGCAAGACTTCCGTACTCATATTACACACCACCTAAGTAGGCTTCAATGCAAAGGCCAAATTCGAAGGGTACCCGTCTATTTAAAGATTTCTATGTAGGATGATAGAATGCTTCAAATCTGATATTCAATTCTTTATGATTTTTACGAATGAATTTATGAATCTGATAAATGGCTCCTGAGGGAACAACTGCGCAGTTTTATGATAGATTCTTTTTACATAACCATGAGAAGGCTTGCAATCTCTCTACTGCCACCTCTACAAACTTTTCGATGCAAATTCACCCTTGATCTCATTCGTTCCTGTTCTCTACAAGAACGCGAGACCTGAGAAGCACCCCTTATATGCATTTGAATCTTCCTTCCCCTCAAACCATTAAAACAGTTTGAACGAGTGAAGCAAAGGAGCTCGGAAACTTCTTGAATTTATGCGAGTAAAAGTAGCTATACAAAAGCCCTTTTCAAGCAGTTTGTAGACTTCATTTTCTAAAAATTTCAGAAATGCTGAAGATCGCTTCATCACACTTGGCTATCTCGCTCAGGCATACTGTGATAGCGGCGAATTCGAAGCGATGCTTCACTATGCCCTACAGCAGATGGAACTCGCCAACGAACGCCATGACGAGTACATGAAGAGCGAGGCTTTCCTTAATCTTGCCAAGGCCTATGAACGATTAGCTGATTTCAGCAAAGTGAGTTGTTTTCACTGTTACGTGATCACCAGTATATAACAATAACAGTTGGGTCGCCACGCCAGGCCTCATTCATTCCTTTACCAAGTAGTTAAAAAGGGTAGCTAGGGGAGAGGGCATCGATTTTATCCAGCAGTGAGAGCTAAAGTGCAGAAGAGGGGTAGCCGACCTGACCTGTACTTAGAAACGGTTCTAGACAAAAGAATATGGCTTCAAGCTAAGCCTTAGTAGGGAAGGAGCGGCGAGATGGGGCTGGGTTGATTACCTCGTGTAAAAGCTAAGATCGGGTAAGAGTTGAATATTCAAATGACTCACCCACCTCGATACCCGTTCCCTCCTAAAGCTCAGATCAAAAAACGGTATGTTCTCGGCCAAGAAAAGTTAATGAGCATAGCTATGGGCTAAACTCCTCCTCCCGGATGTTGAAACGATGTTGGAGAAAAGCGGAGTTCTCCCATCTACATCATCACCCTCGATTTTTGTACGGTCATACATAGCACGATGCCAGCACAGATATAAATCACAGTTTTGGAGTACCCACTTAAGTCCACATTACTCACTTCACTCCGAAGCACTCGCTCCACTCCATTAACGTACTCACCAGACGGACAAACCGACACACCAAGTTACCCTAAAGCGGTTCTCATTTCATTATGCTGACTTCGTCCATGAAACATAACTGTTTTTGATTTTTCCTCAATGCTTCGTTCGATGGGATCAGAGGAGGAAAAGGCTCCTCACTTTGCGAGCCTGTTCAACCGTGACCTTTTGACGTGCTCATTGTGATGCTGGTGGGTATGAGTTTCTTGAAGCCGCATATCCGTTTCCTGTTCCTTCCCTGACCCCTCCCACGTTCAGATGCACTCGGAGAAAAGTGTACTTACATGTTTCTCAACCAAAGTATTCGGGTAGGGAATGGGTAATGGGAGCAATCTACTCTCTATGTTCCATGGTGGCGTTCGTTAGCGATGAACAATTGATAACTGATGTAAGCAGAAAAATGAATAGAAAGCCAAGACGTCCACTGCCGTTAGTGCTATATCCAGTGTTAGTGATGGGTGTCATTTTGCTCTAGGAGGGGTTGAAGGAAATCAAGGCATTGCCGTAAAATCCACCTCACAATATGGTGGATGCAAACAAAGAAGCCTTCGACGGCTGAAAGATTGACTGTCCTGATGTGCTCGACGGAGGGTAGTAGTGGAATCAGAAATTGTCACCATCTTTTTTTTTACAACCCCTTAGTTGAAGCTTAGCACCAGAGTGCTCTTCATTTCGAGTGGAAGTCGAATGAGTGTAATCCCCAAAAGTAAACTGCCAGCTCCACATCCAACTTTGAATTGGTTAAGGCATTGAGCTATGGTAAGGCCAGTCTTCAGCATCCAAGCATGGATCCTCGTACTCCTGGATATGCTCATCTAGGTGGGTCGCAGAGCAACTCTCAGACTTGCAATTTGCACTTATCAGTGTTCACTTTTTCAGCGATCGCTTGTGCACACCTCGGTTTCAGTCAGTTCCAAAACTGCCTAGAAGCGTTTGAGCAAGCCATGAATGTGGCAAACGAGACCGGAGATAAACTGCTCGAGTTGCAGATCTGCGTTGGTCTCGGTTCTCTCTTCACTTTGTTGCGGTGAGCATTGGCATTGATACGAGTCTTTTTTGCCAACTATACCGTCCTTCCAGAGATCTGTCGAAAGCGCTGATTTTTTTGCGGAACGCTATGGCCATAATTCAATCGGTCACCGTCGACGACGTGCACACGAAATATCGGTAAGACTTTCCTACATCATTTATTTCCCACTCATCAGATCAGATGTGAAGAGAGCCCTTAAGTGCAAAACGAAAGGCCGACAGCCGCAACAACAGACACATAAAAACACTTCTAATTAGTCATTTTGATTGAGAACAAGTGTTGTACCGAACAGCCCCGGAGATTAGTTAGAATCAGTCATGAGGAATTGAAGGCACTTTCAGATGTACGATACTTTATCATTTATCGGTCGCTCTACGGATGAGAGGATCTCTAGTGGAGGCGAAAGAAGCCTGTGATGTAAGTTTGGCTCCGCCCAGATGCATAATGCCTCCAGAAAGGCTTGACTATTCAGGAAGCCTTACAGCTAGCATCCGAGACGGGTAATCGAGCACTGCATGCTAGGTGCATGTGTAGTCTAGCTGATATCTACAGGGAACTAGGGGAATCAGAAGCGAAGGAGACTCTAACGGTTGGTGGATTTGTTCATTCATGTACTCGTTTACTCTTGAGGTAGTCAATGAGATAGGTGTTTGAGTTATTTGCTTATGAGCAAACTTCGGCATTACCTCAACGCGGCACCACTTACTTCTTTATTCTTATACACCCTGCTTGTAATGAAGAAACCTCCCAGGCCAGCCACAATTCTTCATATAACAAGATCAGAGGAATATATCTTTGATAGTCGTACTACTAACGAATCTCGCTCAGTGAGGATTTGCTTTTGATGCATAATCTAAGAAAACGATGGCTACATGGCGTGACCCCAGGTGGCGGATAGGGAAGTAAGTCGTGGGCCAAAGTCAGAAGTACTCGCCTAGAGGCGCTAGTAGATTCAATGGATGGACTCTGGTTCTCCCGTGTTGGGTCGATTTTTACCTGCTACTTCATCGCTCATGTACAGCACGCTCTCGTCCCTTACAGGATAAACAGCCGCGCCCTATATCTTTCTGGCACCACCATTGGATTTATCACCTTCAAAAACCTCCTTATACCTGCTTTGGTTTGCTTTTATATTAACATTTATAAAGATTACTTTCGATTTTTTCGCCGTTTCATAGATATAGGATCACCCCCGACATCACGAAGGTTTCGAAAGCTAGCTCAGCGAGGTTCGCACTTGGAGGGATCTGTATAGGAGAGAATGTGTCGCAAATATGTTTTGAAACAATATGCACTTTGCCTCTAGGAAGTCATCTTGCTTTGGGAAAAAAAGCACAAAATCGAAATTTCGGTGATAGAGGATTCAGTACGAGGGCAAATAGGAGGAGGATTGTGAGATCCCTTACCAGGGAGGGGTAGTCTACTTATCTTGGAACTTTGAATTCAGACCAAGATAAATCGATAGAGTTCTGAATGCTGTTCTCGAAAATGGAAATTAAAACTGCAAAATGATTCTCCTTAAAAAGTTATGGGGGCCCGAATTTTGCTCGACAGTAGTATAAATTGGAAATGCGAACTCGTCCCTTCCATATCAAATGCCCACGTGACCTAGTGGTAGTGGTCTAGCTTCGTGGGCGTAAAATGAGGGGTCCCTCCCCGCCATTGTCCACACTTTTGCAAAGAGTTTTTTCATTTTGTCTCAAAGGCTCTCTAAACGTTTTCTGACTTTTCTTTAGACAATTGATACTACTGTTGAGCAAAATTCGGGCCCCCATAACTTTTTAAGGAGAATCATTTTGCAGTTTCAATTTCTATTTTCGTAAACAGCATTCAGAACTCTATCGATTTATCTAGGTCTTAATTCAAAGTTCCAAGATAAGTAGACTACCCCTCCCTGGTTAGCTCGTTCAAAGATATTATATTTGAAGACTACAGAGCCGCCACGAGGACAGGATGCCCGCGCAAGCTAACCGAGAACGACGAGGAGAATGCTAAGAGCTATATGGAACAGAACGTTGTCGTTAAATCAGGTTCGATTCGGAGTTGGGTCTCTCGGTGTCAAAAACTACTGGATGGAGAGCCGTGAAAAAGAGCAGCAGCACCGTCAGGGCAGCAATGAAGAGGGCTCCGAGGCTCACTAATCACCACAGAGAAGCACTACTCGAATTTGCGAAGTTGAATTCGGGATGAGGACGAAAGTGAGCCTGTATTACCGATCAGTCGACGATCAGCGGGACGTCACTTGATGCAAAAGAAGTTGCCTTCTCACCGTTGGCAAAGGTCTGGCGGTGGCGTTTACCTTAGGCTGCTAAACTGTCATCTACTTATCGGACTTGATACAATCCGCTAAGTGTGTCTGTTGGTGTGTCAGTATGTGTGTGTCGGTGTGTGTTTGACCGGAAATTCATAACTCCTGTTCCAATGGACCCTAAGCGTTCAAATTTGGCAGGAGTACAGGAGGGAGCATGGGAACACTTATGGCAGGTAGTAGGACCGGACTCCGCCTACAGTGCGCGATAGAATTTTCAGGTCGCAAATTCGTAACTCCTGTTTACGTGGACCTAGAGAGATTAAATTTGGTAGGGATTCGGGGACAAGGATGGGAACACTCATGGCAGGTGGCAGGACCAGACTCAGCCTACAGGGGATGGGGTTTGTGCAGAGTAAACATTTGAGCGGAAATTCGTAAATTCTGTTTCTGTAGACCTAGAGAGTCCAAATATGGTAAGATTACAGCTTTTCGTATTAAAAGTGGAACCTCGGCTTCCTAATAAGTGGCGTAGGATATGACGGGATCCTAGGTACTCGGTGACAAGAACGGATAATAACTGATAAAAGAAGATAAGAGGCCTAAGCTAGCAATTGCCACCTGCCGATCGAAATACTAACGCCTTCGGTATTTACGATGTGGCTTTGGCTGTTCAGTATGTTTCATTCGATAAGATGAGAAGGTAGAGTAGTGTGATAAAATGAGTGGTAATTGCAGTTATAGGGACCCATTAGCGGCATTACGATAAGCAGATTTGTGATTTGATGAAGGATCCTCATTGCTCGATGCCATGTACCGTACTCCAAGTTACCAAGTGGTTGAAAGTTTGAATCGATCTGTCAAAACTATTCAACACACCTCTCCTTTTTTTTATTCTCCCTTCATCGAGCGTACCACCCACCAAATCGGCGCGCAGCATACTATAGCATTAATACATTTTATACAACAGCGTACACAGTTGGAATATGTCGAGGTGATTAAGCGTAGAATCATAGAATAATATAGTTATGTTATGTTATGTTTATTACGCTGCTAAGGCAAACGTAGTATAAAATGGTAACAAACTTCTGAAACTAACTTAAATAATGGAGCAAATACAAGCAAATATAGTTACCGTTTAGAAATCATGGGCTCGATACGAGGAAGCGTATCGGGTACTGCGAGCATCACAGGACCGCATGGGTGAGGTGCTGGTGCTGGCGAGTATGGCAAAAAGTGCATCCGAGAGCCGGTCGCACTATACAGGGCAGTGCGAATGTCAGGCAATTCAACTGAACAAGAAGTGCCTGGACATCGCCAGAATGCTCGGAAGCAAGGTTTGACTTATTGATCGAAATCCCCATAAAAAAAGCTGTACTCTGCTCACACCTTGAATGACACCTTCCTAAACCTCTCATTCCAAAGTGTTCGTGTGAGCTCCTGAAGAACTTTTGCTTGTCTCGAACTATAAGCTCGAAAAAATTACAGTTCAGATAAGCGAGTATGATGTTCCGGATATCGGTTGAACCCAATAGTTCGATGTGGAAGGAGATTTGATCATTCATTTTTATCAATATCGACATCGCTATGACAGTAATGTGGTAATACGGGTTAAAGGCACAGTTCACGATGATTTTGGGTAATCCAGATTATGATGAAAAATGGAAGGCAAGATCAAATATAGTGCGATGAAGGTGAACAAACTGCGTGAATCGGTGCTTTCAAAGTGAAAAAGGCTTCGAAAAACCGTTCAAAAGGGGGGCTGGACCAGAATGAGACCAGAAAAATGAAGAAGAGTGGAGCTATAGAATGTGTCTCACTACGTGCATGTGGGTCCTGGTACGAATAACATACTATGGTAAGCAAAATTCATTCACTTGTGAGCATAAGTAAACAAAAAAACCTTAGAAATAGCGAAAGTAGCTCACCTTTCTCAGCCTCTAGGAGTAGGAAATTAAATAAGAAGTCGCGGCAGCAAAAAGAATAACAGAGGAAAAAAGTATGGGAGAAAAACATCGCCTTATCACTCAGCTGATTGTGTGTGGGTCCTAGAACGAATAGTTGCGATCTGTATTGTCTCGACGCTCGTCTATTGTGACACCGATCGAGGGGCGTTAAAGCCAGCGACAGGGTTCCTACTATGCTCTAAGCGCCGAGATTGTGGGAGCGAGAGGGTTCCCTCTACCACCTATGGGGGGCGCTGAGTACTCCTAAAGGATTAACTCAGTACCCTTTTTTATCGTGAACCGTGCCTTTAAATAATAAAAATGAATATGACGTCGTAAGGGAAGCGGTGGAAAGGTTCAAGATATACTGCCAAGTACTCCACCCGATATTTTCTCACGTCTGGAGTGTGTGCCCTGCATAAATTTTGATTGCCTCCAAAAAAGGTTCTTTGTAAGCAGCGTCAAGATTCTTTGTTGGTTACCAGTCAAAGAGCTCATCTCATCTGAGCAGGTTTTTCACCCCCATCACTCTGACAAAGGCCAACTCAGTGACCCCTTTTGTTCACCAGCTAACCTCTAGGGATTCTTTAAACGTCAGCTTCAACAGAAATAATCCGAGAAGGCCCGCTTTATTATGCTTTCTGGTGTGAACGAACTTGAGATTTACTATCTTAGATTTTCAGCACGTCATGCTAAAGTGTCATTCCCGCCTCGCCGAGCTGTACTCACAGTTGAATGATGAGGATAGCGAGGAAGTTGCACGAAGAGCCGCCAGTCAACTCACCCAAGAAATGGAACTTTTCTGCAATTTTTGCGGACAAAGGTGATTCGATCTAATGATCCTCCACTACATTTATTGGCAATGTTTTCATACCGCGGTATGCTACGGGATTGTGGCGAGAACTACAATGATGATACATTCAAGAATTTACGATAATTTTGAGTACCTAGTTTTTGACGAATGGTGGAAGTGCTACGTCAGAATAGTGCAAAAAAGGTGAAGAAATCGGCGTATTTGGTGTAATATCGGGCTTCAAAAAAGAACAATAAAGTTAGGGACCAAAGGAGAATGTGGTGACAGAAGTTGCATGAAAGCGGTATTTGGACGAATTGTTCGAATGCGCATGCCATGCCATACAGCTGGCTGCAGTAAGCTGCTTGCGTGCAAGGTGTGGGTCCCGGTGGAAATGGGGCAAACTTCACAGCTTTAACAAGAACTAGTTCATCTTGATTGTGTATTAAGTTGCGAGAAAAATTCTTGCCGTTTCCGCGCACGTGCTATATGAATTCGAGTGTGGGCGGCTGTCAAATTAGACCAATCGACATATCGTGCTCATTAGGTTAGCCTTAGTTGCTCGTTCTATCAGAGCACCTTTTCAAAATCCCGTAATGTTTTTGAAATTTTCAAGAAATTTTCTTCCGAGATGGAGAAGGACGCTTTCGAATGGTTCTACTCAATGTGTTCAAGCTGTCTAACTACGAAGAAGGCAGTCATAAATATCAACGTTGCGTGTTGATCAGACACCGTATTGGAACGAAATGCATCGTCTTTGGTTTTAGAGGTTTAAAAATGGAGGCGAGTAACTGGAAGGCGAAGAGCGAGTTGATGGTCCATCGTTGGTTGATCACGATGCTTCGCTAGGAGCAGTTGCAAAAGATCGATGCCAACCTTTGATTCAGATTGCCAAGCATATGGGCGTTCCACCTACAGCCGTCGTTGACCTCTTCAAGCAGTCGGGTGTTAAGGCAATTTGACAAGTTGATTCCACACCAGCACACGGAGCAGCAGCAAATGAAGTGTTGAAAATTTCAGGTCCATTGTTGATAAGGAATGATATTGAGCCATTCCTTCATCGTATTGTAACGTGTGATGAAAAATGGATCGTATATGACAACAGAAAACGTACTGCTCGGTGGTTAGGTGTAGATGAGCCTCCAAAAACATTTACCAAGCCAACTTCACACACCAAGACGACAGTGATCGCAGTTTGGTGGTCTAGCCACGGATTAATCCACTTCTCGTTTCATCGTCCGATCAAACCATCACCGCATAATCCTACTGTTATCAAATTTGCGAGATGTACACGAAACTGGAGCCAACACCGGTGAATCGCCTGCTTCTGAACGACGGTGGCCGACCGCATGTGCCACAAATCGTCTTCCAGAAGTTGAACGAACTGCGGATCGAAGGTCTCCTTAATTCACCTTACTCATCGGACCTTCCACCAGCTGACTTCCATTCGTTCAAAGTTTTGGACAACTTCCTAAAGGATCGACAATTCGAAAATCGAAGCGGCATGGAAGCTGTTTTACTCGAATTCTTGGAATCCAGATCGCCAGGCTTTTGTAGGATTGGGATAAGGAAACTTGTACGCGTTGGAAAAGGTATGTAGAATCGACTGGGACTTACATCGCATAAAGATGTTCACTTCGGCATGAGTTATGATTTTTTAAAAATTAGCTGTTAAAACGGCAGGAACTTTCCTTACAACCTAATACGTTGTCTGAGCCATTTCTGTGGCCTTTATTACGCCCTGTTTCATCGTTTTTCGATCGAACCGTCAGCGTCATTTGTGCTTTCCTCAGATGTCACAGGTTCGTGACAAAGAGCAATTTCAGGAATCATTTTCATTGCAAACTCTGCCTTTAATGCTCCCTGTTCAGGTACGGTATGAAAGACGAGAGCCTCCAAGCGCTGAGATGTTCGCACGTGTTTCACGAACGGTGAGTCTCTAACCGGATCCGACCTCAGAATGAAATTGGAATTGAAATAACAGGTGTCTTCACACATTCCTTCTCGAACGGGAGGACCAGACATGCCCGAAATGTCGCTGCCGAGCCGTCCTCTCCGATAACATTTCCATGAGAACGCCAAGCATTTGCTCTACGGTTGATGCACAAACGCCCAGTAGTTAGTTGTCATTTTCAAAATCATTATGAAAGTCAAGTAGGAGTCTTCATTCAGTATAGTGTAGCTCATGGCTTAAGCTGAAGGATCCCTCCCCGATAGCTCAACACTCTCTTCCCATCCAGTTTTCCCAATACACGAATTCCAGGGTACATCAGAAACGGCATAGAAGACGGAATGGGTTAGATAGCCTCTGAAGCAGCGAGGATCATTCCCATCCTAAGTCTGTAGCTAAAGAGCGTCTCTGGACTGTATGAAAACTTAGTAAAATGCATTTAAAATGCTGAGTGTGCTTCTAGCACCCTCAATCCTTCATGACCCCGTATCTTTCTGGAGCCTGCACTTTTAAATTTGAAGTAACTACCTCTCACCCACATCACAACCACTCAGTCGTTTGCAGCCTGCACTAGTCGTAGAATTGATGATAATGGCGAGCATCAGACGTAGGCAACAGCGTATCAGTTGTCAGATGTGAGGGTAGGTTCAATCTCATACCGCTATGTGCCAACCCCTAACCGGAGTCGTAGTGGTGCTTGACTTAAACAATATATGGATCGTTCGAAAACTATCTGCCGAGAATCGGGCGTCAGCCAAGATTTTTTTTGGAATGTTCTGGAGGTTTAATGGAATTGCTTTGCAAGGACACAGTCCATTTGCAGCACACAGCAGATCCGTTTCCTTTACTGAAGCCTATGATGACCAAACTGTCTCCCCATTTTCGCCTACACTTCTTGCCAGGTTCGGATCCTGCCACTCCCCTTTTAATATCCATCGAAGCTTGGGTCGCATGTTTGGACCTAAGGCCGCTGTGATGCACTGCTGGACACGCCCGCTTCTAACGCTTCAAAGCCGAAACAATAAGTCCGGTCTGGTGAAGTGACCATACTATCATGATACTATAATGAAATCTTGAATCTAATATAATCTTTGAATCTCACGAGGTTCTCGTAATATAGTCTTTCCGCTTATATTACGGGAACATCGTAGGAAGCTACTTGATGAGCCACGATTCGCTCAGTCCTTTCTCCTTCTGCAAAGGATCAGATTCTGAGGTTTTCTAATGACGAGCGTTGGTCCGTAGCAAAAATAAAAGGGAACTGACCCCACGGTAACTGTATTTATGCGCAGTAGTCTTACTAGTGCAGAGGTGGTGACCGCATCGTAAAAATTGAAGCCCCACAGGTCATGCCCTGCTACAGCACGCAACATCAGCGGGTAATACGACTTGAGTTTGCTCCCAACTTCCTTTATGTGATTGCAACAGTTATTACTTCTTGCGAAACCTGCACATTGTATAGTTGGACTCTTGAGAGAGGTCTTCTTGAGCTTCGCTTTGATGTGATCTGTTTTACTGAAACCATATTCAGACACACTGGGTTACTACTTACAATTAGACCACGTAGAATACTGATAAAGGAAATGAAATCGGTTGCTTCATGACTTGGGCATTGAACAACCCCAAACAGGAGCTATTTCGCAATAGAGAAAGCAACCTCCATGCTTTGGAAAAGTTCGTAAGGGGGGAAGCGGATGAAACTGCTCTCATTGAGGTAGATGTTCTTCAGGGGCGCTGCTCATGCGTTCACATGATGGCTTTCGTCGAATTTCTCTTCGCAAAGTCGTGTAGATCCCAATGTAGCTAAGTATTTTAGGGTGGAGTGATTTATGTACTGCCAATTGGCGAATAGTCATGTGTTTAGCCCGGGGATTGAATTCTAGTCTGGTACCAAACCACACCAACCAAGCCTGATTTCCTCCCATACCGGATATTATTGTTAGGCCTGCCTGCGAAGATGAAAGCACAGACTCGTACATCGGCTACCCATCGCAATTCATTGTGTAGGACACATACGCATCCAAAGGGCAGCCACTGTTCTGTGAGACGAATGCGATGCGCATCCCAAAATGGGATCGGTCATCATCGAATTTACCCTTGTCGTTCATCTAACAATCAGTCATGCTAGGTACTAAATTTCGCAAGAGAGGTGAGATGTGCGGCAAGAGTTGTCCTTCTGACAATGAGTGATTGCTGTTAGTCACGACTGGCCTTATTCGCTAGATGACTGAATCCGAGCAGGTTCAGTTGCAGGATTGATTTGAAAATTTCCTTTTCTGATAGTCATTTTCTTATTGCTTCGTTTCCTCAGTTGCTTCGAAGGCAATACGACTATTTCCAGCTTCACAACTGCCACCCACCCTCTCCGGTGCAGTGCGGACTCCTTTGATTGCAGCAGCTGCTGAGCTTGGAGATACACGACCACAGTCTACGCTAAGCCGAGCAGTACCAAGGTAAGCTGAGAAAAATCGTATCCCTCTACAATGGGTTCACACGTCTGATCGAAATCCACTCAGCTCTGATTGGCGAGTGTTCACAATGTTTCTCGCATTGATGCAGGAGTGGCTACTTACATTTGACTTGCTCAGGAATTAGTCGTATACAGCCAAGAAAAAGACCGATGGAAACATGGTTAGGAGAGACGCTACACATTTTCACGACCTTTCCTGCCTTCAATCGGGGATACTATGGTACTGGGCATTTTCTCTACCATTCCAACTTTTTGCGCGAAGTAAGAACGTACTCGCCCGGTGCTCCTCCTCTTTTTAGGCTTAGATGAAAGTCTTCATAGCCAAGACTCGGAATCATTTCCTATACTGCCGCAGGTTTGGAACAGTCGCTCCACACTTCTCTGCTCTCCAGACTTAAGCGATAAGACACAACTTTTCTCATAGTGGCGCATCAACCACATTTTCACAAGTTTCAATGCATTCCCACAGCTTCCATGAAATCGTTGAAAAAGGGTATCTTCGAATTACGGTGAACAACGCTTTCAGGAGTGAGATTGCAGTGGTGAAAAGTACTCAAGTCCCCAGGTGAAAACTAGCTTTTTTTCCTGACAAATGTAACAGCTAAAACCGTACTTAAGTAAGAAAGTATAAGCTGATGACTTGATTCGGATTCCTTGGACTTCAGATTTTATCAAGATATATTTCAAGTCACACTTCTGCCTACCTGAATTGCATGTTCAGGCAAGCGGAGAGAGACATCGACCGACTAGATCGAGCTCTCGACCGCATGGAGAGCAGGAATGATACAGGTACGCTGAAGAAGACTAAACCTCCACCACCGCCGCGGAAGCCGTGCTGCTCCAAGGTCAGTTCCTCTAACAACAAGGTCTTTTTCAACAACTTCCAAGTTCATTTAGGATGGCTTACCCCCATCGTCCGTAGTGTCGTTACCGCCACCGATGCCACTGTCGGAGAGCGGGCCACTCGTTATCTCACGAGCGCCCACAATCACTGATGTCTAGAGTAGTAAGCATGACCACAGCCGTGAAGCTACCTTCTCTCAGACGAGTATCAGTGCTGAATTTCTCTGATCTTTATTTTCGTCTCTGACCAAATTGCACAAGTGTCTCCCTGAACCCAAAGCAGCGATCACGTTTAGGCGAACATTGTTGTGATATGATATATCGAGTCACTGCCTTGTGCTCATCCCCGTGTTCCTCGCACTTTCATGCTCCCATCCTCCTCTACCTTGTCGTGTCGCTAAACTTCCCCCTTTTTCGAAGTCGAGTCATCGAATACGCTTTTTATCAATTGTGTAGCTCTCACCCCCTTTAGCTGCTCGTCTGGCGCATCTCTTCTTTTTCACTTTTCTTCAAGAACTGTTAGGTGTTGATGCTCAGTTGTTTGTTTTTGTATACGGTCGGATCTTTGCCGTCTCATACGCTTAGGCATTGATGATGAGAACTCGAAGAACAAATCAGTCGTTAACGAAACGTCTTCTTGACTACCGTAATTTGTCTTAGAAAGGGCTTTTAAAAAACCTCAAAATATCAAAATTAACTGATTCTTTTCATATGTCATGATCTCAGCTTTCAATGTGCTAAATAAATTATTTATGGTACTTTTTAGTATGAACTGCAGGAAACGAAATGTGGGTGGTTTCGTAAAAGCCGTAGCATTGTCCCCAACGAAGCACCGCCACTGACTCAAAATACGCCTGATCACTTAGGTCAGACTCTAGGTATGTACTATCTATGTCAAAAAACAAGAACAAGATTGGAGCCCGAAGAAGCTCGGCAATGCGAGGTAAGGCCTCATGAGAGAGCTGCCGAAATCCCAAAATCACAACAAGTTCATTTAAACAAGGGGTTCGCTTCCAAGGAAGGAACTGAAGGATATCTAAGTGCTTCACGAGTGGTTCAATGCACTCCCGTAGCGACTAAATGTAAAGATACTCGACAGTAACGTTGCGACGAACAAGAGTATGCCATGCTACATATGATGTTCGTATATTTATTTATTTATTTATTTGAAATACACACAAAGGTGCGCTTCAGTAGCAAGTAATAAAACGAAACCAGTTACAAATTTAAACAGCAGAAAAAGTCATAAAAACGCACATCAAGAAAGGACGATACCCATAAGTGGATTTTGTTCAGGCTATACACGTCTAGAAATCCTTCATGCCTAACAAAGCGAGAAGGTCTAACTTCCTCAATTTCTTTTTGAACGCAACGGTATTTCGCGCCTTTTGCAGGTCTAGTGGTAATAGTTGAAGCCATCTTGCTCCACGGAAGAAAAGCGAATGAAATACACGGGTACTATGATTACTGTTCAGTTTAGGGCATTGCAGTGATAACGAAGTAGTACGTCCTCTGCATGGTCTGATTACCCAGTACTTACTCGGCCGTAGTTTGAGTTCACCTCTCAGCATTTTAAAACAGAATACTATATCGTTGAGTACTCTTCTGTACAATAATGTTTTAAGATTGAAACGGTGAATGTAAAAACATAGATAAAGACGCCGTATTTCATAAGAACCATGTCGAAAGAAAAGAAGAGGAAAAAAAAGGAATAAAAACACTACTGTTGTAATTCACATATACATATACGTGAAGGAAATTCAACATGGAAAGAGTATGGTAATGATGATACTGACGATGATGATGATTTTGTTGGTAGAAACAAAAAATGAAAGAATAGAAGAACAATTTTTTAAGCCTATTTTTGTTATCACAGATATTTTAAATTTTTTTGGCCGGTCAACAACAGTTGGCTGTGAATAGCGAAATAATGATGAAATGACTGCATTCCAGATGACAAGCCAAGCAACTTAAACGCACTTAACTCAAATCGCTCTGTTGAATACAACAACAGCCATGATGCGACCGAATTTATAAGTTTTCATATAAAAAAAAACGCAACTAAATATAGAAAATTATCTAAACAAAGATGTGATGAAAGGAAAAAGAGAAAGAAAAACGAAACAAATAAAACATTAACAGGGGAAGTCGAGCAAACGAGATAGTTGGAGAAGGAGAGGATCCCGGAATGATTGATGATTGATGACGACGGTGCGCGACGTTGATATCACAGAACTTACTGGGAGGCGTGATTAGTATATGCCCATGCATCCCCCTGTTCTCTTAGTTTAGAAGCTCCTTGGCGTCCTCCATAGTTTAAAGGGCGCAGTTCACGACAAATTTGGGTAATCCAGATCATGACGAAAAATGGAAAACAAGATGGAAAATAGTGCGATGGAGGCGAAGAAACTGCGTGAATAGGTGTTTCTAAAGTGAAAAAGGCTTCAAAAAGTCGTTGAAAAGGGGCTGGACTAGAGCGAGACTAGAAAAATGAAGAAGAATGGGGCGTTTGTGCAAGCTATACAATGTGTGTCAGCGCGTACGTGTGGGTTCTGGTGCAAATAACTGGCCATGGTGGGCAAAATTTCACTCATAAGCAAAATTAACAAAAACCCCTAGTAACAGAAAAAACAGCCCACCTTTTTCAGCCTAGTGGGGTAGAAAATTAAATTAGTGATCGCAATAGCAAAAAGAATAATGGAGAAGAAAAGAATAGAAAGAAACCATCGCTTCATTACTCGGCGATCTGCTGATTGTATGTGGGTCCTAGATCGAGAAGTTGCAATCTGTATCGTCTCGAAACTCGTCTGACGCGACATCGATCGAGGGGCGGGAAAGCCCCGCAAGCCCCCGACAGGAAATTATCGTAAACTGTGCCTTTGATCGCTTTGAGCCAGCAGTACTCCAACAGCTTCCCTCTAATTTGTGCAACAATATCAGTGCCTCAACAATCCTCGGCTTCCTAGAAATCTCTACAATTGAAATTTCTCCTTTGAAAGGCGAATTTTGTTAGCTTCAAAACCCCAATCGATGCAGAATGTCAATGGAGACAGACGGCTATCATATCATTCACGACACGTCAAATGTTCTTGACTGTGCTCATATGGGCCATTAAGGAATATTGATGGGATTACTTGCTAATTGCTGAAAGTTCCGATAAGACGCTGGTGCGCAGCACCTTCAGAGCGACGAGGGCGAACCGGTTATAGACCAATCAAGTCGAATTCCTTTTCACAGTCGATTTGCCCTCCGCCATCATAATCATTACGTGCCAATTCTCCGAAAAGGCACACTTCAACCCAATCCATGAACTTATCTCTGTCTACTTATGTTTTCCGAATTTTTGGTCTTGCCGCTATCAATAACTCCATTTTGTAGAAACAGTAGTGTGCCGTGAGCTGTGAATAGCATAGAGGCATGACATGGGTAGAGAATGTGGGAGGAAAACTTCGTGTGCTAAAGATGAATGAAGTTTGAAAAATAATCTCCTTCAATACTCGTCATACTTTTCTATTTATCTAAAGTGGATATAATTGTTCCTAACCCTTACTTCTCCGTCTTTTTGATAAAAATGCACTTTAGTGCATTTTTGATGGTGTCAATGACTTTGTAAAGATCGCGCAGTGGGGAACGTACTGTTGTATCTGGAAACGAAACCAAACTCTGGACATTATTGCATCGTTGACTAACAGTGGCGATGGGAAATCGAACAGTATGCATCGTAGCCGTGTAATTTGTTCCGGTAAAGAAACAAGTTAGTGTTTAGGGTCAACAAAACGAACGCTCACCTGTAATTGAGTTGACCACGAAGTTCCTATAGCCCTCTTACTTTTGCTCTCTTGCACCCTATCCTAGAGCTCCTATAGATTGAATCTTTACTTCTACATTCTCGGACGAGTTGCTCCTTCAAACTTGCGTGGGGTGTGCATGGAAACGAGTTACTCCATATTGAAGCTTTCCCTGATTTTTAAAGGATCTCCTTGCACATGATAGTGCATGAGTAAGGCTATGTTATAGTCTTGTCCACTATCAATCATTCCAATCAAAATTATACGCAAATAAACATTTATACATATCATATTGACAAGAAGTTACAATTTTTTCTCGATATCGCCTAAGCTACATAGATTTGATGACTTGCTTCATACGAGTCGAATAGGCTTGATATTCTGGTCCCCGGATGACATTCTGTGAAGTTTCATCCAGTGCTTTATCCATTGCTTTTCGTAGAAATTCATTGGATTTTCTAGTCGAAATGAATCGTTTGGAACAGACTTTTGTTTCTAACTTCGAACGAATTGTCATCAAGTTGGAACTGAGAGGATGAGAGGCTCCCCTTTCTGCTGCTATGAAGTTGACCAAATTAACTCGGCATCTCTTTCGCACCAAATCCGATCGCTGAGCTGATGCACCAACTTGCTGAATAATCAGGTCATTCCAAACCATAATCAATGCAATTTGCTTTCTTCCCATTTTCCTTAGCACTCATCCCGCTCCGTCGTGTCCGCTGTTCTGGTCAGTCGTTTCCACTTCTTTTTATCTACGGCACCTTCCACCGATACCTTAGCTTCCGCGAAGCCGCCATCACTACTTTGGGGCTCCTCGTGGTCAATGGCCCACCACGAAATGCAATATGTGAATTGCAAAAATCGATGCAATATGTGAACTTGCAGAAAACGGTTTTCCTGTTCGCTTTCTCCTTTTTTCCTAATCGACCGCGAGCCAAAGGTTTTCAATACAAATCCTGCATTTCTGGGAGATTTAAACTATACCTGTTCTCATTTTTGACTAGGTTTTTGAAGATGGGGGCGGGGAAAGGATAGGTTTTTAGGGATCAACGTTTCATCGGGACAGAAAAAAAGGAACTTCATGTGTTGAAACTGTATCTGTACGTATTTTAGTTGTCAATACTATATTTCGCCAATTTTGCAAGCACTCCTTGGACTTCCGGGCGTTACGCCAAGGTTACTGAGAGTCGGTAGCTGCTATTTGTACATTCAGTATATTGGCGGATCCTTCTCTATACATGCATATATTTCATTACTAGCGCATCATCATGGTAAACCGCCATTGTAAACACTGCATGAATCACTAATACGTTAACTTGTACGACGGGGATAAGAATTTAGGTCAGTAACTTTTTTCGCCTGTTCGGTTTGAGTTTTGCTCTGCCTTCCTAATCTTTCGTTTTCTGACAAGCGATGCCAGTGTAGAGGAACAACGCGACTGTACAACTTTTTGGTTTGCTCTGCCTTTGCTTTTAGTTTATTTCGTACAATTTTTTTTTCGGAAAAAGTGTTTTTTGAAGCCTGAAGTTCTAAAAGTTGTATTTCCTCTTGCGTTCGGAATTCTGCGTTAAAAAATTCATACGAGTTAGTTATACTTGAAAAGGATCGCAAGAAAGGCTGTGAGTAATCTTGTTCCCGACAGAACGGTGGGAAAACAGGTCTATGCCACCCATACCCACAAAATCACATGAAACGTGGTGTTCACATTTGATCACGATGGTGATAGTGATAGTGGTAGTGATTCCTAGTAATCTTTGAAGTGAAATCTTTCGAATTCAAACATGAGCATTTCGGTGACTGGGCAGGACTAATTTTTCTCCAACTTTAATGTTCGTCAATGACCGCCATAGTTTAATTTATCTTGTTGACTATTCATTATGCTTGTAAAGCAGAGTACCCAAGAGGCTAACTACAGCCCTCTACTGGGAGATCTTACTCAATCGAACTTGGATTTCACCAATGCTAAACGCTGCATAAATGTAGAAACAAAAATTTTCTCAAATATAGGCATTATGTGGATGACTTATTAGTTGGATATAAATAGAATGAAAAAGACATAGTATTCTTGCTGAAGGTAGTTCCTAACCCATAGTACCCTAGAATCATAGAAAACACATATTATAGAAAAATCTAGTGATCAGCTAGATTTGGTCATTAATATATAACGATAAAGTAGGCTCTACACTCTATAATGAGACGGAAAATTTCAATTTTGAACTTCACAGATCTCCGCATTTGGGATCCAATTTATCTGAAAAAAGGAGATCAGTCATTCATCCAAAAAAACTGAGGATCGCCTATGCATGTAATCAATGAAATTCATTTATAGATGGATTTTGTTCATTCACATTTGATTATTATACATGTATAAGTATGAGTACGCATAAATGATATGAATTTCAAAAAAAAATCATTATTAAAGGATTTATTCTTCTCATTCCTGAATAGTTATATTTACCAAACAGTTCCCAATCTCAATGGGTATTGTTGCTCAGGCGATGTTCAATCTTACAAGCAAGTTGACAATGGATTCTGGGATTCATTTAGGTGTAGTCTACTGGTTCGATTTTACACTAATTCATTTTGTTTACGAGCTTAATACTTGTTGTTAGTTGCTTCTACAGGATGGTTTAGTAGCTTCGTTTCATGATAGCGCTAGCCCCAACTTACTTCGGGGACCAAGTTAAAAAAAGTGATTCGTCCAAGTAAGAGTACAACGAGTCATGTTTGCCATTTCTGTTTTTCCTTTTCTTTTGTACGTTTTCATGACCGAGTTTTGAATTATTACTGGAACTTTTTTTGAGCCAAGAAAGACGACTTGGGCAAACTATTTCTATGTCCTTTTTCGGACTTCCACAGTTGAAAAGATTAAAAGGGCATGCAAAATAGCATTATAAGAAGCCTTTTCGAGGAATTCCAGATCTGTTGAGGGTAACATCTATTCCTGCTGGCGCCCGTACAATTTGATAAGCTACGACACATCAACTGAAAAGTTACAATTCCGGTGAAATTCCAAACATTACTTTTCTTCTTGACTGGATGATGAGCGCAGTTCTGTAGATAACACTCACACTCAAGCCTACCAGTTGGAAACTACCTGGAAGTGATTTCATGTTCCTCCCTCGCCTGCTCATTATGTATTGACTGGTATGGCACTAAACCTCCCAAAAGTTAACATTACTTACAGACGTCACAGTTGGTGAAGCGACTTTGTCAAGCGCTTCACTTACTATTGTCGCAGTAAGAAGATATTAATCATCGCCATCGCGCAATCGAAAGTGGTGTTGCTAGATCAGCAATCAATTTTGAAGTGACTTGTTCTGACTTAATGCTTCGATAACTATTACTTTATTATTATTTGTTGTTCTTTCGACGCAGTATGCGATAAGAAAGCCTCACAAGTTTGACGAAATATGGACGAAACTTCAGCCTCGGACGAGACTCGTACCTCACTTTTGCTATCCGAACACCGTGCCCTTATCCATCACACTAAACTGACCCGCTTACCTTCGCTTTCTCAAAGGCACGGTTCACGCTAAAAGTGGTTACTGAGTTCTTCCTTTAGAACTACTCCCCATGGTGGTAGACGGTCCCTCTCGCTCCCAAAATTTCGAGGTCAATGCGTACTGGAAGCCCTGTTGCTGTCTTGAGTAGCTTTTCCTCCTCTCGATCGATGTCACGTCAGACGAGTGTCAAGGCAATACAGAATGCGAATATTCGTTCAGGAATAGACACACAATCAGCTGATCGCCGAGTGATGAGGCGATGTTTTTTCTTGTTTCCTCTTTATTCTTTTTTGCTGCCGCGATCCCGTTTTTAATTTCATACCCTGAGGGCTGAAAAAGGTGAGCTATTTTCGCAGAAACTAGGGCTTTCTTTTTACTTATGCTTATAAGCGGATCACTTTCTGCTTACCGTGGTCAGATATTTGCACCAGGACCCACACGTACGCAATTATTCGATGTGTGTAGCTCGTCCAAACGCCCCACTCTTCTTCATTCTTCTGGTCGCATTCTCGTCCAGCCCATTTTTTAATGATTTTTCGAAGACTTTTTCACTCCTGAAACACTGATCCACGCAGTTTCTTCGCCTCCATCGCACTATTTTCCATCTTGTTTCCATTTTTCGTCATGATCTAGATTACCCAAATTTATCGTGAACTGCGCCTTTAATGGCTTTAATGCTCACACGTACAACTTGGTGAGCCGATCAGCCAAAATCAGCATCGTGCCGTGAATGGCACAGTCACGATAAAAGTGGCGTATGATTCATTCCACTAGGGTGAATCTGTGACCTCCTCGTGCACCATATGTTTGGCTGTCGGGTCGGAAAACGACCTAGATAGGGCGTTATAGAGGCCCAAAGATTGTCTGTGTGCGCGGACGGATTTTAATTTCATTATAGAGGCTGCACCATTCACAAGGGAACCCATGTAGAAAGTTCAAACGGATGGCCATGACCAACAGCGACAGTGAAAGTCAAGTCTGGACAGTTTTGGCTTGATGAAGTCAGTGCGCAATTGCAACAACTGAAATCTCGTCGAAATACTTCTTTCATATCATTTCCGTCGGGATAATCTCGAAGAAGCTTTACTTTCCCTACTTATGAACTACAAAATTAGCGAATTTTCCCGCTTCCTCCACCACCGAGACACTATTCCTAACCAACACTCCAGCTTCTCGGCTTGAATAGGATACCTCGAGCCTGTGCCTTTCGCTGGAAGCTTTCGAGTCTCGTCCGAGGCAGACCTTTTTTTCATAACTCGCCACCTTAAGAGACTTTCGTATCGCGTACTGCGGCGAAATAAGAGCAGTTAATATCGAAATAGACCTCTTTTTTTTGCGTCTGTCGAGTTTCCTGGCTCGTTCCAATTGGTATCACAGTAATCGTTGTTATCGAAATTTGACAGTACACTTTTTAGATGAAATGGCGGCGCTTCGTTTTGTTATTGTACATTGGCTGTGTACTTCCGAAAAAGAAAACGAGTGCTGTCGAAAAAGCATTCGAAGATCGTGAAGGTCTCGTATGGGCTCGAACCGACGATGATGATGAATCCCAACGGTGAGCTTGTGACAAGGACAGCTACCTGTTTCCATTTAGCAATTACAATTTCAATTCTTTCTCACATCGAAGGTTGTTCGGAAAGAAATGGTTGAGCTCAAAAAGTTTTTTATTATAAAAACGAAACTGAACAACATCAATTCAAAAGGTAATCTCCATTACTGTCAATGACTTGTTGCCAACGTTTACGCAACGAATGAAGTTCTCTCGTGGAGAACTCGGCCGGCTGCGACTCAAAGAAGTTGGACAACCAGAAACGGACTTCTTCCCAGTTTTTGAACTTTTTCTCGGCCGTTTTGTCTATTTCTGCATCGGCCGGAACAGATGGTAATCGGATGGTGCCAGGTCTGTGCTGTATGGCGGATGAGACAGGGCCCCTATTCCTCAGTTTTTTTCCAAAATAATTTTTCGCGATCAATACCCGCGACGCGACGGTGCGATACCCTTGCCAACTGCCAGCACATGTTCATGGATGGTAAACTTTGCCAGTTCTTCGAGTGTATGGCGAAGATCCAATTCAATGACGGGCATTAATGCTTGGTTATCGAGGACGTGAGGCCGACTTCCATGTTCGTCGTCCTCTAACCGTTTGAAATGGTGGAGCCATCGTCGACACTGGCTTTCTAACAAAGCTTCTTCGCCAAATACTTCAGTGATGAGTTTCTGCAGTCCTTTCGCCTTGCTTGAAGTCGTACCACATGCAAGCTCGCAAGGGAATTTTTGGTCAAGCACTTCCTAAACTTTTTTCTTCGAAAAAAAAAACAAAGTAGACATAAACAAAAATATATCAGAAGATGCGTAATAAAAATCTCTTTCTAATAGACAAAACATGATTTTGAAAAATCATGAATAGTAGAGAGAACTAAATGGGCGATTTCAACGCGCCTTCCCGAACAACCTAATATTTAGCCAGATCAAACTCTAAAAGGAGCTTCCGTTTCTCGTTCATCATTCGTGTGTGATAACACCAAAGGAACACATCGGAGGACAGCTAATCAGACTCGTATCTGATCATATCATTCGATAACAGTGAAGTTGTAAGAGTGTGATTTGCAGTGAGATTCACGGGCTCTATCCGACCCTACCGCCTCTCTCCTTCAATACAGAGAAAAAATCCACGGCGAAAATGTAGTTGCGGGGGGCACCAATCATGAGGTTAGTACATCGAGAAATGTACTCCGTCTCACGTGCTAATCCTTGCTGTATTAGCACTGTATCAGGGACGAAAAGGGGAATGGGCATCGGTCATCTGTGCGCTTTTATGCGGTTTTAGCTTAGCTTAGTTTTAGCTTTTAGGTTTCAAGGAATGTAGTCTTTAATTTAGTCCTAAGTAGGGTATGAGCACTTGGGTTGGTGGGGTAATTATCTCGAGCGTAAAGAGAAAAATAAGATTGAAAACTTGCTTACCGCGGTGCTCCTTCCCTCCTATAGCTTCGCTAATACTTGCATGTCCTGACGTAATGTAGATGGGATCATCCAGCAGCTCTTAAATGTTGATGGCTAACAAAATTTGCAAATTTTTTGTTAGCTCTATCTTGTTTTCGGTCCATATCATTTTTTTTGATTCATTAGTTCACCTCTTGGATCGCCCGATTCACGCCGAACTTCCTTTCCTCTGCATGAAACAAATTTTTTATTCGTCTTTTCATGACAAGTGGTTCGTATCTTACCACTAAGTTTTTGAACCTGAATCCCTCCAACTATGCGGGCATTACAAAAAAAAAACGGACGTATACGTTCATCCCTCTTGCCTACGAAATCTTCATCTGTTGCCGTTGATCTTGGCAATGACTATCCATCAAAATTTCAAACCTGCTCTTATTAGGTCTACTAGCACATCGACTTTCCTGCAAATGAAAGACTGGTGAACCTAAGGCTTAGATATACTAATAATGTTGTCGAATGAGGTAACAATACTATGAGTCGTAACTCCGTACTTATTATCTTCATTATCTTCATGAATATATCCTTATGCTCATGTTAACAATTCATTGACCGAGATACCCAGATTATTGGTGGCTGAATGGGCTTTGTGGGAACTGGTAGTGAAATAATGCGACTACGTGGTCCTTTACTGAGTCGCAAACTTGGGAAGTAGTCGTTGTGGTTTAGTTCACGTGATCACAATCGAATCATCAGAATCAGAGCTTTCATGAACTACTGAAAACTTCCAGTAATAGCCATGAAAGTCCGATATCACAGGATTTGAAAATCCATTCGTAATTGTGAGAATAGATGCCGCGATTCACTAATTTCTGACTGAGAATTTCTAATATGGTTCCTGATTCAGGAAATCTTCAAAAATTATGCATTGACCTTAGTGTAAAGGACTGCAAGAGTTTTGGATCAGTGAAAAGCTCTTCCTGCCAGCAGTGTTGTCGACCAAAAGCAGGTTCCCTATAAAGACCATGCGAATTTCAGGATAGTATTCGCAGAACAACGTTCTCCCTACCTGATTGTATTCTACCTCCCTTGTATGGCTTCCGAGACCTCTTTCATACTTCCCTTTGATTTGAAAACCGATAAGTGTAGATAGGAGCGGCATACGTTGATCACTGCACGCAGTACTGCCAGATGCGTGGTACTCCTCTAGTACCATGAGCACCATGAAAAATGAAGAATCTCGGGATGGACGAGCCGTGAGGTGCTCTTTTCAGGTCCTCAGGTGTGCATAAAAAGATAAGGCCTCCTCCAACCCTACCCCAAGCCACCCCCTACCACCCTTCCCCATCCCACTACCTCTCCCCTTTCTAGGAATCGTTCTTTTTTTAAGCAATCAAAAATAAAAGTTCCTTAAGAAAGTGATCTAGTAGCTGGACCCTGAATTCTTCTACAACTTGACAGGGAACCCGATTAAAAAGCCAGATACTTAAGGAAGGGGCTGCTGGAAAACATTTCTAAAAAGTTTATTACTAGAATTCTGAGCAGACACAGACTCCTCATCTCACACTAATCGCAAACCTCCATATGCTCTTAAAAAGCAGGGGTTTTGCTCTTGAAAATGCTCTCTTGAAGTAGTGAACCCATCATGATCTCCACTCAAAATCAACACTCAAACTGCTAGGGAGAGTCCATGTTTGGCGTTTTTTAGTTTACACTAGTTGGCGCAGGTAGCTTTGTCGCTCAGTGTAGCACTTAATCGATCGCTGAAATAAGCACGTGAACAAGCAAAATCTGCAATGAAGTGAATGACTGTGGAATTTTATAGAGTGAATCCAGCTAATAAAAAAGGAGCAAAGGGTGTGACTGCCCAGACGACAAACGACGTGACATCGAAGACAAACTCATCGCCTGCGAGTTCGAGCTCAGCCTCTCCACAAACTGAAACCCCCACAACAGAGACGCCTACCAAAGACACGTCTACTGAGCCTTCAGAGGATTTATCAGCTGAACAACAGACCGACGAGAATCAGGATGGTAATGGCTTAATCCTTCAATTTCCATCTTTTATGACATATAATTTTTTCTAGAAGCAATATTTTCCAGAGGTAAGCGCACTGCTACTGGGGATTTTTGACATCTCCAATATCACTAAGAAAGTGGAAGAAGAGTTCTCTTCGTCTTTGGACGATGCCCTCAACAGGTATATCTTTTGACTTGGTTCTACGCTTACACAGAAAATCAATTCCATCAAAAAAGGTATTAACTGTTCCAAGTACCTCTTTCGAGAATTCGTAGAGTAGTCGTCGAGTGTAATTCCCAGTGGCTTTTAGAATACTAGATCACCCAATCCAGATCAGATTGGATTGAGAAGAGTAGAAAAATGAACCTCTGCGCAAAAAAAACAGTGTCCTACCAGACGACACAATATCCTGATTAAGGGCACAGTTCACGATAATTTTGAGGTACCAGTTTTTATTCGAAAAGCGGAAGTATAGATTGGGATTAGTTCATCGGTAGTGAAGAAAGCGAGAGAATTCGCCGATTTCGAGAAAAATATGGCTTCTCGAAGGTAGGAAAAATAGAGGTTGGACGTGTTTGCCATGACAGAATTAACATGGACGGGGTATTCGGATGAGATTTCAGTTATTGCGATTGCGCAAAGAGCTGACTGCATCAGGCCAAAACTGTACAGAACTGTCTCACTGTCGCTATGGTTCATGACAAGTTATTTGAACATCCTGCATGGGTTCCCTTGTGATCAGAGCAGCCTCTATAACGCCGGTGAAACTCGTCCGAGTATATACATGGGCCAATCGTTGAGCCTTTACAACCCCCTGCCAAGGACGTTTGCTTTGAAGGCCCAGCCCGAATAATTTTTGGTATCGGTGCGAAAGCTACGAAGAATACACGCCAACTGGAGAGAAACATAGATTTTCGAAAAAGTAGTGAAAAATGAGGGCTGGACAGAATGTAACGGCAAAAATTGGGATATTTGGACGAGCTGTCTAATTGTCTGATTGTAATTGTAATTGGTAATTGTCCTCATGTACAGCTGGCTATAGTGAGTCCCCTGCGTGCAGGATGGGTGTCCGTGGGCGAACGGTTCAACCTCTACGGCTTCTACAACGCCAAGAGTCGTCGACAGCGCCTTTTATGCTTTTTTGGCGGTCCGTCACAGGTTCATATTATGGAGAAACCTCAAAAACCATTCTCATCAGGAACTGTTCTTCTAACGACAGCGGAAATTCGGCCAACTCGTTCTTCACCTCTACCTGATCATATGTTACGATGCTCCACTGCGGTCGCCCTGTTCGTCTATTCCAGGCCAGCTAAGTGTGAAATTTGGGTGAGGGTGACCCTCAGCTGATAACCAGAGGCAAATGTAGGTCTATGCCGGTGAAACACACACCGACAAATCTCCCCTGACTGAATCAAATCAAGATCACTTCTAAAATAGCACGCATCACAACCATTTGCTTACATTCAACTTGTAAGGATAGAGCGCTAAAGAATTTTAATTAAAAGGACAGTGCTTTGGATTGATGCTAGCTACAAAGCAGAGGACTTCAAGCTCAACATCTCAGCACTACCTGAATGCCAAGCATGGCAGAAGTTTTGGAGCATCAATGCCACCGCTGAAGAAGAAAAGGTTAGAATTCAGTACTTTTGTAACTTGCAAACTAATCTACTTCACTGACTAGTTTGGTTCCCCAAAATCTGCTCTGGCATTCCAGAGCACTAATTCGTCTACGGAGGAAACATCGTCTCTTCTTGGACTTGAAAGCGAGCTGAAGGAAGCCGAGCTGATAGAGGACAAGCAGAAGTTAAAGAAGATAGGACTGAATGTGGAGCTGCTGGAGGCGTTCAAGGTAGGTACACCTTTTTTGAAGTTGACGTGATCATGATTAACTTGGGGAGTGAGTAAGCTTTTCCTGAAAACGTATTTGAATCCCTCGAAAGCGAAATGTCTGAGGCAAAATCGTTACTCGGCTAGAGGAATGGAAGGAAATTCGAACTTATCACAAAATGCAACAGAACATCCAATTTTCTAGGAGAAGCGCTTTCCTAAGGAAGCAGAGTGGTGTTGTGATGTATGCAATCACCTTAACCACAATCTTATGCGGTCCTGCAAACGAGATTTATTCATCGGTCGAGAAAGGTTCACGAGCTACGTAAATATCGGGAAGGTAGCATGCCTTTTGCATGACCTTCATTGATTGTAACAAGTTCCGAAGAGCCCATTCCATTTGACGATGGATTTGCGATCACTACGGCGGAGGGCGAAATTCTCGAAAACACCACTATCTCTGAGCGCACCCAGCAACAACAGTATTATCTAACCGAGCAATCCTCTCACCATTCTACCAGAGCTATACATAGTATTGTCCGTCGAACTCACTAACAGGTGCCAAATCTCTTCACTGAAAGGATTGAGCTGACAATGACCTATGGAAATCGACTGAAAATGGGCGATGCCAAATTTGCGATCAATATTGGCGATTTTGGTAACCAACCTCCATTTGAAGTTACAAAAACAGACCAACATTATTTCGGCTCTATTGGCAGTAATGGAGTGAACTTTGGTTTACAATTGCTAGTCACTGCCTATCCGAGTTTGGGTAGTGACACTCAGCGAGAGAATTCTGTAGAAGCATGAACGTGAGCATGCATGACGAACAAATACCCTAACGAGTGTGCGCGTTGCCTCTGATCCCAGAAGCTCATGAGGGAACTAAATCTTTGAAGATCAACAATAGAGCCCCCCCCGTGCATACCAAATTCATTTCGCTTTTCTCCTGTTTCCTATGCTCCTTCCTCGTCCTTCGTCGCATTCCGTCTCAGCGATCACAGAGCAATAACTTGCTTCAATTGTGACTCGCTGAAGGACCCTTGCCTACTACAGGGTGCGCCATAAATATGGTAACAAAAGAATCGGCCCCCAGAAACCGCAGTTCATATTGATGCATGATCGAATCTACACAATACTGCTACTAATTTGTGGTAAACTGACGGTTTGCGATTAATCCGTCGCAAACCTTCGCTTCGCCATAACCTTTACGGGATCAAGAGTTATAAGTTTCCAGTCAAAGATACTTCAACATACACCGCTCAAGGGAACAGGGTGAAAATTATCAGTCAGTTACGCAACAGATAGGTGAAACAAAGTGATATATCGGGTAACATCTTACAGCATAAATTCTGACACACGTGAATAGTACATGTCTGAAGAGAGTGGGAAAACTGTGAATTGACGGTGCATAATCTGGAAAGCTTTTGAACAGGATTGCCTACTTCTTCCTTTTTACTGTCCCCATAGTCCAACCGCCTTCATCCCTTCAGAACTTGAACGCTGTAACCCCAAAGGAGCAATTTTCGCGCATGTCGCGCCCCCTGTTTGCGCAATCTTGTCTGCCACGTACTTTCAGGGTTCCCATCCTGCCGCCTGTACAGGGTGCGCCATAAATATGGTAACAAAATAATTGTTGTGCAGAAACCGCAATAGATATCGATACATGGTGAATTTATATGAACTATGTACCATTAACATGTAACTTACAAAACAAACACACGGTCATCTTATACATATACCTGTCTCCTGTGCCAATTATAGCTCGAAGACGGTTCGGCTACTCATCAACGGTGGCACGCAGAGTTTCTTGAGAAACGCCAGCCCGGGCTTTTTTCAGTGATTTCATATAGCTAGATTGAGCGACCCATCACATTGTGGCCGGGGAAATTCGTCGGAGGATTAAAACATGGCACAAAGTGGCGAATGTTTCCTCAGCACTAGTCTCGATCTTTTCCCATACGTGAGCAAGTGGGCTGTAGCTTTCGAATCACTACCCTAGAAAAATTTCTGACTGTCAGCTGTATCCTTTCAGAAAAATCCTTCTTGAAGAGGTTCGCATTAAATTTTGCTCTTTCTCTACCGAAATTTGCGATATCGCTCTGATTGTAAAGATTCTAGCCCGAACCATCATGAAAGAGGGAAAATGACTACGAGAGGCGATCTAACTCTTCTCGGCGGCTTCTGCACGTAGTGTGAAATACAGTATTCCCTGAGATTAACATTTCTCCAACGCTGAACATCCTTTAGTCAGAAAAAAGTTTGTCGAAGCGCCTTCTCAAACTTTTTCTCGTCAAAAAGCTGATAAGGCTTCCGAATCCTGCCTGGACGCAATTGTATTTACTCGGGATAGACTCTTCTCTTCGCAGTAAAGCATACAAACAAATCATCAGTCAGTTTGCTCATGTTTCTGCAGTTTTCGCAGCGTGTTCCTTCCCAAGCAGTTGTATTCGGAAGAGGGGTCGTACGTGAGACAAGAGGACCGTTTTGCGGTTTGCCAATGACCTGTCTACACATCGCGATACAAGAGACTGTCATGGGGGAAATACTGAAACGAGTAGTGATCCCGGTAAAGGACTCACCAAATGCCCGCAACGACGGATCGGTTGGTGGACGTATGCGAGGTTCCACCTTTTTGGGAATCTGACGAATTGAGAGCACCAAAGTGGATAGTGGATATGTAGGCTAATGTATATCACGAGCATTTAGGAAGGTGCAGATTCGGAGAAACTCTCCGAACAAGGAAATCACGACGTCGCGAAAGCTGTCACCGTATTTATGGCCCTCCCTGTACTCCTTGACCACTCAACTTTTTCGCGTTCTGAAGTGTTCTTAGAGATGCAATGAATCACTGCCTCCAAATGCAGAGGAGATTTCAACAACTGGGAAGATGAGTTCTACACAAATTGGTAGCCCTGTGTAGAAGCCCAAATGTATGATGAGGCTTGCTGTTCATAGGTCGTCGTTGGCTCAACCAGAGGAGGAGAAGTGCATAGTAGAACATAAACCGCAGGAGAAAGTGAAAGCGGTCCCGCAATCTTTATCAGATCGTCGGTAGTGCTGGCTCAAGTGGGCGAGCTCCACCCAAGGAAACTTCGTTTTGCTTGAGTATTGAACCGTGCGTATAAAAGGAATATACGTGGAGCCTACTACAGCTGAAGCTCCCTGCTCTACTACAAAACAGTACGTTTCACTGAGGACGTTTTGATGGATCTTACAGGGTCTTGGCCTCGTGGTTTTCCCTCTCCCGACAAATTTCTTTTAACTAGCACCTAAATATTGTTTACAGTATTGAGCAAAAATGCCAAGGAAATTGTGAAGCCCAGAACTTGGTGTCAAATTTGATATTATTACTCATGACTCAACTTGACATATCACTAGGTAGGGCGCTGAATTCGTAGAAAGGCTCAAGATCCAAAACTCGTAGGTGAAATTGCTACTGGCGCAACGCAGGTGCTGATATGTTTATAGGCCCCTATGCCACTCTAGCTATTTTAAGACAGTAAAGGGGCTAACAGCACACACGTAGGCCCCAAGACTAACTCAATAAACACGATGCAGCTTCTCAAAATGAGGCCCGCTCTAGGCTACTTAGACAGGCATAATCTTGCACTATTGCTGCTCTGGACTGTATGTTGCTCACCAGACAAGTGGCAGGTGTTACAGTGAGACGTATTCCATCATCTAACAAGTTTTTTAGATGTTGCGCCCCGTTAGATTCTCGCATACTAGTATTAGGGGAAGAGGAATGCATAAAAGGACAAGAACTTACGTTTGGAAAACCTTATATGTAGTACTTTCAAAACAAAGCCGATGGGGTACTACTACATGCTTTCCCAATGCTAGAAACAGTAAGATCAGTTCTTCTTGCTTTCTTTGAGATTGAAATTAATCTTCAGGCTGTTGGCTTACTATATAAGGAAATCTGCAGAGACCATGGTCGTGTGCTTTGGTATCGCGATACGAATGATGCCAAGAAAATTGGAATCACCGAAACATCCCTGATTTGCGAGCCATTCAAGGTGATCTCTGCTAAAGTCATCCCATTAGATATTTTCCTTAACCTATGTATGTTAGCAATATCAGCAGGTCAATAGCTTAAACAGCAAGGGAGCCTGTTAGTAATGATACCATTTTAGGAAGAGCTCACGCCGGATGCCGAAAAGCTCGCAATGCTCTCGAAAAAGCTGAACGAGCTTGTTCAAAATTTCACCCTTGGCATCGTGCCAACTGTCCCAACGCTGTCCGACGAAAAATCCATTTCACCTGACGATGAATCTGTGATCACGACCGTAAAGGACGAAATTCTCGAAGACACCACCCTTTCTGAGCGCACCCAGCAACAACATAGGCCCACCTTCGAGGACGGTAATCTTCCGCACGCAACACGTGACACAGACGCGGACCACTCAACAACGAAGTCTCATGATGCACAAGGTCTGTGCTGCTTTCTGATGTGGCGAAAAGCTTCCGAACTTCAATGTGCACTGTACCTCTAGTTCGGCATCTTTCTTTTTTCTGTCCTGAAGGCATTAAAACCTAAGAAATCAAGTGAATAGGAAGCATAAGGTTTCTTCAGCACTCATAAGCAAAATGAGTTAGACATTTCATGCTCAGATCATATACTCCATCTTTCAGATCAAAAGCAAAGAGACGACAGCACAGGTCAGTTTACATTCCTCCTTTCTTCTTATCAACAAATTCTTAACAGCTATCATTGTCGCCATACTTATATGTATAGGTAACCAACAGGGTTACTCTCATTAACTCGTGTGTCACGCGGCCCCAACCGCTTATCTACGATGGAGTCATTCAGCGGAAATTAGGACTTTTCGGAATTAGATAGTTCTCTCCGGAATTTGACGCTGTACCGCTTCGAGGGCATCCCGTTCGACATATCCTGAGCAGAGTTATAAGTGATTGATCATTGCCCCATCCACCTCAGTGAAGACCACTCAAAATATGAAAATTTGACCCTTCTTTTCGTCTTTTAGCTGCCAACCGCTGCGTTCTAGAAGATCTTTAAACAGTGTTATTAGTGAGTTTATTCTTTTTTTTGAACTCATCACGAGGTTGGTAAACAAGCCCTATTAGGCTGACGTTTCGGAAATATCGCCTTCTTCAGAGCCTGAAAGGACCATAACAATCTGTGAATATCCGACCAAAGCCTCCCCAACTCGCCGATGTTCGAGATTGCATGATTGCGAGACATTCTTCCCTACGATTCATTTTTGGATCAGTGCTTGTATCCAAAATGCCTCGAGGGTTTTGCGTGCGCAAAATTCCGACTCTTGTGCTACGACCTCCACGGCAACCTCAAAAACGCCCCCGTTATGCTTTCGAATTCGGTGACTCCCTAGGGCAGTAGACTCCTTCAATCGTCCCATACCGTCTATGTGCTCCTTAACCCTCACGTGGAGTGGTCTTGCCGTTTCTCCAATATACTCGTCACCACAATCACGGCAGATAATTTTGTATACCACCCCAGCCATGTTACAATCACCCTCCCTTCCAGCTGGACAAACCACACAATTTGAGGTTGTACATAGGCGATCGTATAGCCTGTTCCGAACCGGACGTTTCTTTAGATTGAAGGGTGGTTCGTTTATAATGGCAACTGAACTTTCCAAGCGCGATCTTTTTGGACACTTTCTAATGGAGGCACCGACCTCATCGGAAATAAATGGTAGTACAAAACGAATTTTCCCTTTGATCGAGGTACTACCATGTATGAGAATCACATCGCCAGAAGAAGTTCTACGTGAATCTGGAAAATCGTAGTAGCCATTCGACCAAGCAATATCGTGTGCCATTTTAAGTGACTCTTTTTGCTCATCCTCACCAGTGCAGACTTTCTTAGCAGTGCGGAACATATTTTTCACGACCGCTCGTTTTACATAGAAAGGATGAGCTGAGTGATAATGGACAATGATATTCTTATTGCTCGGCTTTCTGTACCACTTCGTAACAATCATGTCGCCATGTAACCTCACTTGAACGTTCAAGAACGGAAGCCAATTTTTGGTCGGTTTTTCTCATGTTAACTTAATGTGCTCTGATTGTAAATTTAGAAGGCCAAAACACACATCTACTTCTTTCTGTGTCGCACAGACTATAAAGCAATCGTCGATATACCTGCAGTAAAGTAAAGGCATGTATTCCAGTTCAGGCGCTTCAATCTTGGCCATAAACGATATGGCCAAAACCGGCACCAAACGCTGCCCCTTAGCTAAGCCTCTAGTCTGTGCGAAATGCCTCCCCGATAACTTGAAAAAGTTGCAGCTGAGGCACTCCTTCACAAGGGGGGACGGTACGAACGTGCGTCCGAGGGTGCGCGCGGCGAATTACGCGGCAAAGTTCGTGACGATTTGTACGACTACGGCGCCAATTTTCGGGGCACAAACTCAAAGTAATGTAGTTTAGTAGGGTCGTATGATCCTCCTGATCCATTCTATTTAAAATTTGGGCCCCAATGACAGGCGCCAAACTCGTACAAACCATTACGAACCTCGCCGCGCTATTTGCCGCGCGCACCCTCGGACGCACGTTCGTACACATACCCCCTTCACAAGTGTCATCAGTTGGGGTATAGAAAGCCCTCGCATACCAATATCGTTCTGGTGCTGACTAAGAAGCTCGAATATGGCTTCCATAGCAGACCCATTGCTGAGATTTGTGTAGAGGGCTTCTACATCAAAGGATTTCATAACGGATGAACCATTGAGGTGCAGTGCGCCAAGGCGATCAAAAAATTTTTTGCAACAGTTGCAACATTTTCAAATGGTCGGGGAGGTATTTCGCACAGACTAGCGGCTTAGCCTTACAATCAGAGCACATTAAGTGCAGTAAAGTAATGGCTGGAATACATGCCCTTACTTTACTGCAGGTATATCGATGATTGCTTTATAGTCTGTGCGACACAGAAAGAAGTAGATGTGTGTTCTGGCCTTCTAAATTTACAATCAGAGCACATTAAGTTAACATGAGAAAAACCGACCAAAAATTGGCTTCCGTTCTTGAACGTTCAAGTGAGGTTACATGGCGATATGATTGTTACGAAGTGGTACAGAAAGCCGAGCAATAAGAATATCATTGTCCATTATCACTCAGCTCATCCTTTCTATGTAAAACGAGCGGTCGTGAAGAATATGTTCCGCACTGCTAAGAAGGTCTGCACTGGGGAGGATGAGCGAAAAGAGTCACTTAAAATGGCACACGATATTGCTTGGTCGAATGGCTACTACAATTTTCCAAATTCACGTAGAACTTCTTCTTTCGGTGCGATTCTCATACATGGTAGTACCTCGATCAAAGGGAAAATTCGTTTTGTACTACCATTTATTTCCGATGAGGTCGGTGCCTCCATTAGAAAGTGTCTAAAAAGATCGCGCTTGGAAAGTTTAGTTGCCATTATAAACGAACCACCCTTCAATCTAAAGAAACGCCCGGTTCGGAACAGGCTATACGATCGCCTATGTACAACCTCAAATTGTGTGGTTTGTCCAGCTGGAAGGGAGGGTGATTGTAACATGGCTGGGGTGGTATACAAAATTATCTGCCGTGATTGTGGTGACGAGTATATTGGAGAAACGGCAAGACCACTCCACGTGAGGGTTAAAGAGCACATAGATGGTATGGGACGATTGAAGGAGTTTACTGCCCTAGGGAGTCACCGAATTCGAAAGCATAACGGGGGCGTTTTTGAGGTTGCCGTGGAGGTCGCAGCACAACAGTCGGAATTGTGCGCACGCAAAACCCTCGAGGCATTCTGGATACAAGCACTGATCCAAAAATGAATCGTAGGGAAGAATGTCTCGCAGTCACGCGGGGGCTGCGGCCTTATATAGGATTGGCCTTCCCGCAGTGACTTTCAATGAGGATTTCCTCCAGCTAAAACCGGTCGGTTGGTACCATCACTTGCTGGGTGGTTTCGAAGATCCCACGAAGCTACGGTGAGGGCTTCTCTTTTCGATCACTTGAGTGCCCTGGGGGTCTCGAACATCGGTGAATTGGTGGAGGCGTTTGGTTGGATAGTCACAGATTGTTAAGATCCTTTCAGGCTCTGAAGAAGGCGATATCGCCGAAACGTCAGCCTAATTAAGCTTGTTTACCAAACTCGTGAAGAGTTCAGAAAAAGAATAAACTCAACAATACACTCATGCCGAGGTTCATAGCTCCGCCCATCGCCGATGTGTCTAGTCCATTTCTCTTGTTGACCCATCCCTTAACATCGCTCATTTTTTCGGGCGTCTGGACTTTTATGGAACCTAATTAGGAATTTTGCCTATGACACCGCCCACTGTTGCACATGTCCCGCCCCCTGAATTGGTCTCCGCTTAGGTCATATTTGCTCTATTAGTCTTGCCCATCTGTGGGTATCAAATTAGGAATCTTAACCCTTTTCAGATACGGCTTTTCTGTTGGTAGAGAATTCTGATCATGAGTTGGCTAAAGTCGGCAATTGGAAAGTACACATAGCTCATGAGGACTCGGATCCTGTCCAGCAATACACCCAAGCTCCTACAAATGCATATGAGGGTAATCGATTGGGAGACTACGACCATGGATATTATGATCGGATGTATGTGAGACAGATTGATGTTTTTGAAGGATATCTATGGCGTTCTATGACTGAAGCTGAATTTGGGTCCATCCATTCAGAATAAGCTATTTGCAGCCAACAACGAAGAACGGATACTGGTCGCACCAAACGATCCGAACTTTCGGAAGAGAAAGAGAAGGAGAAGGTCGAGCAAAGTGACGATGATGACGACGATGAATGGCTTTTCAATGTTGGTAATGTGATGCATCATGTTCTTTGTCAGTTTATACACAACAAAGCGTAACAACAGGGAATTCGTTCTTTCAGCAACCCATAGGCCAATAGCTTGAGACACATGTTCGACAGTAACAGTAGTATGGCAAAAAAAAACTGAGAAACCCCAGACACAAAAATCGTCGGGTTGAAGTTGTACGACACTGGGAAACATTAAAAGAGATTTTCATCTTTTATACATGAGCATGATAATCGAGAGAGGCCCTCACCCTGCAATCATCCCATGTTTCTCTTGCATTCATACCGGCAAAAATGCTTGGATCAGGGTGATAACGGTTGTCGTTTCGTACTGAGCATACACAAACTATTTGATTGAGGTAGTATTTCATCCAATAATCCCACGTTTGCTAGGCTGTATGCGGCAAATCCTTTTTATGTAGTTGTCCCGCATCTTCGAACTGCAGTGTATGTATGCGCCCCCCCCTCCTCTCTGTCGACAGAGCCCTTTTCTTTCCCTCCAACTGCATTACATTCTTGCTTCGTTTCAGTAGTTTTTTTCCACTTTTTTTATTGTTTTCGTATTGTCACCTTTCGATAGTAAAAATGCGCGATAAATGCATAGGATAACGTTTACATTTCAGCTGAGAAAGTAAGTGCACCTGAAGGAAACGTTGACTGGTCGGTCAGGTCATTATGTAGAAAATAATTCCATTAGATAATTCTTCGCCACTTTGGACCTTTCCCTGAGGGCCAGCCTGACAACGGAGATCTCTTTTGGAGCGTTATTGACAACTCCCTTTACTTTCGCACCATCAGAATCTGCACATTAATGTCCAAAAATTGTCCACATCTTGCAGTGATGGAATGAGCCTCTGATTACAGTTTCCTCTTCTTTTAGGTGAACCCTTCGACTGATGAACCAAGCGTTAAAGATTTGTCAGAGAGCGAGAGCGACGAGGAGAATGCGTCGAGCCCGAAATGGGTGAAAATCGAATTAACCGAAGAAGATCAGTACGTAAGCTTTACAAAACTTACTTTTTGTAAACAAAAGAGGTTTTTCAATCTCTGTAGGCAAACGTTGATAAACGTAAGTGAGAAAGCATGTGTCAAACCGCACAAGATCTGAGGAACTACATTAATTTCGATGACGGCTACCGCGATTTGTAATGCAGTGCTCGCCGTAGCACCCGGAAATTTTCGCGAATACAGTATAAAGGGCGCAGTATAAAGCGAATCCTGAAAACTTCATCCTCATAGATCAATCAGCCCCTAGAAGCTTTAAAATGTGCACTCGATGTATGTACACGCAGTTCCTTTCGGATTAAACTAAAGTGTATATCGCAATCCAAAACAAAGCATTTTCAGCACTTCAGTATTCCAACTTATAGAGCTCTATGAGCTGAGTTCAGCGGTATTTTCAGCTCTTGAAATACTCTACTATGAATCGACTTATGGAAAAAAAGACCAAAAAGACGCGAGCTCACGGTATTTGCTTAACTTTGCGAGTGTCCTGTGAAAAATGTAGATGGTATTAATGCCATCAACAGTAGGGAAGGCAGAGGTTCTGCAACAAGCCAGCACCCTTATGATAACGTTTGCATCGGGAACTCAAGCTGCTTTAGTCGCTTATTAGAAGAAAGCACATTTCGTTCTTTTCATTCATGCTTTTCTTTTTCTGGTCCGGTACGGATTTGCATGCTGTTTCCATTCTTAAACCCTCTCCCAGACAATCACGAGACCATTGGTAACCAAGTTCGTGGGTGTGGTACAGTAGGAACGAAATTGTCGCGTCACAGCGAGAGAGACGGCGCGCGCGAAAGAATGTAGCAGAATGCAGCAGCAAGTAAGAAATGCAGGAACAAAAGAACTACCAGTAGAATCATGCCTAAAGTAACAATCGCATAGCGTTTGAGCTGTATGAAGAACGCAAGAAGAGCTGTTATAACGACGCAAATGATCCGCGACGGCCGCGTGCGGCGGATCGATTACCCAGAACCGTTCCTACTGCCCGTCTCCCCAAGTTCGTGACTATTGGCATGCTGCATATTGCTCGCCGAAAGTTACATTCGATTGGTAGAGAATACAAGCAGTTCTAACAACGGAAGCCTTATCGTTCACCCCGGAATCTGATCCTGGCTTACCAACGTAAGTAAAATCTTTTATCAAGAACCCAGTAGATCTCTTTTCGAAAATGCTGCTCTGAGAATTTTCAAAGGCACCGTTCGCGATAATTCAATGGGCGGAGGTGTCGACGACTGTCCTCCTCTCATTCGACGCCGCGTCAGACTGTCCGACGTGACATCGAATGAGATGCGGACACGTCATCGACACACCCGCCCATTGGATCATCGCGAACGGGGCCTTCAAGTTAAAAACAGTGGAGCGAATCAGCCCCTTCTGAGTTTGGGGGAGCATAATATGGCCGAGTTGCACGGATTTCGAGAGGAGATGCGGAAATATCAGAGGTATAACATGGTGCTCAGAACACGGAGGGGTAAAAACAATGAGCTGTGTGCAGAAATCGGATCAATTCATGAGAAATTATGCAAGTACTCTTCAATGTGTAACTTACAAATAGCTTCAAAATGGTGGGGTCTAGCTCTAGTCATGCTTCGAATGACTTGCCTCAGTACTTTCTTATTCTAGCTTCGCTCCCCATTTCTACTTAGATAATGTTCATTTGGCGCACTACCCGTGAGCGGGGTACAGCTTCGCCACCTACTATCCTATCCTGTCGCCTATATACATCCCAATTTTGAGCTATAGGTCCGAGAGAACAGTAATTGTGGATTTCTGGCCAAACGCACCCGCAGGCAGTCACACATACACACATACTATGTACAAACATTCATACAGACATACCATACATGCCATACATACCACAAATGTATACTAGAGTACTACATATATATGATTAGGATGGTTACATCCAGCACAAAAGCTCGTTTTCAAAAATGTTTCCAAATTCACCACCCATCGACACGTATGTATAACGGTAACAATGTTCTCTCCCCCTTGGCTAAACAATTCATCAGTCTACACAGCGATCTTTGGAATTCAAAAAAAAATATACATTTTAGACCGGTGCTTCTGATTCTGTCTGATGAGGCTCTCAAAGGACTTCAACTCAAGGTGCCGAGTGATGTGCTGCAAAGATATGAAAAGGTCAGTATTTAGGTCTATTTGTTTCATCTTCGTAAATTTCTTCTCGTTATAACCCAGAGCTTAAGAAAAATTAAAATATATTAAGACTGGAATTTATTACGAGGGAACATGTTTTGCACTTTTCAGAGCAAACCATCTTTTATATCTTTTCGTTCAAAAAATAACACAGGAATTGCCATTGCTATCGAAAGTGAGTTTTTCCACTACTGAGAAACAGGATTACGCGGAAACAAAGTGTCTTGTCCAACTACCCAGGACAAATGCTATTCAACAATACGTTGCTCACCTGTGTTCAAAACCTTGTCATGTTCCCAATTCTAGCCTTACATTCTCCATTGGTCGATCTTAAAATTCCTGAGAGAACCGTGCACTCCACGCTCTCGGAGGAAGATAAGGACGACAGGTGCGCGAGTAGGGCTACAACACTGGCGGGCACCAGGAGCCCCAAGTCAAGACAACTTATCACTAAGTCAGTAATGACCCCTCTCTTCTTCGTCCTATACCGTGCGGCGGTAACACGAATTGCAAGCTATCTTCTCAGAATTGGGTGATCGATGATGAGAGGAATAAAAAGTGCTCTTTTTATAAAAATATACCGAATACCGACATTCACAACCACCCATCAGAGGGTATGCTCCTCTGTAATCAGGTCAGCCCAGAAAGTCCTCAGAATGTGAGTGCAGTTCATGCAGTGGTTCGTTTACTAATAACACTCTTTTTCCTTTCTCATCAAACTTAGACAGATAGTTCGCCAAAGGTAAAGGGATCGCTCAAGAATCAAGGTACTCTGAAAGGCAAGGTTTCCTAGTTGCTTGAATCGCAATCTTGTGGAGCAATAATCCATGTAGTTCAATGGCGGCGTTAAAAGAACAGTTCACGATAATTTTGGGTCATCCAGATTTCTACGAAAAATGGAAGATAGGATGGGAAGTAGTGCGATGAAGAGGAATAAACAACGTGAATCTGTGCTTCCAAAGAGAAAAAAGACTTCAAATCAACGTTTACTATGAGGCTGGACGAGAATGAAAAAATATGAAGAATGGGGCGTTTGGTCATCGGAGAGATTTTAACGTTCCGAGAACGTGCGACACCCTAACCCCCTAGTACCCTGCCACCCACCTTCATGGGCTCCACTCGGGGTACCTTTTCGTCGTATATGTGACGGGTGTTTGGAGGCGCTTCGGCGTGTGTTCGGGTTACTGTGTCACACGTTCACGGGATGATTAAATCCGTCTTGCCGTTTGGTCGAACTAGACAACGTGTATCATTGCGTACGTGTGGGCCCTGGTGCAAATGGCTGACTGCGGTAAACAAAATTCCATTCACTCATAAGCATAAGTTAATTGAAAACCCCCAGTGACAGCAGAAATAGCTCACCTTTCAGCCTCGTGAGGTAGAAAATTAGAATAATGATCGTAGCAGCAAAAGAATAAGAGAGAAAAAAGAATGAGGGAAAACATCTCCTCATCACTCGGCCATCACCTGACTGCGTGTGGGTCCTAGAGCGAATATTGCAATCTGTATCGCCTCGACACTCGTCTGACATAACATCGATCGAGGGGCGGGAGGTTCGGGCGACCCGGTAACGGAGCTCCCTCATGCCTTAGCTGTTGAGTTTTGGGACTCGACAGCGTCTTTCCTGTTACCCTAGGGTATTCCTAGGGGGAAAAATAAGAAATCATTTTTGTCGTGAACTGTGCCTTTAAAATAACGGCGTTGAAAGAGTCATGTTTGTGGAAGTTCGTAGTGTGAGTATCACTTAGCACTGCCTTAGAAAAATGTGCAGGAAGTGAATGTTAGATACACTCTATAATTCTCAAAACCGCAAACACTTTGTTGCAGCAAACTATTGTTACAAATTTCCTTCTCGAAGAAGCCTAAAACACAAGTTCGAGATATTATGAGAAGTAATCATCGATTTATTTGTATGATGGAAATAAAAAACAGTTGTTCAGAGGAAGGCTGAAATATTAGCTCGCCTACATGAAAGTGGTTTTAGGTCGGTCTCTACCTACCTGGAATCTGTGCAGATTACGTCCCCAAAGCTGTTGATGAGTTCGACAGTAGCAGTTTTGAAGGTATGATTAACTATTACAATTTCGAAACACCGGCGCGAGTGCAACAACACGATAATATTCAATATCATTGATGATGCCATCGCGACAATAACTTCGTTCAAGGACACCGTTTCAGATAATTTCGGAGTATTTTGTGCATCTTTGTATGAACTCCTTTAAGATGAAAGGACCTACGTAGAGACAAGTTTGGGACAAAAAAGCCAGTTCGATATTTGGATCACGACTTGATATCTCATCTTACCATTTTATCAGTTTTACGATATGGATATTCCAACAGTAGTTTGGCTCGCTCTCCGCATATTCAAATCAACTCTATCGAACTGACGGCAATGCCAGCAGTGGATACCTCGACTGTGGTTCTGAGAAGAAGTACTGTACAGTCGTCAACGGGGTGCTCCTGGAGCCCCCAGAACATGTAGCTGGCATTCGAAAACCTGGTGACGCCTAGTGTACCAAGAACTCCTAACTGAGCTCCAGGATTCTGAGTTGCTTATCATCGATACGACTGATATCATGTTCCATATAACAAGCCTTCTGTCGAGAAGCGTTATCCTTCTTTCTTAGCCAAAACTCCAGTTGATCACAGTAGCTACGGCTGGAAACAGTGTGTTCCGGGGGCGATTTCGATAGGAAAAAGCAGCTTCAGAAGCACATCTGATCTTGCCTATATCGAATCTCGCAATCTGCTCTGCCCTTTCTTATGGCCAACTTTGTATCTTTGAGTGGATAAGGCAACGATCAGCCGATTCAAAAGGACCCATAACCAGAGTTCCAGCGATCTTCCCGTGAAATGAAATTCTCCAATAACCATGTTTTTGAAACATTCTAGTGAGATCGAAATGGCGGATGCTCGAAATACTCAAATATGATGGCACGAGGAAGTCGACCTTGGAAATACCTTCTGAGGATCATCATGTCCCGCTTACACATGCCAGCACCACCAAGTGATCGAGACTACGTCGTGCTCTGATAGACTCGGATCCTAATGTATTTGTAGGGTATTGGCATACTAAAAAGTTCAAGGGTCTTGATTTCATAATAAGGCTCAGAACTATAATAATAGGTCAAACCCCTTTGCTTATTCGTTTGTTTTCTTGCAGGCATTGAAATTGAGGGTCCGATCGGTTTGAACATGACGGCTTTGGAGGCTGCCGGAGTGAATCTGACCGCACTGGCGGAGAAGTTGCGAAATGATACCGAAGTGGACGACATTCTCAGCAGAACGAACGCTTCGATAAAGTAGGTTTGTGTCTGACATTTTCAAAATCAATGTTTTTCAAGGCTTCATCGATTTTTTCATTTGCTTATCTTCTGGTCTTCACATCATTTATTCTAATGGTTAGGTCAGCAAATAGGACGTTCTAAAGGTCAGTAATACATACATAGGTCTGAGTATTCAGGAGAAAAGTTGAGAGGTATCTATCAGATAGATTAAAAACCAATGATTCAAACTTTTTCAGAATAACTGCATGTCCTTCTATCGAACGAGACTTTCAATCGGGCGAAAATTATTCATTTCAAGGCAGCTGTCAGTCGTGCAGCTTTCCCCATATCAGGGCAACCTCTCACCTCGTTCCCTCTGCAGCATTTTTCCTTTACCTTGGCATCCGCGGGATCTTCTTGATCACCTCCCGCCATCTCTTCCATCGATGTCTTCATGGTCTCTTCAAATGAGCTTCGAACCCCGTAGCTTCTTCTCTTGAATAGTCCTGTGGTCTCTTACATGTCGGGACCATCGAAATGCCGCCCCTTCAAATCATTAGAACAGAGACTGCAAGACCGTTCAAAGTCCTCATTTCCGACTTTCTCCAGTCGCGTACGACCACGGGTTCATATCAGTCTCCTTATTTCAGTTGAGTTATTGTGATTCCAGTCTTATTCCTGTTTATTGGCCAGCACTTATTGCAGCCCAACGGTATCCTTAGCTTGATCCTGAGTAGCTAGGCCACATCCTCAGCACTGTAAGTCCTCTGCCCTCTGATGGATTCCCCAAGGCCGTCTACAATTCACTCCGTGCACTCCTTGGAGCTGATGAACTTTGTCTTATTAGGCGAACTTACACATCGCAGTCATTCTTCTGACTCAAAGCATCTCCCGGTCTCTAGCAAGCCCCAAGACTTCATGAACCATAAGATAGATGGCTCATCTCGCACTGGATGGAGATCATCTTAATCCATCATACTAAGGATCTCACGACCAAACTGGAAATCTCCGGCAGGCGCACCGCCCAAATTGGAGGTGCATCTGGAAATAGGCATCTGTTGAATTTTGCATCCACCCATTTCTCCACTCCGAAGGAGTCCTGTTGACTCGCTTATTCATCTGCTACACTTCTTTCCAATGGGTTGTGATGGATCTTACTCTTCAGCTACGATACCTCTCAGCCTGGAGGAAGACTCCGCTTACTGATTAGTGTGGCCTCCGTATGCACTATCCATGGTCTATCTGTACCTCTCAAACCCCTGTGGCCCCTTCAAATGATTCTTCAAGGAGCATCGAATTCCATGGTACATACACACACTTACAGAAAAATAAAGCCTTTCGAATTTATATGAGTGGATCTCTCCAGTGCACGAAACCAAATGTTCTGCGTTCATTCGTGATGAAAGAGCAAACAGTTATTTATTGTATTCTAATATCCAAACAGAATATATGTCGCCTTTAGTTGCCACGCGGATTTTTTGATATTGGTATAACGACAGCCAAACACAGCGCTTTATTGACCTCAAACTTGGGTAATTAAACCAAATACATATATATGAGCAAATAACTGTTAACAAAAGTACTACCAATAATCGAAAAAAGGGATGAGTAAGCCGTCTGTCTGGGATGCCTTTTATATCCTCCTTTCCCGCCAAATCCGCCAAATCCTTCCGTAGTCGATCGGCCCATCCGAGACGCATTTGAATTTGAAATGGAATAGGTTACGAAACATCCAATACGAATAGAATAGGTGCTCATCTTCAGTGTGAGTTAAATAGTGAGAAAGAGAACTGTTGTAAACTGATTTGGGTAAACTTGAACGATCCTCTCTATTCCACTCTGCAGTAGCTCGTGGAGTGGACCCTCCACGACAATATATATGTAGTGTCTACGTTGTATCTACATATATAGTACATAAGTTTTCTGAAAAAGATGGAATTAAGGTATATTTTTTGGAAGAGATTTAATCGTTTCCTCTCACTGGGCCTCAATTTGTCATATCGCTTCGAATAATGGCAGTTGCATTGTATGCCCACCGTCTAAATTATGACACGCAGAGAGAAAACTTTTCAAAGTGGACGACTCGGGAAGGATTGTTTTTTTTCTTGCAGAACGCTGGGTGGTTCGTTTATTCTTCCTGTACTGAACAAGAACCAGTACGATCCCTTCTCCGCTCCCATTGTTTTTCAGGTATCTCATCTATTGCCTTTTCAATGTTAGTACAATTATTAACGACGTGACGGCTATGAAGCTATGTAGCGAGTTCAGCGAGTTGATTTGCATACCTAACATTACCACGAATGCTTCTTTTCAGGAACATTGTTCAACATTCAGATTTGTATATAGTGCGCAATAAGTTAACAAGAGGGTTTATTCAGGGAAGCGCCGTCGTCGTTCGATTTGGTATCTACATAGAGTCGATGTCGAATTTCCAAACATCGACCATGGTTAGTGAAGTTCACTCTCATTTTGATTGTATGCATTACTCGAAGCGAAATCATCATGTACCGAATGTGTGTGAACGCTACTGTTCCTGCTGAGTTTTGAACACTTTCCAAGTTGATTCCAAAATCGAAACTGTGAGAAGGATCCCGTTCTTGACGTTTCTGTCAATGTTACTCGTTCATTCGCGTGCTAGCAACAACTATATTTCAGAACTACAGTATAATTCAGGAAAGATGAAACTTTCTTGAGCAAATATTCGTTCCAGGACTACGACATGGATATCTATCTTATGATGGCATGGAGGGATGCAAGGCTAGTGAACCCGTATGATAAGCCGATTTTGGTAAAAGAGGAGGAGATTCTGGAGAAGATCTGGAGGCCGGACCCATTTTTTGCAAATGCTAAGGAGGCGGAGTTCCACGAAGTCACTTTTCTAAACTTCCTCATGCGCATATTTCCTGATGGACTGGTACTCTACGAAACGCGGTAACTTTTGGTGCTCTTTTTTTAGTTGACATAGTAGGCTCAGAAATGGTTATGAGATAGAAAGAAAAAAGGCTTGAACGAGCGTCACGTTGATCCTAAGAGGGAAAGAGTTTCGTGACACTGTAATTATTCACTGCTTCTGCGCCGTAAATGTTTACCACTTATGGAACATTTATTTGGCCGACGTTTCGACAAGTTCTTCGCTCTCAAAGACCTGTAGCGTTTCAAAACATTCGGAGCGTTACCTATCACAACTGACACAGACCGATTCCTGGCTAGTTGCAACAGATCAGACCACCTAACAATAAGTCATTGTAAGTAGGAATCCCAACGGGCACTCACGTCAAATCCACCAGCACCGAACAGCTGCTGAACTTTGAAAACGATAGTCAACAAACCTATTCGCCACAGAAGCATCAAATAATTATGATATGGCAAGCGCCCAGGTCACAAGTAATGCGAAATTTGAGGCTAGAATTCGTAATAGTTGTCGCACAGCGTGTTGGCATGCAACTGAATGATATGAGAGGTATTATTATGTTTCCATACGTTTTTTTAACCTTTTGCTTACCTGTAGAAGGAAGTTTTTATTGTAATTTTGCACATTGATACCACCAGACAGCCGATACATGTACTAGTGAAATGGCTAGCTCGGTGAACATGTAGTTGGGGAGGGGGGGGGGGTCAGGAGGTTTAGTCGATTTTGCAAGCCACAATAGTGCTCACTTAGGAAGTTTCTGATCCGAAGAATATAGTTTTTCTTTGACTAAGCCACAGGAAGGAAGCAGCGCAAGGGTAGAAAAATCAATTGAATGTTCACTTCTTTCCCCATCTCAGCTTTGTACACCGGCTTCGGTGATCCTCACCTTCTAAGACTCAGGTTTAAACCATATTCCTTTGGGTAACAATCGTCTCTGGTATGTACCGTCACAGTAAGGCGCTTGAGCGCTTAATGCTGTAAAAGAACGGTGCTCCTCTGCTCCAATCCCACCCTATTCCACAAATTTTCCATTACACTTACAGAGCACCGTTAGCCCTTTATACAGGCGAATCTTCAGAGCTGTTCGGTTCATTGGTGGTGAATGATATTTCTATTCGAGTTCATTTGTAGGGTGAAGATCAAACCGTCGTGCAATCTCATCTTGTGCAAGTACCCACACGACAAGCAAACCTGCGATCTGCTCATCAAGTCCTGTGGGTCCAAACATTACGAATTATCTAGAAAACTTTGTGTTCCTTACGGCGATACCAGCTATTTTTTATGTAATTCTGTTGCGTTATAGGAATTAATCTCATACATAGTATCGCGAATTTCATGATCATGTATGCACTAATATTCAGAGTTGTTGTTAAATCCATCCAGAATTCATTTCAGTTGCTTATCCGGTGGAAACAGTCCGGTTTGAATGGTTCACTCATCGTATTGACGCTATCGATAAGAATCCAGACGTGAAATTACCCGAACTTTATATTGATCGATATGAACCAACGGTTTGCAAGAAGACAAGAAAGTCCGGTAGGTCCCATAGGAATACACTACCCTTTTTCAAGCTGTGCCGTTAGTATCCTTTTATTATATCTCGTCTCTTTACCTTGATATCCGCGTAGCTCAGAACCCTAAACAGGAAGAGCTCCTACTCCGTATTTCCCAATTACTCAAACTCCCTTATTTTTGTTCCTGAACTACAGAAGAAAATCAAACAAGCCACGATCTCATTGAAATTGTTGCTATCTTCCTGACGGTTCTGCCAATAGCTTTATCAGCAGATGTCGCTTCGCATGAATTTAGCCTTCGGCACGGCAGAATTTTTGTAGTAGCTCTCTTCTTTATTTCTAGGTTTCCGGGTCTGCTTCATGCATTGTTCACAAGCTTTTTTACTTTCTTTCAAATATATTTTTTGCTACTTAGTTCGTTTTCTTCAAGGTGGAATCCGAGGAAAACCTAATACGGTGAGTAGAAGAGCACTTCAAAATTCGTTCAGTGATATTATAGTGATAAATGTCACGGGCTCATATGAGACTGATTTTTCTTCGAACAAACGTTAGAAATTTGAAAAAGTAAGGCTCAGAATTTTCAGACATCAAATATTCTTATGTTTTGTTAATTTATTTATTCAGTTATTCAAATAATCTCGATTTATCTAAGTATATGTTTTGATTCGATACCATTGGGAAGGCAAACGTTAGAGAAACAACCGCATACGACATTTAGACGAACATCAAAGGCTTTGAATGATCGTGAGAACTAAAATGCACAACGCTGAGTACCGCAAAAGTTATTTTGCAAATGACGGATGGCTTGACCTGAAATCTTCAGTTCCCTAGGAGTTTTCTATTAAGAAAACCGGCATTAGTTACTTGAAGCGCAATTTTTTCTGTTTTATAAGTCCATCGCTACTAAAATATCGGAACAACCTCGTGGTGATGCATTTTGCAGGAGTGAGACACCAAAACTGTGAAAGATACATATATTCCTGAAGCGCGATATCCTAATTCCGCGAAGTTTCAAAAAATTCCGCAAAATGATCTTAAAAGAATTTATGATGGAAAGCTGGAATTTTGAAAAACGAATCTTGTTGAAAGTAACAGCAATTACTTGGATATAAATATAACTATTAGGGACAATAGAATAATTACTTCCCTATATAATAAAACTGACTACATTTAAAACCCTTAGATTTCCCCATGAAGATTCTAATATCTCCAATAATAATAAAGTCTCAGTTATATATACCGAAGCACTTAGGATAGCTAACACGTGCTCCATGAAGGATACATTAAATAATATGTAAAGGATATGATTGTTACACTTAATCCCAATGGATACAGTAAAGAGTTTATTGCAATCAATATTGTTAAATGTCTATACAGAAATAAATATATTGCTTACAAATTTAAAAGAATCAACAACATAAGGATATTGACAAATTCGTTAACAACATACTTACATAAACATTTGCCTATCTATGATGTTTTTAGATAATATGTCTATGGCTCTACTTGGTTATATAATATATAGAATACGATTTATGACTGCCTCCTTTAAATAATACTCATAGATTTCTAACTAACTTAACGCTCGGGTATGGTTTGTTTCTGACACATTCCACTTCGGTTAGCAGTCCTTTGAGACCGTTTGGGCAGAAAAACTTCTTATTTGAACTCCACGACTACCTAGTAGTTCAGATTTCTGGATGTTTCTCCACATCATTATTTGCATACTTATTATTATTCTCGTAACAGTTATTTACTCGCGTCTATTTTATGCTATACTGTGACATCTATATCTATACCAATTTTATAGTCATCACTTAATCGCTGAAGACGCCTCGGGTGATGACTGACATTGGTGATTAAGAGGCGAAACGGACCAATTCTTGTTTTTCTCGGCTTCTCTTTTATGTTAGCCTAGGACTTTTGTCTCTCTCTATTGTGATTGGCTGGTGTCCACAGACTAAGAGGGAAACCCGGGTCGGTGGTTATCCGGTTCAGTTATGTAATTAATTATATGCTACATCATAGGCTAAGAATTATCCTTAACATAACAATTACAAACAAATAGCAGTAAGTCATACTCAACTATCCCAAGCTTTAGCTTACAATTGTCAACGAATATTACTTTTGCTCCTTCGCACACAGGTAATCAACTGCCTTCTTTCTTCTATAAAGCACATAGGCGACTTAATGCTTTTCAAGCCCATAACAATTTCTTGATTTTTTGTTTTTCACGCCCACAGGCGAGTTCCTCTCTTCTCTTTGCACGCCCACAGGCGTGTCTACAGATAGCGCCCACAGGCGTTTATGAAGCTAATCTATATCGGCATTTACTCTATCAATTTGCAAAAGAAGAGATAACTATGTGCTCTTTTTATGTACTTACAATGCTCGAATAATTTTATTTCTAAAATAATTCGAGGTTTTTTAAAACTTTTTTCATAACAACTGTTATAGAACTCTTCACAATCTTGAATATAACACTCAATTGCCACCCTTCGTTCTTTTGGTGGACGACGACGTGGCTCCCTCTAGATCCCTTTTCCGGGGAATGGTATGAGTTACCTGAATTTTACATGAATTATAAACCTAAACAAAACATATAAGTAAGTAGTGTCTACCTCCGTATTCGAGTCCACATCATTCCTTTTAGTAGCCAAAGAATTAAGAGATTCTAACTTTAAAACTCCCCATTTGAGGATGCCATTCTAAAATTACTTACATTTTACAATTCACCTAATACAAAATACATCAATATCAATAGGTCATTTAATTATCTTGTATATATAATTAGCAATGACCTCGTAATTTTGCAGCTCAGAATTATTTAGCAAGAACTTAATGGGAGTTCCATTCCAATCGTGGTAATCCCAAACAAGCTGAATAGCCAGAACTGTTGACTTAAATCTCTAAATACTATTTTTCTAAGAAGTACACTATTGACAGAAGAGAAAAAATGATCAGTTAAAGTTTCATGTACTCACTCGGGAAGAAGTGAAGTCACCATAATTACCTGCGTGCCTCAACCAAGTAAGTGGAAAAGGATCCATATTATATCGTACCTATACTTCTACGTGAATAGCAATATTATTGATAATTCTAATTCATTACGCACCTTACAACTTCTTGTATAAACTTCCTTGCGATGTCCTTTAAGGGCGCTTTGGTAACATTGGGCATCATCAAAACTCTGATTTGTTTAGAAGTGACACAGTTGGTGATCTGTTCTTGCATTCTTTCCTTTCTCTTATCCTGATCGTTACCGGAGTACCCAGCACGCTTGAAAAAGCATTACTGTCTTGAAATATAACAATTGGAATCCAAAATTGCTAATAATAGCATTATCTTAAAAGGTGGACAGCTCAAACAACATAATCATATTTCTGTTAACTATGCATTTTTAAAAAGAAATTATTATGTCATACTACTTACAATTCGGATGGAATTACATAAATACGCTCAACAATGATGTTTATCAGCTAAAACTTTTACTAAGCTGCATCTATGTGAGTGGTATGTAGATAAAAAGAGACGGGACTTACACTTGAAAGATTTGAGAAAGAGTTTACAATTCCAGTGTTCGATTCCGTCACTCGAAATATTCATATATCAATAGAAGTTTTAGGTCTACCATTAAAGATTAAGTAATATAAGGATACAGGCATGGCGCACAGCAACGTTCACAAACATAATCAATAACGAGGAGATATAAACTAATAATTGCACTTAAATTTGAATGCTCTACTTTGTAGACTTGCTCTACTGTCAAGTGTGAAATCCTACCTTCGTTACCGGAACTCCTCTATAATACACAATGTTAATAAATCATTCGATTTACCAATATATAAAAATGGAGTTACGCAATATAAGAAATTGATTCAATAACGATTTACAAACATTGCTTAAGACGGAGTATTTAAACTAACATCGCAACGCAAGAAATCTTCAAGGTAAAGGATGATAGAATGGATTGAATATCGACAAAAAACATAAACGAAATCATTAATTTAAATGGGAAGATATAGGCAGCGTGGTGCGCGCTGACATATATATGCAGGCTCCTTCTGGAGATGGACTCCATATATATTCGTTCGCATACGCTTATGAAGCAGACAGGATATATTGATCAATGACACAACTGACTGATCGTACAGAAGGGAGAATTTAGGACACAGCGGATAATGTTAAGGGTACGGCACATGTGAACTCACCGCTATTATGGACATCAACAACACAGGTGAATATTTAGCAATAATTTAGAATTCTTTTCTAATATAAGATATAGGACAGAATAAACAACAAGGGAAATTGAAACAACACTTAGATTAGAAATAATACTTGAATTCATAATACTTCAACTACGTATATTTAAATACAACACAATTCTTCCATTACTCCGTCCGTTTAATCGTCAATTAGTAATAAACACTAAGGAAGAATTCTTTATCATCATTAGCATACCAAACACCAAACATCTGCAACCCTTATAGCACCTATCATTCCCCATTATTTTTTATTATTTTCTTTTTATTTATTCGTTTATTTTCCTATTTATTCGTTCATTTTTCTTTATTTATTTTTATTGCCTAAAAAATGAGATTATGACACAACCCCTCTACACTCTTTCACCCATTTATAAAGAGGACCATACCTCTTGTTAAAAATAGGGATTGGTACTGAAGGGGTTTATAAAAGTTAAAAGTGGCATGGGGGTCAATTTTTGGCGCCTCCAATACCAATCGTTCCTTTTGGAACATATAAGGGTTGCCAAACCCTGACAGCAATCCTGTCGAACCCGTTTCGAAAGACTCCCCTCTGCATATGGGCTTGACCTCCCGTATGCTTAGATGAAGGGAAAAAGTAAAGACTCCAATTATTACAAAGAGAATAAATTTGAGAGGTAAGAGATGGGGAAAACCACTACATTATAAAAGATTTTAGCAATAATAATAAGGGTTGCAAATGTAAAAAAATATGCAAAGTTTGTAGTATAACAGATGCTAACAATTACATTTTCTCTAGTGCAACAGGTTTGAAAATTAACACTTATAAAGATAGTAATACTTGTTGTAATACAAAAAATGTCATTTATTGTATAACTTGTAAACGTTGTGGACTACAATATGTCGAAGAAGAGAAAGAATTATTCTGGATTAAACTTCTTATGACAGCACCGCCATAATATTAAAGGATACGGTAACATAACTGACGTTAGCAAACCTAATAAATATAACAAAGCTCGTCCCTATTTTGCACTTAAGATCGCGAAAAAAGATATAACAGAGGCAAAAAAAACTAAAAATAGAACTTATCTTATAAAGATAAAATTGCGTGTCAAGATGTAATATCAGAAATAATCGATAAAGAGGAAGACCTGAAACTCATAGAGTGTTACAGAATGATCAATAGAATAAGTAAAAAAGAAATTAATACAGTGATATAATTGTAAGTTTCGGAGGAATTCTTACAACCAGTTAATAATAAAACTAAATTTCTAGTGTTGTGTATATTAGCCCATTTTCAATATAGTGATCCATTCAATAGAAGAATTAAAAGAGATTGTCATAATGTGATAATATAATAGAATATAAAAGTAGAATTTATAATGAAAATCCTTTCAATAGGATATTTAACCAAAAAATCATCTCACAGATAATTAATTATGATGAAGTCAGATTTAAAGAAATAGTTCCTATTAGAATAATATATAGGTATGGCTGTCCGGTATCCAGTAAGATTAACAATTATAATGAAGTACTCAAGGCATTGAGTGCTGAAACACTAAGAGCTAAACTTATCAATGATTGTCTATGCCAAAAACATTCTTTGAAGAGTTTGTGGACAAAGCTCAGGACATATCATAACTGGAAATCTAGGTATCATCAAGGAAGAAGTACCCAGAAATCTGTTGGAAAAAGGGACAAAATACAGAATTGACCACGGATTAAGTAGACTAGAGGTTGAAATTACATATTTGAATACAGTGCATGATATCCTCAAATTTTATAAAAACAAATATGACATGAGTAGAGAAAAAACTAGGCAAATGACTCAGTATTTCTATGCAGAATTCCATTATAAAGTAAAGCCACTACTAACTTATAATAAATTGGAACCTACTAAGGAAACAATTCCCTATGAACTAATAAAAAAATATCAAGAAGACTTTCTTCTCTGTCCTCTTGATAAAGCTAGTAATAATTATTGGATAATTTGCATGAAATATTATTTAACGACTATTATGCAAGAAATGGGAATGAAATATACGATACGATATACGATAGAAATGAAAACAAATTTTGACACAGCGTTACAAATAACACCTATAATAAAATAGACTGTAATAATGAATACAATTTAATATTTAAACATAAAATGCTTTGTATACGCAACAAACTCAAAATATCGGATAAAGCTTCAATTCCGATCATTTACGCCTTACCTAAGTTCCATAAGAATCCTATAAAGCTCTCTATTGCAAGAAGACAAGAAAGTCCGGTAGGTTCCGTTGGAATACACTACCCTTTTTCAAGCTGTGCCGTTAGTATCCTTTTACTATATCTTACCTCTTTATCATACCTTGATATCCGCGTAGCTCAGAACCCTAAACAGGAAGAGCTCCTACTCCGTGCGTCATGTATTTCCCAATTACTCGAACTCCCTTATTTTTGCTCCTGGACTACAGAAGAAAATCAACCAAGCCAAGATCTCATTGAAATTGTTACTATCTTCGTGACGGTTCTGCCAATAGCTTTATCAGCAGGTGTCGCTTCGAATGAATTTAGCCTTCGGCCACGGCACAATTTTTGTAGTGGCTCTCTTCTTTATTTCTAGGTTTCCGGGTCTGCTTCAAGCATTGTTCACAAGCTTTTTTACCCTCTTTTAAATATCTTTTCTGCTACTTAGTTCGTTTTCTTCAAGGTGGAATCCGAGGAAAACCTAATACGGTGAGTAGAAGAGCACTTCAAAATTCGTTCAGTGATATTAGAGTGGTAAATGTCACGGGCTCATATGAGACTGATTTTTCTTCGAACAAACGCTAGAAATTTGAAAAAGTAAGGCTTGACCAGAATTTTCAAACCTTAAATATTCTTATGTTTTGTTTATTTATTTATTCATTTATTCAAATAATCTCACTTTATCTAAGTATATGTTTTGATTCGATACCATTGGGAAGGCAAACGTTAGAGAAACAACCGCACACGACATTGAGACGAACATCAAAGGCTCTGACTGATCGTCTGACTATAATGCACAACGCTGAGTACCGCAAAAAGTTATCTTGCAAATGACGGATGGCTTGACCTGGAATCTTCAGTTTCCCTATTAAGAAAACCGGCGTTAGTTACTCGAAGCGCATTTTTTTCTCTTTTATAAGTCCATCGCTCCTAAAATATCGGAACTACCTTGTGCTGATGCATTTTGCAAGAGTGAGACCACAAAACTGTGAAAGATACATATATTCCTGAAGCGCGATATCCTAATTCCGCGAAGTTTCCATTTTTTAGGTGCATTCTCATGCCTTCGTGCTGTGTTTCGCCTTAAGAGGGACGTCGGATTTCATATCGCTCAAACATACATTCCCACTTCACTGGCTCTAATGTTCTCTTGGGTGAATCCATCATTTAAAAACTGCTTTCACGTTTGCTTTACATTCTTTTTTGACTTAAAAACTTGGCGATTTGCCCGTATGGGAGAATCTCTGTGGGGACTACGTGTGAGCTCCGATAATAAGAACAAGTGTGTTGAACCTACGAATATAATGGGTATAAGCCGACACCACTCGCTCGTAGCTGGGAGAGATCGAGTAGAGAAAGCCTAAATGCCTTTAGGCGATTCACTCAAATTACCTAGAAACCTTTTTGTAAAAATGGCAGATCTAAGGAGTTCGATAGTATCGAGGGAAAGTTAATGCACCATCAAAGAGGCGAATGATCCCATTCTGTTAAAATACCTTTGGTTTTTCGCTTTGAGGTGAGCAGGTGTTTTGAACAAAAGCTCGGCCTGTACATTTTCCATAAACTGGAGCTGTGATAAAGGTCGTTGTGAAAAAAATAAAATAAGGTGAAATGGACCCAATCTTAACCATGCTTGATGCCTTCAAAACATTTATCAAAAAGAACGAACAATACTTATAAATGTACTAAACAAGTTAAGGTTGGCGTTTGGTTGCCGGAGGAGTTTATGGAGGGCCGGATTGGTGTCGCTATTACAGTGCTACTCACACTTTCTACGGAATCTGCTGGTGCCCGAGAACACCTACCAAGTGTTTCTTACCTCAAGGTATTGTAATTGGATTCATTGCCGATTATTTTATCTTAATGAGCTTTACAGGCTATTGATCTTTGGTTTGGTTTCATTACCGGATTTGTGTTCTTCACGTTGCTGCAAACTCTGTTTGTGATCGGCTTCGATAAACGAGCCAACCAATTGGTAATCATTCCTTAATTTCATACATTTTGATCTTTTCAAAGCTAACCGGAAGCAATCGTGAGTACAGTGTACACAAATAATGGCTTCAGGCCCGTGAATATAGCACTTCTGGTAAATATGTCACATGGGTCTTAATCGGTCACGACTACATGCAGGAAATGTTTCGGTCTCCGTTCAGTTGAAAAATATATTGACACGGGATCTAATAAGTTTCCGAAGAAATGTCACTTAACATGCTGAATTCATGCCGTAATTCCAAGGAGAAACATCTAAGCTCTACACGAAGTCGATGGCATTCTCTGAAAACAGCGAAAATGTCTGTGAAACAGGATATCACAGTGCAACGTGAGTAAAAAGTCAAGTCAAGCCGCAGCGTACGTGAGCTGATGCTGGAATTTTGGCATAAAGCAAACAAATTTTGGTTTACTATCATGATTATGTGATTTCTGCATTGAAAGGAAAAAAAGAGTAACAGTACTCGAGTGATCATGTACATATCCCGGCTACACAGAGGTCCATTTAATACTGAGCAAGACAATTTGTCTAACCCACTGAAATCGCTTCTGAAGGAGTGAGGACATCTTTCTCACAGTTTTCGATGACATCTTCTACATAAAGCAAACTCTACCTCGCTGGCAGCTTTGGCGCGCCTGGTGAGTCGAAAATAACTAAATCCTCGGCAAACAAAAGACGCTTATGGCAGTCATTGATATGGCGTGAGGCAAATTATGCTGCGGCATGGAAACGAATTGGCAATGCTTCGACAGTGAAGATGCCTCTGGGCATTTCTCAGCCATGAGCATTCCCAGATAGACCCGCGACGAGAATCAATGGGCAACCAAAATGGACCTGCTCGAGTGTAAAGAGTTACCGCCTATGACTTAAAAAATGGAGTGGGGGGAACGTGATTCTATTTCAGTCCATCCCTTGAGCTACTATTTGTTTCTGCTGAACTAGTTTATGCGAAGGCTTGATAGGAAAAATGGAGGTGATGTCGTGTCGATGCATGATGTGAGGATCAAATTCCAAACTAAGATCCTCTTAGGGCTGTCGATCCTTTCAAGAAGCCAAATGCAAGGCTCATTCTGTAAAGGGATTGGTTGAGGTCGAAACACTTGACACTTTACCTTTTTCCAAGCATAGCAGCATATAAAAGTAAAGTTCAGCAATTCTTTTTTGTTAGCTTGAGTTCCAAGAAGACGGTCAATTTTCCCTACGATAAGGCTAATTTTAGCCGGTGAACGTAAAGTTAGCTAAAACTATGTACTCGTAACCCCACAATTCTAGGTATGATAAAAGAATAAAAGCATTGGTTGTACATCGGCTGGTCTAGTCACTGTCCCGCATTCACGCGCCCCCACGATTCTAATCGATTCAAAATCGAATGAGAGAGTTAGGGGGGAGAAGGCGAAAAGATTGATGATGTAGGATTTTCCTTCTCCTCAAAATGGTCATCAGCTAAAACGGGAACATATATGTATATTTATTTATTTATTTACCTGAATCTTCATGAAAAAAAGTAAAGTTTTAACTTTACTTTTTTTTATGAAAAATGAGTTAAATAAATATTAAAATTTTGATGAAGAATCAGTTAAATAAATAATAAAATATAAGAATCTTCATATCCAGTAAAATATGGAGAGGATAAGTCCGTCTACTGATCAGTCCGCATCCCACTTATTTTTCTTGCATGAAAGTGGCGTTGTTTTAAAGGCACAGTTCATGACAATTTTGGGTTGCCCAGATTATGACGAAAAATGGAAGATAAGATGGGAAAGTAGTGCGATGAAGGCGAAAAAGTGCGTGAGTAGGTGATTCCAAATTGAAAAAAAGGCTTCGAAAAATTGTTAAAAGTGGGCAGGACGAGAATGAGACCAGGAAAATGAAGACGAATAGAGAGTCCGGACGAGCTATACAATGTGTGTCAGTGCGTATGTGTGGGTTCTGGTGCGAATAGCTGACTACGGTAAGCAAAATCCATTCGCTCATAAGACAAGACAACAAAAAACCCTAGTAACAGCAAAAGTAGAACACCTTTTTAGCCTCTTGAAGTAGACAAATAGAATAAGGATTGCAGCAGAAAAAAATAATAGAGAATAAAGGAATGGGAGAAAAATTTCGCCCCGTCCGTTGGCGATCATGATTTTTTGTGGGTTCTAGAACGAATATTGCAATCTGTATCGCCTCGACACTCGTCTGACGTGAAATCGATCGAGGGGCGGAATGTTCTGGCGATCCGGTAACGGGGCTCCCACTATGCCCTAGCTGTTGAGTTTTGGAACTCGACAGCGTCTTTCCTGTCACCCTTGGGTGCCGCTGGGTATTCTTAGGGGAAGAACTCAGAAACCATTGGAATGTGCCTTTAACTCGAATTAGCCCGTGACAAGAGATGCTCACTTTTACCTGCAATCACATCCTTTCCCACGACCTAGTGTTTCCTTTGAAAAAAACTGGTCACACTTTTTCTTTCGGCTTTTATGTTACAGCGATAGCGACATGAAAGGTAACGAAATGGTCGCAATAACAGCCTCTTCTACGGAGTCGTTTCGTCCAGTGCTCACGATATCACAATGCTGCAATTTTCTGGTAAAGTCATCTCACTGCTCCAAGACTCTCCAAGCGTCCCCATATTCATTTTTCATGGTTTTAAAAGTAGCTTCCATACTGTAGCTTTTGTAGTCGCAACCGTAAAACTTTAAGAGAGCAGTAGCTTTATTATCCTGAGGAGCAGAAATGAATGCAATGATAACCCTGCGAGGGTTTGTGAAGTAACTTATCCCTCGCTCCGTTGACTGGCTTCGACTGGTCCGCGTGAAATTAGCTGATCACCAGCTATTGTAACTTTTTGACTGCGGATGAGCTCTTCTCTGGTCAAGTAGAACAGGTACTGTCTACACATTTGCAAACTGACATTCAAAAGAGAACTGAAAGAGTAGGTCACAGAGGTAGACCACACATAAGTGTATTCTCCCTACTTCTGTTCGAGAAAAAAAATGAAACCCGAATGGTTACAGTACTTTACAGCTGACTTCTCACCTAATTAACAAGTGACAGTAGTAGTCGTAAAGCAAGAGGTTGAAGAGGAATTTTCCAGAAGAAGTGGGCAATGAAGCAAAAGTTGGATATCACGGAGGAGGTACGGGAAATGATGCTGCTGAAAGCTGAACGTTATCATAAGACTGGCAGGTGAGCGGTTATCTAGACAGGACCTTCTTTCCACAGCACGTTAAATGGCGCTGACTCATTCATTGACAAATAGTCCACATTCACGAGGCATTCGAAACAGGAAGGACAGCAGTGATAAAAAGTACGCCTGAAGCCGGATGTTCTTTGTCTTCTTCACTACTACCCAGTTATTCTTGGATGCTCCACACGCCGTGCGCTTCCTTCTGCTCAGCTCCGAAGCCAGATTATTCATTATTTTGACTTCCCGATTTAGGTACATGTGGCAAGAGCAATTAGATCATCGTTCTACCTAACATAAAAGGAACAACAGCACCGATCCAATTCTCATGAACGTCTCATTATTCGTTGAGTTCATTCTTGAGTCAACACCCCACGAGCGCTGTCGAATTGGGCCGGCATTCTGTCCGCCTGGTCGATGCCCCTCGATATAAGCACGACGTTGATTGCAAGGCGATGTAAGTAGTGGCCGCTGGACTTAACTCCCAAGACTTCCTGTTCAAAATGATGCATGATGTTTTCAAGATCGACACTTGAAAAGTTTCGGCTAGATTGATAGCCCTGGCAAATCCCGCTCTTCACGTTGCAATTACTTCTTTGTAGAAGGATGAAATGCTGGTCATGGATTTGCCATCGAGCACACGAAGCATTCTTGTATACTGGTATGGAACACTTGAGTTGTTCAAGGCTTCAGTTACCGCTTCTCTCTAGGCGATATTAAGTCTTTTTAAATCGATGAATATCATACTTACGGATATCCTGTTCTCCCGCAATATTCCAGCGAGTCTTGAAACAGTACGGATGCGATCGGTTGTAATAAACCCCGTTCGTGAGTTCACAGATTATATACAACAGACAGATTGGGAAATCGCGTGGACCTTCCTTCTTATACAGCAACGCAGTCTTGCTAGCTTTCCACGACTTAATCCTTTGCATCCCGACAGGTAACGCGTAAAAAGCTTAGCTAGAGTTCTGACGGCAACGGTGGGTAATTTTTCAGATGTTCTGGTTTGATCCTATCTGGACCGGGCGCTGTGCAACTTTTCATCCCAAGTCCGACTTTCGATTAACCTCGGCATATGGAAACAACTTCGTCGTAGGTTGTATTAGCCTTCGACATTTACGAACTTTTCATTGACGTGGTGGCATGAAGAATTCTTGAAGAGAGAGCTGAAGAAACGACATGTCCATCCTGCTCCCTGTGATAGGTAAGCAGGTAGACATAGTTGCCGAAGAGATAGGGAGTGAAAGGGAGTAAGCATAGTCTTGTGATTGGCAAAGTTCCATCGGGCTTCGCGAATGCTCTTCCCGGCCTCGGCGGCTTTGGTTAGATTTGCTACTACTTCCTCTTTAGGATCTATTAAGACTTAAAATCCTCTACTCCTTCTTAAGATCGTCCTTCTTGTTTCTCTGCAAAACTTCGCATGCTTGAACATTAGTTATCGATTGTGTGTCTCTCCCTCAGTGGCGTAATATCAGCAGAATCTTTGGAAAAGGGCTTGGAATCTCTTGTCAAACTGTAGGCTCTCGGCTCTCCCAGCACTATCGTAAGGTGCTTGACTATTCGGCTCTATTCCTCATTGATGTTATTGATAACGGAATTCCCCCATGAAATCGCTTGGGAAGCGAAATGGTTCTAAATGATGACGACCTTAAGGCTGCGCTTACTGAACTTCGTAACTCTCTCTCCACGTATTTGAAAGAAGAATTCAGCGCTGAGGGAGACAGTGGTCTGAACTTGTTCGGAACTTCGCATGAAGAGGTCTATTCATAGACTTGTACACCAAGTGACCCTGGAATTGCGAATAGCCATGGTCGTTTTTTTTTTGCGACAAGAAGGACTCGAAAGCCACTCTGTTCCTTGAATAACAATGACTTTGGCGTTAAGGTCACCGATAAAAGTTTTGCAGCTTCATATGAAATACGAACGGATCGATGTTAGTGGCCAAGTGCCTGTTAAAGGGGACATCAACACTGCCGCCACTTCTGCTGTCGCACGTTCCATGGAGCAGTTTCTCTCCGGTCTCGAAACCGGGTGCTGCTCCCAATGACTTCTCTTCTCGATAGGCCTGATGACGTCGTACCTGATCTTCCTATCTTGTAAGTCAGATCTTCGACACACTCTTCCGATGCAAGCCGTCGTTCATTGAAAGTGCACGTTGCCATCTCAGTCTTACTCATCTTAGGCAGCCTAGTATACCCTAAGTTCTGACCAGCCTCTGCCGAGTACTCTTACCTAACGCTATCGTATTGCGGCTCGCTCATGTTCAGGGAATGAGGCTTATCTAATTAGTTGTTTTTGGTATACATAGTAGCTCTGACGTGAGGGCTGGGCTTCGGGTAACTAGGCCAGGCTGGGCTTAGGTTTGAGAGGAGGCTACAAACCAAATACGAATTCACCCTGTATTATGCAAGGAAACCGAGGATGACCTTTGGGTCTTTTAGTTATTCAGAAGCAGCGATTAATTACTTTCTCCTTTTTTACTGTGAATCGTAACTGGCTCTTGATATTGGTTGATCTTTACTCGCGAACTGGTCAAAGCGCTACGAGGAGTCTGAAACGCATCAATTGAATGGCCTACATTTATTTCAGATGGACAAATCTGAAATAAACGAAAGTGAAAGTGTCCCCCATACAGCATGAGCGATTTCGACATTGAACTTTTGGATTTAGAAAGTGGCTGCGATTTCCTATTTGAAACGATGGACGTAACCCAGTTTCTCTCATTGGACATGCTCACCGCAACTAGGACTGCTAGTCAGCAAGAAGTTGAGGAAAAGGCTAGGAATCAAGAATTAATTGCAGAGCACAGTTTGAGAGCAAGTATGGGAGTAGGGAGAGAAAAAAGGCAACGGGCTCACGGTCACATTGCCGACTGCTGGGATTTCTTATCGTCTTGCGCGACTTCTTCACTATTTCGTTTCTGCTGCTTTGTTACTGCAAAATCCTCTCTTGGTCACTACGATTTAGGAAATTGTTCTTCGCATATTCAACAATTTCATGAAAATCAGCTGGTGCGTCACGTAGCAGCGTACCGCGTGAAAAACGATCTCACTTGCCTCAAGACCTACATTTGCTTACTTGGTAGAAGCGCGTTTAGTGCACGCTCAATTTCTCTGACAGCCCAAAATTCTCTGTCATCATATCTTTTCAGGTACCTGGACATCTTCTGCCGAGTCTTCTATCCACTGAGCTTTCTCTTGTTTTTAATTATGTATTATTTTGTGTTCACTGAGGGACGACAAGACGACTGCATCAATCGACGAACGCGGTAGAGCCATCTGATCACATTTGGGCGATCCGCGTACACTGGGAGAGTCAAATCTCTTTGTTAAAACGAGAAAACGCAACGGCTTTTGTGGGCGATCACGCTTTAACAGTGATTATCGAGGACTGGAGTCCCTAAAATGTTTATTCCGTATCCTACTGGAAACTTTTGTTGTCAATATGTATATGTATTGCGGATTATTGTTATTGTTTTCGTAGTAAATAAAACCACTGCAATTTTTCGGTGTTCCCACACTTCTGTGGAAAAGGAGGTGATCAGGCTCAAGAATTTAGGGTGACGGAACTTCTCCCCGATTTCCCACGTTCGCTTCAAACTGCAAACACCGTACCCAACCCGAATCTACAAGGATGCAGTATTTTTTGTTGACTGCCTTCCTTTTTTGATTAGTTTTGATTATTTTTTCTGTTTCTTTTTCGTTTTCATGTTTACTAGACTTAATGGTTTGGAATGACTCTTCCTATATTATCGACGTACGAGACCGCATTGGAATTGAAGGGAGCGGCTAGCAAATCCAAACGATTAAAGACAACTCACAGATTGCGCGCTCCAATCTTCGATCGCATTTCTACGATACGCGGAGGGTGCGGCGAGCGCGTCGCAGTGTTTGGGGGAAAGATACCGGACCCGAGAACCTTTGTAGATACCCAATATTTATTTCAAATTCCTTCCCACATACTCGTTATGAAATTCAAATTCCTTCCATTGCAGTCTGAAATGATCTAAAGGCGGTTCAATAGCCAAGGCTTGAGCTCGTAGCGAAATGTACAATGTATGCTCAGATGAAACTGATCAATAGTCTAGTACAGTCTTTACATTTTTATTATTATTTAATAATCAACTATTAGCTATGAATAACATACCATAATCAGAAAGCAGTTCGAGCTATCTCCAACTGAGGAATGTCTGACATATACACGCATAATTGACTCAAACCTTAACACTTATCGTTTACCACCGTAGCCACCAACACCCCCGAAGTTAGTGGAAGGCAGCGACCGGTTGTCGTCATCGGTCTGAAGTCGCGGCTGTGGTCCGGGGTTTACAAGCAGAATGGAGTCAACGTTTTGGCACACGCAAACGCCTGGTTCGCCGGGTGGTCCCTGTCCTCCCATAGGTCCTTCCGGTCCTGGGTATCCTGGCTCGCCAGTTTCACCAGGTACTCCAGGCCATCCTCGTTCTCCCTGTGGGCCTGTCATTCCGCTGCGGCCAGGTAATCCGGGCATTCCACTGGCTCCAATGGGACCAGGCGGTCCCTCGTCTCCGGGTGGTCCTTCACGAAGCTCTCCCTCGGGTGTTGGTCCCTTGTCTCCAGGAGCTCCAGGCCCTCCTTTATAACCAGGTGGTCCCTTCGGTCCTGGCTCTCCAGGAGCGCCATCCTCGCCATCTAGCCCTTTCTGGAACGACAAATTAGATAGGTGATTCAATAGCCATTTTTTATTTCCCTAAAAGGCAAAACAACCTACTTCTCCAGGTGGTCCAGGAGGACCGACATCTCCTGGAAATCCAGGCCAGCCCTTGATTCCAGGAGGTCCCTTCGGACATGGACGGCACGGAGGCGGTTCGCGCATGATATTCATTGGGCACGTTTGATTTGGGGTGACACCAGGCATTCCAGGCTTACCTGCTTGTCCCGGTTTGCCCGGCGTACCTGGTGTACCAGAAGGGCCACGAGGACCAGGTGGGCCAGGGATGCAGCAACCTGAATTGAGAGTCCGCAGCATTTTATTTCCACATTTATGTTACAGTCGCTTACCAGGACATTCTGTCTCGAGAGGGGTTCCTGTCACATCATCGCCATAGGCTGCTCCTTTACGACCATACGCACTTCGTTGGGTACGATTGAGGGGCATTTTACCGTATTCAAGTTCTATCAGCGCTTCCTGGTTTGAACGCTGGAAAACAGAATTGACGTCGTCCTTCCATATTCCCATTTTTATTTTCTCCTCGTTGCTCTCGAATGAGTCCATGAATGTTTTATGTTGTTGAGCAATTCTGTTTGACTCGTGGCACATTACCTAACTAAACATAAAAGATTGAGAAACGAGGTCTTTTGAGATAACTTCCACCCTGACGCTTTCATCCCTACTGCTAGAATTTGACCTTAAGATAGAGCAAATAGGGGTCCATCTGAGTTGGGCCATTGAAAAGAAAAACATGAACGCCGTAGAATTTCCATTGCTTCAGTCTTGCTATATTCTGTCAGTACTGCTCCATCTTTCCAAGTTTTCCAGTGGATTACTCATGTCAAACATAAACTGACGTTTCAATATAATCAGCTTCTTCAAATGCATAAACTTTTCGAGATTACATTGTGAACACTATCTCACCAACACTCAATCAAAGCTTAAAAAAAAACTAAGCATTGCTTGCTGAATTTCATTTGGCCATCAAAAAGTAAAGGACGTGTTCAGGCATTGGAGCCGCTTTCCGTGACTTGCAATTAGAAACTGTTCCTTACATGAAGGGCGAAGGTGGTGGAGTGGCAAGTGGCGCACTACATCACACGCACGGTGATGGGTTCGAATCCCGGATTGGTGCTCGTCTTGGCCAAAAAAAGCCCTCCATCCCTCAGGGGTCGGTGAATTGGGGCCAGGCCCGCTGGGAGGATAAAAGCACTGATTTGTACGCGAAACGCGAAAAACTTTATCCTTTATCTTTACATATGATCCAGCACGAAGTGCATGCTTCAATGTAGTGGGTGAGCTACTTCTCAATCAACAGAACTCACTTCGCAAAACTCCATTTCCTGTTCCACGTACTCGATAGTTGTTTGTACATTGTTGTACATTAGCGGAAGTGCTATGCACAACGTTGTGACGGAAAGAGCACTGAAATAAATCAAGATGAAGGTTGTCGCTACATAGCTTCTACACAGCATCAGTTGACCCTTTGACGACAATGCGGATTTCGACGTGACGCGCTCATGAGACCACGCTCCTCTCCTTTCGCGCGCGACTGGCACCCACCGATGGGTGGCACTTTCCCAGAAGAAAATTCTTTCATTGGCTTACTGAATTTAGCAATTGGTAAGAAACATGAAAGTATGGTAGCACCTAGAATTGGGTGTCAAAGTCCCATAAGGCATTCATAGTGGCAGCCACCAGTGGGTGCCATTGTCGTCAAAGGGTTAAGGAGTTTTGCTATAGTTTAAAAGGGAACATTACAAGACCAGGTATTCACAACAACCTGAATACAGTAAATGTTTTTTCTAACATCTACTACCTCTAAGTTGTCTTTCGGAATCAGAGAAACCCTTCACCGCATTGCTGACCTACGAATTAACATACGGATGGCGCGCTGGGCTTAGTAAGTCGTAAAGTGAACATTATCATTCTTAAGTTGAGCTTGTGGAGCCCGGTCGCTTTTGTCTTGGCAGAGACCGCGGATAATGAACCCCGTAGTGACGCACCTTCAGCATGGCATTAGCCAATAATACTGTACTTGTTCCCAGTATTTGAGGAGTCGGAAATCTAAATATCCCTCTAAATGCAGTAGAACGAGATTCGGGACAAACTACTAAACGAATATGGCATAGTCTGAACAAACCGATCAACAGCGTCACGTCAATGCATATACCACCTGCCGCTTTCACAACTCCACTCATCGTGATTACTCTCAGAATACCCCAATAGAGGTGAATTGTTAAGCAGCTTGAGTGCTTTAGATCTTCCACAATGAAGTTAAAATGTCTGAACTATCGTCAGAGATTACCCGACTCAAAAAATCGAAGAAATTTCGACAACTTCAATTGCTCCCCGACTTGAGTGGTCACAGAATCGGCTGTAATAGGACTGAATTCCAAAGCAAACATCGAGTTTATCCACACCATGTTCACCTCAAGCAATGATTTGCTCAGTCTGATTTAGGACCCTACACACCTAGAGATATGGTTAATTTTATCATTACATTAAGTGAATGCCAAATGATGACAACTATTTGGGCCTAGAGCAATACTTGACATTTTGATATACCGAGAAGTTATTCTGCGAGAAAAACCTTTTGGGGCACTATCAACATCAAGGGCTACGGATGGAATTGTTATAATAGCTGCCTAGATTTCTGGCACCAACTAAACCGTTTTCGGATCAGGCCCAGCTTTCGGCTTCTATATTCAGAGCAGAAGAGACGTTCTTGAGTGAGCATGTCGCCCTTACAATAAATTGCGATGGCCAGCCGATGATTTCCTAGAGGAATCTGGTAGCGATTAATCGATCTGAGAAGGATGGAATGCTAAGTTGACCCAGGAGGGTGTAGGTTTGGGTTCCTATCTCCTCACCGTATGCGTAAAAGGAAGTCATTAATTTATCAGTGATTGTTGAGGTCTATTCAGACTTTTTTGCTTGAATTTTGTATGCATTTAAATGTATCTAGCCTTACACTGAGTTGTTCTGCTCCGACAAGAAGCGCTTCGCCATCTAGCCATCCGCTAATGATGAAAGGGTAAGACTCGAACTCAGGATTGGAAGATGTGATAGCTCATGTTACCACCACGTCATCGTCAATGACATCAGCTTTTGCCTCATCGTTACCTTGTCAGGATGAGGCAAAAGCTGATATACTCTCGTATTGTAATCTACATTACACTGGCGCTTGAGTAAGTTAGGATAAAGAGCGCAAAGAGCGAAATCTGCCTGAAGTTTTTGCAGTTGCTCAATGATTCGTGCATCGGCAGATTGAGTGATCTTTTCGAGAAAGAACAAACCCAACTCTTAGAAAATCACAGTACATTCAAGTGTTATTTACTATTCATGGCAACGAATTATTATGAGTTATCGTTTAAATGGGCGGAGGTGGTGTAGTGGCAAGTGGCGCACTATTTCACCCCCCGCATCCCTCAGGCGGGATTGATTAATGCCAAAAACTTTATCACGGAAAAGCGTGATCCTTGGTGAGGTTTCAGCAGTAATGTTTCATCAGTATTCAAGAGTAATGCTCGGCTTACCTAAAGGCAATCTGCAGAGCGGTAACGAACTGGTATATTCTTCTCCTCGGATTCGATATTGTGAGCGATGACAGCGGACAGCTTAATAAACATTAATCAAGGATTCAGTTTTAAAAAGACTTAAAACAGTTTCTAGTAGCAAAACCGGTCCACACTACATGCTGTATGCACTTAGGTCAGTAACACACTTACCCGTCGTTGCCTGCCTTTGACATTCTTCGTCGGCCACCACCAGTATCGCTTTATTTTCTCGTTGTCGTCACTTGACCAATCCTCGAAGATATATGTAGCCTAGATTCATTTTCATGTTAAAAACCCTATACTGCTTTCTTGCTCCAAAAAAATCTGTAAAGTAGCGAACCTTCCGGCCACCACGGCGGAATTTGGGCCTCTTATTAAGTACAGCAAGCACTGCAGCCCACAGTCGGGTAGCAACCGAGTTTTCTTTTTCTGGCTTTTCTTTGATTATGCTGAATCGGTGGATTACATCTCGTCAAACTACTGGAAAGCGTCGAAGAAGATTTCACTCACTTCCCGTTAGAATCTAGTTGGTTTTGCACCTCCCGATTGTTTTTCTTTGATTCCTTGACAGAATTCCTCGGACTTTTGGAGGCAGAATCGTCCTGGTCGCGAGCTTCCTAAATAAGATCGAGAATAAGGCTTATTCAGACTGAGGCACCTTGAAACGGGTTGCAGGAGATGTGATCATCATGGACCTCCTGGTATCAATCAAGACTGCCAAATAAAAGAGTCTATGCTCAGATTTAAAAAGTGCCGAAAAGAAAATTTTGGAAAACCCCTCAGAACATCATTTTATGAAAGTTAATTGACCTTGTTTTGTTATTTGTAACATCAAAAACACTAATGGATGAGATACAGAAGAGATGTGGAGTATGGATGGCGGGTAGATTGGAAAGATACCTGTACGACGATGGGCGGGGTCATACGGGTTGCGACCCAGTTGTCCGGGATCGTGTACCTGCAACGATCGAATTACTTTTAGGAGAAAGCTACCCGAATGAAAATTGTGAGCAGTCATGTGTATGGAACAGCAGAATGTTCGTGCGAACGCTTCGAAAGTGTTAAGAGAAAGTAGCACATTTCATGGAAAAGTAAAAGAATGGAGCCTAATGCTTAGTAATGTAGTTGTTCTCCTTCTTTAATCTTATCCTCTTTCAGTCAATCTTTCCATTCTGTTATGAGTGACTTATCGCTATTATTGTTGTCCAATGAAATCGCTTACTGGCACTTTTTTGTTTCAATTTTGCTCAATTGAAGGCTGCGCAGGAGAGATACCTGGGTTGCGGATGGGGCAAGGACATTCGATACATAAATATAGTTTTTTTTCGATCCGACATTTGCTTCTTTTTTGCTTTATAGGTTTTGTTTCACTCCCAGCATTGCCTTTTATTGCGAGTATCATTGGGAGGAGGGGAGGGGAGGAGCGGGGAACTTCGCAATACTTTTCTTTCGAGTGCGCCATGCATGCGAAAAGGGCTCGTATGAGCAAACAAGGGAATGAACTTTTGCAATACCACAACTGCACAACATAGTTTCCAATGTGCAGTGTCTTATAAGGGCACATAATGTAGATCTACGCAGGGCTATTGCAAGTAGCATCGCTAAAAACTGCAAACTTGGAAAATTCACCCTCCAGACACATACTCGAATATGAGGTTTCGGGGCTTTTCCATACGTCTATAAACTCGGCGCATCATCCTTCTCAGTTTGAGCTTGATGCTGCTTTTTCGAAACATTATCTGATGAATGTGAAGAAGTCATACCCTCGTATACGCGAAATTGCACCAGAAGTAAATTGGGTAGTAAATATTTCACCTCAACATGATTCACAAGAGTACCGGTCAAAAACCTTACCAGGGAGGCACATTATTAGATTGTGCGGGGGTTTGCCTTTGTTAATTCAGATTCTTCTCAATTCCCGTGAAAATCCCTTACCACTTGGAAACTACGCAAACTGATGAGTTTTCGGAGAGAATGATCTGAACAACCGGATTAGAGGTTGACCTCAATTCCAACTGCGAAATTAATCATACCGACGGGAGTGCAGCCGTAAAACAATGACAGAAACTTGAAATCTCAAGAGTTTTATGATGTGCTGACCAATCATCACCCGTTTAAATGCAGTTATCTGGTCTGTTTTATAATTGAAACGAGGACTTTTAAGGACATTGTTACATGAGGAATTTCAAATAAAAAATGGAGAGTCAGAGTAATTGTGCAGAAGCTTAAAGCAGAACCTCTGACTGATGAGATGAGTAGCGCCGCCGACTGCGCCGCTGATATCTGGGAGTGCGAGATCCGTTGGCCGACCTTGACCGTACGTTGTACTCCCACATCCGAAATGGATAAACAACACCCGAAAGGCAACAACAACTCGCACGCTTGGACCGGCAGTGAATATCTTGCGAAATCGACGGAAGCGATTGATGCGTTCGCTGGATCATTGTGCCAGAGGTTCTTACCGTATTACCCTATCTCTGGATCGCTGGAACATGGTTTTGGATGAATAGCTCAATTATCTGTTCTGAAATATTTCTGAAAGTGGCCAGATTCATGAAGGAATATATGGAGAGCCATTGAACGTTGTGACTGAAAATATATTAGAGTTTAAACAAAGAAAACCAACTGCACTATGCTGAGGTTTAGAGATGGCCGTAAATACAAACATATTTGTTAGCTGCAGTTCTTGATCTCGAAGTAATTAGGTAATTTTCTTTTTTCCAGAGAAATGATTCAACGTTTTGACTTGATCACCTAGTAGATAAACATAGGGCGATGCTATTGATGCCTAGCACAAAATTCATGTTGCGTTTCTGTTGCGACTTTTAGTCCAAGATCTCAAACAAAAATGTAAGAAACCCCTTTCAATTGTTTACTCGAGAAAAAACTCCCAAGCTGAGGGCTCCTGCAGTTCCAAAATGTCGTCGCCTTTACTAAGTTTCATATTTGGAATAAATAAATGCGAAGAAATTAAAAGTAGTTGGCTTTTGGGCTGGTCTACTTATCAACCAGTGCGCATTTTATGTAATTACCAGTCTGGTCGCCCGGCTTACACCGGGCCTCATTCCTCACTTTTACAATGTAGCTAGGAAGGGGGAGGGTATAGCTTTCATTCAACGTTGAGGGCCTGAGTGCAGAGAAGGACGGGTAGTCGACGTTATCTGTGCTTCGACTCGGTCTAGGCGAAAGAATATAGGTTTCACCTGAGCCTCAGGAGGGGTGGCACTGAGATTACTAACTCCTGCAAAAAGCTAGAATGGGGTATGAGTTGAATATTCAATTGACTCATCGACCCCGGTGCTCCTGTCCTTCTGAAGCTCTGGTCAAAAAACTTTATAATCTCGGCTAAGAGACGTTCCTGAGAACAATTATGGGCTTATCCCCTTATTCGCGCTCTAATGTTCGGTGCTGAATAAAAGCGGAGGTCTCATAACTACATTGACACCTCCGATTTCTGTATAGACATACATGGCACGATGTTAGTATAGAGTACAGGTGAAATCACAGTTCTGAGGTACCCGCTCAACTTCACATTACTCACTTCACTTCCCATTATTCACTCTACTCCATTAACCTACCCACCAACTTACTGCATAATATATAAGAAGGAAATGTGAGAGCAGGGCTTTCCATATCACTAATTTTATCGCAATCACAAAGTTTTGCGGACGGGTGGACCGACAAACTGACACACCAAGTTACGGCTGTATAAATAAAAGGAATGGCTCCTTGGCTCGGTAATTCACTAAGCCTCAATTTCTTCGCGGAACTGCCATTCAGCGTTTATATGTTTAAAAGCATGAAAGCACCTTTTCTGGAAATAGCGACAAAGTAGATGGTGCACTGGGAAGTTGCGCACTATCTCACTCGCCCAGTCAGGGGTTCGAATCCAGGATCGGTATCCGCCTAGTCCAGCCAAGCCTTTCATCCCTCCGGGGTCGGTTGATTGGTACCAGACTCGTCTGGGAAGATAAAAACAGTGACTTGTACATCGGCTGGCCACCGCAAGTCATTGTATAGGCCACATACGCACTCATTACGCCACTACGATCCTGAATCGAAGTCGAGTGCGGGGCGCAACCCTCAGACGTGATTGATTAACGCCAAAACTTTATCCTTTATCCTTTAGCGACAAAGGGAATTCAGCCTAAAGGAGTCCCGAATAAGTGTAACACTACTGGGGGATTGAGCACCAAGTACTTCAACAACACCACATTTTACGTCCATTGACTTGATTGGGACCTTGTTTACATCCATACTTCATTCTTCTAGGTGAAAGCGAGATGTCTATGACCTGAATCGACATTCGATTTACCGAATGATAACAATGTACCCGAACAGTGAACGATTGAAATGTTTCGATTAGACGACCGATCCATCACTTCGCCGATGTCTATAAAGTTTCCGGCTTTGGCGGATTTAGGGCATATATCATTTACTTGCGCCGACGATCGTGGACGCCTATCCTTTCTATTGCCGATCAGATGGCCTACTTCCCGAGAATTTCCCTAGAAAACATCGGGTCATACCGCACGTGTTTCGAAGTGATGGATTCCTGGGATAAAACAATGGTATCATGACATTTATTAGGTGGAATCTTCTGGACTAACGAAAGATTCACGAGGTTTGTTGGAATGCATTACAGTACCTCAAAACAACGATGAAACACATACACATGAAAAATGCATACAACGTAACATATAATATATGACCCTTAGTATTCGCATCTGCACGGATTCCGTCCTATAAAAAAAGACAGAAGGCAACAGCAACTGGAAAATAACTGGAAAATATGGCCCTTTTCTGACGATGAACCACGAAATAAAACGAAAGAACATCTGAATGAGCATCGAGAGAATTCAAAAGAAGAAACAATGGAAAGCGATTATCAGATCGCCTAGTGCTGACGGAGTCGACGAGCTCTCTTCTTCAACTTTCGATTGTAGTAACCACCATTTTCGTTATTGGAATAAGACTCTTCTACGGCCATACCAACAGCAGGAGCTCTATAAGACGTGCACTAACATATTGCGTTCTCTTTCAAGCTACACTGATCTTTCTCACATGTCTTGAAGAGAAGGGGTAGTTGTCTGCTCATCCTCTTTCGCTGCACCCATTACATAGGGGTCGTCACGTGAAGCTGGAATCTTTCCGTTCACATCTGCCATAACTACTTCAGTATCCTGGCAGACACACGTTCCGGGTGTACCTGAAATACGAGTTTCGCTTGGACAGAAAACATCTTAAAACTGAGGAAAATCTGTCCTACACATACCTGCTGGTCCTTCTTCACCACCGGGTCCTGCTGGCCCAGGCAGTCCCATAGGACCTGGAGCTCCGGGCGGTCCAGGCCATCCTTTTTCACCGGGTGTGCCAGGATAGCCATCTTCGCCCGGCATGCCGGCGTTTCCTGGAGGTCCCCATGGACCAGGGGGTCCAGGGTCTCCGGGTGGTCCGGGGATGACGTGTGCTTCCGGAGTTCTCCCCTAAAGTCCACGAATTTTTGTTCCTTCTTTCATTATCATTCAATTCAACCAATCGTTAATTCAGTGATTCAGGAGATAATCGTAATCGAAGAAAGAATGCATAGGACGGTCATGCACCAAACTTTCGAGGAGAAATTAATTGGAAAAGCAGAAGAAAACTCAGTGGTATTACCTTGTCGCCAGGTGGCCCTGCGGGTCCAACAGGCCCAGGTGGTCCGACGGGGCCAGGTTCTCCTTGATTGCCGGGAAGTCCATCAGCACCTGGTCGCCCTGGAATTCCGGGATCACCATGGTCTCCTGGGAATCCTGGATGCCCTGGTAGTCCTCGAGGCCCTTGTGGGCAAGGCAAACATGGAGGAGGCTCGAATATGCGTTCAGGAATGCAAGATGCGTTTGGCGTGGTACCAGGTCGTCCGGGAGCTCCGTCTGGGCCCGGTGCACCAGGCAAAGCGGGAAGACCAGGATCTCCAACAGGACCCCGCTCACCGGCAATGCAGCAAGCTGCAATAAATTATTTAGCGATAAAAATGCACTGAACACTCTAGGACTCACCTGGACACTCTTGGAATTGAGGTGTATCTGAGACCAGCATTGATGGGTTGTATGCGTGTCCATAGCCAGCAGCACGAGCTGACCTACTTCCGTTGCTGTGACGGAATGCTTCTCGAACTGAGATCATCTCCTGCTCCATATCGGTAACGGCGCTCTGTGAGAGCCAACATTGAATGACGAATCACGTTTAAGAATATCAAGATTACCTCGCAATAGGCAAAATCAAGTTTGCCAAAATGTCCAATGTTGTCGACAAAATTGTACATAGATGGGACTACGAGGCATATAGTCAACAAGGAAAGCACCGACAGTGATCCTGACACCCCAATAATAAATTTGTAAGCTTCTTCACGAGCCTAAAAGTGCATAACAACAGTACTAGTAGTAGAATCATAAAAGCACGAAACTAATGACCACATTTTAATGGCTATCTGACCTCAAAAAAGCCTTCCTGGTGCGGGGTAGACCCGCGTGGCCTCGGATCCTTCATAGAGTAAGCAGGTCTAAAAGTTGAATTAGCAAAATGCAATATAAATTTGACATTCTGCTTAAATCCTTAACTCACTTTCTGGTCCGTTAATCCGCGTTCGCACTTGGCGCAGGTAACGACTTTGAAACAAAGGAGTAGCGCAGACACTGGGAATTGAATAGATTCTTCAAGATGTCGACCTCCTTCAAATCGAGTTACCGAACTCTATTCTAATTGTCAGACCCAAAGCGATGAACTTCCAGAAAACGTTTAACTTCTTAGCAATTGAACAATTTGTCAGTCTATAATTGAGTGTGCTGAATTATTTTTAGAAAACTTCTCTGAATCGATCAGAGAAGAACGAGAAATAATAATAAGTAGAGTACAGAAAAATTTGAAAAAAAAATCGTCGGCAAGGTGAGCTCCAGCTGATTAATGAGATATTGTATAAAAAAGGAATATCTATAGAACCATGACTATGGCGACCATCACCTCTAACCACTTCAGAGTTATTCTGGTGGACCTAGGACCCGAAGTACACGGGTTACAGAAACAGATAAGGCAAAACTGAAGCAGTTCAATCCATTCAAAACTTTTGTTCTGAAAAGAAGTCCAGGATATAAATATGAACATTTTAAAAATTCACAAACGTCAATCTTAAATTCTAATAATACGGCCCTCTTTTCATTCCAAACACGGTCTTCTCTCACTTAACGTCTATGTTGACGATTCCCCAGACAACTCCCCACGGCCTATGTTGCTTCCTCCTTTGATAATTCTTTGTAAATAAGCTGCTATGAAAACAAGGATTAGAATTGCTGGTAGTTGATGTAGAGGTACGGGAGAAAGTCCTCAAGAAGTCCGAAGAGTATGGTGTCGCGATCGCAGCCGCCTGATACGTAGCAGCCATCGGGCCGCGGGTCAGGCATCGTCTCGATCTTGACCCCAATACCCACTCTCATGAAACCAAGCAGAGATAACCACGACCACGACCGCTACCCAAGAATACAGTACCGCCATCTCCGCTACAATTTGACGTAATCGATTTCTCGAACATAGTTGCGCCCTGTGGAATTCCGCACGGCTTCGGGAAAACCACCTGGCCTGCGAGTTCATTTACCTCTTATCTCAAGATAAATCGATCTTCCGGCTCACTGCATTTGGATGGATTTTGAGAAGTTCATAAATCGAATGTTTACTGCTATGTAGTTATAGAAATAAGTCTTCAGGGAAGTACATGGACTCGAATATTTCGATTCACGCTTTTACAAAAACGAAAGATTGAGAGTTGGGAATATAAATCATGCAATAAATTTCCCTAATTGTCAGTCGTAATAAGAGGCTTTTGGGAAAATCTTCGGATTTTTTAAGAGCACAGTTTACGACAATTTTGAGGTATCCTCTCAAGGTAGAAAAGTGGAAGTGGAAGTCCATGTAGAGGTCGAAATGTACATTGGTGTCGAAGAAAGCGAGAAAATCCGCCTACTTCAAGGGTTTCCAAAAGCAGTGGAAGTGGAGGTTGTACGAGATCACCGTGACGGTAAGGCACGTAAGGGGGCTTTGGACGAGATCAACTTGGTCCCATTGCTGAAAGAGAGGACTACGTCAAACCGAAATTGTCCAAAACTGAATTTCACTGCCGCCATGGGCTATGACAAGTTGTTTGAACTTTCTACACTGGTTCCTTTGAGAATGGTGCAGCCTCGACGAAGCCGCTGAAAATCGTCCACTAGGGGTGCGTCTTTCACACGATACAATCTCTAGGTCCTTATTGTGCCCTATCCAGAACGTTTTTCGCCCTTATAACGACAAGTATGTTATAACGGGGAGTCTCGAATTCATAGTATAGGGAAATTTCAGAAAACATTTTTGGCGTGAGCTGTGCCTTTAAGGAAGAGATGTATTTCTCTACTTGCTACTGAGCAAGTAACAAAACCAGTTTTTTTCACAGTATGTGGCACTCTGACTCAACAAGATCAACTGAAATGAAGAGCTGCGTTGGGCAAAGAACACGGTGACATGTGCCTTCCAGAGAGCTGATTCTACTTCAAAAATGAAGGCTATACACGGGCTATAGCAGGGCTTAAGGCAGTAGCAATCCCTCTCGACTTTGATTTTTTCGTTCTCATCCATGACACAATGACTTGAATATGCTCGCTACTTCTACAAAGGGAAGGTGAATTTCTGAACTTTCAACGCTCAAAAGATCTGGGTAGTTTACTTGATTTCTTCTCGTTTCGACAGCATGAGTGAACATTATAATGTTTTGATGCCCCTTCTGTTAGTGGCTCTTACGACAACCATAGAAAGCCACTTTGTTGACTTCCATATCCCTTAAAGTTCGAATATATGAAAGAATTTTTAGCAAGCGGAGCCCAAAGAAAAACGTTTGGAAGAGATCATATGTGATCGTCGTGCCGCGTTTGTAGCTGAAAACAATCGCTTTACATTTTACAATAGAGGATAAGACGATCTTTTTTATGCGATATGTTTGATATAGTAAAGTATAAGATGATGTTCCCTAAAATGATATGGGTGGTTCCAATACTAGTCACTCCTTTCATTTGTCGCACGATTCACAGGATTTCATTCCAGAAAACCCACATTCCAAATGTGCTAATTGAAAACGATGAATCGAGTTCACCCCTAATCCTTCCCTTCGCATGATCGCAAAAAATTAGAACATTGGTGCGAAACAAATATCAACCCGTTTCTGTGCATTGATGAATCGATGAAATGGAAGGGTTTGAAAATGTTGGCATCCCATGACAATGAGCCATTCCATAATAATCAAGGGCAATGGGAGGATTCAAAACAGAGCATTATTTCCAGAAAGTTTTTCTCGTCGTCGCAGAAGCTGTGTTATAAAAGGATATTTCTCACCAGAGATACGAATGTATATGTACATTTTGTTCAAGCAGTATAAACCTTCCATGGAGTGAGTTATTCATGCTATTGGTTCTCAAGTCTGAGTACTTCTATCAGTACTGTACGAAATATCTTATAAGATAACAATGGCCTTTCCATAGGAGCGAACATATGCTATTTAATGGGAATAGATAGAGTTTGAGAGAAACTAAGTAATATTTCAGACCAAAAAACTAAACCGGGATCCTCACACTGCTGGACCTGCATGAGCAACATCGAAGCTATGCGCGGCACCATGTGTGGATGCACGTATACGAGTGCAGTTCAGCATTGCAAGCTATAATTAGCGGAAATCAAAATTATCTCAAATCCGCAGAGTTATCCAAGGGATATTCCCCCGCAGAACGTGCTGAGATGATGCAATGGGAAGAATTGCACTATCACATATGATAAAAATATCAAATGGCTGGATACCTGCCCAAGCTGACCGATCCTTCCCTCAGGGTTTATCAATTGAAACCAAACTGTTTGGAAAGATAGCAGCACTGAGTTGTATTGTAAATACAAAACTTTGCACCCGCATTTCAATGTGCGGGCCACAAACACATTTGAAACGTTACTACGATTCTGAATAGATGTGGAATGAGGGGCGCTAAAAAGTTTCGACAAGAAGGAAAATAAAACCCCTGATTCTGATCTGATGTCTGATGGCAAAACTTCAATTTCGGGAAAGGGAAAAAAAGTTCCGTTCGAGGCTGAAGTATTGTCCACAAATAGCCAACCTTAAGAGACTTTCGAAACGCGTACTGCAGAGAAATAACAGCAGTTAACAAAACATCAAGTCAAAACAGGTTATATCATGTGAACCTTGCAGGTCCGTTCTGCGCGGATATATTCCTACAGGCTGAACACGTTGTACGTGTCAGTGCTGATAAGCTATCCTACTATACAGGGTGCGCCATAAGTATGGTAACAATAGAATTAGGCTACAAAAACCGCATTTTATATTGATACATGGTGAATTCATGTGGGCTATTTACTATGCATCCCATCTACAAAATGAACACGCGTCCATCTTATATAACCGTCTCCTGTACTAATTATAGTTCAAAGATGCTGCGGCTACTCATCGACGGCGGCACGCAGAGTTTCTTGAGAAACTCCAGCCTGAGATTTTTTCAATGGTTTCTATGAGCAGCAACAGTGGTGCGTTATGAAGGGCAGGCTTTTCTTCTCAGTATGGACTATATCCAGCAACCCATCACATCATTGTGGTTCGGGAAATCCTTAGTAGGATTAGAAGCTGGGGTAAAGTCGCGCACTTTTTCTAAGCACCAGTCTTGAACTTCTCCCATTAGTGAGCAAGTGCGCTGCAAATTATAAATTGTATCCTTAGAGAAGTTTTGACTCTCAGCCATCCCTTCAGAAAACCCCTTCTTAAAGAGGTTCGGAATATCTTTTGTACTTTTCTCGACCAAAATCTGCGATATCGCTCTGACGGTATATATTCTAGCCCAAATTATCACGAAAAAGGAGAAATGGCATCAAGAGGCGATCCGACTTTTCTCAAGGGCTTCAGCACTCGTATTGTGAAATACACGTATACTTTGGGATCCCAACATTTCTTCAACGCTGTACACCCTTTAGTCAAAAAAGGTTTGTCGAAGCGCGTGCCGCGCGCAATTAGCGCACGGCATTTGTTTATTCTCTTCCACTTCTTCTCGTCAAGAAGTTTAAAAGGCTCTCGAACATTTTTAAGATACAATTACAACAAACCGGTCCACAAAGTGAAGCAGGGTTAAGTCTACCAGCCATACCTTTCCCTCCCCCATTTTTCAAACCGCAAGATCCTAACGTAGCAGTAGATAACAAGTTCCACCTTTTTGCAACCTCGGTATTTAGTATAATTAGGCGTAACATCTATTTGCGACTTGCAACAAATCTAACCACAGCACAAAAATGGGGACTCAGGGAACTCAAGAGTCTCGTAACAAGCGACAGTATTAAAATATCGGTTAGCGATAAGGGAGGGGAGTTTGTGGTGTTGCCTCGGGAATTAGATCGAGCAATAACGCGTCTACATCTAGAGGACGAGACTCTTTACAGACCGTCTCCTTTGGAGGAGTTTAATAAGCAGTACGGGTGACTTAACAGGGTGTGGGTTGAAACAGTGCGATCTTCACAACTACCAAAAACGGTAGGTACGCGGTTGAAGTTGGATCTCCCTATCTGCCCAGTTCTTTACAGACTCATCAAAACACATAAGCTTTTCCAGGCTACCTTAACATCAAACAATCCGACAGACTACCGGGTACGGCCAATAATAAGCGGTGTAGGGGGCCCTACGGACAGAATTTCATGGCTGTTAAACCTGGTCTTACAACTGCAACAACTTACAACTCTTGTTAGTACAGCTGCTACAGTATCTACCTGCACACCTCACCAACACTAATATGTTCCTCGACAAATTGCGGGCGGCTAGTTTAAGACCCAATTACGTCATGGAATCTTTCGATGTTACATCCCTTTACACCAACGTGTCCAATAATGATGCTATGCAGGCCATTCTGGAGCAACTCAATGAATATGAATCATCGGTAAACACCTATGGCCTTACCATCACCCAGGTTATGGTTTTGATACAAGAGTGTCTTGAGTGCTCCACTTTTAGGGGGTCCGGGCAATACTATAGGCAGATCAGGGAACTGGCCATAAGGCAGCGGTTGGCACCCGTTTTAGCCATAGCCTATATGTCCAAAACAGAAAAGCCGTTATTGGATCGCCGGTCTATTATGTACGGCCGCTACATAGACGACTGTTTTGTCGTCTGTTCTACGGAAGAGGAAATGGACACGTGTTATGATCTGCTTCACAGACAAGCAGACAACATTACATTCACACGTGAGAAGCCAACAGATGATTGACTTACTTTCCTTAATACACAAGTCAGGCATGAAGGGGGTTTTTACCGTACCAAATGGTATCGAAAACCCAGTAGCAAAAACATATTGGTACACTTCAATTCCGCGCATCCCTTCAAAACGGAGCGAGCTATCACAAGTAACATGTTTAAAACGGCGACATTGGTGTCATCCGGAAGGCAGGAGAAAACTGAATCTATGGAGCCTGCAAGAACGATCGCACTTCCAATGGTCACCCTCTAGTTCCTAAAAACAGTTGTGGACCATGTAAAAAGGAACAACGTGGCCCCGTCATCGATAGTTTGGAGAAAGTGATGATGTAAGCTGTGAAATAAGGGCGGCGCTGCACAGGTGCGGCCTAAGGGACACGGTACGTGTAATCGAGATCCCACCCGAAAGTCTTAAGCAGCGGCTGGTTCGAAACCGCTGCTACGATCGAATTTGCCTTACCCCCAGTTGCGTCATCTGCCGTAATGGACAGGAGGGTGAGACAGGAGGGGAGACTGGGCGACCTCTGTGCGTTAGGGTCAAGAAACACCTGGACGGTATGAATCGAGCAAGGTTGGAGACCCCTTTGGGTGCTCACCGAGAGGGTCCCATAAAGGTGCTGTATTCGCAATTACAGTTAGGATTCTTTTACGAAAACCCCTCATTTCGGCGCGGAAAACACTTGAAGCGTTTTTCATCAACGCCAGGTCTCCGAAAATGAATAGGAAGGACGAGTGCTTAGCGTAGCTAGGAATCTCGCGCCTTTCTCTGACCCCTTTGGGTTTTATATGGCTCCGGTATCACGGCGGGATGGATAGGGCATATCATCTAAAGCTACCCCAAGTCCCTATGGGTCAGTTTAGCTGCGGTCGTCTAAATGACCGGTTGTTATTGGAGGTGGGTTAAATGTTTTAAGGGTTATCATGCCCATTTGGAAACATTAGGTCTAGGGAACCGGTTTTTGAAGTTAAATTGTTGAATGAGGGATGAATAGCGATATCTTTAGGTTTCCAACTCTGAAGAAGGCGATAACGCCGAAACGTAAGTTGATAGGAATTTGTTTACCATCTTGGCAGCATGTTTTATTAAAAACTTATAAAATTAATACAATTGTATTTACTCTGGGTAGGCTCTTCCCATTGTATTAGAATATACAAACAAATCAGCAGTTATTTTCCTTGTTTTTCTGCAGGTTCCGATTTTTTCTCAAGCGTTTGGATTCGGAAAAGGGGTCGTATGTGAGTCAAGACGACCGTATTGAGGTATGTTGTAAACCTGCCTACGCAACGCGATTCAAGAGACTGTCAAGCGGGAAATGTTGAAACGACGAACGAACACGGAAAAGGACTCACCAAATGCGCGCAAAGAAGGGACGTTTGGTGGATGTCTGCGAGGCTCTGCCGTTGTTCAGAATCTGACGAATTAAGAGCACCAAAGTAGATGTGGGGGCTAAGGATATCATAAACATAGGGCAAGGTGCAGCTTTGGAAAAAACCCTCCAAACAAGGAAATTACGGAGGTTCGAAAAGTGTTATCATATTTATGGTGTATCCTGTATATAATTCGCTAATCTGTGTGTTTGTGTGTGTGTCGGTGTGTGTGTCCGACAGGAAATTCATAACTCCTGTCCTCCTGGAATTGGAGCGTTAAAATTTGGTAGGAGTACAGGGGCAACATGGGAACACTTATGAGGGGTAGGACGACCGACTCCGCCCATGGGACGGGGCGTGCATGTTAGAAAATTTTCGGCTTCAAATTCGCAACTCCTGTTTACGTGGTCCTAGACCGTTCAAACTTGGTAGAATTACACTACTCGTATTAACAGTGGTACCTCGGCATTTTTATAAGTGATGAAGGATATGAAGAAATCGTAGGTACTCGGTGGTAGGAGCTGATAATAACTGATAAGAGAAGATAAGGAGCCTAAGAGAGCAGGAGCCACCTACCGATCAAAATTCTGACCATCCGGTATCTACGTAGCTTTGACTGTGCAGTATGTTTCATTCGATAAGGCGGGATGGTAGAGTAGGGTGACAAAAGTGAGTGGTAAGTGCAGTGAGAGGGACCCATTAAGGCAATACGATAAGCAGTTCAGAACTTTGTTCATTTCTTGCTATTAGATTACGACCTCTACCCAGCAAGGTTTGTGTCTTAATGAATGGATCCTCTTCATTCGATATCATTTGCAACAAAACTTAACCGACCACCAGGAATTTTGAATTCTCAATTAATGATATCTCCGTAAGAAGAAGGGCCCATTGATGACCACACCTGGTAGTGATGTTTCCACCGCTCGAAACATTTGTTAGTACTGCCAAAGGCTTTCATTGTCTAACAGTTGAATTCTTTGATGGGTATTTGCTTTTAAGAAAGAAAGCAGAAGATCGACACTACCAATCGAAGGCGTAAGCGCCGACTCGCACTGTATACCATTTGCACTGCCCTGTTAGCCCTGCGTCAAAGGTCGTGTACAGGAAACTATCGTTTGTTTTCAAAAAGAGTGGAGAGTTAACCGATAACTACAACTCTGCCAAAGAAGAGGGAAGCCCGGCGTTAGCTGGGCGAACCGACTTATGGCATATAAGTCATTAGAAAGGCGAGGGCAGGCGGGGTCTCGGTAGTGTAAGGGATTAGAGCATTACCTGCTCCGAGGGTATGGCGTAGGAATTGCACGCGGCATCTTGCTCGATATGAGCGATCGCAGCATTTATCTTTGGGGCGCGATTTCGAATAACACAGATTAGCTCGATCAGCTGATGGTGAGGAAACAATGGTCGCGTTCACTCATAGGAGTAGAATGTTCATTCGTTCCAGTGGCCTGGTACACCCTACTACTAGCACATCTCGTTCACCATTTCCTTCCTCTGCTCACCACTATGATTAGAAACGTCTCATTGCCTTATTTTATCAATATCCCGCTTTCTTTACGAGTATAGCGACCTCTACTGCAATGTATGGTACTGCAGTTGAAGGCACTGCTCGCGATAAAAATAGCTCCTAAGAATTCTCCTTAGGATAAAGCAGTGATACCCAAGGATACCACAGGAGACTCGTCGGGTTAAGGTCTAGATAAGGCGTTATAAGATCCTCGAGACCATCAGTCGACGTACACTCCCGAAGGGGCCGAGTTTCACGGCGTTGTAGAGGCTGTAGAGGTTGTAGCGGTAAGCATACGTGGCACGCAGGCAGCTCTCTGCAGTCAGCTGTAAGTAGTGGCACACACCTTGGGACAGCTCGTCTTATACCTCCTACGTCGAACTTCTGCAGTATCAATCTGGTCCAACCCTTTCCTTCGATTTTTCCACCTTTATGAGCCTTAAATTTTTTTGAGTAGGACGACTTCCGCCTTTTTCCACTTTTACACCGTAGTGAACTGTCGCTTCAATCATTCGTTTAAAATTAGCTACCGCAGAAATATCGTGAACTGTGACTTCAAGCGAATGTTTCATAGACTCTCATCTCAAAATTACACCAAGCGTTGCGAAATGCAGCGTCATGACCCTGGTGCTGTTTGCTGTTGATAATTGCTGTCCCTTTTTGCGTAAATATTGGCTACAGTGCTCCTGCTGCCAAAAATTGCTTTTCTTCAATGACGTGGGTCAGAAGTGCACGCAACCATGATTTTGTGGTGTTGGTTTTTGTATTGTTATTCTCTGCTAATCATGATTGGCCTGTCCAATACCCACGGTGTACTACAGTCAGATCATGGCTCTACATTCGCTCAGCCCTAGGCCTAGGCGAAATCCCTTCCTAAGCCAAGTACGATAATTCAGCGCTAGTGCAATGTGCATTCCTTCGAAAGCGCCTCTTGCTGAAGCAATGAGAGCTTTGCATATTGGCATCAGTTCTCACTATGAAGCACGAATGCAGCTTGGATATAATACAGGATATAAAACTACTGATAAAACATACAGGGTGGCTACAAAGTATGGTCCGGTATTTATTCGCATGTAAAAAAGTAAAAATATCATACATTTCTACAAGAATTTTCATTAAATGGTACAACTAAGATAAAGGAACATTTATTCGAGGTATTGTTCGAAATGATCGCCTCTGGCCAGAATACAAGCTTCCAATCTTTTCGTAAAGGCTTCCACGGTGGGCCGCAAGTAGTCGACATCAATGTTCTGCCACTCCATCTGAAGAGCTGCTTTTAGACTGTCCAAACTGCGGTGGGGTGAAGAAGACACTTTCTGCTGCAGATAGCTCCAAACTGAGTAGTCCATTGGATTGAGGTCTGGGGAGTTAGATGGCCACATGTCTTTGTCCCAGAGTCCAGGAAAATGATGTCGGCAGAAGGAAATCGTAGATTTCGACCCATGTGCTGGTGCCCAGTCCTGTTGCAAAACAAAGTTCCTTTCTCCGAAATGATTTCGGGCCCATGGCAATAGTGTGTCCCTTAAAATAACATTCTGGTAAGTTTCGGAGTTGATTTTGATGTTTTTATCAACAAAAACGAGAGGTGTTTTGCCTTCTGATGTTATTCCGGCCCATACCATCACCGACTTCGGGAACGGGCTTCTGGTTTTCACTCGTCGTTTTCTGGAGTTTTTCTCTGCCCGAGGTAGCAACTGCCGCTGGTTTTGGCTGTTGTGCGCGACCTCGACCGTGAAAATTTTCTCGTCTGTCCACACGATGTCCGAGAGGCAACCCGCACGGACTGCTGCCAGAAGCTTCTGACATTTTTCCAGTCTGTTCTTCTTTGCTGCTTCGCTGAGCATCTGGCCTCGAAAGAAGCGGTAACTGTGAAAATCTAGCTCACATTTCACAATGTTTTGAACACTCCTTCGCGAGATATGCAAATCCGAAGCAATTTTGTTCATGCTGACTTCATCGTTGCGTGAGATCCTCTTCTTAATCACCTTCCGAATCCGAGGAACATTGACAGTTCTTGGACGCCCTGATTTTGGAAGTGGTAGATGGTGTCCACGCTTCACTAGGCCACAATTCTTCTGACCGTTCTGTCGTTAATGTGCAGCCTTCTTGCGATCTCCGCAGCGGAACATCCTTCGTCCACGAGATGTGCGATTGTGGCACGGTTAGGAGATGGTCGCATTTCTCCGAGGTACTTTGATCGACAGTCGCAATAATTCGGGTATAAGGCATGACTGACATGCTTTATCCAGAGCATATATGGCACAGCTGAAACAGGGATTTACAGGTTAGCAAGCGACGTGTGATTTGCTGGATCATACTTTGTAGCCACCCTGTATGCCCATAAAAATACTAATAACACTTACGAACTTATTCAATGCAATGATAAATATTCATTGATACTAAAACACAAATTTCTTTGTGTTCGCAGTAAGCTTAATGTGGCTCCGCAAGTCTGTGGCCTTCCCATTATATAAGCACTTCCGAAGTTACATAAAGGTCCAGTCAAATTCAGATTTATCACCGGTGCTCATAACAGCAGTATTAAACCTTGAGCTTAAGAATTCCACACTATTTCCGAATTTATAAAGAAGCACTCTATCAATTACACTAGACTAATACAAAATAAAAACAGTTGTAACTATCGAAATATACTGGTCTATAAGTAACATCAATATTTGTAATGAACTTAGTTCCTTTACTCATAGCAATGTAAAGCTCTACACCGCTGATTTTACGGATATGTTTACAAGTCTAAACCACAATCTCATTATAAACAACATGTTGAACCTACTTGAAATTTGCTTCGGTAATGCTAACAAGACTATGATAGCAACTAACCGGTACAACGTTTTTTATACAGACGATCTAGTTATCAAAATTAAATATAGATATAATAAGATTCATGACTTGCTTCTTTATACGGATTATTTAATATCTAACAGTTCCTGTGTTTCTGGAAATATATTTATAAACAGATAAAAGCTGTGACACAAGGAGGCAACTTCAGTCCTCTCCTAGCGGATATGACACTTTCAATAATGGAATTGATTATTCGAAGGATCTAAGATTCAATGAAAATGAGATGTTCATTCCATTCAAATATATGGACGATTATCAATAGTACATAACCAAACTGAATCACATATTGAAGAGCAGCTCTCTTAAATATATAAAAATACGCTTGATCTCAAAAACACATTCGAGTGAGAGAAATAGTAATTATTTAGACTTGAATATTATTATAACCATTAGTAAAACTACTATACCAAACTGTACCAAACTTTATAATAAAAATGATGATTTCAGCTTCAAGGTCATTAGATTTCCTCAGTGCGATACTAATATTTACAATACCATTGAAGCCTCTATTATATACACGCAACATTGAGAATTGCTTATACATGTTCAACATGGAAACGTTTAACACAAAGTTAAAAGAGGTGATGGAAATTCTATTAAAAACTGGATACAAAGAAGAATTCGTAATTACAAGTATAATTGGATGCATACATAGGAATCCTTACTATATATAAACCACAAATGTCCGTATGTTTGTCCGTATGTTTCACTGTAACTATCTTATCACTATCACTGTATCTAGGGCGTCGAAACACGAGGAACAGCACACACAGGTTGGAACAAGTGGGGACTGGGGATGAACACGGGGGGGGGGGGGGGAAATGAGCCAAACTCCTTGGGTACACGTGATCTAAGCTAGGCTCCGCCCACTAGGGGCGGGGCTTGCAAGAATAGTGTAGGTCGCAGTAAATCTGTAACTCTTTTGCTCCTGAGCGTAGAGTACTCAAACTTGGCAGAGATGTAGGTGGCAAGATAAGAACACTAATGGTAGGTGACAGGTGTGGACTCCGCCCAGTGGGGGCCGGGTTTCCTCAAAAATAGTCAAATTGGACCTGGATCGTTCAAATTTGGCAGAGATGTAGGTCGCGTCTGTCTGTCTGTTTGTACGGAAATTCATAACTCCTGTCCCAGTGAACCTAGGATGTTCAAATTTGATAGAAGCACAGGCGGCAGGATGGGAACACATATGGTGGGTGGCAGGACCGGACTCCGCCCACATGGGTTGGGGTTTGTGTGAAACAAATGTTTCAGGTGAAAATCATAACCCGTGTCCCTGTGAACCTAGAGAGTTAAAATTTATTAGAAAGTACCCGAGGCAGGGTGGGAACACTAATGGTGGGTGGCAGGATCGGGCCACAGGGGGCGGGGTTTGTGCCAAAATTATTAATTTGGCCCAGGGCGTTCAAACTTTGCAGGAATATAGGCATCAGGATGGGACCACTTATGACAGGCGGGAAGACCGGACCCAGCCCACTGAAGGCGGGATTTGTGCGAAATAAATGCCTGAGCGAAAATCCATTATTCCTGATCCCGTGGACTTGGAGAGCAAAATTAGTAGGAATAGAGGGAGGATGATAGGAGCACTGACGATAGAAGAGGCCTTAAAGAACAAGATCCAATCAAGAGTTGAATCCTAGCGCCTTTGTTATTCACGATCTAGCTTTGATTCTTTGATATGTTTCGTTCGACAAGAAGCATAAGTGCACAGATAGGGACCGATTATGAAATTTGGTTCACTTCCTGCTTACGACCGCTACCCAGCAAAGTTTGTGATTCAGTGAAGGACCAGGGTTCCTCTCTGCTTTGATATCATTCATGGCAAAACTTATCCGAGCGCTAACATCTTGGATTCTCATTCAATGCATCTGTAGAGAAAAGGAGCTACATTCATGGAGACATTTGATAATGGTAATATTATGGCTTGACACCATTTATGAGGACCATTCAAGGCTTTGAATGCACTACCAGTTAAATCTTAACCCATTGCGTACCGCCGTGTTTTGCGCTAGCTGTCGCATGTGCCCGGCGTTTCCTTCAAAATCGACGCGGGCGACGTGGTTTACGGCGTGCAGAACGCAGCCACACAGAACGTACCGCGTGCTTCACCATGTGCAGCACGCGGTACGCAATGGGTCAATGGGTCATTATTTTTAAAATCAACAGCGACAGATCGAGACAGACAGATTTTAATCAAAGGCATAGGCATCGGCACATTTTGAATATCTTTTGCATGCCCTATTGCAAAGAGGTTTCATTCGTTTCATAGGAGAGTGCTGTTTGCCGGCTATCACAACTCTATCATAAGAAAGAGGGAAGCCTGGTGTTAGCCGGGCGGTCCGACTGTCTCTATAATTAAAACGGTAATTTTGTGTGTTTTTTTGCATGCCCGTTTGTGGGTCCTTCCGAAAGTCACGTGGGCACGACGAAGAGTGTTAATGTCAAATGAGCGCGGTGAGGAAACAGTTATGAAATGGAAAGACGATGTCGATGCTCTTTATATTGGTCCGCTGATTAATATCCACACTATTTATGACGTCACAGACTAAAAATCACAACTCGCCTCACGACAATCAAACACCTAGGAACTCGAGAAGGGCAGAATGGAAAAATTCCACGACCACCTATTAGTCTTAGGAGAACAACACCCACAAAGCGGCATCAGTTCGTTCAAAATGGGAATATCACCTAATGGAGAAACGGTTATGAGAAGGGAAGTCAACCGACACTGTTCATATTGGTCCTCTAACAAGTCGTAGGTAAGCGGTAGTGGGCATATGGTGCACGCATTAATTAGCGTGCGTAGCAAAACTGGTAGATTTATATGTTACAAGACTTCTATTGAGGAGAATTTCAATAAACTCAGCTATTTGGTTAATGGCATTCTTAAACAGAACTAGGCGTCTCCAATAGTATACTTCATTATCATACCTGTCCTTGAATCAAACAATACCTTTACCCATTTCCTTTTCCACTGACATCGAGCCGCTGATGAGCTTAAGGGAAGGTGGAGACGGTGGTTCGTCTGGTGAAGAGACGAAACGAGCCATCTTTAGTTTGTGTGGTTATTCTCTTTTTTTTGATGGATTTGCTTATTGTCGTTTTTTTTGCCCCACTGACTTCAATTTGTTACACTAGACTTTTTGAAGTTGTGGAAGTTGTGTGAAGGACGTTTCCATAAAAGGTTTGTAAAATTCGAATGAAAGTGTCCAGTGCAAAGAGGTAACAGAGGTAATCGATAAACGCTGTTCACTATTTGTGAGGAAGCAGGATCAGTTTTTTAGATAGGTGACTGTAAAATGTACGTTGACCGGGAAGAGCTCATTGAGGGCAAGTTATCTGCTGCAGAAAACATATGTGTACTTATAAGCAGTACAATACCGTTTCATAGCAAAAGCTAACAACGACTTTTCGGTGCCATAACAGTCTATGGTTGTTATGACCTCCATCTGCCATCAAGAGTGCATGTTCTATACTTTCTCTAGCACTTACGCCCCAAAAGTATATCATAGTCGTAGTGATTGCGTCTCTGTTCCACATTTACAGGCTTGACCATCGGCACTAGTGGCCTTTGAGCCTTTAGTGCGCTTTTTCTAACCTGAGAAAAGTTGAGGGTAAAGATAGAGTTGAAAGTGATACACGCCTCACAAAAGCAAGGGGGGGTTGCTGTTAGGGACAAAGAGAAGGAAGCAAGAAGGCCTTTTCCCAGTCATAAAAAACACAAAAACATAAAGGCATCCCTAAAATACCACAGATTCGTACCAGTTGGAAACCTTGTGAAGTGTTTTTATCGCATACTGTGCTTCGAAGCAACGTCCGATTTGGAATTTCGTCACTACAATCACTCCAAGACTACTTCACGTGAGTATCATTTTGATCGACTGGTCTAGCGGCATCCGTTCGGTTTTGCTCGTCCTATCCACGAAGATCAGCTTTTCTCTCTAGCAGTCTTTCGGTTTCTACTGCCGGAGATTTCTATGTGTTGACTTTCGTGACGAGCTATCCATACACTCAGTTCCATGGATTCATTCTGGATCATGGAATCAGCTCATCGGGTTGCTATTACTTACACTATTTTTTGCCGCCTTAACCGGTCAGTGTTCAGGTGTTCAGAAGCCGCTACTCGCATATCGATTGATTCCTGATCACGTCCTTGTAGCGTGGGGTCAGCTAAAATTGTTAGCCAAATTTAGCCACCGATGACGGTCCTTCCTCTTGTCTCTTCTCTTCTATGATATGATTAATCCCTGGGTGTTTGTTCTTTCGAGGATCGTCGTGCAAAGAGGAGACAGCCCATCACTTCACCCACCAACGATGGTTCAGCAACATTGATCGAACCGCCGCCACATCTAAAAACTATCACAGGCCACTTGCTGGATAAGGCAAGCGAAACAGAGGATCTAAAACAAACCTCTTAACAACATCTTATTACCTCAACAATAAATTTACAAAGGTAAGAGGAGAGGCCAAGTATTTACAAAACTTTGGTAACACAGAAAAGAGTACTACTTGTGGAAGACAATTTAGAATATGCAACATTACTGACACCAAAAACTTTATTCACTCTAAGGTTACAGGGTTATGCATCAACACATATAAAAATGAAGAAACAAATTGTACACTAAAAACGTTATTTATTGTCTTACTTGTATACGATGTGGAATACAATACGTAGGAATGACTACTAGAAAACTAAAAGATAGAATAGGAGAACATTTATATTATATTAATAGTCACAAAAAGAAGACTCTACTGTACCAACATCTAAGCGCCAGGGCGATCCTTCCCTTGACGCAGAGAGGGGTCTCCTTGACGGTTAGGCAGGGCTGCTGCCAGGGGTTGGCGCTCCCTTTATAGATCCCTATGGCTGGAGGCGCCAACAATCGACCCCTCGTGCCATTGCTGACTTGTATAACCCCATCAGCCATAGGGAGAGAAAGGAAAAATAAATAAATAAACAAATAAATAAAAAATAAATAAATAATTAAATAAGTAAATAAATTAATAAATAAAACTAAAAACAAAAACAAAGACAAAACAAAACAAAAACAAACAAAAAAAAGGTGAGGGAGAGGCCAATCGCTGTGATGACTGTGTATGTATACCTCAAATACAACATTTACACCCATTAGTCAAAGTGAAGGTAAGAAACAAAGTGAGCACAAAATATGGAAAAGATACAATTAGGAGGATTAAAAAGTACAATAGAAAAAAACTTCGCATCGTCATGGAGAACCAAATGCACAAATCCTGTATGGTCCTTTTTTATCCTGTCATCATGTATATCAAATATAATATATATATATATATATTATATGGCGTTCCTATCCAATAAAACTGATGTACATTGCCTGCAGGTCTGTTATCACAAAATTCCTATAAAACTGGTTACAAATTAGAACTAGTATGAACGTATCAAACCATGCATAGACCAATAGAAATCTATTAAAGGAGATAGTTGTTTAATTGAGCATGAAAAAGGAAAGGAACTGCTCTAAATTTTCTATGCCATTAGTGTCAATAGCATAAGAATATCTCAAAATCTTCCTGAGTATCAATAATTCATGAATAATATTTTTAAGGCTAATATTGCTAAAGGGAATGCTACACAAACCAAAAAGGTCGCTTTATAAACATAAAGCTCGTTATATTAAGTTATTAAACATTGTAGACGTCTAATAATCGTAAGTTGTGCAATTACGTACTATGTTATTACGCGTGGAAAAATGCCTTCAAAGGTCTACTCTTACCTCGAATGTATATCTGATTAGCCATTCCAACATGGTGAAGATCATAGTACCGTATCAATTAGGACATCAAAAAAACTTTTCCTCACCATGTTTTCCGGTCTAGTGTCATTCACTGTCCGTGTCTGCTCGTCAGTAAATTATATCGTTTCACTCACATCGTTCACTTCTTATTACTAGTACTCTGTAATCGATATGAATTTCTTGTTTAATAGTTAAGTCTCTATTTTCAAATGTTCCGAATACATTCCTGTACGAAGTATGATATTCTAAATCCGCCTATTCAGTGTGAGTTACACGCCCTAACGCCAGCGGTCGCCATACTTGTCACTACTACGATTCAACGTCTTTTAGTCACTTCAGTTAAGGTATGTACATTTAATTACTACCCTTATCTTTATATGTTCGTATCGGTAAACTTTTTTCATTATATTACTAACAATATAGTTATAACTATAGAAAAATATAACAATATTTAGTATCGCGACCGTGAGTGTATTAGAACTGTGTGTCACCATTTGATCATAGGTTCAGTTTTGATAGGTATGTTTTAATCTTAAAATATATTGCATTTCCATTTTATGCATATTGTTTATTGCACGTTTTTGATATAAGTTTTTGGTGTTAACTTTTCCAGTATAATTATTTCGAATGCAACAATAAATAAAGATCGAATGTTTAAATCCATGTTTTAAGTGTGAGGGACACGCTCTTGTGCCACGTTGTTGTTACGTTTATACTGCGGCGACTCAACGTCATTTAGTTAATACGGTTCAGGGGAATGAATTTAGTAATTATCATTCTTTTATATAATTTGTAATTAGTACTTTCCAATATAGTGAGAAAAGGAATGTTATCCCATTAATCAATGCTGTAGGCAACGTTAAAACGTTAACGATGTAGTTCCAACATTCTGTATATCACTATAATAAAATTTTTTTACTATCGCAACCGTATGCTCACTTGAACTTTGGGCTACCGTTTGAGCTATGCTTCAGTTTTGTCAGGTATGTTTTTTGATTAACTTATATTCAAAAATTAAGATTCCTTTATTGTTGTTTATTACTTGTTTTTGTTATAACCTTATAATATCAACGTATAGTATATCATTATAACAATTGTTTTAGTATCTCAACTGTGTGTACTTTTGAACCCGTATAGGTATGAAATATTTCATGAAGCGCACAGTGGGTTGTTCGCAGGCCACTTCAATGCGAAGAAACTTGTGGGCAGGTTGTCCAAAGAAGTATACTGGCCAGGAATGGTGCAGGATATTTATAGGTGGACGAAAGAGTGCCAAAAATGCTTTGTGCACAACCCTAACCAGACATTGGTCCCACCTTTGAAGCCTATTGTTACATCGAGACCATATGAGATAGTAGGCATTGATGTGCTGGAACTAGGACCAACGAGTAAGGGAAATAAGTATGCGGTCACAGTAATAGATCATTTTTCGAAGAATGCAGCTGCATATCCGGTACCAGACAAATCAGCTGAAACTATCGCTAGAACATTTTTCATGAGATGGATAGCTGACGGGTGTCGTTGGCCAAAAACGATTCTCTCAGACAAGGGCGGAGAATTCGTTAACCATGTTATGGAGGAAATCACAAAGATTACAAAGATTAAGCATGTGACGACCAAAGGGTACAACCCGAGAGCAAACGGGCTAACAGAGAGGCCTAATGGGACTATAGTTGGCATGTTGAGAAAGTCTACAGTAGTACCTGCGGAATGGGATACCAGGTTACCATTTTGCATGATGGCATACAATATGGTGCCCCACCGGGCAACGGGAGAAAGCCCATATTTTCTACTTTACGGTATAGATCCAATTTTTCCGTCAGAGGTCATACCGAACGCAGGTGTAAGTAGGTACTCCATAGATAAGTCGTGGGGAGACTACAAAGCAGAAATCTTGCAAGCAGTGGCAGAAACCCATGAAAGAATAAAGGAATACAACGGTCATGTGAGAGAGCAAATGAAAAATTCTTACGACTTCAGGAAAAAGGTCGAAGGAAAAGTATTTCCAAAATTAGGAGACCGGGTGTATGTTTTTTCGCCTGGAGAAAAAGTGCGAGAGACACACCCGAAGTTAGTAAACAAATGGGCAGGACCATTTCGTGTAATTGAGGTCAGTGAAAATTCAGCACTGGTGACTAGGATAGGAGAAAATAGTGAACCAGTGCGGATTCAGTTTGACATGTTGAGAATAGTTCCTAAAGAGATCTCAGACGAACGGGTTGACACAGCTCACGTCAGAGGTCGTAAAGGTAGAAAACCAAAAGCAAAGTTTGTAAGATATATACAAGTGATTCCAGAGGCGCAGTGCTGACGAGTCCCAAGGACAAGGGGCACATTCAGTATCAGTGCCAGGACAACTGCTTTGCGAGGGCAACTTTGGCTGACATTGAGGGAATCCACCTTCCAAGAGCATACGGAAAGAAACCGTTTGGGGACATGTGGAGTGCCTGAAAGGCGGCTTCAATATTCATCAGGAAGGAGCTGACCGTTCCGCAGAAGATCGCGTTCTTCAAGCAGGGTGTCGTTTCGTTGGACGAGGAGGCACTGAGGAGAATCCTGAAGCTCGCGTATTCTCTCTGTACCGACTGGACAGAGTTTATATGCACGACGCCGTCTGTAGCGAAACACGAGGTGATTGAAGGAAAACGCATAATCGATTTCTACAGAGGAGCGTTCGAGAGGCTCAAGATGGATTTGGCAGATGAATCCGGAGCCACCAGGAAGTTGAAGAACGGTCCCGCAGGATCCGCGGCGCCAGAATCAGCTCTGCTGCTGGAAACGGACGGCCCTAAGGGAGGACTTACCACCAAAGTAGTGACGTCATATAGCAGCCTGAGAGAATCACTTGCCAGTTGGAGCACTTTTGGTATTTGGATAATCGTGTTCCCGATAGAGGACAAAGGCCGAAAGGAGTTCTTGAGGGAAATTGTAGATTTGGTGAAGAACCACGTGGAAGAAGGAGGGCGGGTGGTGACAGCATGACGCCGGTAACAGCAGAAAACTTCCAGAAATGGAAGGCCATGGGGAAACTGTGGAGAACCCTGGACATGGCGTTTCTGAAACTTGGCGGCAATTGACAAGTCATCACCACGGCCAGCAGCGAATGGATAAATGGGAAACTTTTTCTGGAAGCAGGTACCCCGGAAGCGGCGATGCAGTTTTACAACGCCTACCTAGGAGTGGCAGCCGCAAAATACCCGTATACCGTTATTTCCAGGGGAGCAGAAAAATTCCACCTCCTGGAGCTAGGACAGTCGTCGAGGACGACGACTAAACGGAGGGGGGGGGCATGTCAGGGCGGGACAGAGAGCCGTACCGGTGGGGTCCCGCCAAAGAGGAAATGCCCGTAAGATCAAATACCGAGGAGTCGAGGGTGGTCAAGAGTACTGTAGGTGATCAGTAGTGATCAGGAGGTAGGAGGCTAGAAGTAGTAAACATGCCTGGGGAAAGAAAAGGCGCGGAAAAGGCTGTATAAAGGGGGAACCACGAGAGGGAGAGGTCGTCTTCTGTTTGTCCTCCTTCGCCCGCCGCCAGTACCCTCACGGAGCTGGCTCAGAACCTCAGTGAGAGCTCGGGGCGAACCTCTGTGGTTCGCGAACGAGGTAATTAGAGGGAGGCCTTAGTGGCCGGTTCATCTTTGGTGAGATCCCCTTGCATTCTCTCTGCCCTGACCTTCGGGGGATCTTTGGTTGTGTTGTATTTTTGATTTTGGCTTTTTTCGCATCAGTATTGTATTTGTGTTCGGAGTTTTGATCGCTTTTGTTCATAAACTATTCATTTCTCGTGTTGTACCGCACTCGAAACAAATCACCCGTTCAGTGTAGCCCCTAGTAGGGACCTTCACACTTTGTCCACTAGTAATAATTCTGATGCATTGCAGAGTGCACTGCGTTCTCATGAATCTAAGCTCAAATCCAGTTGTTGCGCCAATCATGAAATGTCCAGATCGTTCTTGGTCTTGTTGAGGATAATGCTTCTGATTGTACCCAGAGAGTCTCATACTTACTCGATATCAAATGTGCATTCGTCATTTTCTATTGTATGGGAAGGTTCAATCACCATTTTCTGCGCTCACATAAACCCGTTCCACCGAGTTCTTCTCAGAAACAAATCTTACCACGGGCTCTTTTAATGAAGAATTTTTCAGTTGATTAATATTCGTTCGCTCTCTCTATGGAAGTCTAGGAGAGCTAAGAGAGCTTAAGGAATCTAGTGCCATGTCGCTAATCCTCATCCACTGAATGTTAAAAATACCTCTATACAGATCTCTGGTGAGAATAAGTCCGATACTCTTTTACGTTGCTCATGCTTCCGGGGACACTGCTCAAGCACAATCCACAGCGATTTCTTCCGATTTATAATACTTCTGTTGCTAATGTTGCATCTTCCATATCTGTGTACCTGTCCAAAAACTTATAACCCTCCTTTGGTATCCGGATAATGGTTTACGTTGCTTTATGTGGCAGATCATATGTCTTCGAAGAAGCGCTCTTTTTCTCCATTGCGGCACTGGAGAAAAATATAATCTTCAGCTGCGATAGATCTAGGCTCAAAGGCGACGGTGTACTACTCCTGGTAAGGCGCTCTTTATGTCCGGCCCTGGTCTTCCAGGAAACTGTCTCGAAAGCCTACAAAATTTTCTCATGCGACCTCAGCTTGCTCAACGGTGCACATAATCTCATATTGGTTTTAGTTCCTTAACCAACGCATCTTGCAAGTTATGTTTGTTAAGTGAGTATCAAAGAGCACCAAGATGTCAGAGATCGACTGCAGCTGCCATTTGCGTTGGAAACCGACATGATTCGACCTCATTACAGGACGCAACTTTGGTCACTGTGGTGTCTTGACACAAGAAAGAATCTCAGTTGTGTGCGCACAAAACTTCCGAGACGTTTCAAATTCAGATCAATTGTCTAAAAGTGAAACTAGACAAAACCATAACTGAAACATAGCGATAGATGATTCTGATAGAATTCCGTCCCTAACGGTGACTGATCGAACTGCCGCTGCTGGCTTTGAGTCTCAATTTTTCGTAACAACCTCGCAAAGGTTCGAGCGAATATCATCATGTGTTCTACAAAGGCTTAGCGCACATGTAAGTAAGGAGCAAAATGACTTCATACATAAGACATCCACAATTTCCAGACTGCAAATTTGATCCTTACCAATCGCGTCTGCGCAACACGTAAGCATCATGACTCGTTTTGCTGACCTACTCGCCTCAATTCAAGGATCGGTCGGCTTACTTGGAGCGCAGATTTGGGTTCGGCTTCAAAAACAATACGGATCATCCTAAATGGCTACTGTGACCTATTATCCTACACTTGCTAGTTCTCGGTCCCAGCGCTGAGCCGATTAGGTGGTTAGGAATCCTATGCGGCAAAAGGATCGAATTCTTGTTCATTGCCTTTGGTCGAAGTGTTCAAATCGCGCGCAATGTTTGGACTTAATCAATCTGAAATGGATTTAGTTTATAGATTCTCTGAGAGTAGGACTTGCCTGGGTTAAATATCGGTCCACCGAAAATCCATTGTTATTCTCTGAATGAATTTAGAAGTTAGTGATTGGAGTGTTTGCTGCCTTTTTTGAGATATCGAGCTTAGTAACTTAGTCTTTCATCTTGAGACCACAACATCGTTTCGGGAAATTTTCTCGCGTCCGAAAATATAACGAAATAGGGTACCCAAAAAAACAACCATAGTTCTGGATAAGTTCGTCTTTATTTGCTACAAAATTGCAAGAAACAACATTTTATTTATTTAACAACAAATTTCGGGAGTAATAACCGGCAATCATCCCACCTACGTATCACAGAAAGGAACCGTTTGCATGTTGCGCACGAGTGTGGCACGAGTCGTTAGTGCTTACTTTATATACATAATATATTGAACGCTGAAACTGAAGCCCTAAATTGATATTTCATCCCGCAATGAACAATCGAGGTGCTTTTCGGAATAAATCTCATTGGAAGACGAGAAACGGGTCAAAATGCAGTATATAAAGTATAAAAAATCGGATTGACTCAAAAAAGGTGACCCATGATTACGACGTTTAAATCGCAGAGCATGAGAGAAAAGAGATTATGGACAACCAGCTAAGAACCAGCAGTGAATAAGCATGAAGTGAAGAACGACAGCATAAACAGTCATTGCATAGCGGAAATAAGGCATTATGGCACGAGTTGGATGATGCCGTAATGCGCTCAAGCGACGCGACAGAAGAGTAATCAACGACGGCAGTGGGGTGGACGCCGAAACGAAGTGATGTGGCCACTAAAAAAGAAAAATCAGCCTACTATAACATCTGTTACATTATCTGCAATTGGCAAACCATCCGCCTTATCCGGTCTCCCTTTTCCATGACAATGTTTATATCTCAGCCGTGAGCATTCTTCCGTTATGGTAACACTATTCAACAGTTTCGATAGTTAATTTTCTACTTACCAATAACTCAGTCCACTAGAGTGAAGCATCTTCCTACATGCGATTTGATCTCAAGTGGTTACAATAATAATCAAACTCGTAGGTGATGAATGCTGTAGACAGGGATTTCGAATACGTTGTGAGCTGGTATGATCGGCAAGCGCTTAGTTTAGTGAGAAGTTGTGAGAGATGTTAGAACAAAGTAGAGACTTGTATATGGATGGATCTTGACTTCATCTCTGAAAGCGACCTTGTGAATGGACATAACCGTCACGCTACGGCTGATGAATGCTTTACCAGTGAGAAGCGAAGGCAGTGAAACATATGCGCAATTCAGGATTACAGATGCTAAATCAGTTGAACTGGAAGGTGGGAAGGCTGGAGCCTTGCAGTTTGAAATACACTTATTTCCTTTCTCTCTCTCTTTTTCACTCTCTATCTCTTTCACTCTGTCCCCTTACGCTGTAGGCCGCTTCCTCGAGAAACATATGTGTTTCAGAAGGTAGGTACTCTCCACTAAATAACAACTTCAGAATCGTAAACTGTTCACACAAGAATGGGCTCCGACTAACCAAGGAGGGGTGGTCTACTTATCTTGGAACTTTGAATGGAGACCCAGATGAATCGATAGAGTTTTGAATGCTGTTTACGAAACTGGAAATTGAAACGGCAAAATGGTTCTCCTTAAAAAGTTATGGGGGCCCGAAATTTGCTCGACAGTAGTATCAATTGGATATGCAACTCGTCGCTTTCATATCAAGTACACACGTGGCCTAGAGGTAGTGGTCTCGCTTCATGGGCGTAAGAGGAGGGTTTGCTCGCGGCCATTGTCCGCATTTTTGCGAAGTGTTTTTCATTTCATCAAAGGCTCCCTAAACGTTTTCTAACATTTCTTCAGTGAACGCCTCATTTCTGCTTTTATTTTCTCGCGTCGCCCCTATTCAATGAAAATGGTTCTGTACGTTGATAGTATGACTCTTTTTTATTTTAAAATTCAAGGAACATTGGGCAGAAAGTTACTAGATGTGTAAGATGCCTGCAAGAAACTCAAAATAGATGGAAAATTTTCAAAAAATGCGTGAAGCACACATGTTCTCCACAAACTGTGCACCTTATGCATGCGCATCTATCGAGTGTTTAGCGCACCACGTTCCTCTAGATTTTTTAACATGCTCTTGGTACAAGGCTGGGTATATTGATGAATACCCAGGCTCCTGTTACACACCGGTCGAGTATTTGTTCAGTCTTGAGACGATTAACTGTTTTGTCACTGGATGCAGAGAACCAGCATGCATAAGGTGCACGGTTTGTGAAGAACACGTGTGCTTCACGCATTTTTTTAAAGTTTTCTCCATCTACGTTGCGTTCCTTGCAGGCATCTTACACATCTCTAGTAACTTTCTGTCGAATGTTCCTTGAATTTTAAAATAAAAAAGAGTCATACTATCAACGTACAGAACCACTTTTATTGAATAGGGGCGAAGCGTGAAAATAAAAGCAGAAATGAGGCGTTCACTGAAGAAATGTCAGAAAACGTTCGGGGAGCCTTTGATGAAATGAAAAACACTTTGAAAAAATGCGGACAATGGCCGCGAAAGAACCATCCTCTTACGCCCATGAAGCGAGACCACTTCCACTAGGCCACGTGGGCACTTGATATGAAAGCGACGAGTTCGCATCTCCAATTGATACTACTGTCGAGCGAAATTGGACCCCCATACCTTAAAAGGAGAACCATTTCGCAGTTTTAATTTCCAGTTTCGTGAACAGCATTCAAAACTCTATCGATTCATCTGGGTCTCTATTCTCCAAGATAAGAGACCACCCCTCCCTGGTAAGAGAAAAACGAGTAAAAATAAGTAAAAATGAAGTTGAACAATATGAACCTCCGAGATGTTCACATGTTCTGACGAATGCGATGCTTCGAGAGAAGATCTGTGATTATCGCCAACGTTCCTCTCGAACTCCTCCAACTGAAAACGAACAGAATGAGAAAAACTATCAATTGCTAATCGGAAAGTAATTACAGTTTTGAAATGGATCTCACCAAACACTTGTTTCCCATACTTTTCGGAAGTTAAACGCTTATCATATGACAAGTAGGCGAAAATATAGGTGAGGAGGGGGACACATAACAGCGATAGTATACTTAAAAAGAAAGGAGCACCGGGGTGGGCGACTTTTCAGTTTTCCGCACGAGGTCAATATCTGTTCCATCACGTTCCTCCTACCCTCTTGAGACTTAATTAAAAAACTGTCATACCCTGGCCAGAAGCGCACAGATGATCGGTGCCCATCCTACTCTTCGTCTCTGATGTCGTGCTAGCATAACAAGGATTAATCACAACACACCGTGTTAATTCATTGTTATATCAACACTGTTATAAGTCCCCCCGCTGTGTATGTTTAGGAACAGGGGGAACACAAAGTTCTGATGGAGCATCTAGGAACACTTCACTTTTTTTACTTCTAATATGGGTGGAATGTTTTGATGGCATTTTCCATCATATGCACATTTGAAACATGTGATTATGAAGTCTCATCACAAAGCACATTCGAAAACTGGTTCACAAATGTTCGTTCCAGATTTTTCACTTCGAGGTAGGCTGACAAGTAATCATGGATCACGATCTCTCGGTAGTATTGACTAAAAGCCGAACCTCGTGAAATCCACAGGAAGAGAAAAACTGTAAAAATTCACAGACTAACGACCCCATGTGAATAATTAAACTTCCGAAATCCCGGAGAAAATATCAGAAAACTCGAAACGGCAAAAAAGCTAGACGTTCAGGTGGCACACGAGTTAAAGGAAATACACTTGACCCGCAGTTAATCCTGCGATTTTCGCTTCAAACACAATGGATACAACCCATCTATGAAGCGAATAGTAGCCACTGATAAAATCGGAATGTCACGATAATTACAATCGCGAACGATTATGATAAATACATATGAGATGAACTGGACCAAATGAGGTCCACAGCTGATCTTCATAAAAAGAAGGTCACGACACTAGTTTGATGGGATTATAAGAGTGTGTTAAAGTTTGATGTGCTTCTAAAAAATTAGGACATCAACTCTGATCACTACTCATTAGAATTCGATGGAATAATTGAGAAAACCTCTCAATACTAGCCAGTTGCAAAGGAGTAATGTTATACATTGACGAGGCCCGATCGCATACAGTTTTGGTGGCCCGGCAAAATTACTAAAGTTTGGTTGAGAATTAATTCTGCATCCACCATATAACCATGATCTCGGGCCATCTGAACACCAGCTATTCCGGTCACTGCAAAACCTTTTGAATGAGGAACTCTGGTCGAAAATGAAGTTATCTTATCTCATGTGATCCAGTTTTTTGGCCAAAAAAAGGAATTTCTATGAGAAAGGAGCTATGAAGTCATCAGGAGGTCTACAAAGGATAATCGGACCAAGTTGGGTGTATATCATTGATTACGTTCGTTCAACAGAAGAAAAAAATTGTGAAACGCTTGAATATCGTAATTAAATACTTTCCGAACAACCTAATAACTTTGTACCTCTATTATTCTTTGTTCTGCCCTTCTCAGATCAGAGCGAAGGCGTTCAATCTCGGCGAGCTCCGCCTAAGAACATCACTCAATTTAAAAGAGCAAAATGTAAACGGTCATTTAAACAACCTCATTTTCTATTTGTACGGCTACATGTTGCGTTGAATTCATTTGCAGAAGAGATTGATCCGTATTCACTCCACTGTTCGATGATTTTCCAGGTTCTTGCCCAGCCACTGCATCTTTCTCTCGTAAAAGAGCAGCAATTTGGGATTCCAACTCGACTATTCTGAAAACATTCCTGTAGAACGCTTGAGGTGGAGATCACAGACACCACGTGGAAGCACACCTGAGAGTTGTGTCCATCTTAGCTTCACCCGCCTGTCGCAACCGATTTGTTCTTTCATCGAGTTGTCCGTTGAGAGCTGCCAGTTGAGCGAGAAGTGCATCTTTTTCTGCCAAAACACGATCGAGCACTGATCGCTGGGACGACAACTCCTCATAGAGCGTAGACTTTTCAACACGACTCTTAAAAAGCTTTGCCAGCTCTATGTATGTAGTATCATTAATATGGATCAGAACTGTCGTTGTATCAGCTTCACCATGTCATAAGGTTCTTACCTTCTCGAGAGCAGCTTCCAAATGGCGGACTTCTTCATTAGAACGAATGAGACTCTCTATTTCTTGGGCAGCAAGTTCGAAACGCTTTCGCCACGACTCCATCTGCAAAACATATATTTCTTACTGCGAAATAAAAACTGCAGAGTGTCCCCTAAGGTTGAGCACAGTTATTTCCTTATTGAGTACATTTCATCAAATTCCTAGAAAAATTTTGAGGAACATTACTATTTTGTCAAATTTTACCCAGATTTAGTTCCTTGGCGATTTTCCAAGCTTATCTTCTTTACAACTTCAGGAGCTTATCTAGTTTGTTGACAGATGTTCAAAAGGGTTCAACATAAAATGCAAACTACAAAGACGACATGATTTATGAATAAGCAGAAAGCGCATGTAGGAGTTATTCTGATTAATGTGTGCAATTCCTGAGAAAGTTTATCACAATTCCCATTACGAAGCTCCCTAAAGCCAAGTCATCCATGAGAAATGCTTTAAATGATGGAGTTTCCATTCACTTCGAATTATTCGAGAAGTGAAGAATGGAAAATGAGATACGTGGGAAGCAACTCCTTAACACTCCCTTGAGGAATAGCTGCATTCCACGGGATTGCGTCACATCTATTCCTCATCTTCTAGATGGAAACACCATATTTGTCCGTCTATCCAATTCATCTTATTCTCTAGTCTCGGAGCATCTCTAATATTGGGACGTTCGGAAAGTAATTACGATTTTTTGAAACGATTTTTCTCAAACGCCTGTTTTAGATGCTATTAAAAAGTTTGATAGAAATGCAACTTTTCGAAGGGAAAACTGCACTAATTTCATTCCTATTAGTAAGTACAGGCTCAGTTCGAACATGGAGTGTCAGATGGAGCGTTTTTGACATTTTTCACTTTTTTCCTTCTACCTTGGGTGAACAAACCATATTCGCCTAGGCTAACCGGGCCCTCCATCCCTCCAGGGTCGGTGAACTGGTTCCCGGCTCGTGTGGGAAGATAAAAGCATCGACTTGTACATTGGCTGGTCACCGCAAGTCACTGTATAGGCCATATACGCACTCATTACGCCACTACGATTCTGAGTGGAAGCCGAGTGCGGGGGCGCATCCCTCAGACGGGATTGATTAATGCCAAAAACTTTACCATTTTTATCCTTAACTTTTTTCCTTCTACGTAGGCTTAACATAAGGCGACAATGTCTTATCACAGAGCTCATGTGAACATTGGTCCATAAGTATTCGTTCTAGCAATTTATCATTTCACAAGGTGGACTGACCAGTAGGCATGAATGGCGATCTTTTGATCGCATTGACCAAACCCGATCTTCATGTAATGTATGGAAAAACTCACTCACTACTACAACGCTTACATGGGGATGCTAGTTAGAGAAAAGCTCAGAAATCTCGGCTCGGTGTTTAGATCCAACATGAGTTGATTGAGATACACATGAATTTACTAGACTTTAAGGATGAAGGATAATGGAGGTATGCAAGCTGATGAGGGAATGCATTATCGTACTGTTTTCCAGAGAAAGAAGTGTTCCATGAACTACATGTAGAACACTACGTACTCTACTCCATATAACTACTGATTTCCGTTTACCTTACCTTGAGTCTCTGGGTTGTGGATTCATCACACCCCGGAGAAACAGTCTACTTAATCCATCGTTGAATAAAACTAGAGCTCGCAAAAGTTGCGTTAGTCATGTTTGTAGGCGTTAGGCTGGGCTTCATAGGCTTTATACAATACTAATAAGCAATATAAGACAAGGGACCTCGATGTTCACACCGCTTCACTCCGATCTAAGTAATCTGTGGACCTACCTTTCTGAAAGATTCATCTCGTTGTAAGTAAGCCTGCTCAGCGGCATCCTTCAGATGTCGAAGTTGCTGCTCGCTCGAATCGAGATCCTCCAGTGCCTAAATAAACAGTGTAGCGGGCAACGTTACTACAAAGCAGCATACTCGTTCCAGTAGTTTTTTTTTTCGATAGAAGAGATTTTCTGGAACGAGATATTTGATGAAATGAGATGGTCCAGGATCTTACTTGTTTCAGTTTCTCATCATAATCCGATTTTAGCGTTGCTATGTTCCTTTCTAGAGCGATGACTTTAGCCGCTGCCTCTTGTCCTTCGCCTGCCATTATTAACGTCTGTTCTTTTTCGAATAAAGCACGATCCAATTGCTCAACCAACCTAGGTTGATTGAAGATAAATGAAGATTGTAAATTACACTCCACTACCTGGCAAAAGCTATTGCGTTTGCTGCTGAACGCTTCAGAATAAAAGCTTTGATAATAAAATAAATAAATGATTTCGCAGAAATTGGTGAAAGACTAACTTTTGATTATCATTTCGCGAAGTCAGAGCAATTGCCTCACTGCGTTCAAGCGACTGCTGCAGTGCAATTATTTCGCTCTGTAAATGAGACTATCAAAAATTCAGATCGCAAAAATGTAAAGCAACAAAGGCGCTAACTTTTGCACATTCAAGCTGCTCGTGCGATAAGAAAAGTTCGCGCTCAAGACGAACATTGTCATCGCGTAAATGATTTATGGTCTCCTCACTTCTCTGAAAGAAAAAAAGTGGTTGCATATTCCACGTATTCCTGTATGGAATACCTCGTACAATCGCCTTCAACTGTGATAACTGTCAAAAAATGAGAACCCCTCCAAAATTCTGTGGTTATATTAGAGTATTTTGCTTTGTAAGGTCAGATAATTAAAAGGACCTTACCATAAATAACTGGGCAACTCATTGTAACGACTGAAGGTGTTAAGGAGCCTTTCCGCTGTTTTTTATGAATTTTTCCCTTTTTGTCAGGCTATCAAAGGTACATTTCAGCTCCCTTTTCATTTCATGATTCTGGTGTGTCTAGTTCTAGACGAGTAGAATATAGAATTTAGGTTAGTGCAAAAGAGGCGAAGAAAATGCGAAAATCGGCGCATTCAGAGAAAGACGAGCCTCAAAAAAGTAGTAAAATTGGGGACTGGAGACGAAGGTGACGACAAAAGTCACATAAAAGAAGTGTTTGGACGAACTCTGTGAATGTGTGTGCCATCGCATACAGCTGGCTACAGTAAGCCTTCTGGGTGCAACGTGGGGGCCTCGATGCGTATCGTGCGAGATCCACAGTTTTTACAACGATATCAAAACTCATTGGCTTGGGAGTGAACGACGGCTGAGCCGGCTTTGGAGCCTTTACCAAGGAGGGGTAGTCTACTTACCATGGAATCTTGAATGGAGACCCAAAAAAATCGATACAGTACTGAAAGCTGTTTACGAATATGGAAATTGGAACTGCAAAATGGCTTTCCTAAAAAAAGTTATGAGGGCTCGAAATTTGCTTAACAGTAGTGTCAACTGGAAATGCGAACTCGTCGCTGCGATATCAAACGTAGACGTGGTGTAGTGGTAGCGGTCTCGCTTCACAAGTGCAAGATGCGGGTTTGCTCCCTGACATCGTCGACATTTTTGCGTTGTCTTCTTTCGTTTCTTTGAACGTTCGGAAACCTTTCCTGACATTTGTTCAAGTGAACGCCTTAGTTCTGCTTCCATTTGCGCTTGTCGCACTTGTTCAAAGGAGAGTGATTTGGCACATTGATTGTATTACTGTTTTATTTTGACATTGCTGTTCAAGAAAAACTCAATATTAAGGTGCCATAGATGCATATGATGCCTGTAGGAACTCAACATTCATGGGAAAAAACTGAATAAATGTATGCACACAAATGCTGTTCAGGAACTGCACCCGTTATACATTCTGCTTCTCAAAAACCGGGACAAAGCAGGCATATGTCCCAAGATCGAACAAATACCCGCCAGGAGTGGCAAAGTAGCTTGGATTTTCAACAACATAATATGCTTGTACCAAGTGCACTCCAAAAATTCTGAAAAGCTAGTTGCACAGAACATTCGATATACTTGTGATGAAAATTGAAGTATATTATCTCTCTGTGTCATATCAAAGTCCGCGTTATTCATCGTAGTTTTTGCCCTGATCCTCTTTATAATATCCTTCAATAGACCGAAGAAGAAGACTTCTGATGATTATCACTGACGTAACATCGGAAGGTATAGGAGTGGACTTCTACTTTGTACTCTGTAATGAGGTGCTCGTCAAGGAGTGAACCGCACCGCTTCACAAATGCAGTGACAAATCACGCTATACATCTTCGAGCACACAAAAAGGCAAGTCTAAATCGAATGGACCATGAGCTCCTTGGTCATAATGTGTGTTGCTCCCGCTCTGACCATTAGATTTGAAGCTTTAGAGCTTTTTTCAATTTTTTGAAATGCACTTGGTTCAAGCAGTACATGTTTATAAAAATTCAGGCTCCTGTGCACTCGTGGCGAGTAAGTGTTCAATGTTGTGAGAAATAACTGCTTTGTCTCCAGTTATAGAGGAGCAGCATGTACAGGGTATGCAGTTTGTGGGCAACGTGTTGCTTCACACATTTTTTTCAGGTTTTTCCATCAATGTTGAGTTCTTCACAGGCACCTTATACATCTCTGGCAACATTCTATCGAATGTTCCTTGACATCAAAGTGAAACAGAGTCATAAAACGTGCCAAACCATTCCCCTTTGACCAGGTGCGACAAGCGCAAATGAAAGCAGAAGTAAGGTGTTCACTAGAACAAATGTCAGGAAAGGTTTTGAGAACATTCAAAGAAACGAAACAAGACAACGCAAAATCATAACGGTGCCGGAGGGCAAGCCCGTACCTTCAGCCTGCGAAGCGAGACCACCACCACTACACCACGTCGACGTTCAATGTCGCAGTGACGAGTTCGCATTTTCAATTGGCACTACTGTTAACCGAATTTTGATCCCTCATAACTTTGTTGGGGACGCCACTTTGCAGTTTTAATCTCCATATTCGTAAACAGCTTTCAGAACTCTATCGATCAACACGGGTTTCAATTCAAAGTTCCATGACGTGTAGACTACCCCTTCTTGGTTAGTTCCACTATATTGCCGTTTTCAACCCGACAACGGTTCTTATGCAATGTGGGAGTAACAGGTTCGTCTCAGAATGGAATCACAGGAACCATTTTTGATGTGAACAGCGCTTTCATGCATTTGCGCTTTCGCTCTTGACTTCTAATCCAACATAATGTCATCCTTAGTTGGGCTATTAAGGGATAAAAGTGTTGTTCTGATTAGTGTGAAAATTGTGCAGAAAACACGCTCGACATCCACAAAAACAGGACTTTCATTATTATTTCTCACCAGTTAGACTATGCACGCTACGCGTGCACCATGCCATGCCCACTACCGCTACGACTTGTTAGAGGACCAATATAAGCAGTATGGCCGCCTTCAGACTTCGACGACCGTCCGTGCGTCCGTCCGTCCGTCCGTGCCGCAACCGCAGTTCTTGAAGGGTGTTGACAGCGTCGACCGATCAGGCGCTGCCAACACCCTTCTAGAAGCGCGGTCGCGGCACGCACGCGACCGCCGTCGCAAACGCGTTGAACGGACGGATGAACGGACGTCGTCGAGGTTCGAAAGCAGCATATCGGTTGGCTTCCCATTTCATAACTGTTTCTTCTCCGTGCTCACGTGACCACCTCATTTCGTCGTGCCTACGTGACTTTCGGACGGACACACAAACCGACCCACAAACAGACAAGCAAAGTTATCGCTTTACATATAGTGAGATTTTCAGCATTGAATGAGGTTTCGGAAGTGGGTAGGAACATGCCCACTTCTACTTGTCTACACCTTCTCGTCGAAAAAGCTCTCGATGAATATTGCTGATGCTAACAGACACGAACGAATTAATCAATCATACCGAACAAATTCAAGAAACCTAACTAGCTTAAAGCAGGCACCCATCACAACCACAAACGGGAAATCTAACCAGCATTTTTCGAGCACCATCTTACGCTCTTCTGAGAGGACAAAGGGCAACTTATTGGTGACCGGGAAATCCTTCGAAGGCCTGCTAAACACTTCGTTCTAGGAGTGATCTTGGAGACAATGAGCTTCTCAAACAAACTCGAGCCGTTAATGCAGGCAATCTAAACTGTATTTGCTCGTGACGAAGCCACATATTGCCTCTAATGAGCTAGAGCTTCGTCCGAACGGGCTATCTGTCAACTCATTTTGATCCCGATTGTGTCTCAGTCTAAAAATTATCCCTACCATACCTTGAGCTCCACTGACGACTGTAGATGTGTCACAGTATCACGTTCTCTTCGCTCTCTCAACTGCACTTGGAGATTGACGAGCTCGACCTCATATCTGAATAGAAAAGTTAATTCATGCTAGTGGTTCCCTATAGCGCCTATGGTGTGGTCAATATTTTTCTTACTTATGTTCGGCAACATGAGTGGAAAAAGCATAGCAAATCTGGGAAAGACAGAAAGCCAAAGTAGGCAGAAAATTTGAAAAAGAAAGATACTTTAGAGCCGTATTGTAGCTAGTTAAATATGGAACTGCATTTCTCTAGTTCTCGCAGAGTTTTGTATCACATGAAGAACACCTGGGGAAGTTGGGTTAAGCCCGGCAAGGATGTGGTATAGGGCTAGATGAAAGGGACACATATGAACGTGACATATGTAGTTACGCATGGGGTATACGCAACATGTCCCGTGATAGGCTGTAGGAGGAAAACCTTTTTATTTGTTTCCTAACATCATGGAAAAAGGAGCAGATGACAGAAATGAATGGAAAGATGAATTAAAGGAAACACACTAGCGGTAGGCGGAGCGTTCTCACTATTTGCAACACTGCTGAATTTTATACCTAATTTCATAACGTTGCTTATTGTTATGCATAAGTCAATGTATGCGACCCCATGATTCTCGTATAAAGACAAAACAACATTTCTGACGAACCTTGCAAGTGACGACTCGCGAGTGCTAACAGCTTCCGTGAGGGACCCAACTTGCTCGCGAAGTTTTTTCTCCTCGGCTCTAACAAACTTCAGTTCCTCTTCCAATATCTTCGTTCGTTCTCGCAGACCGACAACCTCATCATTATGAATTATCTGCCCTTCAGGAACAACGCTTCCACTGAAACTTTCGTTTTTATAGGTTGCTGGAACAACTCCAGAACTGGCACAATGTTCCTCTAGGGTAGCCGATGAGAGCGATTGATTTTCTTGCATCTTATTTATTGCTTCCATATTTGATACCTTCATAAGAAGCTCATCTCGGTGGACGCAAGCGGCCACTAAATTATCTCTGATTGACTGCATTTCTTCCCGTAACAACATGTTCTCTTTGAGAGCCGATTCCTTTTCTTCCATTAATTCCTCATTCTGAGCCGCTGCCTCGACCATTTTCAAGGAGAGAGCTTCTGACTCATCGAGCAACCTTGACATTTTTTCTTGCATTTGTTCCTGGATGGCATTTTGAGCAGCGCTTTCTTCCTCAGCCTTCCATAGTTCTTTAACCAGACTTTCTTCGGCACTTCTGGCAGTCTCCAATTCACACTGAAGCTTCTTCCTCTCTGAGTTGAATTCCTCGGTTAGAACCTCGCAACGTTCGAGAGCATCTGATAAGTCGTGTTCGAGCTCATGCAACTGTTCTTTTGTGTTCTTCAGTTCACTGATCACATTGTCGCGTTCTTCCATCACCAGCTTCAGGTTGGCCTCAGCGTTTTTCACCGCTGTCACGTGTTCACGTGCTTCTTCGGCAGTCACTTGAGAATTCACTTCCAACTCGCTTGAAAATTTCTCAACCAAGGCGTTTGCTTCAGCCAGTTCTTTCTGCAAAGAATCATTGAAAAAATATTCATCTGCATTGTAGTACTAAATAATGGGCCTACTTTGAGACTAGCCACTTCCGTTGCTGAACGTGCTCGAGTTTCTGCTGAGCTCGCCTCCATAGCGGAAATAGTTTTCTCCAATTCAGAAATTTGCTGCCCTTTTGACAACAACTGCTCGTTCAGCTCAGAAACTTGGCTATCTTGAAATATCAAAATTAACAAGTTCACGTAACTTTTTTCAATAAAGTGAATTAGAAGAAAGCAAAGATGTTCTAGTAAAATCCTATGTTGTCCGCACCTCTCCCTTTCCGATCTCCTCGCTTACACTACATCTATCCCCCGAAGAAACTACGAGCGAACCATTTTTTAAAATAAATATTCCCTGTGTTAATATTGAATGACGAAATTTCGCGTAACCAGTAGTGAGCAATATGGTTGTAGTCCATCAATTGACAGTAGATTTTCGAATGAAACTAATAACCCAGCCTTAACGGCGAAAAGTCTAAACGCGAGTTCTTCATGTTCGCCAACTTCTTCAAGTTTTGAGATCCTTCGAATGCCCACAGCAAGCGGGCGACAGCGGTTCCTCGGCAAAAACCTTTGGGTACTCGAACCTTCCCCTTCATAGCGCGAAATCGGATACGGCTAGCGCGACACGATTTTTTTGGAAAAGTTCCTTCACCCGAGATTGATTGCTAGATAAAAAAACTCCTGTGAATGATATGCAAAGCAAACTGCAAGAAGAGGTGGGTGTGTGACTCAACGCAACGAAAAACGTAGAACAATCACCTATTTGTGAACGTAAGTGATGGTTCAACTGTGAAGATTCAGCCAGTTCTGACTCAACTGCGACCAGTCTTTCTCGCAGAATGGTGGCCTCGCTAGCGGTCATTTGAAGCTCGTCCAACTCCCTTTTTACGTGATCTGCAAATTAGGCAGAGGAAGTATGTAGAAATGTGCAGAAATTATTGTGTTGGAACGCAGAATGAATGTTTGAACGATTACCCAGTTGCACCCTTCGATCGTCGTTTTCTTTCTTTTGGTCAGCATAAGCCATGCGTGTTTTTTCAAGATCTTCTTCAGCAGACCTGATCATCTCCTCGTACTCACGTATCCTATTCGCGAGAAAAGAATTCTAAAGTTTAAACTTTAAAGTGTGTGCCCTTTTTGGTCTAATTGGTCAAATATCTGTGGACGGAAAATATAGCCCGTCATTAGGGAAAGGGCTCATTCCAGATGCTATATTTTTGTGCGCAGTGCACTCGAAAAAATGCATGATACTTCAAAACAAGGAAGGAAACGAGCTTCCTCTAGCACTGTGAGGAACAAGAGCGAGCATACAGTGCGCATTCTATGCCTACCCAATGCGTATGACACCTTAGCTTTGTTCAGCAGAGAAAGATGCGATACGCGGTTCATCCCCAGGGCACTATCACTCCACCCCAAGTGACCGTTCCGCCCGGACTACAATTTCGCTATTTTCACCGTTCGAAAATGATTCCCTTAGCCTAGAAAATAAGGCTAGCCCTCTGCTTATATCCACTGCTGAGCCTCCTCCAGCTACAACAAAGAACCGATCCAGTGAATGAATACTGTTCCAATAACCTGCCCCCTGACCTTGAAATAACTAACTTCCACCCCTTCCAGTCTCATGCACAAGGTGAGACTGCGCGTTACTGGAAGATTATCAGCCATACAGTGTGGTCCCTACTCAGATAAATAAAGATTCCTCAAATTTCTCAAACAGTGGTCACGCCATCCCCTGAGACGCATCTATTGTAACAGAGGCAGAGCTTTCTTAGAGAAAAAAAATACTTGCGCTTCAGACGACTACGCTGTAGAAACTAATGCCATTTATAACCATTACAAAGCCCTCGGCTAGTGTTGAGGCAACCAGTTTGAAATTTAGTTTATGTGTTTTGAAAATTTTCTCACCTCCTCTTTCGACGATTTTATCTCCATCTGAGCCGCTTCATATGAAGTCTGCAAGTCAACAATTTGTGTAGCAGCTTGTTCGAGTTTCTCTTTCGTGGAACTGAGATCTTCATTCGTGGAAGATAATTTTAACGTTAGCTGAGCCAGCTTTTCACAATTCTCTTCCTTCTGCAGCCTGAGAACTCTCAAGTTCCCTTTCAATAACGAAAACTGTTCCATCATTTGGTTTACACTCGGTTCGTGATCTTCACAGTCTTCGCTACTGGTTACGAGATTTCCATTGGAAGTCATTGTATCAAAATCACTGTCTTCACCATTTTCCTCCAAAGTTTTCTGGAGAACTTCGAGCTGCCGCAAGAAATGTTCTCGTTCTCTCAAGAGCGAAGCTTCTAGCGATTTTGATCGCTGTGTAAGTTCCTCACTATGCCGCTGCTCGCTAGCTTGCAGAACTTCCACAGTTCGAATTTTCTCAACAAGTTCTGCATTTTCCAGCCTCAATCGAGATCGTTCTTCTTCGATAATACGAGCAGACTCTTTGACTTGACTGATTTCCAGCTCAGCACTCCGTAGAAGATCGGAATGCCTTGCATGATCCGACTTCTCCATTCCAAGCTCATTGACAACGTCATTATACATACCCTGCAATCGATGCAATTCTTCCTCTGTTTCTGTACATTTTTTACTCATGTTAGCCAGCGAGAGTTGTAGAGCATTACTCCTTTCTATGTTCTCCTCCAGCGCAGATGTTAAAGAGATCAACTTTTCTTCATAGTTATTTCTCTCGGAAATGAGAAGTTCGTTGAGCTCTCGCTGTCTCAATTGGAGATTCGCTAACTGGAGTTTTGAATCTTCTTCGTGATCCCATGGTTCCGAAGAAGAAGCTGTGGTCCATTCTATAGCGACACTGTTGTCATCTGAATCCTCACCAGTGAGTAGTGGATGATCGGCAGTGCGATTCGTCCCAACAAGTTCATCGAACAAACTTTCTATGATTGACTGCTCTCCCTGCTCGTCCCCATCTGCGACATTTCTCATAGCTGTACAGACGTTTAAGAGCTTTCTGAAAACTTCTTCTCTAGACCCTACAGATCTTTTTGCACTATCGACGATTCTATCACGTTTCAATTTGGATTTTGGAATCTCAGCTCCCAATGAGGCAATCAGGGCAAATGACTGCTTGATATTGTTGACAATGCAGTCTAAATTACTTGCTGCCTGACAATCATGGTCAACTTCACGACTTCCTTGGTCGTCGCTCTTCGTCTTATTCTCATCCTCAGCCAGCTCTTGACATGTCGAGCTTTGAGCCTGAAAATCATAGTCTCAACCTGTAAAGGCTTCCTTGTAAATGTTGCTAATAATAGTGGGGAAAAAGTTTCGAGATGAAAGAAATCCTGGGAATATTCTCGGGACAAGATTACAAATTGCAGCTTGTACCATGCGTAGGGAAGATTACACAAAAGAGAAATCACCTGAGATTACATAAAAAATTTCATTATTCTGGCGCGATAACGGTACCAAGTCACGTGGGCGCTGTCATTCCCACAGTATATAATTCGCTAAGTGTGTCCGTTGGTGTGTCGATGTGCTTGTGTGCGTGTGTGTGTGTGTCGACCCCGTCGGTGTGTGTCCGACCAGAAATTCATGACCACTTTCTCGTGGTCCTAGAGAGTTCAAATTTGGTAGGAGTTTGGGGGCAGGATAAGAATGCTCATGGCGGGCGTCAAGACCGAACTCCGCCTACAGCGAGCGGGGCGTGCGCGAAGTAAATGGTCGAGAGGGAATTCATAATTCCTGCCCCGTAGGCCTGAAGTTTTCAAATTTGGTAGGCTGGAACCCCAGCATTTTAATAAGTGGTGTAGGATATGACGGGGTCGTAAGTGCTCGGTGACAGGAACCGATAATAATTGTCAGAAGAAGATATGGGGTCTAAGAGAGCAAGAGCCACCTACCAATGAAAATATTAGCGCCTTCGGTATTTACGATGCAGCTCTGAATGTTCAGTATGTTTCATTCGATAATATGGGATGGTAGATTAGAGTGACAGTTATCAACACTTCCTACCACCTATGACCAGTGATCACATTGCCGCCGGTACTCCTTCCAAATTCGAAAGCTTGTGGGCAGACTTGGTCCTGCCACCTACCACCACTGTTCCCATCCCGCCGCCTGTACTCCTATCAATTTTGAATGCTCTAGATCTATCGTAATAGGAGTTGTGAAATTCCGATCAAACACACACACCGACACATACACACACATGCACACTATATCAACAAACCAACAGACACACTTAATGAATATCATATAGTAGGACACATATGTCGCTTTTTGCTAACAACAAATAAGTGTGAAGTGAACCTCAAGCAGTTTTCGCGAATGCTGAAGTTCCTCCGTTAGTTGGAAGTTTTCACGACGCAATGTTTCGAGCTTTCTGTTATACTCAGCAATAAGTCGAGTGGAGTGCTAAAACAAAGCGGAAAATGGGAAGAATGCGAAATTTTCCTGGAAAAAGTAGATTCATGCAAAATCACCTCCCGCATCCGATCGACTTGTGAACGTAAAGTGGGTGTGTCCTCTCGCGAATCACTCGTTTTGCTTTCATTCTGCTGAAATTATTAATTAACGAAATCAAATTACTAGACAAAACCATAAGGTTAAACAATACATCGTGTCCCAAAAGTGTAGATACACATATATGATCTGATATTTCCATAGTAAACGGATGCATTCTCTTCAAACTTCACCAGCAAAGCCTTATTGCACCAGTGTTGCAATATATGTAAGAAATCCGGAAGAATTAAGTTGGTGATCTTTCATGATTTTTTAAACTAACGTCATAACGTCATCATAGTGTTCCAGAATTCATAGGATGCAAAGTTGTTCAATCGGTTTCTAGTGATGCCTTCATTAAAGGCACGGTTCACGAAAGAATGGTTTCGGAGATTTGCACATGGTTTGAATTCGACGCCCCCTCTGATACCACTTGTGCAGGAATGAGGTCGGAAAACTGTCTGGATAGGGCACAATAAGGGGCCGGAGAGTGAGCCACGGTCGCCCTCCGCCCCTCGCTAGGCTGACTACGAAATCTAATTGCCGTTTACCACTTTTTTGGAGCGAAGTTGGTAAAAAATCGATAAGCTGGTTGGCAAATTGCCAGGTTCAAGAGTGTAGTCTAAATCAGCTGCTTGGGTGTGTTGTCTGCTATTGCAGACATTGCGTCGCCTTCGTACACTCGCCCGAACACTCCCTTAACCGCCGTTCTTCTAATGTGAAACTCGTCCAACCTCCCTTTCCAGCTTTTTGTGACCCTTTCTATTTCTTTTTGTTCATCGTTTTTTTGCGCTTTTTTCGTTGTTATCGCTTTATTCTAGAGTAGTTCTATCAATTCCCGTCAAAAAGGGTACCCTAAATTTATCGTAAACGGTGCCTCTAAGGTAGGATGCAAAGTTGTCATCGATACGCAATTACCACGTTCATTCTTCAGTACCATGCCACGCGGACACTACAGAGCCTATGTTCATCCTTATTTGAAGTACTGTTCGCAGATTCTACTTTCGAACAGAAATAATGAGGCTTGAAATGTTCGGAGTTCGTTGATGAGGTTAGTGTTTATCTGCATAAACAAGGGTTCAAACAGAAGCAGCCTTCCAAAGCATGAGCAGACGCTGAACATCTAGAGTTGGAAACCTCGATATAAATATAGGAGAACTGTTTCAGATCTTGTGCTCGGATCTCGGATGCAAGCTGCTCCCAAGCAAGTACTGCGCTTCAGCCTCAGTAGTGAAAGAGGGAATAGTTTCAGTTCAGATCATCCGGAACTTTGAATAAAAGTCGTGATAAGGTGTTCAACTTCTTCTTGTATCGCAGGGCCAGGTGGTTTCAGCGTCTTCCTAGCGAAGTGATAAAAAGGATAAAATTTTTTGGCGTCAGTCAATCCCGTCTAAGGGATGCGCCCCTAGGCCAATTACTTTGGTCCACCCGGGAACGGCCTCGGTCTGTTGCGTTGCTCGGGTTGACCGTGCACCTTGTTCTACTAATAGACATTGATAACTATTTAGTGAATGATGAGTCTATGCTTCCTTCATATTGTGGGAACATGGCCGTATCTTGCCATTTTGATATCTTCTTGGTTCTACACTCTGACTTGACGACCATTTCTCATTTTTGTCTCTTTGTCTGCTTCGCCTAAGTCAGGGGAACGTTGCACTGCCCTCTTTGATTGCGGCATGCTGTAGCTGGTGTTTTGAGAATTTTATGTTCTTTTCCAATGCTTCGCTGTGTTTGAAATTACGAAAAAAATTGGCTGATTGCTGTAGTGCACCATGAAAGCAGTTCATAAATAAACATACAAATAAATTAAGAAATACCCCATAGCCCACACCCATATCCTTTCTAGCATCGTACTTGTTATCAGCTACCCCAAGCTAAGTCATATGCGATAGAACTCTTTGAGTAGAGGATGTTAGCCCATCTCGGTGTAATTCTCTTCCACATCTACTGAAATGCTCGCGATCTTATGCAGAACTCCAGCAAAGAACGGGTTCACGAGAAAACAACTCAAACAGCAGATCTTTAGAGTTTTTTTTTCTAATTATCTGATAAGTGACAACAAAAAACGAATAAAAAAAACGTCCTAGACAAGGAGAAGCAAAACATTATTAAGAGTTATTAAGCTGAGTGGAGCATCACTGTCTACATCAAATGGCAAGGAAGAAAAAAAATGGTATCTGCTTCCTACATATATTACTCTATTCTATCTAAGTTCAGAGTTTAGTAGCTCTCCTGTCTCCTCCTGTCTCCTCAGGGTAAAGTGCACTGGGAGAATAATAAGCGTTTGTCCACGACTTCACCGTATACCCTGCACTTACCCAACGAATGTACTGATAGAACGAGTGAGTGTGGCTTCAGCACAAACTTGTCTAGAAGGTTCTGTCCCTTTTTAAAGATGAGAAACCTTCACCGTATTAAGAAAAAGAGGATCGATTCACTCATCTAATAAAACTGCCGCATGAAATGCAGTTGGGCTGGCGGAGCAGTGTGTTGTGGAGCGCAAGAGCACATAGAAGCGTGTGGCCGGCTTCGCATGCTAATAGTGTGGTGCTCAAGAGCGGTTTTTGAAAGGATCTAGAAAGGGAAGAGTACAAAGATGAGCGAGGGCTAACCTCGTGCAAAAAATTGGAATGGAAGGACAATTGACTATTTGGACAGAAGATTGAGAATGGACAGAATGGACAGAATGAGAAAAGGAGGGAGCGAACAAACAAACTGCTACCTGAACGGCGAGGGGGCAGAACATCCGCTCGTTTGGAGACCCACGTGAGAATTCGTGAGGCGAAATTTGTAGCAATTTGGACGACTTTGACGCCTATTATTGGGGCCCAAATTCGAAGTCGGATCAGTCGGATCAGCTGATCCTTTTAATTTGCTCTACTTCAAAGTGTGACCAAATGATAGGCTCCAGAGTCGTCCATATCACCACGATTTTCGCCGCCCAATTTTCCGCGTGCTTCTCCGAATGGGCGGATGTACCCACATTCGAACGTCGTGCTGCGTTTGCGCACTCGATCGCGTGCAGTTGTGCGCTTCGGGGAGGAAATTTGAACTTTCAATTGAGGATAGCGTTGATTGCCCCCAAAATCTGTGTAACTCGTCGTGGGGATTCGGGTAGAAATACCATCACCACACAAAAAAGCGTGAACACACATTTGAGCTTAGTGATCCATAAGCATATTTTCACCGAACTCCCCCACACACTAAACTTTTTATCCCATGAAATTTCGTGTTTGTTGTTGCGCGTAACAAACGCAACCAACGCAAAGGCACTGTGAAAGTAGTACAGGCTCACCCACCGTAAGAGCATCACCCGCCTCCAAATTTTCGCTGAAGGTTTTCTTCAACACTGCTTTCTTCTTGCCCATCGTTCGATCGTTACCATTAGAATGGTGTGTGTCGTGATAATCTGGAAGGATCCAGTTGGAAAAGATCAGCGGATAAGCACACCACACAGCAATTTCAAAGCATATCGAATGCTATCGGCATGAACATGAGGAAAAAAGTGAGTGATAAAGGATAAGACTTGTAATACCGCATCCGCACAATTAAGAAAAGCCTTTGTTTTATTAAAATCCCGGACAACTCGGCCAGGAACTAACAAACTCGGCTGAAATCCATTGCTGCTTGCCACGCAACACTAACAAGTTGGAACCAAATTAGACCTGTCAGTTCATGTGAAAACATGTTAGGATATCCCTGAGATTACTCGTTGAAAACGATAGACGATCAAGAGTAAGCCACGAACTTCTCCCATCCTTAGGACACGATTGGATCATTGGATCAGCGGTGAAAATGTAGTAGAGGGGGAGGGGGACACCGCTCTTTTCCACATTGGGCGCTAGAACGCAGCGGAAGGACAGGTAGCCGACTTCGCGAGCCCATATTGGTACTCAGGAGCGTGCCCTTGGCAGAGAGAAATAACTTTTCTTCAAATATGTCTTCGAAGAAGAAGCATCGGGTTGGTGAGTCAATTGAATGTTCAATTTTTACTTCACCAGTCGAGTCGCCCAGCTAACGCCGGGCTTTCCTCCTCCTTATGATAGAGTTATTATAATCGGCAAACGGCTCTTCCTTCTTTGGAACGAGTATTACATTTCGGTAAGGGAAATTTGATAGGGACTTGCAGGGCATTCAAGTAGTATGCCGATGCTTAAGCCCATAATTAGAAGTCTCTATCTGCTGCAGTTCATCTCGAAAATAATGACCCATTTAAGGTTCAACTGGCCGAATTCAATACATTCACTCACGCTATACCCCTTGTGGGCGGAGTCCAGCCCTGCCACCCATCATCAGTGTTCCATCTTGCCTTCTGTACTCCTACCCAAGTCTAGCGCTCTAGCTTCAAATTGGAACTTTTTGCTAAAGTCCACAAGCGTGGGAGGAGTTCGTCCTGCCACCCATCATCAGTGTTCCCATATTGATTCCTATACTTCAACCGAATTTTTGTGCTCTAGGTTCTACTTAATATTTTTTGAAAGCGCCCCGCCTCTTGTGGGCGGTGTCTACCCATATCGCCTAAAGACAATGTTCCCATCTTGCTCTGTATTCCTACCAAATTTGAACTCTTACAGGAGCCCCGGAATTACGAATTTCCGCTCGAACACTTTTTCTTCTCTCACAGGAACCACGCCCCTGTGAGCGAAGTTCGGTCCTGCCACCCACTATAAGTGTTTCAGTGTGCCGTATGACCTAGTTTCGCCGACGATAGAATCGCTCGTTTCCGCTCTCAACAATCATATGATAAAATTTTATGCTGTCATCACTGTGCGAATCCATCTTTCTTGATGGCACATTTCACGATAACTTTGAGGTGCCGTTTTCAGGTGAAAAAGCGAAAGTGTTGATGTAGAAGAGTACATCGATGGCGAAGGAAGCGAGAAAATCCGCCTACTTCAAGGCTTTCTAATTGTAGCGGAAGTGGAGGTTGTACGAGATCACCGTGACGAGCATGGCACGTAAGGGTATTTGGACGAAATTCAACTTGTTCCGATTGCGCAAAAAGTTGACTACACCAAATTGCTCGAAACTGCCTTTCACAGAGGCCATTGATTATGGAAAGCTGTTAAAACTTCCTACATTGGAGTCTCTTGAGAAAGCGCATCCTCTGCAGTGCCGTTGAAACTCTTCCACTATTGGTGTGGCATTCACACCCAGATGGACGAGTTTCAACGGCTCTGTCAAGGCTGCGCGTTTTTCTAGGTAATAACGGGAGGCATGATATAAGGGAGAGCCTAGAATTCACACTATAGGGAAATCTCAAAACCATTTTTATAGCAAACTGTGCCTTTAACAGTTCGGGAGAATACTTACGCACGTTGACATACAGCATGTACATTCTGCCCAACTTGACCTCCCCACCGACCACTTCCAAATTTATCGATTCAGATGAAGCGGCAATGTAACAGAGCATATAATCGATTGCGCATTGGTGATGTCAGAGGTACGGTTCACGAAAAAATCATCCTCGAGATTTTTCTTCAGGATGAGCCTTTGGCCTCAAAAATAGTATATGGCATGTCAGATCGAAAAACCATCTAGAAAGGGATTGATAAGACTCCAAAAGCGGCCTAGCCGACGCATGCATCCTCGGTACCAGGCTCGTCTGGGAGGATGAAAGCACTGACTTGTACATCGGCTGGCCACCGCAATTCATTGTAGGCCACATACGCATTCAATACGCCACTACGATTCTGAATGGAAGTCGAGTGCGGGGTGCATTCTTCAGACGGAATGGATTAACGCCACAAGATTTTATCCTTTTATGCGTCCAAAAAAGACCATATTACGACAGGTTTGTTGAGAATACACCATTCACAATGGAACACACATGCCGAAAACTCGGACAACTAGTCGTGACCTGTGGCGAAAGCGGGAAGCAATTCCTGGCATTTTTTAGTCGGCTCACTTTAACAGCTCAAGTATGGCACAAAACCGGCAGCTAATCTAAGTAACCGGTCCACTTCGCTGCTGTCGTGAGAATCTTGTACAACTCTCTTTTTACTGCTTTCTTGATGCCCTTTTCTCTAATTCCGCCGATTTTCGCCCTTTATTCGTCGCCTTTGCGCTATTCCGCGCCGTAACTTTCCTCTAGGATCTGTAAGCCTGTAAGCGAGAGAGTTCTCACGGCGTTGTGGAGGCTGCGGAGGGTGCTCCATTCGCACCGGGACGTGCACGTTGCAAGCAGGCAATTTATTACAGCCCGCTGTACGCACACACATTCAGAGAGCTCGTCCAAACTCCCCTTTCATGCAGCTTTTGACGTCACTTTCTTCTCCAACGCCTAACTTTACTACTTTCTTTGAAGATTCGTGTTTCTATGAATACACAGATTTCCGCACTTTCCTTGCCACCTTTGCATTAATGTAGTCTATCACTTCCATTCTCACCCTAAAGTTATCTTGAACTGCTCTTTTGGGTGCTCGCCTGGGAATGGTCTTATTCCACGCTTCAAGCTGGTGTTTGATTCGAAGCGAGAACCGTTACGGCCATATCTGGGATCCATTCTTCACCGCAAGCAAAACTATCAGTTGCAACTTCTTTGATCTCGCTTTTGTAGAGTGGCATGAGGGCATAGTAACAATTGTAACCCATATTTCTGTGTCGTTGTTCTCATGATATGACTCCTAACAGCTTGATTTTTCGGCAACTATATTCCCCTTAGCAGGCTGAAAGCATGGCACAGTGGGTGTGAAGGGCAGCGCCAAACGATAGTTTCTGCGTAAGGACTATCTTATGTAATTGTTCCTACACCGTCTAGCTCATTGTACCGGATCAGTATCTAAATAGGAATCTAGACTACATGAGAAGTTTTTAATGATTGCAGGATGGCTTGCCTAACTGCAAAAAGATGTGTTCTACAATTTATTATCCCCGTCTATAAAGTAGTAAAGTAACGTCTCTTGCGTTTATTAATCTCGTCTGAGGGATGCGCCCTCCACTCGACTTCCATTTAGAATCGTAGTGGCGTAAAGAGTACGTATGTGGCCTATACAATGACTCGCGGTGGCCAGCCGATGTACAAGTCAGGGCTTTTATTCTCCCAGACCAGTCTGGTACCAATTCACCGACCCCGGAGGGATGGAGGGCTTGGTTGGCCTAGGCCAGCACCAATCCGGGATTCGAACCCCTGACCGCGCGTGTGAGATAGTGCGCTACGTGCCACTACACCACCTCCGCCCCTCCTTGCCTACAAATAGATGTATTCATTGATGTTAAGAAATATTGTCTTTTGGGATGCGTCACCACATTCAGGATCGTAATGACGGTTTGAATGTGTATGTGCCCTTTAAGTGACTTACAAGGCCATATGGGCAGAGGTGGTGTATCGGCAACTGGCACACTATCACACAAGCACAGCCACGGATTCGAATTCCAGATCGATAGCCTAGGCCAACCAAGCCTTCCATCCCTCCCGGGTCATTTTTACCAGGCTCGTCTGGGAGGATAGAAGCATTGACCTGTATATCAGCCGACCACCACAAGTCATTGTATAGACCACATACGCATTCAAACCACCACTACGTTTCTGACTGTACGGGGGCGCTTCAAAGGGGATTAATTGTTGCCCACAGACTTTATTCCATATCCTTTATGAGGCCGGAACAACAACCTTTGACTTTTGGCCCTAGCTATGCTTACTAAGCTACTCTAATCACACCTCCAGGTTGAATTATGTGGTTGAGCGGTTTGGACGAGTAGCCCAACACACAAATTGTGTGTCACGGGCGAACTTGAGCTGGTCGCTAGAGTCGCTATACACCGACGGCAAATTGGCCCTGCCATACACCCGCTTTTAACAGTGGACACCTTTAGTGAGCGTCCATAGAGTTTGGGGTGCAGCGCAGGGGTTAAATATGCACCTCAAAAATAGTTCTCTTTCAGCTCCTTCTAAGGGGCCTGACCATAGAGACTTGAACAGCACGGGATGCTCGCCGCTAGCGAAACGTAGGCATGATTTCGAGAACAAGCTGAAAGGAAGGGTAGGGTGCGCAGTACATGGGTAAGCTTTGGTGAATTGGACTCAAGACAGCTAACAAATACCCTCCATGTGCTTGGGTGAGTAGTCGAGGCTTCGAATTTTTTGGCCGATACCTAATAACACATTACTTAGCAGAACCACTTTGGCAAGGACGATCAAGATGAGTGAAACATGCCGCGGAGTCATAGCTATACACATCAGATCTGATGAGTGGTTGAGCTGGGATGGGGAATGGCTCGGCACGTTTTGTTTTATTTCTAAACGATGCGTGACGGATACACAACAGGCATATAATGGAAGCAGTAGTGGGCGAACCTAGTCTTCGCGATTCTTCGATTTTGTACCGCGATGTAAGGTCGAACACACTTAACACTGCATCTCAATAGAAGCAGATACAACACTTCGATAAGTGTGTAATACCTGTATTTGCATACCCGATATTTATTTCTCTTGTGCCCTACGACAGAAGTCAGGCTAATAAAAGTTCAGAGCTCGATGAGCTTAGTTGGCTTCTGTACTTCTTGAGACTTGGCTGCTCACCAATAGCTGCAGTCAAGCCATCGAAGATCTCATCTTGTTCGTCAAGAAAGCGCTCGACATCGTCTATGAATACAGAAATAGCTTCACGGTAGTTGTGATGTCCAATCGAGGCCTCCTGAAATCAAGTGTCATAGGAGTCGTTAAAATTTTCACAACAGTGTTGAATAGCACACAGCGAACTGAAGGACAAAACTTGCTGAATCACCCCGCAGTGTGCATGAATAGACCAACTGTAATGCGTCTATCGCAAATGAATTTTACACAGTACGGTTTTTGCTATTTTAGAAAATCAAATGCAAAAGTCTCATAATATGAAAGACAAGTGCGTGACGAACTATTATTTGAAGGGAGCCATTGTTAAGCATGATTTTATGATCTGAGGTTATCTTGTGGTACAAAAGAGTTAAAGTCACAGTCCACGATAATTTTGAGGTAGTCATTCTAAGTCGAAAAGCGGAAGGGTAGGGTGGGAGTAGTTCATCGGTAGTGAAAAAGCGAGAAAATTTGCCGTCCTCTAGAAAAATAGGGCTCCTCAAATTCAGGAAAAATAGAGGTTGGACGAGATTACCACAACGGAAATAACATGGTAGGGGTGTTCGGACGAGATTTCAGTTGTTGCAATTGCGCAAAGAACTGACTACATCAAACCAGAACCATACAGGATTACCTCCCACTGTCAGTATGGGTCGTGACAAGCTGTTTTATCTCCCTACACTGGCTTTCTTACGATTGGCACAGCCTCTACAATGCCGGTGAAACTCGTCCGAGGATACACATGGTACAATCCTTGAGCTTTTAGAACGCCCTATCTGAATCGTTTTCAGGTATGACACCGACACAGACGGCGTTCGAGGGTCCTACAAATTCATTCTAGTAACATTTACCAAAAGTCATTGAACTGTGTCCTTAAGTAAATTCAAACTCATTCTGGGAAAGAAAATAAATTTCGACAGTGAGGAGGAGTAACCTCGTAGTGGAAGCTGAAGGTGGAGGCAAGCAGCAAACGCACTGTTATGAATGGGCCTTGCACTACACCTGCACGTGACGATTGAAAAAAGATTTCGACTGCTGGTTGGCCGCGAAGCAATCTAAGGCACTCATAGGCAAGTAGAAGAGATGGTATCGCGCGCAGAACACGAATGCTACTGATTTGCCGGAGGCACTCGTCTTTGGCGCTTGCCTACTACATGTTCGACAGATGCAACGTTAGTCTCCTTCAGAAAAGGCCTGATTTAGTTGATAACGAACTGCAAGACGTCCCTGCGTGAAAGCTGGGCTTGTGTCGCCTCCTCTGCCAACAGATGAGCCTGTCAGGCTAGCTCCTATAGGGACGGAATTAACCTCCATGGCAGACGGTGGTGCATTTATTTGTGAAGGTTTGGTACACCGACTGTCGACAGGCTTTTTCAATAGTTTTTCTCACGACCCCAAGACTGATATCTAGACCGCCGACTAATAGTGCACCAATATCAAAAAGTAAATTTGGAGGGTAATAACCTAACACGATCAAGAATAGTGTAGACCGACTAAGCTGCAAGGAGCGAAATCCGGATTGAAGATGTCACCCAAGGAAAAGATTGATTAATCCTGCATTTGCTTTATGACGGAAAATCCGGAAAAAACTCATATGAAGGCTAGGTGCACTAGTAATAATTAATATTCATTTCGGTGACCTGAAAAGGATTAAGGATAAAGTTTTGAGACGTTAATCAATCCCGTCCGAGGGGTGCGCCCACGCATTCGACTTCCATTTAGAATCGTAGTTACGTGTTGAATGCGTATGTGGCCAATACAATAACTTGAAATGGTCAGTCGATGTACAAGTCAGTGCTTTTATCTTCCCAGACTACTCTGGTACCAGTTAGCCGACTGCTCATCAGATGCACTGGATTCACATCGCGAGAGAAGAATTGGCTCATTCATTGGCCACCAAGGCTGGCATTAAGCCTCACGATATTATTCGAATTGTAGGCTGAGCCATGCTTATCCAATGACTGTTCATATGAGTTTTTTGGAGGGCGGGGGTGGTGTAGTGGGAAGTGACGCACTATTTCGGTCAGGGGTTCGAATCCCGATCGATATCCGCCTAGTCCAACCAAGCCTTCCATCCCTCCGGGGTAGGTGAATTGGTACCAGACTCGTCTGGGAGGATAAAAGCACTGACTTGTACATCGGCTGGCCACCGCAAGTCATTGTAAAGGCCGCTTACGCACTCATTACGCCACTACGATTCTGAATGGAAGTCGAGTGCGGCGGCGCACCCCTCCGACGGGATTGATTGCCGCCAAAGACTTTGTTTTAGACTCTATGAGTTTTTTGGAATGACACAAGAGCGAAATTCTAAAAAAAGCAAATCAGCATAAATTCTTACAATCGAGTCTTTCTCGATTCCGTCAACCCTCTCTACCTTTCTCAACATGTGATCGTAACGGGGAATGTAGTAGGATGGTTCACATGGCTCACATGGGTGGAGCGATTTGTAATTGAGATTTGCCTGTGCCTTGTGTTTGTGCTTGTTGGTTTGATTAAAATAACCAGTACGACATACTTCAAAGTTAATGTTTTAATGAAATGACGCCATCATTAGTCTGAGAGCTCAAATCCTGGAGCAGATCTCTTTAAGCTCCTCAAAACAACAAGCAGAATCAGCAGAAATTTTATTTCCTAGTCGCCAGATTTAAGTTCGATAGCATTTGAATTATCATTTTCATCTCAATATAATCGATATACCCACCAAAACAAAATGTACAACATAGCTACCAAATACCCATGTTCGGCATCGATGGATGTCCTTCTTTGGATTGTAGAAATGATGACAATAAATACTAATAAAACACTTCCAATTAGATTGAATGACCAGTGTAATTTGCTGTTTACGGTCATGGTGGCACAGGGGTGGAGACTGAGCAATAGCGCCGGAGTGGAACAGCGACCGACCAGTTTCGAGCCGCTAATGGTGTCCTGGACGCCGTCGAATCACGTCTTTATCGGCCGCCTGCAATAACAGTTCACTTAGTCAGGCATGTCCGGTCCATGACCATGAAACACACTACACTTCATCGAACTAAAAAGTATTTCCAGGAAATCTAATGTTGGGAGACCCGACATGCCTACCTAAGTGAAAAGTCATTCCATCACATCGCGAATTCAAACGAGAACGCATCTGAGCCTCTTCTCCGGAATGCAGTAACCAACAAATGCAATAGGTTCTATCAACTCCGCCTTCACCAATGGCATGTGGCAATAGATTCCCAACACTGTCCCTCTCCTTTCTACACAATTCAAACGATCATTTCACTGCCAAAAATGCAAAAGGAACTGAGGGTGTGACAAGACTGACTGTTTGACTGTTGGAGAGCGACCGCTCTTTATCTATGCAGCCAACCCTATCACCCCATCATCACTTTTTCTAAACGAATTCTCTGAGGAAATATGAGAGTTTCTCTAGATATGCTCGCTTTTCCATCGTTTCCTGTCCACTAATCAGTCTTGGCATCTTTTCAGAGCTAACAATGCTAAAGATAGAGGTAAATCACTTATAGTTCCTTGACATGCGTTCAATGAAGCATTTAAAACAAATCTTTTTTGATTTACGACATGATGAGGAGGCTGGCGTGAGCCCAAGCTTCACATCGGTGACATAAGCTTGCCCAAATCACGCGGACCGTTGCGAATTAGTTAGCCAATTTTCGGGAAAATTCCAAAACCACCTCCCTCCCGCATCAACATTATCACAGTTTGAATTCGGATACAATACATTCCCTCAGAGTGCCTAACATAGCTCAGCAGTATCGTAAGGGATTTCTAGTGAATGACCACACATAACAAGAATTATAATTCGACCCGAACGTCCCTAATAATGGAATGAAGAATTAAGCGCTCTATCACAAGGAGCAAGTAATGGCGTAATTTGAAACAGCTCCTAGGCTTGAGTGACTCAACTGAATGCGGTCAATTCGGGAACTTAGAAGTCGACGAAGTGCAGTGCTTTCTAAGTGAAGAAATAAAAAATTGGGGAGCTTACCTGCTGCGAAACATAAGCATTCGGAGATGGAGGCACAGATTCTTCTACCCGTCTGGAGCTTTGCGATACATCTTCCTCCGAAATAGCTGCTGACGGAGGTCGCGATCTCGTTTCACCAGAAGAAGTCAACTTTTGACGGCGAGCTGCTAGACGAGCTCGGAGCTGTTCATACGAGCGGGTGATGGCAACCTTCTCCTACAAACGAAGTATCAGAAAAAGAATTTCCTAAGTGACTGCCCTCGCAATAGCATCCCCAGAAGTGGTTGGACATCGGAAGGAAGACCTACATGATTCAATTTCATTCACTTAAAGCTCCTGTCCTCACCTCTTCTGTACCTTCCCTCCCCTCACCAATGTGAAGGTTGTTGAATTTGTTTATGGTGAAGGTGGTTAAATTTGTTTGTGGTGAAACTGGCGTTTACCTGGGCTGAGACTTGCAGACGGGATTCCGCGTCCTGAAGTCGAGTGCGCAGCTCATTCCTCTCAGCCGTCAGCATGTTCAGTTGATTGCTCTGAAAACAGGTGCAATTACCAGAAAACATACAAAGCTTAATGGATATAGACCGAATAATCCAGGAGAATTAGAAGGGATGGGAACTCACAAGTTTGGACATTTCTTCAGTATCGTGGTTGGAAGAAGATGCCGTCGAGGTACTAAAACTCAAAGGGTTCCCACATTTCAAAGCATAGAGTTAAGTAATTGCGGACACTTCTACCTCTGCTGTCTTAAGCGTTCCTCAAGTTCTTTTCGTTCCCTTTCCATCATCTTCACTTTGTTCTCTGCTTCTCCAAGACGGTCATTGCTCCTTCGCATTTTCTCAACTTCTTCCTCAAGTTCCAATCTTTCCCTTTCCAACTGATTGACAACGTTTTGTAATCGCTCAGCTTCCTTTTGATAGCTAAATCAAATTTTTAATGAGTTGGAAAATCTTTGGGAACGACTTCCCATTCCAGGATATCAGGAATTAAAGCATATAGTTCAACTAACTTTTCCGCCTGGAGACCGTACTCGTCAACTGAGTCGAGAAGTCGAGCCTCGCTATCCTTCAGCAGGGAGTTTTGCAATTCCTTCTCTTCAAGTTCTCGTCGTACTTCACTGAGTATCTTCTCCAACCGCTCCCACTGAGAAGCATTTCCGTGGACCCCGTCGTCGGAACTAGGTCCCTTTTGCTGGAAATTTGCAGTTATGCGAACCATTGCTCTTCTATGTATCTACAGGGTAAATCAGTGGAAGGATCTGTGTGCCCCTCTGATGGCACTGCTCTGGCCCTCTACTGACAGTTTACTACCCACTGATGTCTTAAAGGCACAGTTCACGATAATTTTGGGTAATCCAGATTATTATGAAAAATGGATGGAAGACAAGTTCGAAACTAGTGCGACTGAGGTGAAGAAACTGCGTGCATCCGTGTTTTCAAAGTGATAAAAGGCTTAGATGAAATCGTAAAAAAGGGGGCTGGACGAGAAGAAGACCAGAAAAATGAAGAAGAATGGTGTTCTGACGAGAAATACAATGTGTGTCATTGCGCACACGTGAGTCCTGGTGCGAATAGCTGAACACAGTGAGCAAAAAAGTACCTTAAAATTCATTCACTTATAAGCATAAATTAACAAAAAAAGCTAGTGACGGCAGAAATAGCCTAGCCTTTTCAGCCTCTATGGGTAGAAAATTAAATTAGGGATCGCGTCAGCAAAAAAAATAGAGGAAAAAAGAATGGGAGAAAAACATCGCCTCATCACTCGGCGATTAGCTGTTTGTGCGTGGGTTTTAGAACGAATGATAGCAATCTATATTGTCTCGACACTAGTCTAACGTGACACCGATCGAGGGGCGGGAAAGCGAACTACGGCAGCAACGGGGCTTCCACTATGCCCTAAGCACCGAGATTGTGTGAGCGAGAGGGTCCCTTCTACATACCACCCACGGGTGGCGCTGAGTATTCCTGGAGAAAGAATTCAGTAACCTGTTTCATTGTGAACGGTGCCTTTAACTCCATTCCCTTGTATATGAACTCAAACCGCATAGCTGTAGTAAACTAAAGCCTATTTTAAAACGAGTGGAAGAGTAAGGTTAAGAACTAGCGCAACAACTCTGGGAGAAGCTGGCCAGCTACTTACTAGGAAGGCGAAAAAAAGTCTTCTGGCCGAGTCTAACCAAAGAAGCCTAATTGAGAGAGCATAAAAAGTCCAGAGCGGAATATCTGCGACGAATACTTCATCTAACAATTAGGCAATTTACCTGACAATGCGATAGCGTCTCCTGCAGCTGACGCTGCAATTCATTCAGCTCGCCCTCTGCTTTTCTTAAGCGTTCAAGTAATGCAGAATTTTCTGCCTCAACAGCCTGAAATTGAAATAAGTAAGACCAATATGAAAGCCATGAATGCACCGCTCTGCCTCGCAACTGGTCAACTACATACCTTGAGCGCTATCTGGGCGTCCTCGCAACGTTTCTTGGCTTCCTCATGCAAACCCGTGAGTTCGGTATTATTTGCTTTCTGCAGCTGCAGTTCGATCTTCAGATCGTCGCATTTCATCTCACACGCCATCAGTTGCTCTTCCAGACGGATCTTCTCGTTTTCCGCGCTAGAGAGCTCGTTTTGGATTCTTCGCCGCTCTTCGCACAAGGTCTCAAGTTCCGACTCGCTCCGTTGATGCTCGGCTTCTACCAGTTCTGTTCGCGAAGCTATAGTTTTCCGAAGACGCTCATTCTCAGAACTCAATTCATTGAGCTGAATAAGCTGCTTTTCTGCAGATTCCATCCCATTGAGCAGCTTCTCTTGAAGATCATCAACCTGAAAATTAGTTCTTTCTCAGTAGAATGAGGCACACAGTTGACGCAAGAATTGCGTTATGCGTCTCAGCAAAAGGAGTTAATTCAGGCGTCTACTCCTCTTTTGTGTCAAAACTTTACCTGCTGAGATAGACAACTGGGAATCGAGGAATTGGTTGACTTCTTGTGGGGGTGGGAATGCATGATGAGCGAGCAGTTCATATTTCACTTGTAACGGTCACCTTTGGTAAACAATGAAACCACCAACTACGGGAAACGTAGTTTTCTGCAGTGACATCCGAGGCCCCGACAACTTCACCGGTGATCCTTCCCGATACTTTTCAAGCCCTGGACTTATACCCTATACTATTAATTGGAACCAGTGCTCCATTACGAGCTCGCTGTTTGTCTATTGTAACGGACACTAACCGAAGTATAACCAGATATAGAGACGTAAATGCACGTTCTGCCGATCATATGTAATGAAGAAATTACGTGACAACATCTACGAAAAACTTGCGGGTGTTATGTAAGCCGACAGAAGAAGATACTCACTTGACTTCTCAACGTTGCAGCAACCTGTCGTAAATTTTCAGCAAGTGCCTCAGCCTCTTCCCTTCGATGACGTTCTTCTTCCAACACCTTCTCCATCTGAAAGTGACCCTTCTTAATTTCACTTTTCCTAGTACTTACATTTACAGAAACAAACTTTTAACTTACATTTCTAGACGACTGCTCATCAGAAGTTGGTAGATCAGGATTTTTCTGAAATTTCCGCGTTATTTTTGTAAAAGAGTAAATGAATTATCACATCCCAACTAAGAAGCGGCAAATCATTATGAATTGCTCTTTCGATCTTGGGCGGAACCAGACAGAGCTGCAGCAGAGCTCCCATTTACTGATTCGGATTTGGGAGCACACAGAAAGTTGCGGCAGGAAAATTCTTTGTGATCTATAATAAAAATCACAAAATAGAACATCGGAATCACAGAGGCGGAGCCCACTACTGACTTAGGAGTGTTCAGCAGCTAGCTGCACTCCTCATAATTATCTCATATAATTAGAGGATGGCAAGAAAGCGACAGCAACATAATTATAATTATCCTTAAGGGGACTTAAGGAAGTACGAATTACGTTCCACCCCACCCGGCATTTAGCGCGTCAACTACTAATGAAAGCCCATTACTACAATGCATCCATCACACACTCGAAAAGGATAAACAATTCAAACAGTACTTGTAAATCAGATCTCTCAGGACCAACTGCCTGAAGACGTTCTCGCAACATCGCCAATTCCTTTTCAGCATCCACCAGAGCACATACCTTCTGCTCGATCTGCAGCTCCAACTCGGCAATACGTTGATGAGCCTGTATACGAAGGTTCTCAGGAATGGGAAGCAACTGATAGTGAATGCATGCCGCGTTGCTTTCTAGAAAGATGGATATGCCCACCTCGAATTTTGACTGCTCCAGCTCCTCCTTTCCTTCGTCTGCACCACCATCTGCGTTATCCCATTCGTCACCCCATGCGTTTTCGGTTTTCGCTTCCAACTCAGAAATTCTGTTCACCAGACGTTGCTGTTCTTCACTATACACCTGAGCTTGTTTCTTCATCTGAAACATCTTACAATCATTCTTCAAAAGTAGCCAATAAATACAATGTAAAACAGCAGCTCCTGTCAATTTCAACCTCTCGAGAAGCGGGAACGGTGACATTCGAAAATGGGTCCAACTCTCGGTTCCCCTAACCGCAAATGTTCAGTATGGATAGCAGTAGTGAGATCTTGAAGATGGAGAAGTCCGGCATAAGCGTTATGATTGTGAGTGAGTGTAACTGTCAGCTATAGATCGTAGGTATTTACAGATATCCATTGCTGACCGTGAAAAATCCTTAACCGGTCCCATCGTATCCAACCGGTTAATCCTTAAGGAGGCTTCGTGACCCGACAATAGGTGATTCGTTTATGTGAATCGACATCAAAATCTACCGGTACTTGCCTGGAGAAGCTGGTGGTTATTCAGAGAGTGGATTCCGTGTTAATTTCTCTATTCAACTAGTGCACCCAAGGACGCTTGTGCGTCAGGCCTCCGAGGATACTGATACTTTTCGGCGACCCAAATGCAATTTGATCCAGCCAAACCCTTGCAATCGAGTATCTGGTAAGAAACAGAGAGAGTCATTTCCAATAGGTTGGCTTGTCACCCACTCTAGGATAACACTAAAAACTACTTTGCCAGATAACGGGATAATCAAAGCTAACTACACTCGGCATGACTAGCTTTTTGGAGCAAACCTTCTTCCCCACTCCCAGTCCCCCTCCTTCTTAACCCCCAGATCTTGGCAAATTACTAGGACAATACTGGTTTCGCGAACATGTAGGAGCATTAGATAGGACCGTTTGAAAGAAATCTATAAAATCCCGGGATCAACAATGCTGTTGTTCCCGAATTTCCTACTTACTACAGGCCAAAGTCTCTTCGCTTCAGGTTCCGTTTCCTATTAGTTCGGAGTCGAGGACCCGCTAACTTTCAGACACGAAGCCGTAAGATCGTCGCTAATCGAAATCATTCCGCTTCCTTTACAATTTATGGAGCGATCTCGCTATCAATAACATAAACAGGGATTATGGTCGCCTTGTTGAACACCTTTACGATAGCGCGAGTTCACAGGTCACCAGAAGCCGTTTTTCTCAGAATATTTCTGAGCTGATACACGAGTGTGAAATCACACAAAGTGCACGCAAGTACCAACGAACGTTGGACCTTATAAAGCTGAGAATAGAGGCGATAAATAATGACAAGAAAGAAAGAATAGCAGCAATATGGCCGAGGCCGCGGAGACTGGAGAGGGTATCTCCACGGTTTGCTTGAGCTTGCCAGCTACGAATTTTGATAGCTTGCCTTTCGACTGACGGAACCACTTAGTCACTGCCGTTCGAAAGCAACATCTGCACTTCTGAACACTTCACACGGTCATCCTGCAGAATTGGCAAAACCCTGGATGAAAACATGCCAAGCGAGGGCTTCGATTTTTGAAAGACCTCGAGCTCGATCGACATAGATGAGAGCCCATGTCAACCTGAGTGCTGGAGAGAAATTACAGGGATTACCATCTTGTTTGAACTTCCAGCCCCGCATTCGGAAACGTCATGAAACGGTTGAAATGGAAAGACACAGGTGTGGAAGGTCGACGACCGGTACTTACTCACCGTTTTTTTATGTTAAACATTGACCTGTCATGAGGGATGCTGGGCGAATTTACTAGTTCTTAAAGTAAGATAGAGGTTCAATTGAATCTAATAAAGACGATATTCATGAGGAACGGGCTCATTTCCGATGCTGCTGCTTTCGAACTGAACGAAACGAAATCTCCAAATTTTTCATGTAGGTCGAAGAGGGAGAACGTTCGTTGCGTGCGTCCGTGGAAAGTAGGTCACCCCGCCCACTTCGCGCGCGGCGCACCCAATGAGGTTTCAAGATGACATTCAAGATGACATTACAGTACCACCAACTGTCAAAGGAGCGAACGATATGCATTTGTCCGTGTTATCTTCTCTTTGGCTGACTGCCGTGGACGTAAATCGTATGCCCTACTGAGAACTGCGACATCTGTCAAGTATCGCGGGCTGATCCGCCGCATGCGACGGCTGCTGCGTGACCTAGTTTCGACGGACGCGCGCAACGAAGCGCACCCGTCAAAGAGCCAACACCGGTGACGACCAAGCTTCAAAGCTGAACGGAATGGAGCGAACCTGTAGAGAGCATTATATGTTGAAGATCGAGATAGTAAAGGCGATGAAGAATGTTCGACCTTGCGCCCAAATTTTTGGTTTTGCTGACCTTCTTAGATTGACATACACCTCAACAGCTAGAAAGAGCAGCATTTAATATCATTCATTGTGCTGTTTGACGTCTCCACCCAAAAGGCAATAACTGGATCTTAACGAACAGGAACACGTAGTACTCAGAAATATCGAGTCCAGAGAAAGAAAGAAGATCAGAGATGGTGCTTCGAACGTCAACTGATCGAAAACGTCATTTGAAAGCCATGAAAGCCAGAAAGAAAAACAAGTCACTTGATTTCGTCATGGTCTTTGACCAGGTCAGTTGTTGACTGAACGTCCTTCACTTTCTCAAACGGGGAGGTAATACCAGGACAGCCCCTAGCCCAGTGGCCTTCCTTATAAAACAGTGGGAAGAAAAGAATCCTTTGGTGTCCAAAGGGCACCAAATGACTCGCTACAGCGATAGATGGGGCGTTTGCTCAAGGATATGGATGATAAGCAGGATAACAGGCCAAACAAATGATCGAAGAGATCTTTTCAGTGAACTTTACCAACCTCTCTCAACTCCTTTTGGAGCGTGTTGACCTGCTCCGTGGCGTCCTCTAGCTCCTCTCGACAGGCATCAGCAGTACTCAGTTCTTCCTCCAGTGCTCTGATTCTGGTTTCCTGCGCTCGTATCGTCTCTTGCTGTTGACGCTCAATTGATTCCATTTCTGAAAGCCTGTCTCGCAAAGCAGATGTATCAACTGTGACTTCAGATTGGGCATCATCCCAGCCCCACTGCTGTTCTGGCTTGTCTCCGGCTGCGAACAACTCATCTTTTTCTCTCAAAAGTTGTTGCAGTGCCTGGAATTCTTTCACTACAGCACTCCGCTCAGCTGGGTTCAACTTCTGTTCGGTCAACTGCTTTCGAATTTTCTCCAGCTCTTCCTTCACTCTAGACAATTCACCGACGCTTCTGACGTGTTCTGCAGTGCTGCTCGACGCTTCCAATCCCCACTCGTCTTCGTTTGACTTCTCAGCTTGCTGCTCACGTGCCTTGCAGGCAGTACACAACTGACTGCCGTCATCATTGTCACTCTGAATAGAGACATCAGCTTGTTCCACTTCTCTCGAGCTGGGTTGTTTTTCAGCTTCCAATGCCTCCACTTTCTGCCTCTCGCTAATAAACTCCTCCTCTGTTTCTTGAAGCTTCTCCTCCACCTCAAGCAGCTGATCTTCCAAGCACATGATTCGCTCATTAAGCAGTTTTTCGACAGCATGCAGTCGTTCAACCTGGAGCATACATATATTCGTCAAAGTAGTAGAACTTGGCAAGGGGCGGAGATTTGTTCAACCAACCTCCTCCTGCAATCCAACAGATTCTTTCAAAGACTCCTCCAAACTTGTTGCTGCAGACAAGCACTCTGCAGGTCGGGACAGTGGCTGGAAGTATCCAATATTCTTCCAACACAATGAAGGCTACGCCTTAGCGCCTTATCTTTCATATGATGGCTTAGTCGGTACGATATGATTTTTTGCTAAAAAAGTTCTCATGCAAGTTACCTCAGGTTGTTCTCGTGCCTGTAGCAGCACATCGGCCTGCCGGCTGGACCTTTCCTTCTCAGAGGCAAATTCTTCCAGTTTCTGCTCTGTTTCGTTGAGAATGGATCTAACTTCTTCCAGTTGCCGTCTGAGTGACTCTTCATTGTTTCGCGACGCAGACAACTCGGCCTTAAGTATCACTATATCATAACTTACTAAAAAGACCTATTCAATTTCGTTGTTTAAATCGAAAACGAGTCCGAATCTGTTAATCAGCTACTGTTCCAATAACTGTGTTGCGGCGCGGTGGTAAGAATGGTTTCTGAGATTTCTCCTTGGCATGAACCTGTGACCCCCCAAGGATAGTACAGCAGATGCGTCGGTCGAAAAACAGCCTTTATTAGGCACATATAAACTCTTAAAACCGGCCTAGCTGACGGACACACCCAGAGGCGGACGAGTTTTCACGGTGTGGTAGAGACTGTAGAGTTTGAACCACCCGTGCTGGGACCAAAACGTTGCAGGCAGGCAGCTTATGAAGCCAGCTGTATGCAATGACATTTGGATAGCTCGCCCTAGAACTCCTTCCATGCAACTTTTATCGTCACATTCCCGTCAAAACCTTGACTTCACTACTTTCTTGAAGCCTTACGTTTATCTCAACCCATTTTTTCGATTTTTCGTCATTTTGCATTATTCAGGAGAAAGGAGCCCCAAATCTCTCAATACTGCTTAGCCTTCCAGCATAGTACACATTATATTTAGTAAGTTTATACCACTTATTTATATGACATCCACCTGAATGAGATTTGAGCCCGGAGTCACCTGGTTTCGACAGCGTGTGACCACCTCTGATCGTAAGAGGGATCATTTGCTGGTTTTACAGTAGAACTGCGAACATTTAATCTTACTAGGTATGAGTATACCTGCAAATCGCGAATTTTAACGTCCTGATCACTGGTGGTTGCTCTCTCCTCGTTCTCGTCCAGCTCGTTCTGCAAACGAACGTTGGTGTGCACCAGCTCGGCATTGGCACGGAAGAGCGCGTCGACGTCTGCTTGGCGTGTTGCCAACTTGGCAGCTAAAATGGCCAGCTCAATGCGTAGTCGCGATGTCGCCAGAGCTGCAATGGCGCTAGCTGTGTCACCGCCGTCATCTCGAACAAATGCACACACCAATGGCTGCACTAAAGCCCAAGCCAACACATATGAGCATGCTCGAACAAACGGACAGTGAGTTCACGCAGCGAACAGCACAGAAAGCCGAACAAAAAACGAAGGTGCAAGTGGGTGAATAGGCTGAGAAGCACATCAGGGTGGCGTGTTAGACGACGGTGACTCAGCCCCTTCCCAGCACCAGACTCCCGGAAATGAAATCACAAAATAATTCAATTGCACAAATATTGGGTTGAGCATTTTCTTACACATTACTTGTATAATTATTTTTAGATTCTTCTCCATACCACAATGGTTCTCCTCAGCTTCAAGCAACTAAGCAGTCACCACGCCCTTCATCCTAGACTAGGGAACATGGAAGTCAAAGTAGTCGGCAACCGTTCTACACATTTCATAAAATTTGGCGAGGGGCAAATGAGCGGTAACCAATATGGTGGTGCCTCACACTAGTTCACAGGTATTCGGTGGGCCTCCTTACAAGAGAGGTTGATACCTCGGTGTACAGTGTACTGTCTGTCAAGGCATAAGGGATCCATCCGAACTTCCCTGCTTAGGTACTGTGCCAACCTCTCCGCCCGCTTGACGGCAACGGAGCCTTGGGGTCCGGTATCTTCTCCCCGGAAATGGCGTTGCTTTCGCCGCACGTGATCGCGAGCAGTCGCTCGTTATGAAGGGGAAGGTTTGAATTCCTAGTGCAAGAATAGGGTAGCCGCCGCGTAAACTTGCCGCTTGCCGTGGGAATTCGGGGGGAATTTCCGGCACCCCGCAGCCTTGAATGGTGGGCGACGCCCCGAGCGTTATCCATCTTCAACACCAGGTCCCCTCTTGCAGTGATCATCCAAAATATGTGATGGCCCGGAGTTGCTCTTTAGAAGGTTGCATGGGGTAATACCTAATACCTAAGAGAAGCAAACACCCGTTATACTCTTTGAGGAGAAGCATCGAGAGTGTTTTCTAACTAGTAGTGACCCATCATGGGTACCAATCAATGATTGAAGTAGTAGACTGTCTAAAAAATCGTGCAAGAACTCTTTTATCAACCCAATACTTGAACGGATCCTTCAGAAAATCACGTAAATCATAGCAAAATCAATAAAGTGGAAGAAAACAGCCGTTAGTAAACGCAAGATCGATATTGTAGAGACCCAAAACATGGTATGTTCGTTGTGCTTCGATCCAAGTTAATAGCTGGGAAGAAAAGATGAAGTTGGAAGAAAAAAATGAAAAGCGCGAGGTCGAGCGCTGAGCGAGAAGCTCCTAGACGGACAGTGACAGGCGTAGATTCACCTTTAAGCATGCTTATTCGCTTGGAATGTGATGCCAGATACTCACGAGAAACAAAAGGAAAACCAGGTGAACAAACAGAACACTTGAATATACTCCCAATCTTTTGAGGAAGTTCAATTTCATGCTGTTAGGTTACCAGAAGCGATACCGATTTCCGATGATATTCTGAGTCCCTAATACTGTATAGAGCATGGAATTTGCTCGTGAGTATCGTGCTTCATCCAAGAGTGAAATCCAAAGACAAAAGGAGACGGAATGGTTTGGGGTAACATTCATGATTGCTACACGCCAAAAAAAGCTAGGAATGTTTTGCAGAATGATACGGAGCGATTAGCAGAGAATCCAGGACAGTGGTCATGCTCGAGGAAAATTATTTTTACCCCTTCTGAAGGACCCGCCTATGAATCGCTTCACAGCTATGACTATAAACCAGGCATGTACCGATTCATAGGAAGTTTCGAAAGAATGTATGTGACAAAACGCCCGAACACAGAATACTATGCGCTAGCTTAAATAAACGCACTCATTCACTATTTCATCTTGGCTTAGTTTTCAGCCATTCCGTATTACCTGAGCTTTTGGAAGAGCTTAGCCAGGAGAGCATTGAGGATGACGAATTTGTCGCCCATGAAGGCGGAGCAGATAGATTGCTCAAGAGGAGCAGAAATTTCAGTTTTGAGTGGCACTAAGCCATTTAGTGCTTTCATGAGAGAAAATGTAGGAAATGGAGAGATAAGAAAATTTGGAAAGCCTCAGTAAATTGACAGTGGTGTTTCTGAAGAGTTAAACTATCGCTACTAACATAGAAATTCAGATCTAACGATAGAAAAAAACTCTACGGAAGATTTTTTTAATCGTTGGGGCTGAATTTAGGATAGAGGAGGAAACTCTACGAGGTAGGAACAACTTCAAAACTGAAATCGTGAAGCAAACCAAAAGCTATCGAATCTATGGCCTCATGGCAACAACACCAATCCCGACAAAAGGTATGAAGCGAAAACAGTGCGAGATGATGAGAAAATATTCTGCTCTTGAACTCACCATCAGCTTCGGTGTTTCGCTCCACCAGCTGGTCGATAGCTGCTTGCAACTGCAAAAATGAAATGAGCCGCTGACAAGAATTGTTCTCAAAGAGCGATGCGGTTCGAATTGGACGAATCTACCGTTATCCTACCTTATTTCCATCTTTTATGTAATATGTAATATTGCTATTGCTATGTAATATTGCTTTCCATGGCAAATTATATAACAAAATAAGATCAAATTCCAAATTTCGAAATAGAAACCAGCAGGGGTTGTATAAAGTAAGTAAAATTAGTAGAGTCTGACAGACCTCTTCGGCTCGTCTATGCAGACTATTACATTCGTCTTTCTTCCATTCCAGTTCTCCTTCGAGCTGCTTCAGACGCGTCATCATATCTACAGTCTCACAACCAGCTTTCTGTGATTGCTCCTCAAGACATTTGAGTTGCTCGTTCAGTACTTCGTTCGTTCGTCGATGTTCAGCTATTGCCAAGTGGTGCTGCTCAAGCTGAAATTCAAGATGAGTTCGAGCTCGTCGCTACAAGAGCACAGGAACGAAGCCTACTTCACAAGTAAGGTTTAAGATCCCAACTTTGCAAAAAGATATGATACAGAATTTACTTTGCATGGAATATTATTGGGTTGTTCGAAAGTGATATTTATGATTTTTGGGAACGATTTTCACAAATGTTCGTTTCGGAAGCTTTTCAGATATCAAACGCTTTTTGTTCGGTATGTAATACAATATTTTTTTACTGAACAACTATCATTCCCATTCGTAATTTCAGTGCCAACATGGAGTATCATATGGAGATGTTCGGTACATTTTACTTTTTTACTTTTGTCGTGGCCAAAAAAGCTCCCTGTGTTTTCCATGATATAGGGCAACTTTCTATTCCAGCAATTTTTCCCATTGCATTCTTCCCACTTCCCATTGTGGGCCCACAGTAGGCATGGATGGCCATCTTTTGACGGCATTGACCAAACCGATGTTAACAATGCCAAAGGCTACTGAAAAGACGAGCGCATTCACTGGAATAGTTAGCGGAAATACCGAAAAACTTGGACCAGTAAAAATTGTTTGGGGGACAGCTCTATCATCGCCCCCTTCGCAGAAAGAAGAAGAAAGAGGAAGAAAGTCAACATCATCAGTTACAACCTATAGAACCACCACTATTGCTTACTATATGTAAGACTCGCTTCTATCTGTCTGTCTATCTGTTTCGAAATCATGTATTCCTGAAGAAGCACCTCTAGAGTTTTGGTCAAGTTAGGGATGGTTGGGTCCTGGAAGAGATCGATGACGCAGATGAGCTCAGGGGAACTCTGCTCCAACAGGCGGAAGACACACCGGAACTAGCGGTGCTCGGAGAAAATTTCATAATTCTGTTCCAGAAGAGCCTAAAAAGCGGAAAAAGATATAAAGATAGGAAATGGGTCAGCAAATCATATGAAAGGGAGTCATTCGTGGTTGGAGAAGTTTCTCAATGTGGGCGCTCCTTTCTAGATCGACTCATAACCCTTCCCAGCCGACACCAGATTCCTGTGGGATCACGCTCAGCTCACAAAATTCATAACACTGTTGGATGCGTCCATTGCTTATGTGGGAGTCCAAATGGTATAACTATACTTCGTGAGTTCTACAACAACTTCACATCAAGGGATGTGTGTTTCATCCGCATTGTACCAAGGAATGGTTTTCATCGTGAAGAGAGGGGAGCGATACTACATATATTGTCTAAATATTCTCTGCCGCCCTCGTGAAAATTATCCGGCATTTGGAGGGGAAAGCATGGGATTGAAGTCGGCAGCCAGCACTTACGTCACCTCCGCTTTACAGGCCATGCTTACAACACCGAATATCAAGCAAGCAGATTGAATGCTGCATGAACTTGACAACGTTTGTGGAAGCATTGATTTTTGCGACTGAATAAAAGAAGAAGACAAGCATCAATGACATAATGTTTTCCGATGCTCTTTTTAGGCTCAGTAACAGGAACATCTCTGGATGCTCTAGCTTCATGTATCTGGGTTGAGAAACCGGTATGATGAATGACTTCGCTACGGGCCTAAGCAGAAGGGAAGAAATTAGCGGCTTTGGGAGCATTTTGCACTGTTGACAATGAAAAATGCAAAGAACATTCGACTGCATACCAGTCTTTTAGACACTGTGCTCCTTCCTGCCAAGCCCTCCGTGAGTTTGTCATAGACTACATTGAACGCGACTATCCCATATATGCATATGAAGTAACCTAATTCTATTGTTCAACTCGAAGCTGTTCTCAGGGTAGGCGCTAGGTCCTTCCATAACTATGTTCGACTTGATGAATACGTAAGCATCGCTTCTACAAAATCAGACTTGGACTTATTATTGATGAAAAGCAGGTCATTCAGTTTCCTAATGATAAACCTCCTAGTATATGTTGGAAGCATGAGTTGACCTCAGTAAAGATGTTTGTCAGTGAAAAGAAGCCAGCTATTCAGACAGCTGCAAACAATAGACTGCAGGAATGAATTCGAAGACTTTAGGAAACCTCCGTAATAAGGATGCGTGAGCAGGAAAATGACGTTTCGCTTCAAGAAGGAGCATTTACAGGAAGACTCTCGAAATGATTAGGAAGCTCCAGAATAATTGCAAATAAAATGAGCAAATGTGACGCATCTGAATGGAATGGACAATAGAAATAATTCATTCGCTTTCGCACTCGGCACAGATTTCCTAAAAAGCATTCTCTATAAAGGGTCGGCACCCATCTGCGACGTCTGGTTTCAATGGAACATCTCTTTGAAGGCAGTCAAAACGTAAACTCAACAAATATGAAGTAGCATATCAATTGCACAGCACAACCACACGATAACCCATCAAAATCTCCTTTCGAGGGAGAGCTGTTCTTACCTCAACAAGTTTCTCTCGCAACACTTTCTGAATCAGGAGAACTTTTCCGTGAAGGCTCAGACCGTCATCCACATTCAGATGCAGCTCCTGAATCCTCTCTTTGAACTCGAAATCTTTTTCGCTTACAATATATATATACAAATGCTCAAAATACTCACGGAAATCATTGTATTCACCACGTGTTCAACATTTTTGTCTTGCGTAGAAGAGCTAGCAGCCTGAAATATTCCAGCTCTGAAAGATCTATTGGGATCACTTTTCATTTGAAAAACTATTTCTTTGAAGTGAGAGGCATTTCCCACTCTGAAATGCTATCTGTTGATATTGTGAAAATTTGAATGCTGAAAATTAAAAATGATAACTAAATATTACCCCATCAACATGCGGTGAAATAACTGTGCCACGAATATATTATGAGTCTGTTGTTGTCTTGAACTCTTCACGAGGTTTTTAAATAACCTTTATTAGGCTGACGTTTCGGCGGAATCGCCTTCTTCAGAACCTCGTGAAGAGTTCAAGACAACAACAGACTCATAATATAATCATGCCGAGGTTCATAGAAAGCCGTACATGGAACCTACTTCGCGATGTGCCACGAATGACCAGAACACAATAAAAAATGATCTAGGCAGCTCCCTGTAGGGTAGAAACCAAAAGTAACAATCCAGAATCAGTGGAACGAGTCGGTTCCTTTTCCTGTTGATTTCAGCGAATAAGTGAGGTTTGGAAGTTGGTCACAAAACATTGATCATCACCGTCACTGTCACCGTACTCGCTGAAGTATTGCGAGATGCCATTACTTTTGTGTCCACAAATCGCCAACCTTGCGAGGCTTCCGGCAGGGTGGAACAGATATGGTAATTCAAGTCTTAGGCAACGAGGGCGTTCCTGCGCAATAAGGATGGTTTTCATTCTCTACAATAACTTCGCGACCATTAAGTCGTAAGCCAACCCTTGTAAAAAGATAGGTTTACGTGGAACCTGACGAATTCGATGTTCATAAGAAACGGATTGATCCCCATGAGGAGAATCTCTAAACGGAGCGAATATCTCTGAATTTTCTAGCTACGTGTATCTGAGTCGAGAAGTTCAGATCGTGGATGATCTTCTCGCTCAGCAGCTGAGCATAAGGAAACGAACAGCCTGAGGGAGCATAGGAGACATCGAGAGAGTAGCGAATAGGACAAGGAACACTCGGCTCCGCGCTCTTTTTCGAAAGCGCAGGTCGTCCTGCTCTGATATGCGTCTCAAAGACTGGGATTCTACGTGGATGAGCATGCAGTCAGCGTCATTGACCCCGTTGGAGATAGGAGGAAGCTCCGAATTTTCTAGTACAAGCAAGTGAAGACAGGAACTTGGAGTTTGGAACATCGTCAACGAACGAGGACCAGGGATGCAGTTGCGGGCAACAATGAATAGAAGTGGGCCAGACACGTTATGCGATATCATAATATCGCATAACGTGTCTGGCCCCTATGACGACCGTTAAACCAGTGCGCATACTGACGCGATTCCTCAAGACGTCAAACGAATGCCATGATGACCGCTAGCGCGGTGGTCAGACCTTTTCACGAAAATCTGAATGAAAGGAATGCTTGCCCTTGTCCCTCGAGCAAAGACGATGCAGTGGACAATTTCGGCTCCAGACAGGGGGAATGGATAAATTTGTGGCGTCCCCTTTGGAAAATTGCTAATCAGTGAGACAGGTAGTACGGGTGATTCATATAGCTCCAAGATGGCGCTGACTTTTCCAAATTTTTTGGCAGTGGCCGCGTTCGTTCTGCCGCCGATGCAGCTGCGGTATCAACACAGAAAATGTAGTTATCTACGCCTTCAGCTTGCTTGGCTTGTAGGTCGTGCCTCCATTTCTCCCCACTCCCCCCCCCCCCTTCCTTGAAAGGCTACCGCAACAGAAGTCCACCGAAAAAAACCAATTTGAAAGTGCGAAACCATAGGTTTCTTAGCGATGTATGTTCTCTGTCCGAATCTTCTCGTTATTTCTCCGAATTTCGATTTCCTTCAAGATTGCAGAGTGTGCATGCTGATTTGAAATGTTTCTAGCCTGGTTAGTTATTACTGAGCAAATTGCATAAACCAACAAATCAACGCCAGCTTACCTGTTGTTCGCTTTCGGCTAGAGTTTTCTCCGTCTCGATCTGCTTCAGTTTCGCATAGATCACGTTGTAAGCGGACTGAAGTTGACTGTAGTATTCGCTAAGCTGAGCATATGCCTTCTCCACCTGCTCCCTACAAAAAAGAGCATTTCAATAGCTTCTTCGAAAAAACATTGCAGGTGAAGACTTTGTTGGGTATGACTTGACATCCTCATTGACTCTACTCGCATGAAAGAGCTAGTGCTAAAACGTGGCGGTGCGGACTACCAATGTGGAAAAATGAGGTCCTAATTTCGTTAGAAACCCATTTCTCCGCACTGTTAGCCCACAATACCACGTTTCGTCATATGCCACACTGCACGAAGAAATTTCCAGCGGTCGACATTAAAAGGATAAAGTTTCTGGCGTCAACGCATCCCTTCTGAGGGATGCGCCCTCGCACTCGACTTCCATTCAGAATCTTAGTGGCGTCATGAGTGCGAATGTGACCTATACAATGAATTGCAGTGGGCAGCCGATGAACAAGTCCGGCTTTCATCCTCCCAGACGAGTCTGGTATCATATAACCGATCCCGGAGAGAAGGAAGGCTTGGTTGGCCTAGGCGGATCTCGTTCCGCGATTCCAACCCGTGACCATGCGTGTGTGAAGTGTGCCACTTGCCACTACACCATCTCCGCCCTTGAGCAACGCTCTTCAGAGATATCGTAATACTCTGCTACAAGGGATCAACTAACGATAGCTCACAGCATTGGAAATTTCCAAAGTTCTGAGCTATCGTTACCTAGTGCTTTGTAACACAGAATTACGCGACTGTTTCCGAAACATAGAGAAATTGGATCAAACCTTCGAGTCTCCATTTCGAGACATTCGGCCAAACGACGGTTGCTTTCGTTTTCAGCTTCTGCTGCCTGTCGGGTTGCTTTTTCTGTCAACTCGGTCTATAAAAAACATGAAATCAGAATAATTGTACGTAAATGTGGAGGCCCAGTCCAAAAATAAAATTTCAAACGGCTCCCAGTTAGGCAGACATGCCTGTTCGGAAAGTTCACAATCAAGAGCATCGGCTCTCTTCTTCTCTGCTTCTAGCGACGTATCCAATTGCACTACACGATCCTGCAGTTGTTCTCGATCCAGAATAGACTGAAACCAAGTTGACTGAACGAGCCTCTCAACAACATCAAAGGCATCTGAACTCACCGCTTTCAACTGACTGTTCAGGGACCAGATTTCGCCTTTGAGCACTTCGACTGCATTCTCCAGTTCCGTTTTCAGCTGCCACATCCTTTCAACATCCTGGAAGGCATCATATATCGGAGAACAGAAGAGCATCTCGACAAATCCCACCTGACTAAGGTCGTTCTGCATCTGACTCGTCTCGTGTATACATTGTCGTAGAATCAAATTTTCAGCGAAGAGGTCGTTCCCAGTCGGCAAAGCGTTCGCTTCGACATCTTCAATAGATAAATTAGTAGATTTTGGATCACTGTGAAGCACTTGAAAAGATTTCAGACCGTACCACTATTAGCCTCTGCTGAAGATGGCTCTTCCGTCGACGATGTCTCAGATCCAGTCCTATTGTCTGCTGGTTTCACAACAAGGCCCTGATTAGCGTCTGGACGAACAGCTTCAGTTTCGCCGACAAGCACGCTGGCCACAGCTTCAGAGGTGGTGTTAGGAGCCCGTAGAAGACCAGTCTGCAATACACAACTTGTATTCAATTTTTGACGACAACAAAGTAGAGTCACTTTCTCAGTTTCACTCGGACGGAGTCAAAAAGTAGGGTAAGACAATCAAGCACAGAAGTTGAAAGGAACACTGCACTTCAGATTAGTTTATATGGCAGGACTGCGTTAAAGTACAACAACAGTGCAAACCAATGTGAAAGCAGCATGAATTTTCAAAAAACAGTTGAACCTTATCCGGACCATCATTATTGAAGGAGACATCTTCGAATAAATGAATTAATATCTTTACACCAGTTCATTATACAATGCCGCAATCATGGTTTCTTCAAGACCACACAATTGCTGTGGAGGAGTGGTCAGAATTAGACGGGCACAAGATATTTGTCCCAAAGTCCCAAATAATTCGTACAGCTATTTTCATGTAGCTGAGCAAATTGAACAACCAGTCAACCGAGGCTTTAAGTGATACATACTGACTCGTCACTGATGATGACACCATTATCAGATACTGTTAATCATTGCTCTCCTAATCTCCATGGATGCAAAACATAAGAATAGACTCAGACCATTGATTGTGGGTGAAGTTTTCCGCAACACGCAGAGTATCAACTCAACTCAACTTCAATTGAAGATAGGTGTTCTCTTCTATACTTTCAAACATAAAGGATTAAGGATAAAGTTTTTAGCGTTAATCAATCTCGTCTGAGGGATGCGCCCGCGCAGTCGACTTCCATTCAGAACTGTAGTGGCGTAATGAGTGCGTATGTGGCCCAGCCGATGTACAAGTCCGTGCTTTTATCCTCCCAGGCGAGACTGGCCCCAATTCGCCGACCCCGGAGCGATGGAAGGCTTGGTCGGCCTGGGCGGATATCGACCCGGGATTCGAACCCCCGACAATGCGTGTGAGATAGCGCACTACTTGCCACTACCCCACCTCCGCCCACTTTCAAACGTATTCCACGAAAGGTGTATTCTCTTGACTCTCAGCATGATGTTGTGTGTAGGTGGTACGCCGACGATTCGACACTCTATAAAGGGAGGTAATCCAAGAATGATGCCTAGCCTCCACAGGCCCCTATATGTACCTTTGTGCAGTGGCCACGGATAGCAGGTTCCCATGTCACCTGCGAAATTTTTAAAATGCACTGGGTCCCGCTTGCACGTTTACCTCTTTAAGAGTGAGAAGAGATCTCCAAATACAATGGGATCAAGGACTAATGTTTCCCATACAAGGATAAGCCCGATTTTTTCCGCATTGTAAGCGGTTCAACAAGAAAGTGTAGTTCCCTAGCTTTAATTACCAAGACTAGCAGAGAGTTCATTCAGTAAAAATGAGATCATCGCTTTTGCCTCTATAAAAACAGAGACATCGCTTTGATTGAGAAGGTTCAAAGTAACCAAACTGGCAAGATACTGGTAGATAAAGCTTGCTTTCTGTATTCAAAAATACCAAAGACCGAAATATGGAACAGATATTACGATCTTACTTCCCTTCAGTTCATACAAACCTTCATCGACTTACGCATGATTCACAGACTTCTCAGCGACAGATTCGCGGTTGAAATGTCCCAATTCGGTGAAAATGTAGTTGGAGGGCTACATAACAGTGTTGGTATTACGAGGAATTTACCCGGTGTTTTGTGATAGTCCATATTACACCAGAAACAAGCAATTTTCAACTAACAATAAGCCTCAGTAGGGAAGGAGCATTGGGTGTGCGAGATTCCAACTTTTTCCGCGAGGCAATCGTCTCATTCACCCGGGTGTGGGACGTTAGTCTCGAATGACATTGCTTCGCGCCGAGGTGCGAAGTGACCTCATTAGTGACTAACCTCAACTTAATTACGCGACTCCCCTTGATTGTGACTAACCTCAACTTACCTATGGAAGTGATGGCAATGATAAGAATAGTGAGAAAATGAAATTTCAAGAAAAGTAGTTTTTAGGGTGAAATTTTCATGGTCTTCGGTTTTAAAAGTTTTATTACCATGCAAGATGATAGAAATTCCAAAAAAAAATTCAGTAAAATCTGAAGAAGGTTGGGTAGATTGGAGCGAAGGCTGCGGTACTGGTTGGAGCGGTTGGGTAGGTGCAGAAGTAGCGTAGTACAAGGGTAGCGGTGCGGGTTGGAACTGCGTTAGCGGAGGTTGTATAGTACGGAAGTAGCATAGTATAATGGTTGTGGTGCGGTTTCGAGTGCATTGGTGGAGGTTGCGTCGGTACAGAAGTAGCATAGTAAAAGGGTTGGGGTACGGATTGAAGCTGCTTTGAAGCTGAAGGGTACCCCGTGAAATCACGGAAGTAGTAGAAAGTGTCGTCAAATACGTAGTAAGGTTCTAAATAAGATAGCTGTATATAAATCGCTCATCCACCAGCTTAAACAGTAGCTGATGACCTCTCTTCGATGTGCTCAATTTAGCCTGAATTATTGTAATATTCCATGAGAAGTGTGAAATGGTCTAACTGATCAGCCGGCGGGCGTTCAATGACCTTTCAAACACGAGATGCCCCAATATCAAACAACTACGTCGCTTTTGTAAATGTTATTTGATATCACAGATGAGTGGAAAGTCATTAAAAAAGAATGTTTTTTACATCTTGCACGGACTCCATTTTTATGACCCTTGAACTTTCTATTCCATATTGTTATAGAACTTTTAAAACCAAAGGTCATGAAATTTTACATCTTACACAATTTTCATTTCAATGACCCTAGAATTTTCCTTTTCCATATCGTAATAGAACTTTTAAAACCGAAGATTTTCATAGGTAAGTTGAGGTTAGTCACGATCAAGATAATTAAGATGCGTAATTAAGATGAGGTTAGTCACTAATGAGGTCACTTCGCACCTCGGCGCGAAGCAATGTCATTCGAGACTGACGTCGCACACCCCATTCACCCTACTAAGGCTTATTTTAAAAAACTCATTTTAAAAACATTTCCCTGATGTTAAAACGACACAAGAGTGCACAAAAAGCCGATGCCCATTTTCTCTTCGCCTCTGATACAGTTCTAGTACAACACTGATTAAAGGTAACGCCATGTTGACCTTAGGTAAGGTGGGGTACAAGCTGGAAATCCATTTCCCAGATGGTCAAAGGCGCATTTCACGATAAAAATGGTTTCTGAGATTCCCCAGTATGAATTAGAACACCCCCCTATTAGGCCATACCTGTTGTTATGAATGCGAAAAACGCCCTGGATAGGGCACAATAAGGAAACAGAGATTGAGGAATGCCACACCCCCTGTGGACGAGTTCTAACGGCTTTGTAGAGGCTGCACCAGTCATAAGGGAACCAATGTAGGAAGTTCAAACAACTTGTCAAGACCGATAGCGACCGTGAAAAGCAATTCTGGACAGTTATTGTTTGATGTAGTCAGCTCTTTGCACGATGGGAGCAAGGTTTATCTCGTACAAACACCCTAAGCCATTCCTGTCACGGTGATCTCGTACAACCTCCACTTCCACTACTTTCAAGAAGCTTGAGGTGGGTGGATTTTCTCACTTTCTTCGCCTTCGATGTACTCCTCTACATTAACACTCCCGCTTTCCTAAAAAGGAACCTCAAAATTATCATGAGCTGTGCCTTTAGGCACATTACAACACAAAAGTGTGCGGAGAGTTCGCAACGCAACTGAGGATTCGTCGTGAAATTGCGATTACTATAGCTACTGTAAAAGAATTGCTAATGACACAATAAAAGGAATCCTGAACGACTTATGATGTCTTCTCGTGTATTCTCCCAGCGATAATATCTGTAGAGGAGCAAGCACCCAATCAAATATTAGTTGAGGTCAAACTCTTGCATTACTCATAAGCTCTTCGAATACTCATGCTGCCTTACACATCTGCAACCATATAGGAAACCTTACCATATCCAAGCATTTTTGTCGAGTTGCTGCTGCCATCTATGAATGGATATTCTTCAAAAATAAGTGAAACAAAACTTCAACGGAAAATACCTGAACGACGTCGGCTTCTCGCACTCGACTGAGTTCACGATTAAGTTGCGTAAATTCCAGTGATTTCTTGTCTAGCGCACTCGTCAGATCGGCAATCAGGGTTTGACTCTGAGCGAAGTTGCCCTCAGCCTCGGCTAACCGCACTTCCATATCCGAAATTGTACGACGAGCGTCGGCCAACGTGATCGACAGCTCCCTTACTTCTTCGCAATGTGCTGCAATCCATTCATTGACCTAAGCAAAAACGGAGCACGACTAACGTTTCTGTGAATATAAGACGGACCTTTGTCTATTTCAGAGAAGTGCTCTCGCTCCTCAGCTAGGAGATTTTCCTCCTCAGCAATTTTGTCTGTCGCGACATTCAGCTGTTGCTGTAACATGGCATTCCGTTCACGCAGTTCACGAACTTCTGAGATGAGCTCTGAAACTGCAAATGAAATCAAAACCTGCAAGGAAAGCAACTTCGCAATATACGAGAACACTCCGCCCACTGCAGGAACGCTATGCCCAACGCCGGTAAGCCTCATTCATTTTTATTGTTGACCCATCCCACATCTTTGCACATTTTTCCTCGGCGTCTGGACTGTTGTGAGACCGAATGAGAAGGATCTGCCAGTGGCCCCGCCCAATGCTCGCGCATGCCCCGCCCCTGGGGGAGGAGCTCCGCTGGGCTAACATGTGCCTTGTTGCACTTACCCTATGCTCTAGAATAGCTAGAGATGATAATAGCAATATCGGATTGTTTTCTTTAAAAGGTTCCATTTAACTTTATATAAGACGGATAAAGGTATAAAAGGTAATCGTGAAGGCACTTATTTCTTCTAATAATCACTGAGGCTCCTCAAACGTTCTCCTTTCTCGTGTCTGAAGAGCGCGTTACAAAGGCCAGTAATCGAAGCATTTCTAGAGTGAGCCCGTCGGTGGTTAGACCAGCTTCTCCTACAGTTATAACTCCTTCCAAGATCGTTTTCAGATTTGAATAACAACAAAACGCAATGAGTTATCTGCTAAAGGTAGCCAACCACTCGCAAAGAGTCACTATATCTACAGGCTATCAACAGAAACTTAGACTTCCTTCACTAATGAAGCATCTAAGGGGAACAAATTGAGAAATGCCTGTCGTTTCCGATATCAAACATGCCATAGATGAATAAGTACAAAAATGGTTCCCCTTCTTGCTGTTATACTCGTACTTTAAGAGGTGGAGATTAATTATAACAGCGAAACCCACCGTTCAAGCGTTCATTATTCTTAACTGCGTCACAAGACATCCTTTCACTAAATCGCTCTTGAGACTCCTCATGACTTTGCATGGCCTCCGTCAGCTCCTAAAAGTGATAAGCATATCTTGCCACCTGGTACCTTAAAGTATGAAACACGTACCCGGTTCTTGGATCTGACATCCGCCAGTTCCCTTTCCAGCTCCTCCTCGAGCATTTCGTGCAACTTCAACTCCATCTCAAAATGCTCGGATTCCCCACGTAGTGAGGTAATTTGCGCCTGGAGTAGAGAAGTTTAGGGGCGAACAACAAAAAACAGGGAAAAGATATTATTACCTTCAATCCAATCACTTCCTTCTCCATCTCGAGCATTGTGTGACTATATTCCGTATTCAGTTCTCGTGAAAGACGATTTTCGAGCTCCATCTCCTAAAATTGCCAAAGACAGTAAGCGGGATGGCGGCGTGATAGGAAAAAGTCTCATCTGAAAGTCAAAATAGAGAACTCACTTTGAGCGCCAATCTGAGATGGTCCACATCGACTTCTGGTGGTTGCTGAAGCTCAGCTGCTGAAAGCGGCTGCGGAGCAGTTTGAAGAGATTCAAGAAGGACCGCGTTCTGTCGCATTTCAGTCACTGACTGTTGTTGCACATCGGTAAGTTCACTTTGGCACTTCTCTCGATCCCGTATCTGCTTCAGCGCCGCCTTCAGCTTCTTCTTTTCCTACAATGAATCTAAACTAATGGAAGATTGTTGTCTTGTCACTTCTCCTCAGCAGTTTTCTCAGAGTTCCTAGCAGTTTCACTGAATTAAAAACAATTTCATCGCAGCTTGTAGGCCACTTCACATGTTCAGCTATTAGTAAGTGAACATTCACAGATGTCACCGAATTTATCTACAGTAAGCATATTCGGATTAACTAGAATAGTCGTAACACAATTATTAGGTTGGCGGAGAAGTCTTTCCACATTTTTTTGTTTTCATGTTGTGAAATCTTTGGGGATTGCTTCAAAGCGCCCACGCATTTCGAAGGAGGCCCAGAAGTAACTTCAAAGCTTGGGTTGGCATGTTCTGGCCTACCCACCGTACTCACTAGACCTGGCTCCAACGGATTATCACCTGCTCCTGTCGCAGTCAAACCCTTGGCGAGTTCTTCTCCTCGAAATCTCAGGAATTCTATGCAAGTAGGATCCACAAGTTGCCTGATAAATGGCAATGTATTGTCGATAATGACGGTGCATATATATTTTGATATATATTTCAATTGTTAGTTGTCGTGAAGGGAAAAAAATAAAACTGAAGAAAATTGCACAAGGTGCAAAGCCCTTTCCGCCCACCTAATATTATGTTGAGTAAAAAGTTTTGATCGACTTTCGTCCCTTTTTTCGTAAGACCGCTCAGAAGGATTCGTAATGGGTTATGGTAAACCGATCCCTAACCTGTATTTTTAAAAGGATATATAAGCATCCCCTTGGAAGTGCCTCGCAAAATGACTTCAACCCTCAAATGGCGTCCGAAGCTGTCTGAGAGCTATCACGACATCACGAATTACTGTAAGGGCATAATCCACCGAAGACTGTCGAAAATGTCTATGGTGCATCCAGAAGGGTCATCGAATCTCAGCTCACGGGTTCTCATGACGAAACACCTCCAAGACTAACAGAGAAGTGAACTATGTCCGAGGAAGGTCTAACTGTGTCGTCGGTGGACATTCTCAGGGAATGCTCTACTCTGGATAACTTACTGAGGGCTCCACCGTGACCGCCGAGATTTACGCTTTTCAGCTACAGAGTTTGGTCGACGTTGTTCGAAGGAAGCGTCTGCAGCGTGAAAATGCTTGCCTTTTTCGTGACAGCGCTCAACCGCATGTTGCGCAGTTATTTTGTCAGTTAATTGCCGAATTTGGATGGGCAGTGTACCCCATTCTACTTATTCGCGAGGTCTCGCTCCGTCTGATTACCATTTGTTTCTTGCTCTGAAACATCACCTCCGCGATAGAAATTTTGATGATTGCCCGGACGTCAAAAATGAGATCTCCAGCTTTTTCGAATCGCAGCCGACACCTTCTAGGCTTCAGGAGTCAAGAAACTGCCGGTTCGTTAGACGTATGTTTAGGACAACGATGGAGACTATATTACTAATTGAGATCCTCTTCCAATGGGAATAAGACTTTTTAAAGTGAAGATTGAAAAGCTGATCAAAACTTTTTACTCAACCTAATATATAGGAGGGATTCACAGGGGATGGTAAATGCAAGTATACTGTGAAATAATCAGTTTTCTTAAAAGCAGAATCGAAGGCCATTGACCCGGGATTGAAGTGACCCGAAGATCCGCACTTCCTTCTTACATTTAACTATCCACCATGCTCTATGCAAACGTTTTTCATTGCTTGGATTACTGCATAATTTTTATACAAAATAACTCGACTTCACTATCAAGTTGAAGCCATCGCATCTACCACCCGCTCACAGCTATTCAAGACTCACCGCTTTATCTTGTTCCATTTTCACCCTTGCCTCTTGTAGTTCCTTCTCCAGACAGGTAATCTTTTCTTCGAATGCTGTTATGTACTCGAGGTGTTGCACCTGAAACAGACATAGTGCGCTACTCTCACAGGCCAGATTGTTATATGAAAAATGGCGCAAAAAGAAACTGCCTTCGAGACTTCAAGAGAAAGTGAAACCTGCCTTATTGATCACTTCCAGTGAATTCTTCCTGCTTTCAGACGAGTTGGACTCTCCTTCTAATACTTTCTTGCACACCTCCTCCCACTTTGCTCTTCCGGACGATCGTTCAAGTTCAAGCTATAATAGGATCATCATGACTAGAAATAGGGGGAGAAATATACTCCCTTGCATTTCTGTCAAGCTACTTACCTCCTCTTTGAGATGCTCCAATTCCTTTTTCACAGCAGTTGTCTCCTGTAGACCGAACCGAGCGTTGTCAAGCTCAGATCGAGCAGCGAACAATTCTTCCTCCAATCGGTTGATCCTTTCCTGCGTTTCACCGAAGTCTACTCTTTGACTAGCCATATTCGCTTCGTTGTCTGTCAGCTGTACTCGCGCAGCAGCCAACTCCTCCTCCAACTCCTGCGTTATCCTTTGAGCGACTTCCAGCTCGCTCCTTGTCTTTCGGAGGTCCTCTTCAATCGCTGCAGACTGAAATTAATGTGTATTGGCCTTTATGCTTGTAGTTGATCGAGGTTATTTGAAAAACGACAATGGTTAGGAGATAAAAGGATAAAGTTTTTGGCGTTAACCAATTCCGTCTGAGGGATGCGCCCCAGCACTAGACTTCCATTCAGAGTCGTATAGCGTAATGAGTGCATATGCGGCCCATACAATGACTTGGGGTGGCCAGCCGATGTACAAGTCAGGGCTGTTATCCTCCCAGACGAGTCTGGTACCAATTAACCGACCTCGGAGGAATGGAAGGCTTGGTTGGCATAGGCGGGCATCGATCAGGGATTCGAACCCCTGACCGTGCGTGTGATATAGTGCGCCATTTGCCGCTACACCACCTCCAAAGGTGCCAATCAACAGTTCTTTTTATATTTTCAGGTCCGTGAAGACGACAATTTTTTCGGAACGTCGACTAACAAAGCAGTTAAATCATAACAAAGCTGTACGGCAGAGCAGTATAACACATGTAAAATGCTCAGGTTTCAAGAAGACCAAGCGAGGAAGTTATAATATGATGTACCGCTGCACGTATTCGCTTTTGTTTGTGAGGCCTCGCCCTTCGACAGGCAATCAACAACCGTTCTCAATTACATCTCGGCAAAGTCCTCTCACGATGTTCGAGCGGATTCCAATTTTTTGGGTTGCTACGAAGTTTCGAGATACAAATTTACATCCGTCGTGCCGTCGTTTCTCTATGAGAACTTTGCCGCCCTCGGACCATCGCAACATCCAAAAACAAGCTCGGAGATTTGAGTCCCCGAGTGCCTCATTTGTGAACCATGTACCCACTCTCGAAAGATCATTTACGCAATTGTCATCTACATTAAGGTCAGGCGGCTCCAGGGCATGGCCTGCTGGCTCTAAACATTGCAACTGCAATAGGAGAGGACCCCGTCAACCATCCTACTATATATAACGCGCTAAGTGTGTCTGTTGGTTTGTCTGTCTGTGTGTGTGTGTGTGTAGTTGTGTGTTTGACCGGAAATTCATAACTCCGGTTCCCGTCGACCTAGAGAGTTCAAATTTGGTAGGTGTAAGGGGGGCAGGATGGAAACACTAATGGTGGGTGGTAGGACCGGACTCCGCCTACAAGGGGCGGGGTTTGTGTGAAAAACTTAAACTTGGACCTAGAGCGTTCAAATTTGGTAGGAATACAGGCGGCAGGATGGGAACACTAATGGCGGGTGGTGGGGCCGGACTCCGCCCACAGGGGGCGGGGTTTGTGCGAAATAAATGTTCGAGCGCAAATTCATAACTCCGGTTCCCGTCGACCTAGAGAGTTCAAATTTGGTAGATGTAAGGGGGACAGGATGGGAACACTAATGGCGGGTGGTGGGGCCGGACTCCGCCTACAGGGGGCGGGGTTTGTGCGAAATAAATGTTTGAGCGCAAATTCATAACTCCGGTTCCCGTCGACCTAGAGAGTTCAAATTTGGTGGGTGTAAGGGGGGCAGGATGGAAACACTAATGGTGGGTGGTGGGACCGGACTCCGCCTACAAGGGGCGGGGTTTGTGTGAAAAACTTAAACTTGGACCTAGAGCGTTCAAATTTGGTAGGAATACAGGCGGCAGGGTGGAAACACTTATGGTGGGTGGCAGGACCGGACTCCGCCCACAAGGGGCGGGGTTTGTGTGAGAAACCTAACTTGGACCTATAGCGTTCAAATTTGGTAGGAATACAGGCGGCAGGGTGGAAACACTGATGGTGGGTGGTAGGACCGGACTCCGCCTACAAGGGGCGGGGTTTGTGTGAAAAACTTAAACTTGGACCTAGAGCGTTCAAATTTGGTAGGAATACAGGCGGCAGGGTGGAAACACTTATGGTGGGTGGCAGGACCGGACTCCGCCCACAAGGGGCGGGGTTTGTGTGAAAAACCTAACTTGGACCTATAGCGTTCAAATTTGGTAGGAATACAGGCGGCAGGGTGGAAACATTTATGGTGGGTGGCAGGACCAAGTTCCGCCCACAAGGGGCGGGGTTCGTGTGAAAAACTTAAACTTGGACCTAGAGCGTTCAAATTTGGTAGGAATACAGGCGGCAGGATTGAAACACTTATGATGGGTGGCAGGACCGGACTCCGCCCACAGGGGACGGGGTTTGTGGGAAAAACCTAACTTGGGCCTATAGCGTTCAAATTTGGTAGGAATACAGGCGGCAGGGTGGAAACACTTATGGTGGGTGGCAGGACCGGACTCTGCGCACAATGAGGGGGGGGGGGGGTTGAGCGGAAAATCATAACTCCTCACGGGTGCAGGGCTTATAGAGATATGTCAAAATGGACCTAGAGCAGTCAAACTTAGTAGGAATACAGGAGGCAGGATAGGAGCACTGATGATAGGTTGCAAGACCAAACTCCGCCCCAAAGGACTGGGCGTGAATAAATACTGTTAGTTCGGACCCAGACCGTTGAAGCTTGAAGGCACAAGGAGTTGGCTGGGAACATTGATGGTGGCTAACATAGTAGACTCAGCCGCGATGAAGTGTCTGAATAATTTTTTCTCTGAATAATCGCCTTTGTGATATAATGCGATGTTCTATTCGGACACAGCGAAGATGGCTTACAGAAAAAATCGCTCACAATTTGAAGCTAATACTGAGGGTGTACAGCTTTCAAAGAAAAAGTAGAATCCGAAGTGTTATTTGCGCATCATGGTGAGCGCCCGGCGTAGCCGGGCGAACCCATTAGGAGGGAAGCCCGGCGTTAGCTGGGCGGCCCGACTGGTGTAATCATATTGTGGGCCGTCTATTGAGTCGTCTTCATTCTGAAGATACGGTGCCAGACGAACAGTTGCTATTAAGGACAACTCATTTCGCAGTGAAGCAAAGAAGAGGCCGAAGGGCAGAATATAATGAAACCTAACGAGTGTCATAGGGGCAACGTTGCCTGACATCTTCGCGGAACCGTTGTTGAAAAGTTCTGGCTCGGTGGATTCCGCACCAACTAAATACGTGTGTCTCGTCAATCCTTCTCATCCTCAATCGGAATGAGTATTCGGAGGACTTGGTGATTAGAGATGAAAGCTGTTTCCTCTACGACATTAACGAATGGGTCGCTATCTGTCTCCTACAGAAGAATATCTGCTCGTGCAACCTACGTCAGAGTAGCACCCGGAAAAGGATGGGCTTTGTGAATCTCACGAAACGAAGAGAAAGCTATACCACAGCTTGCCTTCTCCAAGGCATGACTGCCACGGCTACCATCTATAGCAGCCAGATCCAGGAATTCTCTCAAGCAGTCGAACAAAAGCGACCGAGAACAGTCTCAGTTTATCTTCTACACGGTCGCTCAGCCTGACGTAGCAAGGGCCACACAATCGATGTTAAATACAAGAACTTGGCTGCAAGGCTGTCCTTTCAGACTTCCACCTTTTCAGGCACCGCACACAGTCTCTTGCCGGGAACAAGCGGGCTGCCTTCGAAAACCTCGTAGACGCTGTGCTAACTTCTTTGGCTACGCCCTCCTCTTTACGGGAAAAGAGAATAGTCGGCATTTACCTCCTTGAATGAATGCCACAGGTAATAATGTAGATTTCAAATGAAAAAACTCGTATTCGAGTATTTCAAGACTTTTGTATCAACCATATATATTGTTGCATGAGCCTACCGGACAACCGTACCCTGGCGAGTATAGGTACATAGCGTCGTAAATAGGGGACATTCCCACTCTCATTCTGATGTATGTCAGAATACGTAAAGTTCACCAACCTTTTCCTCCCGAGCGGTCTCTTCATTCTCTTTCTCTTCCAAAGTTTTGCAGATCTTTTCATACATCTCTCGTAAACTAAAAAAAGACTAATCAGAAATTTGACCCATTGGAACAACTCCAAATTCGTACCCTTCCTTTTCTTCTTCAGTTTTCTTGAGATTAAGTGTCAATGTGTCAGTCTTTGTCATCAGTTCGAAATTCGTGCACCGTATTGCATCCAATTCCTCTGCTACTTCGGCGGACTTCTTCTTGACCAGCTCCATTTCCTCTCTCAGAGCGTTCAACTGCGCTGTTTCACTGCGGAGGCGAGCTATTTCAGCATCTTGCTCAATTGCTGAAAAGACATACCCTGAAGGCACGATGAAAATGACTTTCAAGGTATCTCACTAGAATGAATTTGTAGGACCCCTATGCCTATGTGGCGCTATCAACCTGAAAACGGTCTAGATAGGGCGTTATAAAGGCTCGAAGATTGTACCCCGTGTACCCTCGGACGACTGTAGAGGCTGTACCAACGACTAGGAAGCCAGTGTAGGTAGATTAAACATTTGTCATGACCCATAACGACAGTGGACAGTGGTTTGATGCAGTCAGCTCTTTGTGTAATTGCAACAGCTGGAATCTCGTCCGAATACCCCTTCCATGTTATTTCTGTCATTGTCATCTCGTACAGCCTCTATTATCCCCACTATTAAGGAGCTATATTTTTTTCGAACTCGGCGACTTTCTGCTTTCTTCACTAGCGATGAACTATTCCGACTCTAAGCTTCCGCTTTTCGACTAAAAAGGGGTACCCCAAAAAAGGTATCTACCACTCAGATTTTTGGCTTATAAATTTACCTCGGCTCCTCAACTGCTCTACTTCGGCATTAGGGTATGTTTGTCCTGGTGGATTGTTTCCGCTAAGCCCATGGTCTCCTCTGCTTTCGAAAGACGAGCTTCTCCTTCTTGACAATTCTTCTTGAGCGGCATGCAGCTCGTCCAGTAATCGAGCCACCTCTGTAAATTTAAACTGTTCTTGAAATGCATGATTGTGAAGGTGAAAAAACGTGAAAATGGGGCTATGGCGCACGGCGCTGGATACACTTCATGATTTTAATTTCCATAACCAAAGAACTCTCACAATCACAAGCACGGCTTGGTCCAAAAGTTTGTTTTAAACTCCAAAACATCCCGTCTCATGCCCGATTTTCTATGAAAGTTAATCGGAAGACCCTCCCATGTTGACTTTCCGAAATGTACAAGGAATCATTTGAAAGTTTGTGGATTCTAAGTATTCAAAAACGGCCGCAGTTAGCGCCAGCATTTGCTATTCCCAAGTAAATGGTTTGCGTTACAACTGCACCATCTTCTTGTCCATAACGAACTTTTCATGCTTCTCTGAGGTTCTTCAAAAAATTGGGAAATATAAACGTGATCATGAAATTGCACACAAGCAGCTTATAGAGCCAGATGTACGCAATGACGCACACATTTAGAAAGCACGTCTGAATCTACGTGAGATTCTGTGTTTGTGGGAACAGTATCCCGCCAAATAGACTGGTAATAACCTACTCAATGAGCTCCTTTACTTTCACGACCGTTTCTTGCATACATCTGCATAATTCTTAATTGCTCACCATTGCTTTTTCTTTCAGCTTCCAGACGTGCAGCTTCAACACGTAAGTCGCTTTCGGCTCGATTGACAGCGGCTTTTTCCTCTGCCTGAAGAGAGATCATCTTGAAACACCTCTGTATAAAACAAACTAATGTAGTCTACCATCATGGCATTGAGTACATATGAGAAACCATATTTTATTTTCCGCAAGTACACAAAATGCTCTCGAACAGCAGAGTGATGGAGAGCCTGAGAAGTTTAAATAGTCGAACCCGTCGACTGAGCGACATTTGTTTCTGTTTTTGCAACAGAGTGCAGGAATAGATAGATGTCCTGGATTGGAATGTGTAGCATTGCTTTCATTATCCGTCGGCAACATTATACCCGAACATGCGGATCAACATAGGAAAAATGAGGAAGCCATAGAATGAGGTGACCCGATTAAACGAACAAGAAATTTGTGTTCTGTTTGTCCGTGGTGTCTCAGAGATATCATGACAATATGTACTTACTTTAGGAGCAGAATACAGAAAGCGGTTCGTCATGCGTTGGAGCAATCGCCTCGACTAAAGTTTGTTTAACAACTGCAAGGCTGCCTTCAGGGCTGAGCTACTGTTGCGTATGCTTCGCCAGGGCTGTGAGCGCTGCGGGCGGTCGACACCTTACGTTTGCTGTGGAATTCAGCAAGCGTCGAACACACAATATCAGCCATCGCAGGAGTCCCGTAGGGTGGGAGACATCATAAACAGGATCAGCACTAGCTTGGAACTCTGCTCAAATGCTCACAAACTGGGAATCGCAAAATCATGGAACCCCAAATGTGTTGGTGGCATTTACGGATAAGATCCACTACGGGTAACCTGGGGACACCGATCGCACAATAGTCGGTGGCGGTACTTATATCCGAATTCTCACGGTCGCGCACGCGCACGCGACAAATCTTCGACAGCGCTCCGAACTTCAATCAATGTAATAGTGGGTGGTTGGAAATATACTCAGCGATTTGCCGCGGTCGCCGCAGTTACGTTACCGCGCGCGATTGAGTGCTCCAAAGGTAGGGTTCGATTTTCCAGGGGAAGATTACTATGACAGCTGCGAAACTAAATTTCCATCTAAATTAGAGTAAAAATACCGTCACTCCGTCATCACCCAATGAAACAGCTTGGCAATCATTCAAATCTAGCACAAACATTACGAGCTCTGATCACCCACTGAATTTCCACGGCACGCGGTAGTTGTGCGGGGAGCGGCACGATGTTCGGACACGAATCTAAACGCCCACGGAACAGTTGATCAGAGTTGAGAAGCGGACCGATCAATTGTATTTATCGGGGGATGCTGCTAATCAATTCCGCGGCTCTACAACTCAATGGTTCTCTAAGATACTACGTTTCTTATCATTGGGAAACTTCTCTGGGCTAACGATATGGGCTGTCTCTCATGTTGCCGGTCCATCCTACGATCCCATGGTTTTCCAAATATGAAATTACAGAAGCCACACACACCCAGTTTTGCAGCGGTGACCATTGCTATTAGTCATTTCGCAGATGGCAAAAAGAGCGGGTGGAACCGAAAGTGACGTGCGTCATCTTGAACCACGTTTTGCGTATCCTAAACCACCACACATCATGTTCTCTTCAGAATAGCCCTCTGCTTGGGAATTCGATTGTTGAACCACTGCCCGAACAGGGAAACTCCTCGTTTGACAGCTCTCCCCATCGACCAACTCGAGCATGGCCAAGCACTTTATAATGTAGCCGTGACATAATCCTCAATAAAGGAGCTCACGAAGACAGAATGAAAACTCAGGCCCTGCCCAACGCGTGGTCGTGATGCAGCACGGCCCACTAACTACCACACCCACCTAACCCGTGCACGTGCCCATGCTCAGGGCTTCCTTTCCTTGCGTCGTAGATATGACCGGTCTGAGATTTCTATAGTTATGCATCTAAATAAAATAGAATAGTTGCCTGTTCTGCGTTCATTAAACTATTTCATAATAAAACCACAGTAGGAACCGCCTCACCCATTGGATTTCCGCTCCTGTGCTTGTGAGGCACGCGATTATGTCTGCGATGCGGTACATATAGCTAGCCAAGTAGTGATCAGTTGGCTCGGCCGGGCGACCACATTATTTGACAAGACGGATTTCATCGTCCCGTGAATGTGTTACACATCAACCCCAAGACACACTGAAGCGCCTCGAAGCACCCGTCACATATACGACGCAACAAAAAGTTCCCAAGGTGAAGCTCCCGGGGTGGGTGGTAGGGGACCAGGAGGTTACGGTATTACGCGTTCACGGGACATTCAAATCCCTTCAAGCATTATTTACGACATTTCACCATCCTCACATTCTTCATATTCCACTTCACACATCCCCAATGTTTTTCTACCGTAGCATTTTTGTGAAGTGAATAATAGCGGTTGTAATGTCTTCCGCTGAACGCTTGTGTGGTCGATTACTGGTGTGATAGACCATTCACGCAAACCCAAAGACAAGAATCACTAGGTGCGGGGGGATGCTCATTCCTTACCACAACCCTTCATTGGTCTTTGGCAGAACATTTCTTTATTTCTTTCTGATTGGGCTATGAAATAATAAATTCGCTTCAATTTTCTCCTTCTGTAGCAACATCGAATGAAGTCGACCTCTACATCATCTCCAAGATAAAATTCTATTAGGAACCCCGCAGCTTGTCAACAATTGAAAGAAGAATCACTTTAACCTGGTATTTCCCCAGATTTCCATGTTGGATTGTGTGCAATAAAAAACCCCACTCAAGGGAAAACCGCCTCGTTTCTCGCATTATCTCGGGAGCACGGCAACGTCTATGTGGGCGACATGTGAGTGTGGAAGGAACAAACCGTAGGCGATATGCTCTTCAGCCCCCACACAAACCATTCACCATTGAATCAGCTCATGAAAATGTAAACACAATTGGCTTAAGTGGCTTGGTCCTAAAAAATTTGGGAAGCGCCCAGTGACGCCTCCAAGCATCACCCCGACCTTTCCATACGCTATCATACCGTCTTCATCACTCACTAAGAAAAGCAAAACAAAGTGGTTGCCTTGAAAAAAGTCGAATTAGACGACCGTCCATCGATTAGTCACGCGTTTGACTCAAAGAATCGAAATTACAGAGAAAAATCGCGAACCTCTGCAATTTTCCTTTCTAGTTGACGACACGTCTCGCTCATATCGGCCTCGTCTCGCTCGCGCATCTCGAACTCGCACAGTTTTGCCATCAGCTTCTCGTTTTCCTCTTCGAGGACTTTGCATTTTTGGTCGAGAGCTTTTGTGCGTAAACGGTCTTCTGCAGAAATAGAAATACTTTTTGAGGTGATAAGTGCCTGGTCGAGTTTATGCTTGAGAGGGTCTTCGCATTTAATGATTGGTACTATGAACTGCAGAGCGGGTTTATAAGAAATATCGCCAACATAGATATCTCGTTAAAGGGAATTTCCAGAATTATGACTTCTTCACGAGTGCCTTTCATCACTATATGTTTGTCCTTTGCTGATGTTTTTCTTTCCGATTCAAAAAAGTTCGAAATAACAATTTAGTACAATGGACGGCATCGCCATTAGAGTTCGCCCCAAGCTCGACATCCACTGAATTCGGAAACATGATGGAGCGCAATGAAACTGGACAGTTCAGAGATTCACTGACGTTAAGGACTCCCTACTCATCCCAAGAAAAGTAGGCAATTGGGTTGGATCAGACGTTTCTGGGACACGTAATCGTGAGGCCAGCTGAGTAAATACTGTACATTGAACAAGCTCACTGGGAAGCATTTCGAATTATCTTTTGTGCTCCTCCCTCACTTAATAAAACACCGGTATCGAAAGGAATCATAACAAACCAAATCTGAAAATTGGCATGGCAATGGAATTCATTCCACTGGCGAAAATCGATAAGAAGCTATTCAAACATTCGGCGTTCCCGTGGCCTGATTCTGAAAATTGGGGATGTGCGGCACTTTTTCTCTTGGCCATTAAGATGGTTTCAAAGGTCTAGAGGATCTTTGGTCGATAATCTAATTATTTGGTTTCAATCCTTTCAGGACCTAAAAAAGAGGGTTCGCCAAAACGTTGCCCATAAAAAAGTTCACCCATCTCGGGTACGATCAAATTAATGAAGTTGTTTTGATAAAACGTTAAGATTAATAGAGAGCCGAACGTAGAATTTATTCCAACTTCCGTCATCACAAAATCCATGATCACACTACGCATATCACTTTTATTTAAATCTTGCATACCGTCATTCTATCTTTGAACCACAGTTTGTTCCAGTCGTTCTCTGATCAGTGAGTCACTGCCAATGCACTACCGAACGAAGTCAAAAAATATATTTTATGTTCACTAATTAATGGCTGGAAGTACTCCTCACTTCACTTTTCTCAAATAAGATCAGCTCTTATCGATGCTACTTCATCCTAATACAGAAGCCATGAATTTACGCCAGCCAAGACTGGAACCCGTTACACAAAAAACCTTAACCTCACAAGATTTCCTACAAAACCCTCTCTTCCTTGGGAAGTTATGACTAACATCCCTAACTGAGTTGTTTTTGTTTTCCTAGACAATCGATAGTCAAGTAAACATCTGTAAAAAATTTCGGTAGCCGATAATCCTTCCAGAGACTTCGGAACCGGATTCGCCGCTGTAACGTACCGTGCGTGGTTTCATGACACGTCGAACGAGCACGTGCCCTGCACTTTAAACAGCCCGTCGGCAGCTATGAGTTGTCGTTCTTTCCCCACAGTTACCCCTTTGTCGATTGATCGTGATTTTCCCAGCATCTCGAGTATGCCTTTCACTTTATCCATTCATTCCTCCATGTTTCCCACAGGACGTTTGGAAGATTCCCAAACGGAACAAGTTCAAATCTTCAACCCCAAGGACATCTCGGACGCATTGCACAAAACCGGTCATTGCAGCCGCCCCTTCCGTCCTATGAAGCCCACCCCTTATCATCGCTCTAATAGCAAACATCACCTGACCTGTAGTTTATCAATTGGATTTCCCGTTTTTCTATTCAAGGTTTATTGAGGGCGGTTCTAGTTGATCAAAGATTCAAACCACCCAGCCGCTTAGTCTCATAGAACACAATGATCGTTGCCCAGCTTCATCATCATGATAAAAATCGATTGTTAGCAGCGAATTCCATTTACATGGACCCCGAGTTCCGCCCGCTTTGGTTGAAAAGTGACTCATTCTGTTTTCCTGGTGGTCGTATGTGAGGCTCGGCTCGCCTCTGTCCTCATTTGATCGATTGCCGCAGTTTTCGTTCGTTTTTGTTGGCGAGGATTTTATGCGTAATCTGTTCAGCCGACCGCTCCCGACCGTTCCTCATCATCGTCCCCCTTCACGTTGAGTGTTTGGGACAGCGCAGTCCATTCTCCGTGGATGATGGCTGCTTCCGACACCACTTCTTGTCCGGACTGTCATTCTCGTACCGTACGTTGGAGAAATACCTTGTCAGGTCTGCTCTGGGCGATATTCTGTTTTCCATGCGGGATCTACTGCTGTCTTAAACGTAGACAACAACACTGTTCCCAATGCGATTGCGATGTAAGTACATGTTTAAATGGCTATTTTAAATTGTTTCGCTGTATCCGACACGAACAGATCGATACTGTAACGGCGTGAAAATGGCGTCAGTGGCAGTCATGCCTTTGCTGAAACCACTGACTACACCCTGTAAACACTATTCCATTACTACTGCACAGTTCCGTAGCCGATAACGGGAGAAAGAAATTCGTTTTGTCACCAAAAACCGATTCTAATCACTTTTGTCTTTCGCTTGCAAAAACCACAGTCTTCTGTTTTGGAAAGGATGTAGAAACTACCTACGGAGAGCAGCGATAGCCATTTTCTCATTTCAAATTTGTTAATTTTCGTATTTTACCCATTCTTTTCTTACTAAAACAGAACCTGCGAAAGAAATCGAAAGAAAAAGTTTCAGCCCCGATTTCCTGCCTTAACAGATTCATGGGAAATCTCTTTTCTGAAGCATTTCTTTCTGCAGAAATTTGCTAGTTCTTTGTTTTTTCTTGCCCTGTCGTCAGAAAAGAATTTCCCCTATGCCTGCCCTCAATTTTTCACCAAATCGATCCAAAACTGAGATCTTCCCGGCGATTATTCTATGCATTCAAAGTTTACTCTGCTTGTGCCTTTGAATACTTGGATAGTTAAGTCCCATCTGATCGCGATTGGGGAATTTTAAAGACAAGACTGAAACGTTCCTGAGAAATGGGAATTCATACTTTCCAGAAGATGCCCAATGCGATAACTAGTAATGAATCATCCGATAATGTTTCTTTAGTCGAAAATAAAATGCGAATATGTTTTATCATCCAAAAGTGGGTGTATTTTTAGAAACCTCGGGATCTCTTTGATAATGTGCCGCACTTTCATCTTTAATGGTTTCGCATTCATCAGAACAGCTACCAAAAACTGTTTAAATGTCATGAACGAAAATTACATTAGCAACTGTTTCATCAAAGTGGCTATATAGGTCCCTCTTTCGCGAACTTTCCGTCTCTATCCTCCCAATCAAATCATCTGACCCACTGACTAAACAGAGCTCTTTTTAGGTTCAATATTGACGCAATGGAACACGGTTAATCTCAATAAATAACCACCCACGAACAGACGTTCCCATTTGATCAATACAATCATCCCTACTCGTTCAGGTGATCAAATCCTCACGTGATGCCCAGACGGATTCGTTCGGTTACTCATTCCGAGGATATCAAACAATGGAGAAAGGCATACCAGCATCTTTGGCCGTTGCCTACAGGAATTCTGCTTGTACTGCCAGTTCTCAATCCTCAACAGGGATTCCTGAGGCTTCGTGCAATTCAAGAACTGACCTAATTGATGTGTAGCACTTATGCCATGTACATCCTATGCTTAATCAGCTTTTCAGTGACTACCGGTGCCAGTTGTCAGGTGCCGAACGCGGCGATTATTAATTTTCCGTTTTCTTTGTCGTTCCAAAGCAGCCAAATGACCGATATTTTGTTCTACGGGTTCACTTATAAACATTTTCTTTTGAATTTTTTGTTGCATTTGAACTAACTACGAGTTTTGAGGGTTCCATATCATCTTTTCATTGAAACATCGCGTCTGCAAGGAAGGATGTGTACCGATTCGTGCGATTCTGGGTGCGCGCGGCAAAGTGCGCGGCGAAATTCATGATGATTCGAACGAATCTGGCGCCTTTTATTGGGGTACAAAGTTAGAGTAAAACAGATTAGTAGGCCAGCTGATACTACTGATCCACTTTATTTCTAAATTGGGCCCCAATAACAGGCGCTAAAGGCATCGGAACAGCTATGAATTTCGCCGCGCAATTTGCCGCGGCACCCAGAATCGCACGAATCGTGCGTCCCCCGCAAGGAACGGTGTACTTACGATTCTTGCTTCCGATCGGTTTTACTTGCTGCTATCACAAAACTAAGGATTTCCCATTCGGGAGAAGTAACGACTCCCAGTTAGTTCAATTTCGATCCTGTCCTCTCCCCTACCCATGTTACTGCAGGGAAGTCACAGGAAAATCAGAGCTCATAAGCAAAGGCTTGCGTAGTTCTATAAAAAAAAAGTGCGTAGCTCATCAAATGCAAGCGGAAGCAAAGCAAAAGCTGCAACAACCAATTTTAGTAGTTACACTTTCTGAAGAGGCCCACGGAATCCTTTGGGGTCAGAGAAGCTATGGGGATACCGTCGCGAATCTCGTCTTAAGGCGTTTCTGTAAGGACGACTAGAACAACTCACCATTCGATCGCCTGTCGATTTGTTCCTTCTCCTTCTCAAGTGCCCTTAATTTTGTCTCAAACGCTTTAGATCGCAGAAGAGAGCGATGATCGATCTGAAGTTCTCTCATTTAACTATCCACTCGTCTGTTCAAACTATTTGAGATTGACCAATAGCAACCTAAGTGTTTGGTGAAATTGTTTTCAGTTAAATAGGGACCAGCACAGTAATTCGCAGTCACCTCATATTCATTAAGGTGAGGGTGGGAGAACGGATGGAAAGGCTCTCGTCTACCTTATATACACGCCCAACGGAAGAAGCGTATGCATAAACTAACAAAGTCGGAAGCAGACGCCCGCGCGGATGAAACTAATAGAACACACTCGCAGTGGACGGAGCAATTCCAAATGTGTACCGCTATCTATCAGAAGTTTTTTGCTTCCTTATAAGGTAGCTTTCAAAAGCTCGGCGCAGATGAAATAGGATTTCACCACAAAAAAAAACTGGCATTGGCCGTTAACGAAGGGCGAAATATCTTTCAATGCGGGGTGCTTTCTATAAGCATCCAGATCAAGGTGAGCCGGCAACTCGAAAAAAATAAAAAAAGATGAAAGCTGAGAAAGGGCAACGGGAATCATGTGCTTGCAGTGTGAGGAAACTTTGCATTCAAAGACGGGGTTAGTGCTAGTGATCTATTAATTATTACTAAGGCCCCGAAAGTTTATGTTTCCACTGACGACACGAGTAGAAACAGTTGAAAGGATTGTGTCCACATCCCCTGGTCACTTTGATCAATATCGATATTATGGGTTATTATTGGTCAAGGTGCCCGAGCGCGGGAAAAGGATCCAAATTTAGTCGTAGGGGATGAAATTTACAAAACTAGGTGCTACAGTGCTAGTTTCTATTCACCCGTGTGAAAGCAGATGGTCTCGAAATGATTTGGTAGTTGAACTGATTTCAAATGGGATAGCATAATAGCCTCTTCGCAGTACTGGACGCTGCTCGAAACCCGATATATTCTGGGGCCCTGACTGATCCTTGACAAGAAACCAAGAGCAAAAAACATACAAATACCCAGAGGCAGCATAGGTATAAGAGAACGAGAAGAACCTGGCAAAGGCATCGCGAGCGCACAGAAGTATCCTATTTCGAATCATTTCTGTCCCAAACAAACCAATATTTCAGGTACAGTACCTGGGTTCGAAACATGAGGGTCAGCCCGATATCCCTCCGCATTTATATGAACAACTATTTGAAATTCATTCAAACCTGAACTCTACAACAACTCACCTTGGATGCTCCAAGAGATTCACGCAAAATACCAATATGTTCCTCATAGATGACAATGTCCGCTTCAAGGATTTCGATCAACTGGTCTTGAGCGATGATGGCATCTTTAATGTTCGCTATTAACTTCATTTTATTTATTTATTTATTTATTTGGTACTATTTAGGAATGAGTTTTCAATTTGTGCTTATCGTCCACGAATCAAAAGAAGAACTATGGAAGGCATCACCCCCACAGTAGCCACTCACCTTTTAGTTTATCGACGTCGTCAAGTATGCTGTGTTTCTGCTGCTCCATATAATTGATGATGTCCTCGGCCTCAGCTAGATCCTCTATCAGCTGATCCAGGAATTCTTCGCCTTGAGATACCTAAAGTTTGTTATATCAGAGCTATCATACTTTATTTGCTCTATACAGCTAAATAAAACCCGTGATATGTACGGGGCCTTATCCATTTCCGATCCCCAAGATGAACCGGCAACTTTCCTTTCGCGTTAATCCGGCCTGTTGCCTACAAAGGCTCACTACTGGCAGACCGGTTTTTGGAGTCCATGTCCTCTTGCGGTAGCCTCCGAAGGATACCAAATGTCAACAGGTGAGAAAGGTTCCTTCTGAAGGTGTGGCCGAAACAATATGGAATGAAGCTCTGAAGTTGTGAGTGGAAGACTATCATGGGAACTCTATCAACTTCATAAAGCTCACTTTTGCATTATTCTGAAGTATGTGCAGCCTTGGATTGCCTCCCGCATCGATTTGAATGCGTGATGCACAATCCAATTCTTTAATTCTCGCAGACGAGACTGGTCCTATTCAAAATCGAAGACATGGAAGGCTTCGTCATGAGGACGATTACCGATCCAGTAATGGATCCCCAGACCACACCTGTGAGCACTGGGCCCTCTCCGTCCATGATTTCGGCATTATTTCAAGAAAACAACAGAGATTTGGGCCCCGCTGTTTCTAGAGCATTGAAGACGTCAGAAATACAATGCATCCCTTCCCCCTCTCCCACGTGCTTCTTTCTTCCCCCCCCCCCCCCCCCCCCCCTCTCCATGGTAATCACATGATGGAAAAGGTGTTCAATCGAGCTCACCCGCTTCACTAGTGACATCAAGACGTCTTTATCGGAACAACTAGCGCTGTGTGGAGAGACGATTCTTGCTAGGCCGAAGAGTCTCACCCCAAGCAGCTTCGTAAAAAAACCGACTGTGCAGATGGGAGAGAAAACGAAAGAACAGTATGTAGGTAAGGTGTTGGGCAGTAGCCAGTCCTCGCCAGAAAAGGAAACCGATTATATCATGCTCTTGCTCACCTATTCAGGTTAGCACAAAGGAACGCCAGGTAACCTTCTGGAACCCCTGGACTCACCCAACTTCCAGATCCCTCTCATGCAATATTACTCGTATCGTGATAAATAGAAATCCTCCATTGTCATATAAAGTTACCCATTTAAAAGAGGGTGAGGTCAAGAAGATCTGCTTGCATGGTTCGCCGGCTGGGTACTTGTCATTAAATAAGGCAGAAGGTTTGTTCATTGCCACCTCCTACTCAGCATATGTATGAGTTCCCTCCCCAGTGCCCATTTTCAACTGTTCTATTGGTAAATACCGTCCGTCGTAGTCACCTTCAAAACATGGAATGAGTCACCTGAACAAATGTGACCCTCTGTCCTTCTCAATATTTTTATTTATTTATTTATTTATTTGGTGCACGCTTAGGTGCGCGAACTACAATTCCATGACATAATAATTCATTAACCTACAATCGAATGAAGTAAATCATGATTCAAAACAAAAGGTAATAAGATCTCCAGTTAGGGGTGTAGGAGAAGACAAAAAAAAATGAACCGAAGCAGACGTGCACTACAGAAATTCAGATAGTTAATAAGAGCTGTATGGTAAAGAGCAAAGAGCTAAAGTTAAAGAGCATCTACTTTTGATTTCAGTAGGCAGATGACGCTAGGGATAACGTCACTCCGAGACAGACACTAGCATACCTGTGAAATCGGAGACCGAATTTTCGGATGTTAGGTATTCCCTACCCCTAACAATTCAGCCTCCGACCCGCCATTACGATTATCACAGCCTTAAGCGAATCATCCGTTTGGAATGAAAAAGAGTAGTGCAAATTCACTTCTAGTATAGCGGACTCATAACCAATCTTAATAAACCTCTCACTGGAGACTTACTATCTAATGAAGTGAATCCGGTACAAGTAAAATTAGATTCCAACAAAGCAAACAAACAAACAAGAAGTGAGTTATAATGCAGCAGAAAGTGTTTCTGCCTTGTACCGATGGGAAAAATACATCGCATGGATGAACATTTACAAAGAGATGAGACTTCGAGCTTTCTCTTCCCACTTCCCCAAACTTCCCCAAAACTCCTTCCCAACGACTTTAGCGAATGGCGGAGAGGGAACTCTCTACTAAGGGTTGAGTCAGCATGTACCATTATCGCCGGACCCGTTCATCGGAAGAACAAGGTGAAAGGAACAAAGAACTCGGGAAGCGCGAAATATAATAGAGCCCGACCAGTACCATACCGACACGCTTAACTTCAGTATACACGATCATCAGAGTATGTTGGTCAGTTGAGCCACGCACAGCAACGAAGACGTGGCACGGTGCAACGTGGCCTAGGATGGAAGGCTAAAGAGCGCCGCCTGAGCGTTGGAACGCTCGACTACAGGTCCCACCACCTCATGGACAGTAGCGCTAAGCATTCGTTTGCACATTCAGGCGTCACTACGTTCCCTGCTCACTAACGAAACGAAACTATGCGTCTACAATTATAAAAGGTGATAGTGCTTATAAGAACAAACTCTTACCTTAACTTCCCAGTCTCGATTAGCTTTCTCACTGGCATCCAGCTCTTCTGTCAGTTTGTGATTTTTTGTCCTAAACATGTACGATTGTGCTTCTGGGAGCTAAATCCTTTCCTGTGGAATTGACACAGACCTCCGTCGTCCACCCATGGAACTACCAGTTCATTTGCGGAAATACAAGCAACTATTGATAGAATCGTTCCAAATCCACGCCTATTCCGAGGCAGGACACGTCATATTCGATAGCAAAAGATTTTGTGGATCAGATAAGATAGAAAGACTCCTTTACTAGCAGTATCGCTGAGCAATGGCAATAGGAGGATTATGTACCTGTGCACAGGAAGCTTGAAGGGCTCCCCACTCACATCCTTGTCCCACATGGTTTGGGAGGGGTACTGAACCAACAGTATTTCAATAAAAACTTGATAGAGAATATTTCCAGAGAAGGTTGGTTCCGATGTCGCTCTCTATCTCAGGGAAGTCAATTCTTCAAGGGAAATTGGACGTTTGACAAAACTTACGTCAGATAACGTTGGATTAGCGAAAGTCTTTTATTATACATATGTATGTGCAACTTTTCATTTGCAAAATCCTCGACCAAAGCTTGTACTGATTCCTCATTGACGGCAATTCCTCTACCCTGAGAATATACCCGTACGAATACACAAAACGTAGCTTTTCGCAAACCTGTTTTTTTTTTCAGCAAGAACGGACAAGAATCGGAGAGAGTTACCTCCTCTCCTCTATTCTCGCCTGCATATGTTCACCCGAGGCACCATTCAAAAGATGGCACTTAAACACTGTTGTGGTCATCTTGACAAGGTGGAATTCCTAAGCAGCGATGCCTTGTCTCACAGCTCAGCCGGGCCCGACCACCCTACCATAATCCATGGGTCGTTTATAAAGGTGCATGCTGATGTTTCGCCATCCCTAGTGAAAGAAGTACGACTTAGGTTTTTCCGACACAAAATCTCGAATAAGAAGCCCTTTCTGAGATTATCACCAACTGAGAAACAGGCTAATCCAACCTTTTACTAAGCAAAAGTCTTAGTAACTGTCGAGTTTTTAATTGAGTGAACCTCATATTGAACAAAAGCGGTATCGATTCATGGTTACCTTATAAGGTTCACAAGTTGTGCTGAGCAAAACTTCAAAGATATCTTAGAACTTACTTCGTCTCATTCAACTGCTCCCGCAGTTGAGCATTCTGTTCCACTTCCCATTCTCGAGTGCTTCTCAGGCTTTCGATTTCCGTTTGCAGGCGCTCCACCTAGAGCGATACGGGGGATGGTCTTGTTATTACCAGAATCGGTGTGTGTCAGCAAAAAGAAAGAGTACCTGTTCTGCATGGTTTTCTTTTAGTTCTGCCATTCGGTCCTCAAGTTCCTTGATTCGACCTTGAGCTACCGCTCGGGCTTTCAGCGACTGGGTTTTGCTGTCACGAACTACTCTTGTCATCTCAGCATCGACCTGAAAATCCGAAGGTCAGATATTGTCAAGAGAATGTCCAACAAATCCACCCTTCCAATGCTAGTATAAATTTTGTCATAATCGAAAAGCTGCTCTCCGAAATGGGACTCGAGTTCAAATTCCAGGGATAGGATGCGATCCTGATGCCAGTGCAATCAACGAGAGATGGATAAAGAAAAGAAATAGAGCTAAGGAGAATCGTGTTGGGTTTTGGGACAGTGTTTCAACCAATCATATGTCGAACAAGTAGAAAATAACAAAGTGGGAAAACCGTGATTCTTGATAGCTACGGATTAGTGGATAGAACGAGTCGATGTTCTGTTGCATAACAGAAAGCGTCATGGCCCGGAAGTTAAGCGGAGTTTTCTTCAGATTTCACCATTGGTTTTGCTAATCTTTTCAAACACCCTTTTTAAGATCTGTTCGCTCCCACATTAAAAGCAATTCAACAGTACAGGAAACCGGGTCAATACCGCTGGAGTGGGCAATTTGATGGTGCTGCCAAATCACACGCTGTACCCATACTGCGGTGATGTTCTGCTCGAGTCTCGACTGCGAGACCATCACCTACTAGTAAATCCACCCAATCATCATCTTGCGTTTCCGATAATGATACCCGGCGCGATCGAGTTGTGCACCACTTTCGTGTGACCACCGTGAGATTGGCTTTTAACTTCACGGTCAATCCATCAACGGAGAGACGTCGTCAATTCTTGCCAACATCAATTCCGCGTAGGTACACTACAGTGTTTTCCGAATCGAAAGAGAGCCTGCTTTTTCCAGGTGAAATCCATGTGTAGTCCACTATGCAATTCATTTTCCCAAAAGGTATAATTTTCTTGGCTTTTCAGATGGTAATCACAGTCCAACCAAAACTAAGTTACTCACTCCATCAAATGGATTCATACAAAACCTTTTGTGTAATCACATCATTTCTAGGGAACGCTTACTTTCTTGAGACCCTGGCTTAGATCCCGTTTTATCGACAAATCTCACGAGTCCACTCTTATTTCTTCTAATTTCAGATGAAAAAAACTTTCAAAAATTCTGAAAAAAGCATAGTAAACTCAACTTTAGAAAGGCTAATTCGCGATGTAAAAACCACCCCAAGGAATCCAAAAGGATCAAACACTTCCAACATGGAACTTTCAAGACTCGACTCTTTCACTCAAGTTCCTAATTGGTTTGTCTGTCTGTCTGTTTGTTTATCTGTTTGTTTATTTGATTGCGAGGAAACTCAATATTACCTAAAGAAGCACCTGCAGAAGTCGGGTCAAGTTTGGGATGGGTTGGGTATAGAGCAAGACCGAAAGGGCACACAAAAAGTCAGCGAACTGACCGGGCATGCACAGGGGGAGGCTATTTCAAGGGCAAAACTTCTAGATTAGGCTTCATTACAACCCAAATGCTGAGAAGAAACGAGCAAAGGTAAGGCATGGAATAATAAGTGAAAGGAATTAGGCGTACCGGCGGTGGGCGGAGTGTTCCTACAGCGGGCGATACTTTCCACATTGGTTCATAACTTCATTGAACAAAGGCGTGGAAGCCAGAGAAGAAATATTTAAATGAGTAAGCAAGGCCTTATGCGAGCTGGGCATGCGTAAATGTAGCGAAGCTCTGCCCATGATGGGCAAGGAGTGCTTTCAAATAAAAGTTTTTTTTTTTCAAAAAAGTATATAACTCTGTTCAAAAACGATCCAAAATGCGAAAAAAAATAGAAGCAACAGAAGTATGGCAGTATGGTCAAATTTATGAAATGGAAGGGGTTTGCTTTACGGTGGAAGCGGCTGAGATAAATGTTTCATAACTCTGTTCAAAAACGTACTAGAACGTGGGAAAAAGTTGGAGGCAATAGAAGAAATGAGACCAAATCCCCAAAATGAAACATGGTTCTGCTCCACATGGAAATTCGGCAGAAGTCAGGAAAAGGTCAACAAAACAGACGAAGGAGACTCATCAGCAGTTCCTGAACTTTTTGCCCAAACTCGTAGCCTGCAGCTAGGTTCTTAAGGGGTGAGGCTCAGGTCAAAAATCTATTTCACGCGTTTTTTGTTGTGGGAAGAATCATAGCTTCTTTAGAAAGCGAGTTTTCAAGAGGTATTTGTAACGGAAATTTGAATCTGGAGACGAACGCTTCCTCAAGGTACAGGAAGATTATCAAAGTCAGTTATCTGGTTAACTTTTTCATTTATGTCATTAATGTACACGAAGGGATTTACATGAGTTCTTATGAAGTAGAGGGAATGGAACGAGGGGAGCGATTAAATAAAGAGCAGCAGAAATGTCTTGTCTCCTGGTATTATGATAGAAATTGTGTACGATCAATGTCAAAGAGGAAGAAATTTCCAGATTGTCAAAGAATTCTGGACGGCGATGCTTCTCAGTTTTAGGCCCTTGATTGTTCGGCTATGGTGCGAACACTTCAGAGACTTCTTCAAGCCTACTCTCTCCGAAAAATAGACAATGCTCCAAATGTTCGTGAGAGAGTAAGGTTTGCGCACAGCAATAATGGGCAAAGAGAGAGAAGTGACAAAAATACACCGGAAGTGCTCAAATTCAGGGATATACCAACTAAATCTGAAGTGTTCAAAATGAACGCATCGAAATCTAGCGAAATTTGATTAAATAAGAAAGAGCTTGGAACCAAAGCATCAGATTACCTTTATGCTTAAATGAAGTAGCAAAAAACAGTTAATAGAGTTACTCCTGCTTACCTCATTAAGTCTAGTCTGTAACTGTCCAAGATTAGTGTTTGCCTCGAGCAATTCTCTTCGTAACCGTTCGTTATCTTCAGTGAGTTCTAGTAAAGCATTCACTTGTTCTCCAGATGGAGACCTGAAACGATGAGGAGTTTTTTTTTGAAAATTCTCCCAACGAGTTGAAGTGTTTGGGCAAAGTGCGAAACAGAATTGGCATGGAGCGAAACTAGCCATGGATTACGAACAAGATTTGCATAAAGACGAACTCAATGAGACTGTTCATTGCCTTCCACGGTGACCCTCCCAGAAATGGCTATTCTCTTACTCAGTTCTACATTCTTCACACTTTTCGATGTATCTCAGCAGTGAGCGCTCTTTTTTTCTGCTCCATCACCCTATGGGACCGGACTCAACTAAGAACTTTCTTTAATTGCTGCTGAAGACATCTTGATTCAATATTATTACCTTGAACCAGTCCACCCCTAAGATTGGAGGTACTAACCACCGTCATGCCTTTTTCAAGGCAATACCCTGGAATTGGATACCGAGTTGGTAGGAAGCAGGAATGTTTATGGTTCTAGAATGGAAAGGCAGATGTGGCCCTACAGCTTCAGCGAAAAACCTAAAGCATGAAGATGAAGTCTGGAGTTACCGGCAATTGGCTTGTTCAATTTCAAGCCCTTCCTCTGTCTTTCTTCCTAAAGGAATTTGTCAACCTAACCGAAAGGTCAACGGGTGGGGATACTTCACCGTTCCTTATCTTCACTCTGACTTAGGAATCATCTCTCGGCAGATATTCGTTTAATCCACCTTTCGGTAGTTTTCTTAATATTCTCAGAGAAAGTTCCAGTACTTCTACTTCAAGGTCTAAAGGAACGAATCACTACAGGACTTTTTATCAAAATCATTTATAAAGACGACAGTGTGTTTTTGAACAGCGTGAGCTCCTCATTTCCCTTCTAGGTTATGCCACACATTCAACTTTCAATCAAAATCGAATAAGAGTTTACAAGGTTTCATTGACAAGGTCACCATTTAAAAATCACCTGAACACGGAATAGAATTTCACAATTTAATCTTGTATAAAACAAAAAACTATAATATCGAAAAGTTTCCAATCACATGCATGGTATTGTCACCACCTCTGGATGTCCTATGTCTTTTACTAGAACAAACTCAAAAAAAGCGCAAGAAACACGAGCTGTCGTTTCCCATTGTTTTTTTTTTGTTATAACTCAACTCACTGGTGGATTAGTAGGCTTTAAGAATTACTCTGAATTCACTTTTCACTAAATTCAACTCATCCTACTCCATGAGGCTGTAATTTGAAAACTCAAAAAACTACATCCTAATTTTGCTTGTTTTTATGGAACACCCTGGGGTTGGAGAGACCTTCCGTCTTTGTCAGTCTGAGAAGGTCGCAATCAAGTGTCTAGAAGATCATAGATTGCTAGTGACTATGCTAAGAATTTTATGGTTTACGTGATCACAGACGAGGGTCATTTCCGTGATAAGGCATACTCTTGAGCAGAGCAAAGCAAACCCATATTTAGCGTTGCATTTGAAACGTTCACGGTACGATTCTTCAAGATGCACACTATTTGAATGGCCATAAGTAGATCATATCTTGGTGAAAACTCAGCTGCCCCCTTCTCTGGCCATGTTTATCATGACTTGTTTCCCAAGTCCTCGACGAGATCGAGGTCTCGGAGTATGCGGGTGCGACCAGGCCATTCGAACGAATCTACATCATACTTCTACTGTTGGCGGTATAGTTTCTCAATGCACCGAGCTTTCCAGCATAGCTTTTTGGATCCCAAGTAATGTTCTTTGGATACGCCACGCGAGCGTACTCGAGCTCCTTGTGTGTTGTTAACTGTGTCTATGCAGAATTCTTTGCACTTCACGATGTCTGATAATCAGAATCTTTCGATTGCTAAGCTCCTAACCTAGGCGGCGAAGTAGAGCTCTTCCCAAAGACTGGAAATAACTTCATTAGGAGCTCGTGATGCCCCTTTGAATAAAGAGAGACAGTCACTGACTGTGCGTTCGGCGAGCTTTTTTCATCAGCAACGGAAAAAATCTGTTCAAATACATCTGGCTCCGAGCAATGAGAGTTGGCCTAGCCATCGCTGGCCATGTTGCCATCCGTGGCGAAGAGATTTGAGCGTGAGGTCGAGCACTTAGAGATGGCTACTGCTAGAATTGATTCCGAGCATGGAAATGAGACCCAGTTTTACCAAGAAATGATCTATCCCATTGAATAGCTTTTCTCCTTGAAAAGCGTCCCTTATATTACGGAACGGTGCAACTGGGTTTAGTAAGAGAGGGAAACCTTCGCTGAGGAATGAACCTTGCATGAGTACTTACCAGTTAGTACCACTCACGGAGGAGGTGCTCACCTCATTCAAGTGGCTAAGGGCTAACTAAAATCCCGGCGCATCATCGAATGTAGACCTCAATCATGGAGCTATCGCATAACTGCCTTCTCATACTATATGGAATAATTCTCCATTTGTGAAAATGAATCAATCACAGGGCCTGTCTTCCAGAAATAAGCCTTCTCAGATCTTTGAAATAACACGAAACCTCGGTGCTCGAACAAAACAATGATTTCGCTTTTTTGAGCAGATCTGTCACTACTGTATTCTGATGGATAATGATCGAAGAAAGGAACACATCCAAGCGTTCGCTTAAGCATCCTCTGCATATGACAAATTGCATTATTAACAGCCAGCGGAAGCAGAATTGTCGGTGGGGAAGGACCATCGGCGACTTTACTTCGAGAGGCCTCGGAAGAATTCGGAATTATTAAATGCTGGCTGCAATGCTAGCGATGGATACTTAACCAAATTAGACCCTCGTTTGGCCTCGAACCTTTCCCACTTTTTGCCTTAGTTTCCCTTAAGAGCTTGACATGAATATCTGGTACTCCTAATAAGTGGAAGCATTGATGGTACACCGCCAACAAGCCTTTTTTAACGTCTCGTCGAACCTAGCCACGAATTGAACAACCAATACGGAAACGGAATGCAGTATATCAGGGTGACAACACTGACAGGGGCACCCTGTGACATCGGTAGTGAGCTCACGGTATTTTACTCTTTCTTCAAACCGTATACTCCTGCTCCCTTCTCTTTCGTCCCGACCATAAGGAAACCCCGACAGTAGCAAACGCCTATATTCTATCTACTCAAAAAGGATTTTTCACTGTAACAGACCCGGTAGCAGAGAGGCGGGTGATTGCCAAAAGCAATACCGAGCCTTTTCCGCTGAGCAATCCGAAGCACTTTGCTTCGCTGTGCCCTTTTTCCGCAAGCCTAACTTGGATACAGCTAAGTCGGCTTACTACTCGATATTTATAGCTGGCCGTGGTCACTTCTTATTTTGGAAGAATCTATCCGAAGTTCCGGAATGCTGCTTCCAGCCTAGCTGTTAGAAAGCAGCATTCCGGAACTTCTTTTTCTAATTAACCAAGCAAAACCTAGCTTCGCTCCATTCAGCACAGATCGAAAGTTTCCCTCGCTTGGGTATTTTCTGAGTGAGAGAAATTGACGTACTTAATCGGTTGCAGCGGTTGCTGGAATGTCGAGATCAGATCGAACGTCACACGTTTCCGATTCTTCTTCCGCAGGCTCGAATCCCATTCAAGACTTTTACCCTTAAAATCGAGAATTAAAAGCTGATTCACACTCGATGGAAGTTTTAATGAACTTACCAAAAGAGAGTTTGATGTGTTCGGAAGATCTTCATCGTCATCTCGCCTGTTGGATCGCTCGAGCGCTTCGCTGGGGTCGAGGGGAGGAGGTGAAGTGTTTGCTGTTCCTTGAACAAAGAATATCATTTCCGTACAATACAATAAACCCTTCATTCCCCATGGGTTCACCCGGTATCGTACTCGTTGACTTGCGCTCGCTAAGGAAAATATTTGAAAAAAAGGGGGTCACTCAAGTCAACTTGGCTCCTTTTGCCTTCCAAGCTCTATCCTCCGAAGAGGCTCAACACCACGCTTTTCCTGATTGCAGCTACATTCTCACTTTCTCGAAGGACCCAACCCTTAGATACATGCACATTCCCGGCGGTAGGTAAAATCCTACACTGCCAAGACCACACATACCTCCTTTTATCATCGTGGGGGCATTTCAGAACCACTTATCAGCATCCAGAGATAGGAGGAATGACATGCGGTCGAACAATTATAAACTCAGAATAGGAATTAAATAGAATCTCAGAGTAATGGACAAATATAACCTTCAAGTTCGCTTTGAGGTTATTGCAACCACAAGCAACTAAATCCTGAACAAATCCATTCATACTGTCTTTCGATGAATAGTTTCATACAGAACAGCGAGAAAATCCGAGAAGGAGATCTCGAAAGCTGCGGTGCTTGGAACTCAGAATAAGGATCAGATTCCAATTTAAGAGTAGGTTTTGAAGCGACAGCACGTTTCAAGGAATCCTTCAAGAATTCCATTCACTAGGATTCTCTCCAGCCGTTGCTTGCGTTTCGGGGTCGCCCTTTACACTTTATTTTACAGAGAGATCTACGAAGTCGGCTGGAGCAACCTGTACGGCTTAGGAGAGTACATCGATAGGCATTTACCTCGAGCTGCCGGTTAGGAGTTACATTACACACTAGTATAGAATAATGGATTCTACAGTCAACATTGTTTACGAAAACAGTTGTACCCCAATCTTCCATAAGTTTCCTTTCACCACCGAGTCTCTCTGCTACACTTGTGCTTTCTCAGATCATAAAAACCTTCAAAAGTTGTGCACTAACCTCTACTAGGTACAGCTCGTCCCGGAGAATCGCTACGAGCACGACTCTCCTGTGCTGGCCTAACTGCACTCCATAGCGACGCATCCGTTTCTGTACCAACTTCACGTCTTTCACGGTTCTTATCCTAAAAACAGTCATCTGAGCAATTGAACCTAATGCAACCCTCAGGTTTCAAGATATGTTCCAGTACTTGAAAAGAAAATTTTGGTTCCTTACCTCCCACTGCCTTTGGACGATTCGGGCTGCCTGTGATGTCACACTGGCAACTTCGCCTTGTTCGCGGCACAACTCCTACAAAATTCCTATTACCAAGTGTTTACCTAGAAGAACTTAAGCGAAATCAGTTTTGGTGAAAAGGTCGACAGCGAATGCTTGCGGCGACACGAAAAAAAGCAGAGAAAACTCTTTTATCGAAAGTTGCTATATCGCACTCTGTAACTTTAGAGCCGCAGCCACCCAGTTGTTATTGACACCCACTCGTACCTGTAGATCAAGGATCTGCCTCTCCTTGTCCAGGATGACATTGTTCAACTCAACAATTCGTTCGTCCTGAAAAAAAAAACCGTTCACTTTCCAAACCAACAGTAAAGGTGGCAAAAAAAACCTTGAAGAGCATCTGCTGATGGATTCGATCCATGTCGAGCATTTGAGCTGCTCGTTTTCGTTCCTGAATTTCCACTGAGCTCAGGGGTTGCAAGGTACGGAGCTGTTCTTCCATGTTCTAAAAAGTTCATTCATATGATCTGGAACAAATAGCAGCAAATGAAAAGACAAACACTCCAAATTTCTTTGCTGACCACTTGTCCGAATACAGCTGCTTACCTTGATCAAAATTTGCTGATCATTGAGTTGAGTCTGCTTTCTGGACAGCTCCTTCCTCAAAACCTCGGCCTCTCTATTAGCCGCCTCCATCGCCGTCTCATTTTCAGCTAGACGGATCAAAAGCAATGCGTTATTCTGGAAAAAGATAATTTTGATTTGGTGATAAGAGACTCTCAAATTGACTGTTCTAAAACTATCAGCGCCCTTTTAAGTCAAAATCCTCTACCACCCCCTCCCCTCCCCCCATCTCCCCACGCCTGCCCCCAGCCCTTCATATCGAACACCGAAGAGGTAATGGACAAACTTTTAAGAACTTGTTTCGGGGTTTAAAGGCACTGTTCACGATGAAAATGGCTTTTGAGATATCCCACTAGAATGAATATGTAGAGCCCCCGTATGCCGTATGTGGCGCTGTCATAACCGAAGACGGCCTAAATAGGGCCCTATAATGGCTCAAAGATTGCCAATCAAAAGGGCAGCGTTACGGGCGTTACATAAAGGTGAATGGCTCGAGTACGACAGAACCTATGTAAGTATGTTCTTCAACTTTTCGAACGTTTCTTGTAGCAAAATTATCTATACGAAGCTATAAGGAGAAGAACTCGAATAGGAACTGATCGAAGACCAAGTGCGCAATGAATAGAACCTGTCGTCACTGCGCCACGAGCACCCAAGGAAACCCGACCACCCACATCATCACCAAATGCTTCAAGATCACATAACAACGTATGAAGTGCTTCGTCAAAGAGGTCAAATTAATGTGAAATGCCCAGCAAGACAGAGACAAAGTGACCCGGTATTTCTTTTAAAATGAATGAGAATGCTCGCCTCTTTTTCATTGAGTGAGAAGCCATGTTCAGTACAATAAGCATTCACTTCCTTACGTAGTTGATCAAATTTGACCTTCGTTTTGAGTTTATACTTATTGAAGGCGGCTTGAAATTCCTGAAACGTTTGATTTCAATTTTGATATTGAGCTCGAGGTAGAAATGAAATTTCTCTGACTGTAGGGAATTTAGGAAAATTAATTGCTATTCATTAAAACTAACAGTGAGTTCGTGCTCCTTGTGAGCGAGGCGCTCAGCGTAAAATGCAACATCGGAAGCCATTTTCAGTCAATTCAGTACGTTAACTCGAGCTCAGCACATTCTGAAATCGAAAAATTGAGAAAATCACCATCTCATATTCCCTTCTCTAACAGCACGAGGGAATGCCCTCCTTGCTCCCATGGACGACTAGTTACAGGCAGAACAACACGATGATAAGATATGTTAGCGTGAACGATCTACAGGAGAGTGAAAGTTTATTCGGATAGCCAAGTTCATTGCAGTATAAACTACTCCCTTGGCCTAAGCGATTAGGATTCAGAAGGTATCGGTTGTTCCACGTCATGGTTGCGGGCGGTAAAGGACGAGACGCCGGCCACCAACCAGGCCACCGCTGCGATCGATTAGTAAACAAGGCGACTGACTGGGCCATCCACCCGGACGGACATCGCTTGAACTTTAAAAGCTTGTTTAAGATTTTATGACCAACAGCGATAACGATACAATTGCTTTGAGAGCAAACGTGAAATGAAACCGTGCAGAAGTTCCAGGTGGCACTTGGGCACAGACGGCTGGCAGCTAAACTGCAAGCTTTTGTTTTGCTTCTAGTCCCGCGGTGAACACCCACGCTGTCGTTTGACAGCGGCCCGGGGACCGCTCGTTCGATTAGAGCGAATACTTGGTATCTACCTTGGGAGATGATCAGTCATTAACAAGTTATTTCAATGAGGAACGTATGGGCACATTCCGTGGGCCACGTAGAGAAGTACCGCTTGTGATTTGTTCTCCGCCTAATGGGTTCCAATCAAACCTTGACCTTGATTTGATCTTTGGAAGCTCTGAAACGCTTGAGAAGGCTCGGTCACCAGACATCCATGCAGGTATCCTGTAGATCACGAAGAATTAAATAGTCAGGATCAAATTTTTTTCAGGTTTTTCTCCCTATAAACCAGCAGGTTGAGGGACTGTGTACAGAATAATCGGCAGGTTGAGAGACTGTGAATAGAATAAGTTATTCTAAATCAGTATTTCTTTCGGGTCCCTTTCACTTATGTCAGCAGCCCTATTTCCCCATAAACTCTTTCAGAAATTTGCTTTACTGTCATTTTTTTTCTTGTTCGATATCCTTGATCATTCCTACGTCAATTATGCAGGCTCCCAAAGAACAACTCCATCGTTTGGCGAAAGAAGGTATTTTTCCAACTAGAATTGGCGATGTTTTAATAAATGCAAAGGATGTGTTCTAACAACAAAGTTCAATTCCAAAAGGAAATGTTAAGAAAGACAAATAGAAGTCCTGTATGTGTATGTGTGTGTATGTGTATGTGTATGTATACATGCATGTATGGATGTATAAATGTATATATGTATGTATGTATGTAGGTACATATGTGCGTGTATGAATATATATGTGTATTGACGGAAATAACAACTCCTGTTACCCTGAACATATTGCCTTTTAACTCAGGAGGGCTGCATTGGGTAGGATGGAAACGCGAAGGTGGTTGGCAGGATATGCTTACAATTGAAAGTATCTGATAAGATCCAGAAGCCAAAACTGGAGGGTATGAATTCAGCTGGGTTTCTAGGCACTGTTGCCGTTCCTTGCAACCTTCGTTTCTTCGATAACTTGGGTAGCTCGATGCCGGGCTCTGACCAGCCAAAAAAAGAACAGTCACCGTTCGCGACTGTCAAGCTGCTTTAAAGCGACAAGTTCCGTGCTCTCTGACTTTGATGGGGTAGCCTCGGTTGGCTTATTGCAACTTCTATAGACAGCTAGATCTTCTGGAGCTCGCGTCCTTTGATAGGACTTGGTCTCTTTTCTGCTCTAGAACTCGTTCCAGAACCATGCTGCCTTTTCTGCTCTGCATCCGCCTCGAGTCCACAATCGGTCCCTGAGAATCTGAAGACTATTTTACGGTAGCCTCCGTTTCAAGTTTTTCTTTTCCGCTCATGCAGCTTCCCCTACTACACTTCCTGCTTCCTATTCTTTCTTTTTTTCGAGGGGGTCGAGGGGGAGGGGGGGGGGGGGGGGGGAAGGGGGGAGGAGTGGAGGGGAAGATAGAACTTGATGGCTACGTTTACTAAGAGAAACCTCTGCTGCGAAGCAGAAAAGCCGTAAGTCATTTCAGTGCCAAGTATTTTTTGTAACCTTTAATGTCTTGCGAGATAATCTTCTGAAGAATACATGGTCTCTTCTCCCTCCACTGCCGTAAACACCCTCTGAGTTTCTATTCTCGAACGCTCCTAGGTCTAGGTGCTCCAGACTGCTAGGTCGAGAGCTTTAACCAGATCAAAGACCCTCTCTCATTCTTCGTCTTTAACCCCTATTCCTCTACCTTCGCTGGGTTTTCGACGACTCCACTACGTCTGTGGACAAATCACAATCGACATGAATTTTTTTTCTCGCACATTCGGTTGATGAAAATCAGTTCAGTGTTCTCCTATGGCAGTGACTTCTCTTGATTCCTTCTTGATTCTGAAGGACGACTTCCAGGAGCTTGTCATAGATTTTCGTAGAAATAAAGTTTCTGCGGTTGATCACAAGGAAAAGCTCTCAGGGAGACCAATAATTCGTTATTTATGCTCCAAATTCCGGTCCAGTCAAAGCTGAAGGATCGTATTGTTGTTTAATTATTGTCTGCTACTTTTCTCAGAATCGCTGAAACCTCAGCAGTTCGAAAGGTGTATTCGGATTTGAAAGGTTACAATGTTTGTGGGCTTTCTATACCGAAATTCAAAGGCAGAGCTCACGAATTCTGATGCACCCCTTTCGAGCAGAGAAATGGAAGTCTCGATGGAGAATAATGAACCAGGAACGGAGAAAGCGAGTGAATCCACTGACTGAAAAAATAGAGCTTTCTAAAAGCTGTCTAAGATTACGTAAAGAGCTGACTACACCAAGCCAGAAATGTCCGAAACTGTCTTCCAATGTCGCCATGGGTCTTGAAGAGTTATTTTAAACCAGTCGGATCGCCCGGCTAACGCCAGGCTCTCCTCCTTCTTATGGGTTCGCCCGGCTACGCCGGGCGCTTTCCCTTCCTGTGAGAAATTTGCTATGTGTAAATAATACTTCGTATTCTCCTTTTAAAAAAAGAATTAAATTAGAATTAAATTTAAAAGAAGCGATAAAGGAAGATCTGAAAGAGAGAAGAGCAGCAGTCATGGACGAAGCCGCCGAGGCCGGAAAGAGCATTCGCAAAGCCCGACGGAGCTTCGCCAATTACAAGACCAAGATGACCTCCCTTCGTCGTCCGGACGGAACCGTTACTGCATCCCGGAGGGCAATGGAGAAGGTCATCTACGACTTCTACTCGGATCTCTTCGACAGCCACGTCTACCTGCCTACTCACCATCTTAGGCAAGACGAATATATCGCTCCTTCGGTTCTCCCTTCCGAAATACGACATGCCATCACGTCGATGAAGAACTGTACAGCGCCCGGTCCCGATAGGATCAAACCAGAACATCTGAAGAGTATACCACCAGTCATCATCAAAACTCTGGCTAGGCTCTTCACACGGTACCTGTCGGAATGCAAAGTGCCCACGTCGTGGAAAACTAGCAAGACTGTGTTGTTGTACAAAAAGGGAGATCCAGACGATATTGGCAATTATCGCCCAATCTGCCTGCTGTCCGTAATCTACAAGCTTTTCACTCGTGTCATCCTAAATAGGATTGGCAGAATATTAGATGAAGGACAGCCATGCGAGCAAGCAGGGTTTCGGAGAGGGTTCAGTACAATCGATCATATCCACACCCTAACAAGGCTCATTGAAGCATCGCGAGAGTACAAAATGCCGCTATGTCTCACGTTTATCGACTTGAAGAAAGCCTTTGACACCGTTGAGACAGAAGCGGTAATTGAAGCCCTGGGCAACCAGGGTGTTCCTACGCAATATATAAGGATGCTTCGTGAGCTCTACGACAGCTTCACGACCAGGATTTCACCATTCTATAAGGAAGTCATTGTCAACGTGAAGAGAGGTGTCCGGCAAGGCGATACTATTTCGCCCAAACTTTTCAGCGCCGCCCTCGAGAATATCATGCGTCATTTGGAATGGGAAGACTTGGGAGTGAAGGTCGACGGCCGCTTCCTACATCACCTCCGCTTTGCAGACGACATCGTGCTTATAACACCGAACATCGAGCAGGCGGAACGAATGCTGGCCGAATTCGATAGTGCTTGTGGAAAGATCGGCTTGAGGCTGAACCTAACGAAGACGATGTTCATGAAAAACGGACTGGTACCTGATGCTCCTTTCACGTTAAACGGAACGAATATCTCCGAATGCTCTAGCTATGTGTATCTAGGTCGGGAAGTCAACATGATGAACGACCTAGCTCCAGAGCTGTGCAGAAGGAAACGCGCCGCGTGGGGAGCATTTAAGAATATCGAGGGAGTAGTGAAGAAGACAAAGAACACCCGGCTCCGCGCTCACCTTTTCGACACTGCTGTCCTTCCTGCTTTGACGTACGCCTCGGAGACCTGGACTCTACGAAAGCAGGATGAGCATGCTGTCAGCGTTACTCAACGCGCTTTGGAAAGGGCGATGCTCGGAATTTCCCTATACACGCAAGTGCAGAAGGGATGCGGAGTTCCGAGCTCCGTCACCGAACGAAGATCAGGGATGCCGTTGATTACGCCAAGAAATCGAAGATCAGGTGGGCCGGACACGTTATGCGATATAGTGATGACCGTTGGACCAGGGCGGTTACTGACTGGATTCCTCGGGACATCAAACGAACTCCAGGAAGGCCGCCAACGAGATGGTCAGACTTCTTCACGAAAGCTCTGAACGAAAGGAATGTTGAACCTCGTGTCCCTGGAGCGAGAACGATTCACTGGACCACTCTGGCTCGTGACAGGGACGAATGGAGACGTTACTGGCGCCCGCTCGAGGAAGTCGATGATCAACGGGACGACAGGTGATACAGGTGATTCTCCTTTTCCTTTGAAAGCTCTACTCCCTCAGTATCAGCTCCGAATTGGGAGCGATTTTTTTTCTGTAATCCATCTTAGCTGTGCTCGAATAGAACATCGTATCAAAAAGGCGATTATCCAGGGAAAGAAAGAGAGATGGGCTAAGGAGACGTATCTCCGTCAAATTTCAGTGCAATTGGAATGATCGAGATGGCACAACATTCTGCAATGCAGAAGTGGAAGTAGTTTTAAAAAAAGGCAAAATGAATGACAGTAAAGTCTGGTAAGTACAGATATTGAATCGCACGGATCGCACGGCTAACGCTAGGCTCTCCTCCTTCTCGTGTCAAACACCCTATCCTGAGAAATGTTGAACTGAAGAATTTTATACCCTTTCTCAAAGTTTATAGTTTTTAAGTTATGAAACTAAAACAGAGCTCAAAATCCTTCTCTGACACAACAGAAATCGAAAGCTTCCCTCTTTCTTTGATAGTTGTAGTAAGTCTAACTCTCCACTCTTTTTTTGGAACAAATGGCAGTTTCCTGTACACGAAATTTGACACAGGATCAACAGGGTATGCAAATGGTATTCAGTTGAAGTCGGTGCTTACGCCTTTGATTGGAAGTCTCGAACATTTGCTCTCTTTCTCAGAAATAAATACGCATCGAAAATCCAACTGTTAGACAATCAAAGATGATGCGGTAGAGATGTTCTGAGTGATGATAGCACCGTTATCAGATATTTTTTATCAATGGACCCTTTTCCTTAAGGAGATATCATTTGTTGAGAATTCTAGATTACAGGCGGTTGAATAAGTTTTTTCGCAAATTACATCGAGCAAAGAGGATCCTTCATTGAATCAAAAACCTTGCTGGGTAGCGGTCGCAATCTAATAGTAAGAAATGAACAAAGTTCTAATCTGCTTAGCGTATTGCCCTAATGGGTCCCTATCACTAACTTACCACTCACTTCTGTCACCCTGCTCTACCATCTCGTCTTATCGAGTGAAACATACTGAACGGTCAAAGCTAAATCGTAGATACCGAAGATGTTAGGATTTCGATCGGTAGGTGGCACTCTTAGGTGCTTTATCGTGCTTTATCTTCTTTTATCAGTTATCATCAGTTCTTGTCACCGAGTAGCTACGATCCCGTCATATCTTGCATCACCTGTTAGAATGCCGAGGCTCCACTGGTAATACGAAAAGTGTGATCCTACCAAATTTGAGCTTTCTAGGTCCACGGGAACAGGAGTTATGAATTTGCGGCCCAAAATTTCTATCGCGCACGCCCCGCTCCTTGTGCATGGAGTGCGGACCTGCCACCTACCATAGGTGTTCCCATCCTGTTCCCCTTACTCCTACCAATTTTGAACGCTTTGGGTCCTTTGGAGCAGGAGTTATGAATTTGCGACCTAAAATTTCTACCGCGCACGACCTGCCCCCTGTGGGTGGAGTCTGGTCCTACCACCTGTCATAAGGGTTCCCATGCTGCCCCCTGTATTCCTGCCAAATTTGAGCTTTCTAGGTCCACGGGAACAGGAGTTATGAACTTGCGGCCCAAAATTTCTATCGCGCACGCCCCGCTCCTTGTGCATGGAGTGCGGACCTGCCACCTACCATAGGTGTTCCCATCCTGTTCCCCTTACTCCTACCAATTTTGAACGCTTTGGGTCCTTTGGAGCAGGAGTTATGAATTTGCGACCTAAAATTTCTACCGCGCACGACCTGCCCCCTGTGGGTGGAGTCTGGTCCTACCACCTGTCATAAGGGTTCCCATCCTGTCCCCCTTACTCATACCAAATTTGAACGCTCTAGGTCCACGGGGACAGGAGTTATGAATTTCCGGTCACACACACACACCGACACACACACACACACAAACAAACACACACACAAACACACCGACACACCAACAGACACACTTAGCGAATTATATATAGTAGGATTCATCATGGGTATCCACTGTGAATGGATGGACAGTCAATAAAATGCCTTTGGAAATCGCAACGCGAATGGTTTCTGTTCTTATAGAAGGAATCTTGTGGCACTGCCAGGTCGGAAAGTCAGCACAGTCTCTGGACGCCTTTGGAAATCGTATGCGTGTGGGCGTTTGGGTGTGGCATCCAATGCAATCATTATTCCTTGTTACGCTCTATTTAGGTCGTTTCCCAACCTGGCAGTACCACAGAAATCATCTTATAGGAATATCTCAGAAACCATTTGCGTCGCGAACTGGGCATTCAAGACAGATGGGGAAGAGGGAAAGGTGCATCCCAGATCATCCCAGATCCAAGGAGACGTCTACGACCCTGAAGTAAATCATCCGTCGCAGCGGATGAGTCTTCGTCGCCGACAATTTATGCCTGAAACTTCTGCTTGTTCCCATCTACAGACACCTTACAAGAGCAGATAATAGACGTACTTTGATGTTCAGGGGGTATGCAAGACAAGGGTCTCTCGTCCTATTTTCTCGGGAAAAGGTGAGGTTAGCAGCGAAGACGTGAAGGGGTAGGACATTGCAAGTCCTCGAATTCTGAATAGTTTTAGATCCAACTCCAATTTGAAACCTACCGACTATGAATATTGGCCTTGTCTATCACAGTCATTTTTTTCTCATACTCATACGGCTTTTTCTCATATTCAAAATAGCATCCTGTCACCCGCTACATTTGCTATTCTTTCAATAGATTTGAGATGTTATCCAACCTGTTAATGTATTGCTATTGAATTACATCCGCGTTGTTTTGTAGACAAAATATGCCCCTGGAAGAGCTCCCACCAATTGTGATCACGTAGCGATTAATCTACCGTATTCCACGAGCGTATGTGGCTCCTTTACACTACTGCTCTTCTGCTGATTACTGTAACGCCATCTCCTATTGACGAATTGATGAGTAGGTAACTGGGAATCAACCATTCTTCAACACTTCTACGAATCATCGCGAAGTAGTGCACGGGGGTCGAGCACATGTGCGTACGAGTCCCACGCCCACGGTGGCTAAATGGACGAGTTTCCCACTCGCCACGCTTGGGATTGATGTGTGTCTGGCGAATCGACTCTTTTCAGTTTGTGGAAGGCCTTTGATTCTACCAATTTTCACCAAAAATATGTCATTTTCGGACTCGGACTCCGATTACGAACTGGACGATTCAGTCAGGATAGGTAAGGTTTATTTTTGGCAATTATTCCCCTTGGAACCCTTGATTATGGCCTTGTTCGTGTGCTATCACCTTTTTTTTCAAGTGAATTGTTTTATTATTTTGTTTTTACTTCGAATGAATGAGTCTTAGGCTTTCGATTCTATCCAGCCTAACAAGAAGTGATTGGAGTTGTACCAATATTTTCTATCATTTATGCAAAATGGTGGCATCTTCTAGAATGTTCCTAAACTGTTGTCAATAGTATTGCTTTCCATAACCGGTTCTGCTTAAATGGGACATTTTCTTTATCGAAGAGCAAAATGAACAGGGAAACGAAACAAATAGAGAGGGGGGTCTGGGTGTGGGAGGGAGGGGGCAGTTAACAAGAAATTAACACGGTGCTACGTGTTAAACCGTGTTATTCCGGTCGGAAACGAAGGAGAGGGTGGGCAGCAGCCATTTGTGCAGTCCTATGCGGTTTTAGCCAGGGTGATGTAGTTTTTTAACTGAGCCTAGAAGGGTAGGAGCCCCCGGGGTGGGTGAAATAATTACCTGGGACGAAAATCTGGTCCTTTCCCACCCCGTGCTCCTTTCCTCCTGAAGCTGTGTTAAAAATTGCATGTCACTGATACAACGTTTAATACCTCGTTCATTTCTTGTTTGTTTTGTGCTCTTCCCCATCCCCCTATTCTTCCCAGCTACATTTTCACCAAATTAAAAAAAATCGTGAATTCCTTGGCGACTTTATGATCGAGCTGTTGTTGGATTGTTGTTGGAGACCCGTTACTTTGCTAGTTGCATTCAACACGTATTATGAATTCACGATCTTGAACCCGTCCATAAAAGGTAAGTGGGAGGTTATTTCCAATATCCAGAGTTGCAGGGAGGCATTACAGAGGAAGAATGTGGAATACCACATTTTGCGAGGCCAGTTTTAAATACCTATAGCAACCTTAATGTATGGTTTTCATCCTTTGTGTGGCGCTCTATTAACTATTCACTTTTAATCAATAACCTGAATTCATCTGTGGTAACACGCAGTGTCGGACGCATAGTTTTATTTTTGGAACGTTGCAGCTGCTTCTTCGCAAAAGTCCTCTATAAACAGGTATTAAGAAAAAAAAATATGTCAAACGACAAGTACGTTGTAAGAGTTTGAGTGACTGATCAGTGCTCGATTGGTTTTATTCGTGAGCCAGTGGGGAATTGCTATGAGGCATTAGGGATATATCATCCGATCTTCAGAACTAATTTTGAGTATAAATCAACTCAGAGGTCCTCACTTTATTTTTTTTTGTTTGAGGAGAGTGTTTCGATGACATTGGTCACGTTCCTCCGAATTCTAATAACTGTTCCGAAGATGAGGGAATTCGGGACGTTCAGAGTGATGACGACCTTGAAATGGCATCGTGCAGCAGTTACCCCGAAGATGGTCCCGTCCTTATTTCTATCGGTGGGTTGGACTTTTGATGTTTCTTGATTTACCTTGAGATTTGAAAAATTCTATCCTGTCCCAGAAGCTTGTTCTCAGCAGAAAGGGTTCTTCTTTCTCTCACAAATGCAATGAATGGTGTAAGAATGTTTATTGAGTGTGTAAAGGTGTTTATTGAGTGAAATATCGGTGTTAAGCAGAAGTTATTACAAGTAGAAATAATCCTATCGTCTGCAGAATTTATAATACTATATAAAGAACAGAATATGTACAAAAGTAACGTTTCCGGGCGGAGATGGTTCAGTGGCTAGTAGCGCACTATCACACAGGTGAGGTCGCTGGTTTGAATCGTGGATTGATAACTGCCTATGCCAACCAAAGCTTCTATCCCTCCAGGGTCGGTTAATTGATACCAGATTCATCTGGGAAGATTAAAGTAAGGGCTTGTACATCGCCCGGTCACCTCAATTCAATCTAAAGGCAACATACACATCCAATAAGACTACGATTCTGAATGAAACTGGAGGCGGGTGTGCATCCCTCAGCCGGCATCGCTTAAAACTATTTTGAGTGTAATATATTTCCATGTGATCTTTTGGTGAAATTAAATGTACCTTTAATTTTTTCGTGAACCGATCAATGCTAATTTATATGCTGATATCTTTTGAACGGTTCTGGTCCTGACTAACTGCTCGGGATAATAGGGTAGTTCTTGTTTGGTGTTGAGAAGTCGATTTCTCGATGAGAACTACATTTTATCTGCTGCACTCAGCCGTTCCAACTCCACAAGAAATATGTACAAACAGTAGCAAACGATATCTTGTGCAAACTTCTATTCATATGAAAACATCTTATTTCACAATACCACAATTTTCGTCATAAAATGGTGTCCCTGATCACCCTTCGAAGTTTATTTCGTTTTTTCTCAGTTTTTTTCCTCGGAAAGTTAAAAGTGATTTCTCGGAGCTCAATTTCTTCGAGTTCTTCCCTTCGGATTAAACCTAGTCGATCTTTCCTGAATGCTTTTGGTCTATTTCGCTCATTTCTTATGATGAACCACGACTCAGGGAGGTCCTCTTAAGTGACACGATATAGTCTGAAGATGAATTGATAGGTGATTGCACCCCAATTCTAATGGTGACGATTTAGGCTAAGTTGCGACGAGGAGGCTTTTAGAATACTTCTAAAATAAGGCACGCTAATAAGTGAGCATTGGTTTTATTTCAATCTATTTCTTGCGCTTCTCATTTTCATCAATTTCTTCAAGCTTCACAGGAATTTTTCTATGTTACTTTCATGTCTCCGAGAAAAAGCCACTGGACTTTTTTTGCCATCAATTCGTTCTGCTCAACTTTCGTTATCTCCCTTGCGCCATGACTCATTTCTATTTCATAATTGGATTCCATTGTGAGGCTTCTGTCTTAAAACGTCTAGCTGAGAAGGAATGCTGGCATTAGTATGTTCCAGAAAAAAGGTGCAAAGAGTTGGAGAGTTGGGTTAATTGGCGCTTTTCTCAAAATCAATGACAAATCATAAATCTTACACGAATTTTTGTCTAATTTGAATGCATATTTTTGGAATGAAACAGAAATGAGTTCCCATTCCTAGTGTGCGCTGCCCTTCACGAGCCCCAATAACAAGTACTTGCATAGCAAATTTTATCAGCGAATCCCGTGGTGGTGGTTCAAGACCGTGACTCATAATTACAATTATCACACGACGCTGCAAGTATTCTACATGTACCAACTGAAGAATGATCGGCAACTGATCAACTGTTCGGCCCATCATTTCGCAAAAAGCTTTCTGTTGACTGTGAAAGTCGAGGACTAGATCACCACTCGATTGTCTCTGTCAACATACCCCCGGCTTCTCCTTGCCGTGTTCTGCGTCTCTATCTGAGCTTCATACTCACGCCTTGCAGTGACTCTCACACTCTGGCCCTCACATCTGCGCGCAATCGGAAACTCCGGTGTGTCCTCTTATTAGACGTGCCATATTTCATGCGAAGGAGTTGAGCTGGAGGTGTATAGCTCTTTTGTCCAAACGGGCTTTAACCGTTGTTGAAATCATTTCGTTCCAGCACCTTTCCTATTTTCCTGGAGAGGAGCGAATGCTCGTGAGAGATTTTTCGTTTACCCATTAACCATTTTTGTTTAATCATTGCTCCCATCCTTGAGAGTTTAAGGGAATCAGACGCTTGTACTTTATTTTGTAAGATCGTAATATACTGTTGCATTACTAGTGCGCTGGAACTTTGGGTATTTGCTATACTTTTTCATTCCATACTGACATTACTGTTTCAAGCGTCGTCTCCTAAGTATAACTAGCAGAACATAACAGCTAGAATATTGACAATAAAATAAAAAACTTTCCTGAGAATCATGGTAATCACGTATTCTGCCTGTACAATGACTTGGCCGTTCGATGTACAAGCACAGCTTTTATTCTTCACGAGTCTACTACTAATAGTGTATCGATTCCGCAGGAATGAAGAACTTCGTTATTCCAAATTCTGCCCCGGACGTCAAATTGAGATTTTATGGCCGTATTAAGCGGTACCTGTTAATAGCGTCTACCTTCCATTCCGTAGTGTGGTCCTGGAATTGTATCGTAGACAACTCATTCAATGCTGTTAAACCTATGTTCCAGGGTTAAGGAAAGTCTTTTGATTTTTCGGGAGATCGGTTGAACATATGTTTGAACTTCCTGCTTGTGTTGGCAAGGGTGTCCACGATTGCCTAAAGCACGAAAGACATTAGGATGAGAAGACTGAATCTCCTTATAGACGGGGCTTTCTTCACCTCTCACTGCGAGCATCGTTTTGTTCTCTTATTTGCCTTGATATTTAAACAAATGTTGAGATCAACGTAGTTTGATATGAAGTTATCTTTCCATATGTCATTGATCCTGGATAACCGGTGAGAGTGCAGGAGGGCAATTGCCAAAAAGAGACGAGTCGAAAGTCGAAAAGCACAGCTGATTAGTACAAGCTTAAATGCGTTTAAGATCAGTTGAGGCTTTAAAATTGTAACAGGAGGCTATTATACTCTTTCTAAGGATACGCAAATAGTCGCGCTCTCTGCATTCAACGCCTACATCGGGGCTACGTTCTGTTCCCTGTTACCCTTACCAAAAAGTCGAACGGTAACGAAGCACAGACGATTGTTGCGAGTAAACCTTCGACACCTTATGGTCCCTGCTTGTGTTGGAACTACTTTGATGCAATACTTTTAGTTTACTTTAACTTTTATTTTCTTGAGTGGCGTAGGTTCTACGTAGAGATAGTAGCGGAATAACTAATCTATTCCACTTCATGATCGCGCATTTAATAAAAAAAATTTAATTATTATCGATATGGATTTCTATAAATGGCCTTCTTTCTCCTGATGCTTCATCAGTTTAAGAGCGGTGCGAAAATTCAGTATAAGGGCCACTAATTTCTTCACAACTGGGTTTTTCCTCATTATTAAAGTACTTTTAATTTGGACATGATGCAGGATAGAACAAACCCCTCCAATTTATATGTTCATCACACGAATTGGAGGGGTTGTATGGAACAGGGTTCCCAGCTTCTTCCAAATGCCCATCAAATAATGATTCTCTTGTTGCCGTGTATTGCTCTCTAGAACCATCACTTAAACACCTTTTTTCAGAGCGAGTTTGTAAGAGTTCTATGTACGGGAAGAAAAAATGGGCTTATCTAGTAGCGTGTGATTCTTAATCGCTTTATTTGAATGGAAAAGCCCTTTCCGTCATAGAGGACAAAGTCCTTGGACGTTAATTAGTCCCTTCTGATGGTGAAGGATGCGCTCCCGCATTCGACTTCCATTCAGAATCATAGTGGCATACTGAATGCTTATGTGGCATACACAATGACTTGTGGTGGTCAGCCAAAGTACAAGTTAGTGCTTTCAAATTCCCAGACTTGTCTGCTACCAATCAATGGGTCCCTGAGGAAGGGAAGGCCTGGGTCAGGCGGATATCGAGCCAGGATTCCAACCCGTAACCGTGCTTGCGTGATAGGCGCCACTTGCCACTACACATGCCACTTATCGTCTCGTTCATGTGCAAGATTATTGTGAAACATTGCAATATATGTGAAAAATAGATTTCATAGCCAGTGTTTTTTGTGTGACCGTTTGGTTTTTAACAATTTTAGGTTGGAATCCACTCCATTGCCATTAGATCTGTTTCTAAGTTTAGATGAGACTGTGAGCAATGTTGGCCTTTACATAAATGGGGAGGCTATCTGTTTTGGCTTATCAGCACATTAGTCGCCGCCTTCTTGATTATTTAAACGTTCTGTTCTCTCCTCTGAACTCATGCATTAGGAAGAGGAACAAAAGCTTCCTTCATAAAATGAATTTTGGATAGGATCGTGTGCTGTTCCTATTCTGAGCCATATTCGTTGCGAATAATCCAACGATACACTCAGTTGCAAGAGTACTACTCTCAATTCCGCTGCCTGCTGGCGGTGATATTCTGTCTCACTAGGACACTCACCATGTTGCAAATTACCATATGTCTAAAGGTTTTTTAAGGCACACTTGTGGACTCTTTCTGTCTTTGACTGGGGTAAAAAGCATCAATTGCTACTGACTTCTCTTCCTATCAAGGAATATTGAAGTCTACACATATGGCATCTAATATTATTTGACATTGATCGGGGAGCTATAACTATCTCTGCTCGCACTCTAAGGCGTATTATAGTATTTACAAGTGAGTATGCAAGGTGGTTTAGCACAAAGTGAGAATGAGATGAGCTCAGGTATGCTTATCCGTGAAGCACTCAGCTTTTACGTTCTCATGTTTGATTTCACGAGGGAGCTGTGTATGGAAATATTCCGAAGGGTAGTGTATTTATAGCTAGCTTTTCTCACGACATCGTTTTGATTTCGTTCCCGCTGTAGGCTATTTCTTCATCTGGTTGTTTCTAGATCATCTAGTTGTTGATCGTCTAGACTTGACACCTAGTTGTTAGTTAATGTCTGAATGCAGAATTACTGATTTTTCCGTCAATCTGCGTATTTTTCCTTTCTTTGATTAGAACTGTTACTCCTGCATCCGAGACACCAAGCCTAATGCCGTCCCGGTCGAAATGTTAGGCAGTTTTAGTGAATCAGTACTGAACTGTGTTCATCCCTCAGAGTCTGTCCATTGTAAGTGATGGTCTTCCTTTCTGTGAGCCATTAATCGATTTACCTGGGTAGGCGCTAGTAACTCAGCTCATTTAGTTCCGATATGCGGCTCTTTAGTCATTCTTCTGGGACCGTCTGGGCGTTGAAATCGAAGACGGTGATTCTGAAGGAACTGTGGTCCTATCTGGAAAGGAAGGCCCTGTGAAATGCCTCCTGAAGTGAAATGCTACTCTTCTCATTAACGAAGCTTGATATTGGTGGATTGTTAGAGCTGGGTCGAGCCACATCTTCTCAATCGCATACGTCCAGTCCGGGTTATCAAACTCGAGTCGATGTTCATGGGCGAGTGCGTATTGACGAGGACACCTATACCACCAGCGCTCGTTGTCGCTGCCCCTGAGAAACCGTTCTGCTCCAGCCTCGAAAACGGCGTGCGGCGGGTTATGGTTTGTGGTTTCTATTATGGTTCTGGGGACAAGGGAGTAATCACAAGTTGAAGTGGCCGTATGGATTAAAGTATACTTCCAGACGTGTTTTCGGGTGTTTATTTCGAATATGTTTCCAAATATGTCAAACGATTCTCTGAACGATTTGGTATGAAGATGAGTGCTCGACACAAAAAAACAAATGACATGGACTTAACTGTGCCTAAGCAATGGAGCAGGGTAAGCTCCATGTGCTGAGACCTAAACTGGGTTTCGTGAGGACGCGGTTTTTCGCAGTTTGTGGGGCTTTTTCCTCATGGACGAAAAAGCCTTTGTATGTCGATTTTATCGTCTTCAGCGTCCTTTTGCTGCTTGGAACTGTTCGTTTTTTACCCAAGGCAAACAATATCGCCACAATCTCTGCTTCCTTACAATCCAATTTCACAGTGATATCTCTGGAAAAAGGCACACCGTGGTTCCTAACCTCGGAGGGCTTGAAAATAGGAGAAAGAGTCAGTCCCTGCCGGCACCCACTTTTCGCAGTTATCCCGTGCCCTTTCGCGGATGGCCACTTAGGTCAGAAGCTGTTCGCGTTGATCCAATGAAAGCAAGCATTTCAAGCAGAAACACTCACCGACATCAATGTTGCTTGTGTGGACTTTTGGGCATATTCAAAGGTTGTCACATAACTGTCAAGGTATTACCTTTACAAAAGCAACGAAAGACAGTGAATGTCCCATCTCGTATCACTGATCTGATACAGCCCCTAGGCGTTATTTCCTCTTGCCGCTTAGTACTGCGCTCAAAAATATCACCATATACATACGTAGTAGCTCATGATTACACATTTGCGTGCACACTCTCAACTCTGCCTTAGGGAGTCATCGAATACAAAAGCACAACGGAGGCGTTTTTGAAGTTACCGTGGAGGTCGTGGCACAGGAATCGCAATTATGCGCGCGTAAAACCCTCGAGGCATTTTGGATACAAGTCACCGATCCAAAAATGAATCGTAGGGAAGAATGCCTCGCAATCACGCGGGAGCTGCGGCCTTATATAAAGTTAGCCTTCCCATAGAGACTCTGAATGAAGACCTACCCCAGCTGAGACTGGTCGATTATTATCATCGATTGCTGGTTGGTTTCGAAGAATCCACCAAGCTACGGTGAGTGATTCTCCTTTAATCACCTGCGTGACCTGGGGGTCTCGAGCTTCAGTGTGGGCAGTGGAGACGTTTGGTCGGATAGTCACGAATTGTTTTGATCTTTCTAGGCTCTGAAGAAGGCGACTCCGCCGAAACGTCAGCCTAATAAAGCTTGAATACCAATCTCGTGAAGAGTTAAACAAAACAACTCAGTAACTCTCAACTCTGTTCTCCGCTCATTATCACCAATCTACTTTCAATTGCGTGCTCCCGGCTTCAGAAGATTTCTCGACGTTTCCTATCATTCTAGCAAGTGTTTGTGAATTAACGCCTGTGACGGATTTTTTTATTCGTTGCTCCCATTGTGAAAAACTTCGTTTCGGATGTTTTGTCGTAGATTACCAAATCCACCTATAAAGTGGTAACAGGTATTATACTATGAATGTAAAGTCTGTGAGAAGAGCAAAGGGATTGTGGCCACATTGGATGGATTGTTAGGAACCGAATCACCTCAGGCATAAAAAGGTCGCTGAAGGCGGTAAAATCAACATGCAAAGTTTTATAATTTTCAAGGAAAAGCCAGTAAAAAGCAGAAATCAATCTCTCATGGAACCAATCCCATGGGCTTATGCATATGGGATGCTTAACGCTTACCACTGCTCCAAGTCACTGCTGCGATCGCAGTAACGTCCATGTCTCAAGTGTTTGTTTATGTTGAGCTCACATGAAACCACCTTCACAGCTCCATTCAGAGAATGGTTTGAACAGCCTTATTAATGAGCTTCTGCTCAGGCCGCGAAATTCTGCAACTGCGGATGTATTCTTTTCTTCCGTGTGGAGCTTAGATTCATCATGTGTGACGGACTAAACTTAGTCAACGATGTGATTACGCCACTTTATGATAGGAGGTTAAGGAGCAGTCCTGGAAGATTGGATTGGGCGAGTTGTGCTTTGTTGCCAAAGATCTGATAAATTCAACACAAAATCTCTTCTTTGACCAATGTTGCAAGGCTGTCGCGGATAGGGGCGTGGAATTATAGGCGAGTAATCGTTTGGCCAAATACTTGTTGGACTTACAATTAGAGAGCGTAAGCGGATGGGTGCATGGAAAAATAGGCGAGTAGTCATTTGACCGAATACTTGTTGGACATTGAGAGCATAAGAAAGTTATTTCGTTTCTTCCCAGTTCTTATCACTACGTAATCAAGTTTACTTTTTCAGATTCGCTGAAGTTCGGATTTTTTGAAACTGAGAGCACAAGTGTTTTACGTATCACTCATCGTTCCATCCATATCGAACAGATCATCCTCGAGCCGGACGCTATTGAAATTCAATTCACCTCAAGGTGTTTTTATTTGCAAACATTAGAAACTTTTCATTTCCATATAGTAGCTTCTCTTTTATCATTTCTGGACGATGAACTACGTAATCTCGTTGCCGTTTTCAATCGTAATGCAAAGGCGGACGCCTTCTGAGCCTTGAAGGCAGGATGTGTTCGTTTTCCGTTTGAAGTCTGTTGTGTATATTGTGTCGTAAAGTTGCCGGCTAACTTACTCGCTGTTGTCCAAGCGCCGAGCTAGTGCTCCCATTGTTTTGCCCAATTTGCTTCGCAAAGCAACTACGATCTGCCTTCCGGCTTCGCCAAGCAACTACGATCTCTTAACCTCAATGCTGGAAGCTGCTACCGCAATATCTCGATCTGTCTGTGCTTCACTTAAACTCTTCAAACTTTTCTAAAACCATGGAAACCATTAGGTTTATGCAAAGCTTCCTCAGAATGGATTCCTCGAAGCCGTTAGAAACATATTACTGTGGAAAACCAGCTTAAATAATTCAAATTGAGATACCTTCATTATTTTCCGCTTTATACTTTTTTTCTGCTGAGAAAAGACATCATCAGACGAGACGGTTCATTTAAAAATGATTCTCTCATCGGCATTCTCTTGCACGCCTCCAGATTGAAATTAGAGGCATTGGGGTGGTGCTGTATCGATTGGAACAAGTATTAATCATAGGGCGCTATGTCTTGTGAGCACGATGTGTGGGGAGCAAGAGTTTTTCAGTAATGATTCTGCTTTACGTGGGCGAGCAAATTACTTGTTTCTCGCTATTGCGTTTTTTTGGACAGTTTGTCATTCGATTTGTTAATTTGGTATTTGCACATAGTCACACTGAGCAATTTTTAGCATGGTCAGAGTTTTAGAAGGGCGTGACGGGGCAACTTCCTCTAACGAACTCTCCACCTTAATGGCTTCGTTCGAAGAGTCGTATGGCAAATTTGGAAAGCAGAATAGCAGCATAAGTTTTATTTCAAATGGCCCCTTCGACTTGGGATCCTTCCCTTGTAAGAAAAAATGAAATGACTAGTGTAAATCTGGGAACACCAATCCATGTCCAAAACTGGTAGATTACTGATCGATATCAACTTCACCATTCCCATTCATAATGTTTTTTTTCGTAAACGTATAATACGAAGTTTATGCGGGGGTGCCAATGACGGTACAGTTACCGTAATTAGTTTAGATATTTTGTAAAAGTAATCGTGATTTCATTGGTGACCTTGTACAGTAGGACGACCATGAAGCTAAGGACGTTCTAGGAACCAGAAATTTGATTGTTAACGTTGTCGACTACTGGGGATTTTTTTCTTTGGCCGTCGCTCTTAATAAAGTCAAGTATCACTGGATTCTGTCCTACCACAAGAAGCCGAATGTGTGCATGGACATTGATAATCAAAAAAAAATGGAGGAAGGTCCAACAAGTATAGCACTTGCTGTCCTGATCGAATGCGACTTTTAATAGCTTCCCTTCGATTTTAATCAGTACAACCGCCGAATTTTCATCTACACCACCCCTGTCGTTTTGTCGTTTTCCTCATTGCGTTAGTTATGGGCAGTTATGATTTTGACTCTACTTTTGATCAGGTAGCTAACTTTTTTATCCCGTAGGTTTACGGATATTTCTAACGGAAGACGGTTTTTTGACTCGTCGCATTCGTTCTTCGCAGCGGCATTAGATTCTAGAGGCATGCTTGAACTGCCACCCATGGACCTCATACACCACAACTTTTGTTGCGAGCAACTCGTCCCGGCCATTCCGCTTCTCAACTTTCGATTAACTATCGGTCTCCGTGTAGTGCGAGCTGAGCCCGATCAGGTGTGAAGACTCGGAAAAGACTTATTCATAATTTGAGTAGAAAGTAAAGAAATCGCAAAGATAAGATGAGTAGCTTCGAGGAACCTTTTTCTATCCTTTTACTACGTACACTTCAGGCGAGAATCATTGCTCCGGAGCTTGGCAAAAGTAACAAGAGTAGTAAATAGGACAGAGAGCATTCGGCTCCACCCTCATCGAAACTGGTCCTTCCTACCTTGACATACGCCGCAGAGGATTGGATTCTATGGGCAAAACTCCAGTCTCGGACGGGATTCGAACCCGTACTTGTCCTTTTATTCCCTCCTTCTTTGACAAAGCTGTAGTAATCGGTTAGTTCAGCTTCCCTCCTTCTTTGACAAAGCTGTAGTAATCGGTTAACTCTCTACCCCTTCTTCGAAACAAATAATATTTTCATGTGCACGAAGTTTGACACAGGACCAACAGGGTATTGGCATTCAGTGAAAGTCGGTACTTATGTCTTAAATTGGAAGTCTCGATCTTTTGCTCTCGTTCTTGGAGATAAATACCCAATAAAGGGTGAAATATTAGGTAATCAAAGCCTTGGGTGGTAATCCTTCTTATATATAAAGCAGTAACTTGGTTTGTCGGTTTGTCGGTATGTCGGTATGTCGGTTTGTCTGTATGTCGGTATGTCGGTTTGTCGGTCTGTCCGTCCGGGTTACTTTGTGATTATGATAAAGGTAGTGATATGGAAAACTTATTCTTCTTATATAAAAAGCAGTCACTTTGTGTGGGCTAATGGAGTAAAGTGAGCACTGCGGAGTGAAGTGAGTAATATGAAGTGAGGTGGATGAGCAAATTGTGATCTCTACTGTACCGTAATGACAGTACTTCGACACTGGTTACAAATATTTCGTGTGATGATAACACCACTATCAGATGTTATCAATGAACCTTTTACTTCACAGCGATAACGTTAGTTAAGAGTTCCAAAGAACTGGCGGTCGGTTAGATTTTTCGCAAATGATATCGAACAAAGAGGATCCTGCATTGAGTCAAGAGCCTTGCTGGATCGCGGTCGTAATCTAATAACAAGAAATGAACAAAATTCTCATCTGCTTATCGTAGTGCATCCAATGGGTCCCTATAACTGCGCTTACCACTTCTTTTGTCACACTACTCTACCGTCTCATCTTATCGAATGAAACATACTGAACAGCCAAAGCTTCATCGTAAATACCGAAGCGCTAGGGTTTCGATCGGCAGGTGGCACTTGCCCTCTTAGGCTCCTCATCTTCTTTTTCAGTTATAATCGGTTCTTGTCACCGAGTATCTAGGATTCCGTCACATCCTCACCACTTATTGAAAAGCCATGGTTCCACTGTTAATACGAAAGCTGTAATCTTACCATATTTGAACTCTCTACACAAAAACAGAAGTTACGAATTTCCGCTAAAATGATTACTCTGCACAGACCCCGCCTCCTGTAGGCTGATTGTGAGTCTGGACCTGTCACCTGCCATGAGTGTTCCCATCCTGCCCATTGTATTCCTACCAATTTTGAACGCTTTGAGTTCACTGGAGCAGGAGTTATGAATTTACGGTCCAAAATTTCTATCGCACACGCCACGCCCCCTGAGGGCGGAGTCCGGTCCTGTCACCCGCCATGAGTGTTCCCATCCTATCCCTTGTACTCCACCAAATTTTCTAGGTCTACGGCAACAGGAGTTATGAATTTCCGGTCAAACACATACACCGACACACCAACAGTCACACAGCGAATTATATAAAGTAGGATTGTAGACCTTGGAACTGACTGGATTCTCCGGAATGTAAAAGGCGCACCAGAATGGTCACAGGCTCGAAGATCGGACTTCTTGAAAGTTCTCAACGGAATCAATGCTATGCCTGTTGTGTTTTGTGATCGTTACGAATGAAGATGTTCCTAGCTTCTTCTCGAGTAGATCGATGATTATGGGAGGACAGGTGATACAGATGATCTTAGACGTTTAATAATGCGAGGCCAAGGCAACTTAAGCGTGGTAAGCGTTCCCAATTCCCAATAAGGACAGCTGGAATGACGGCTTTGAAGAACACTGTATGGCCATAATCCGTCACTTTCTAATCTGTTTTCGAATAATAATTTATATTCATTCCTAAGGTAAGCGTATTAAGATTGGCTGCATCTGGTAACCCGGAACCCGAGATTGAAGTTAACCTATGAAAAATTTCTTAACCTACTAGACCAGAAGGTGTTCTCCTAATCTCAATGCGTCATTATTGTATTGTTCTTTGAAAAGTACCGTTTATTTTTTCCTCGATTTCTCAACGGCTCGTCGTGAAGGCAATAAGCAAATTAAACTGGTGAGGTTTTGAGAAAGCTCGAAAAAAAAAACTATTGAATCAACAAGCTTTAGAGGCACCCAATGCTAGACAAATTTTTTACTGCTATCGCTCATTTGTTTCGATTCTTGTTATTGTTTTGTTTTTGGCTTCGCATTATTTTTCAGATCTATAATATTTCTTGTATGTGTTAGTTTAATGCTGATCATGCGATTCCACTCCCGTCAGGGCCTTACTTCCTATATTCTTTAGTGTGCATGCGCCGCATCAAAACCATACTTTTATTAGTGTCAGTTCCATGTCAAGTACTAACGGATCGTGATTGTGGTGAGAGTATTGTCAAGAGAGCCTCAGCCTTAGTTGTCGCAGGAATTTTCATACCGTTTTTAAAAAAGGTTCTTTGAGTCTTTTTCAAGCGCTATTGAATCAGTAAGTGTGCTCCTTCTTCTCTCTTTTCTCTCTGGAATTTTTATGAGGTGATTTAAAGACGAGAAGCCTCTGCATCAATAACTTTCAAAAAAAAAAGGTTCACAAAAAAAAGGTTCAAAGTACGAAAGTTCAAGTAGGTTGTTTCATCGAACTTCTCAGAGTCAAGATTAAGGAAGTAAAACCGCGTACAGCTTCTGGAAACACATGGCTCATATATTCAGAAATCCCCTGGGTTCGAGTGCCTGTTGTTTCTGCCGTACCTGTTCTCGCGTTGGTGCCCCATTTTTGTGCTTTGTCTCCTGTTCTGGATGGGTTTAGTGGAAAAATGTAGAGCTCTTTACAAATTCTTCAACTTAAGAAACATAGTTAATGACTGGTCTTATTGAAAAATCGATGAAATGAGTTTCAGGTCTAGGTTAACAGCCGCTAGTGCGAGTAAGCTACGTGAAGACAAACCCGAAGAATCGTCTTTTGTGTGTTAATTGTTTGATATCAAGTTTCAGTGCTTGAACCTTCCCATTTTGAATGTCGGAAATTGAACAAGCGCGACTTCGGCTATACACTTTCAGTTCAATCGTGGCAACAAATCGTCGTGCTTATCGCTGCTGTTGCTCATTTTGAAGTGTTGTAATAGCGCGCCGGAGGCAGCTTAGCAAAAGCGAGTGGTCGGGACGTTGGTGGACGCGCTTGTGTTCAGTGCTGGAAATACCTCCCTGCATTCTATGCCACAGGCCTCGATCGAGTCGATTACTGACCCTCTTTACACCTAGTCCATTTAGCTGCAACAGCCGCTGCTCCACCTCCTTTACTGCTCTATATACTTTAGACAGTAACCGATACTTCTTTTTCGTTCAGTTTCTCATGTTCCCCGCTTCACCTTCGACTATATTTCCCTTCAGTCGGATTCATTTATTCTAGCTAGTTGCTAGAATGCGGATTTATTTTTGCGCTGGGACATTTCACTTCTTGGCAGCATGCTTTTTCGAAAACAACATGTGGTGCTTGATAAGAGACGTGATTCTCAGAATTTCTGTAAACCTTCAGCTCTTTTTCAAAAGTTTCACCACCTAGAAGAATCGTCTTACGCCATGCACTTCATGAGGCGGAGAAGTATGAGCATTATTATATTTCAACTGTTTATTTGGATGATATTAAGTTGTGAGTGAATATAAGCTGTTCAGGGATGAGAGATCATATAAGTGCATCCTGAACTTCTTTTTCTTTTCGTTGTTCGTTTGTTGATAATTATCATGTAACGGTGTGAGTTCTCACAATACTAACGCAGTGGGAGTTTTCATTAACTATTTGTAAGTCTTGTGATGGAAAGGACGAGAACATTGAGGAATGTTTTCGTTTAGTGATCCGGACGACAGACTTCTAAGCAGATACGGTGAGATTCAAGGCACGACTTTTGCATGGCGTGTTCAGCTTGCAGGTACTGTAGAAACGGATTCGTTAGAGGTAGGTACGAGGCTACGTATTCGTGTGGGTTGTTTATCCTATCATTTCTTTTCCTCGCGTCCATCTCGATTAATTCAAGATAACAATTGGTTTACGGATGAAATGCTTTGTCATTTATGCTTAGTGACTGGCTTCCATCGAAAAGAAAGGATTTTAAGTTTTCAACATTCGTGCAGTATGCAGCATTTTTTCCTAATTACCTTTCTATGCTAATTTACTGTTGGATTTCGCATTTCGTGTTTGAGAGCTCGCGATATGTTGCTTTTTATCATGAAATTCTTTGCCGGTGTAATTCCGAGACTGTTTGGTAGAGGAAGGAAATGTTTAGGTCACTTCGGGAGGGCGAGAGTTTGTTATGCGTAAGCAAGAAGGCGGTCAATGGGGCCGTTTAAGCAGCTCAACAACGTCGATTCGAGCTGGTAATTACACAACGCCACGTAACTATGGCTCGAGGTGAGTGTTCGGGATTTTCACACCGCAATTTTCTCTTTTGTGCGTACGCATGTCTTTATTCACAGTCTGAGCTCTTATCGATATTCGGCCTCTTCGTACACACCGTCTACGCGCCCTCCTACTGCACCGTCTGCTCCGGATGCAAACAGAGGTAGGTTTCAATGATGGCCTCTCGATCTGATATTACAATAGTCTGCTGCAGCTGCAGACATGCAGCTGTTTCAACGAATTCATGCCACAGCTTCGGTGATTAGTTTTCGCGTTAATTGTTCAAGAAGAATGAAGTGCCTCAAGAGAAAATAGAGGGGAGACAAAAAGATAGATTCAAGTTCAGCTTGGCATTCTTGCAATTTGCAATATTTCCTCCATGAAAAAAACCTCTGATCTGGTAAAAAATTTAACCTTTCTTTTCTGCGAAAGAGTCAGCTGTTTGTTTACCAAAATAGTCTTTTTTCACTGTAGTCTCCGATGAATTTCCCCACTGCTTTTTCACGCGTTTTGCCTGTAAAGCGCAAGCTAATTCAAAGGAAAGGAATTTGGTTAGTGGAAACAAGGTTTGGTTGGAGTGAGTGCTACGAGCTTTAGTGGTAAAAACAAGTTCGGAAGAACCGAAACCCCAAATATTGTCTTTTAATCATAGTCGCTTCATATTCATTGATTGTGCGTTTAACAACCTTCTTTCCACCGATTTCATGCAAGTTTTTTGAGGAAGCATGACGCTGACGCGTGCAAGTACGACAAGTGCTTCGAATGGTACAGCATTGACAAGATCGTCATCAGTATCACCTGGATACCAGCGATCGCCGTACACTACGTCAGTGATTTGATGATTGACTAGCAGTGAAAATCACTCTGCATATGAGCGTTTTTTTAAGACCTGCGGCATCACGCAGCTCGGCTTTCTCTCCTTCTACATTCGCGGCTGGAGCAGGTACAACAACCCTTGGTTCCACCCTTGGTGAGTTATAGGATACAGTTGTGTTTTTTTTTTGCTAGAGTAGATCAAGTGGCTTTTGTGATTAAAATATATTATAGTAAAGTCTGCGAACGCTAGGCGACCTCCGCGATACGGTAATGCCTTCCTTTGCGGCTGTTTTTGTTTTTTATTCATATTTGATCTGCATGTTAATATAGTTGAACAAGTTGTATAGAACTACATAGAATGGCAACAACGCGATAATGTCGGTGCACCCATGAACTCCACCTTTTTTTTTCAGGCGCGCGATCCTACGGCACTTCTATGGGTCATAGTCCGTCCAGCTATACTCTGTCAGCAATTGCAAACGCGGCGCCGCAACCTGGGGCTACGGTTGGCGTCCAAGCTGCTCCATCGAATAGTTCTCCGCCCAACGCTGTGCGCAGCAGATCATCGTCGGCAATCGCAAGTTACCGGTGAGTAACCTTTCACTGCACTGTGTGGTGACAATCTCATTTGATTTTCAGTGAAGCACTGATTGTAAGAGATACTGATTTTTCCATTATTTTGCCTATATTTAATTGGTTTCCAAGATCGCGTCAGATATTAATATCGTCTTATATTATGATACTATAATTGGTCTTTTTATCTATAGACGCTGATTCACTTCATTTCATGTCCTCAGGGCCTGGTTGAGGATATTGATCATCATCATCATCAATCATTCATGCACAAATACTAGAATGTAGCAACCTTGTTGGTTCTTGTGCCGATGACAGAACTCAAGTGGTACTGATGCTAAGTTGTACCACTTCTTAATGATGGAATTGCCATCACTTCCATGTTGCTGGTTTTTCCCCTCATTTAATATCCGTAATTTGAAGAGGGGCCAGAGCAAGTTCAGTCAAAGTTCTACTTTTCTGTATCAGGGATGCTAGGTTGCAAGGGAAAATGTAATGTATCCGCAAAACATTCAGCTTCGATCTGCTAACACCTCGAAATCAGCCTTGTCAGATAGAAAAAAGGGCAAGTCTTTGCTAACAGTAGTAATGGTTGCTGAAATATTCAATCACTCGGCTATTCTCCAGTAGGCACGCGGCTATTCACGGTGCGAACTGTTCAGTACCTTATACTTGAATTTCTGTCCTCCTACTATATCACCCCGTTTCCATTAAAAGGCTCCTAAGTAGCTCCAGTACTCAATGAGAGGTATTGCGGCCATATTAATGCTCCTAGTTTCTTACGGATACTGATTGTCTTGGCGCAAGAGTAGTGGGATTATGCCTCTCTAGCCTCAGTGTGGGTAAATATTGAGGTTAGTAATTATAATTACGCATAATATATTTCATATTCATATGAAATAATCAGATGTGAAAATGCCATATATCTAGGTACTCATGACAAAGTTATAATCAGTTTAATATTGTTTACTCGTTTACAGCAGCGTGAACGTGGCCCAACTGAATCAACAAGCACGTGAAAGAGCTGAACGAGATGAAAAATGCCGAGAGTACAAGGAATGGGAAGAACGCGAACGCATGCGTGCGGAAATGGAAGAGTCACCAGTGATGGACTTCAGAATGAAATATAAGGGTGCGAAAGAAATAAGTCATTTGCTCCAGCGTGATTGCATTCACAAAATGTCGTTTATCCCCCGCGATTTTTCGAAAAAATCGCCAACATTGCCAACTTATCTGTATCCATTGTTTTCGTGAATTAGTATGCTTGTTTATCCTAGCTTCAAAATTCGAACCTGCTCTTTCATTTGGTAGAAGTTGGCTTTGTTTTTGTGACATGTAAACTACGCTAATTCAAGAATAGAATGAGCGTGCAATAAAACTTCAAAACATAGTTGTGAGAAGCCCTCTTTCGATGTGTGTTCTGCTTTTATAACACGCTTGCAGTGAAGTGTCTTTACGTTCAGGTCGACCTGGTGCAGCTGCGATGGACGCGGTCTCGCCCGGTTATGCTCAATTCGCCAAGTCGGTTGCTACGCGATCAGAACTTGGAGCTGCGGCGAGTATGACTCGATCTGAATTCTCTCCAAGCAATGCCGTCAGCCGTGGAATGCCGCCTCCGATTCCAGTTGACCCTCCAAGATACACACCATCGTACTCTGGATACAAACCTACAGCAACGGTTCATACTACTTTCATATTTTTATTGTTCAGTTAAAGTTTTTTTTTTTTAATTTTTGCCACTAATTAATAGATCTTATATAGTTTGCAAGCTTAAGTTACCACAAAAAAAATGAGAAAAATGAGATGATCTGTGTGCTGCAACTACAAATGATTTATAACCAAATTCGCTCTGTGTTGTTCCAATTTAGTCGCAACAGCGCCTACAATCTTTTCGCAAAAACAAACGCTTGGTTAATTAGAATCATCAAGCTAATCAAGGAAACAACAGCCTTATTCCCTACTGATTACGTTAATGTCATAAAAATGGGAATTTGCAAGTGGTTTATCTCTTCGAAAAATAGAATCATTTGGTTATGTAGGAGGGCCGATGAGAAGATTTCACCTTAAAGTCATTGTTTTGGGATCTTTGGGGTAGTTGGTTTAGCTTGCATCGTCTAATAAAAATTTACCAGAGGTTTTTTTTGAATTCCAATATGTGTGAAGAAGAATGTGTACGAAATGAATGTGATGAGAGTTTTTCCATTTTGGCTAGGGAGTTCAGTGAAGACGGGTACCTTTTCCCGAGAAGAGATCTTGAACAGTGCATTTGACACTGTGGCTGTAGCATTTCCCTCTTGTAATGCAGTGCAATAATAATGAAAATTCACGCTGAATGACATCGTGAAAGTTGTGTGTGACTGTTAATTTTTACGAAAGGGACCGCAAAGGTTCTTGACTTTTTCAAAACTTTAATCTGTATTTGCGCTAAATTCTTGCTATGGTGAGGCGATGCTTTTATTGCTAACTGCCAACAAATTCGTCCTCCTATTCATTTATTCAATATTTTAATTTGTATTTATCCTTCTTAAAATTCCAAACTTTCGTGATCGCTCTGGGTCACTCTTGTTCTAAATTGTGTGAAACCTTGTGTGCCGCTCTTAAATAAGCAGTAATAGCCACAGATCAGCAGCTTAGGGCAAAAATTCTTTGATGAACTTAATATTTTCTACGGAGCAACTAGCCGTAGTAGAGGCTGCTCTCCTTTTAGAACAATTTAATTGTTTAACTTCTCATTCAAGAAGTTCTGCACTTGAGAAAAAAACTGTAACTTTGTTGTTTAGAAGCAGTTTATACTTAACCGTGCCCTTCAGGTCCAACCTTTCGAAGATCGAGCCCTGCCAGCCGTTCAAAGCGGATTCACTGGTTTGCGTAACATTGGGAACACATGCTTTATGAATGCCACTCTGCAAATGCTTGTTAACAACATTGAATTGAAGACCTATTTTTTGGATAGACACTATAAGTTGGATGTGAACCCTAATAATCCGCTCGGATTTAGAGTACGTTGCCATTGTTCTCAGATTATACTCTTCTCCAGCTTTGTCCACCATGAGCAAACACATTCAGGGAAGGCTTGCGGACGCTTTTGCTGAGTTTATGCGTCTCATGTGGAATCGACAGCATCGAGCCATTGAACCGGCTAAAATAAAGGCAAGCTTTAAACTGTGGTTACGTAGAGCTTGAGTGAATTATTGATTAGTACTCGAAGGGTTCTATCGTTCCAGGAGTTGGTCGCCGAGAAAGCGTCACAATTTGCCAACTTTGCACAGCACGATGCCCACGAATTCCTTTCATTTCTTCTTGATGGTCTTCACGAAGACCTCAACAGGGTGAAGTCGAAACCCATGACCACCACTGTAGAGGGGGACGGACGATCGGATATTGACGTACGTTGTATGATTGCTATGTTTCTAATCAAATTATTAGTATTGTCTTACTGGCAAAGAAAACGTACGAAGTCCGATGCAAGTCGGTCTTCTTAATCAAAGAATTCATACAGCTTGGATTTGATTTGAAGACAGTGGCAATTGTCTGCAAATAGGGAGACTTCCCAATTGTGAAGAGGGTGGTGAGTGTTGGTAAAGCGACTGTGTGTAAAATTTTTCCAGCAGCGGTGCGTTAGGGAGATGTGTGCATAGGTTATGATTTTATGTGATTAGATTGTAATACTGAGGTACGATACAGTTGTACTGTAATGAACGAATGACAGCAGTAGCACTTCGCATTTCTAAGGCGTGTTTGTAAACTGTTTACACTCAATTGTGTTGATTGCTAATTGCTTACCTACTCCAGTAGATGTAACATGTGTGATTACGTGTGTGAGTGATCTGCTTATTAACTGGCGAGTATAAACCTAGGGAAGGAGTCTAAATGTTGGGTATACTAAGTTGCAGTAGCAATTCAAGGGGAGATGTATACTGCTTTTGGTGTTTTCAAATGCCGATCTCAGACGTGCTTCCCAAACCTGCGAAACGAACCTGGGAACAAAGTTTTGGAATCATTTGCCCCTGTTTGTCCCGCTGCATTGGGCAAATAACCAAATCAAGATGCAGAACGCCCTGCGCAACGGTGGCGCAGTTAGTATGGAGGTGGACTCATAGGCATGGCATCAAGGTTCAAATCCTTATTGCAAGTGCTCCTTTTAGTTTTTCATGGAATGCCTGCTAAACGCTTGCAAAACCTTTTTATGCTTGCTAACGTTTTTGGTCCTTTTTCCAATAGAGTTTTTTAATATGTGGGGTGTAGCTGTACTTCTGAAACGGTGAAAAGATCCTTAGAAAACAGCTATATTAAGTTGAAATCGCTTGAACAAAAAGGAAATACGTAGTGGTATACTGCGCAATGGTTGTGAAGAGGATGCATTTTACATGAATGGGGGTCGCTGATATAACATTCTTTCCGTTACTAATCATGAGCTGCTCTTGTATTTTAGGTATCGACTGAAGCATGGTTCAACCACACGTTGAGGAACGATTCTATATTCGTTGATCTCTTCCATGGACAGCTGAAATCACGACTGCAATGTCCAAAGTGTGATCGGGTATATGTTTTCTTCTATTTTTTTCGTACTTCTTTTCCTAGCATTATTTTTTGCATCGAACATAATATAGGTATCCATCACATTCGATCCATTTGTATATCTTCCTGTTCCGTTTCCGAAAGTCAAAAAGTCTTCAACGGTGTGGTTTTGGCCGCTCGACCCTCTTCTCAAGCCAATTGAGGTATATAATCTTTTCGCGAATGATTCTCGCTCTTTTTTAAATTCTGTGGTGTCATTTGTCACTGTTAATGATAAATAAATAGCAATTTTACCTAGGTGACTGTCCAGTACTCTCCTGAAGGAACTGTCCTTGACCTTTTGAATGCTCTTTCTGATTTGGTCCATGTTCCATCCAAAGTGGTATGTGTTCAGAAGGATATGGTTGTTCCTGATTTCTAGCAATAATCTTTGTTAAGCTTCGTCTCGTTGAAGTGTTCAGTCATCGCATACAAAAAGTATTTACGCCAACAAGCCCGGCTAACGACATCTGTGGCGGGGATGTGCTGTATGCGTGAGTATCATTCTATAAAGTTTTTTTTCGTTAACTTTGTAAAACGACGTCTTTTTTTTTTCAAATGTGCAGATTCCAAGTTTACGACCAAAATGACTGCAACGAGCCAGTAGTTGAATTACTAGTTGTGCAACGTCAATTGTATTCGTCGACGCTTCGCTATGCTTGTAATGAATGCGGTAGAACTACTGGACGATTGAAGGCATGCGAGGCTTGCTATAACGCCTACTACTGCAACAAGTGAGCATTTTAATTTTGAATAGTTGAATACGTTCAATAGTACGGTTAGTAACTAGAAAAAATGTAAAACGTCATAATTGTTTTTGCTCTATTATTTAACCTGATAATCGTTCATTTTTTAAAGGACAAGGTTAGGGGTTAATCGAATCAATCGCGGAGACGTCGCGTTGTCAACCATTAGTGTGGCGTCACTGAGCTGATATCCATTTAATTCGGTTCATTGTTCCTTGGTAGCAGAATATTAGGGTTAAAGGCACAGTTCACGATAAAAATGGTTTCTGACCAGGGTAACAGGAAGGGCGCTGTCGGGTCCCAAAACTCAGCAGCTAGGGCATAGTGGCGGCCCCACTACCGGACCGCCTGGATGCCACGCCCATCGCCCGATGGTGTGCGAGACGAGAGTCTAGGCGATACAGATGCAATATTCGCGCCAATACCCACGCGATCAGCACGCAATCAGCTGATCGCCGAGTAGTTAGGAGATGTTCTTCTCCTCCTATTGTTCTTTGTTATTATTTTTGCTGCTGCGATCCTTTATCCAATTTTCTATATCAAGAGGCTGAAATGAAATTTTGAATTTATGCTTGCGAGCGAATGATTTTAAAGGATATTGTTGCCTACTGCAGTCAGCTATTCGCATCAGGACCACACACACGTACCAATGACACACATTGTATATCTCGTCCGGACACCCATCCATTTTTCTGATCTCATTCTCGTCCAGTCCCCTTTTTAACGATTTTCGAAGCCTATATCCTTTTGGAAACAGCGATTCGCGCACTTTCTTCGCTTTCATCGCACTATTTCCCACTTTATCTTCCATTTTCTCATAATCTGGCTTATCCAGAATTATCCTGAACTGTGTCTCTAAATATGTGCAGATCCCCTCTTGAAGACCTAAATACTATAGCGTGCACTAGAGATAGAAATCGAAGGTTATATGTATAGGCTGAGGTAGAAAGCAGAAGAAGGATGAAAAGAGCCTCTAGAAGTGAGCTCATTTCAGCTTCATTTGAAGGTGTGAGTGTTAAGTTGAACATCGTTCACAACACTTGTTTTTGTGGGTAGTGATGAAGCCGGTGTTTGAGCAGTCGTTTAAAACTCATGGTAACTTCGTGCAAAGGGTCCAGCTCTATAGAAGTGAGCCTCTCCTTTAAAACTTCATGGATACTGCTCAGTACCATTTGATGATCATTCTCCCGCAGCATGTGCGACACGATTCAGTTAGCCACGACAGGCTCGCTTCCAGGATTACGCCGATTTTTCTGCTTTTCAGTGGACGATTAAAAGTTAACAGGTCTCGTACCTGATTAGTTCTTTTGGGAAACTTTCTAGTTCCAGAGCATTAGTTTTCTTGCTTGTTTTCTGTTTAATTTATATTTTAAGGCGGGCTTTTTTTTGTTTAATACATATTTGGAGACAGTCAACAGTGGGTATCAACCACATTTTCGTTTCATTCATGTGCACTGATCCGTTTTCGCCTTAAAATTTCTGTATTAATGGTTAACTCATGTGTCACAGTTGAAGAAGATTCCTGAAACCTCCATATCAACAGAGACCTACTCGCGCACAAAAACAGGCAGTTTATATCATGGATTTGTTTCACATGTGATCCTTTACAGAGAATGTCAACTGGCAAATTGGAATTCGGGTGGACATCGGGATGAGTGCCGTAGAAGAACAACAGCGGACTATGTTGGTCAGCCGTTCATGGTTTCTTTACCGCAAAGTCAACTGACATACCACCATCTTATTCGTGTGTTGGAGGCGCGATGCAGGTCTGTTCTAGCTGTGTACTTTCTCAAACCTCCTACATAAGCTGATTTCTCTTAGCCAGTTTTCAGGGAATAGGAACATTATCTTATATCTGGTCAGAATTTTAGTTCATCTAATCATTAAGACTTCCTTGTGCGCTTTGAAAAATGTTTTCGCGATACTGTTGCCTGTAGGTTTTCGGTGGACATCTTTCAACCACCGCAAATGTCATCTTCTAACGAGGAAAATGAAACTCCGACTCGCGAAGGGAGTGAAGGGAAAGAAGCGCTTCTCCAGGAAGAGAAGAAGGTATATTATCTAGCCTTCTAAATTACTTGACCTTTACCATGAGCTCATCAACTCATGGTGGTATTAAGGTTGCCGGTGCTCCTCCTGCACTTCATCGAGCATCTGCCTCGGTCGGTCTTCTTCACATGCTTGACCTGTCGTATTTATGTGCAATGGACATTTTTAGAGTTCACCAGCACCTTCAACTACCTCTTCACAAACACCGCGCAGACAATGTGTCATGCCAGAACCACGCAAGAAATCAGAATTCAAAATGTTTCTTGTTCGCAAGTTGGTGGACCAAATGCATGTGCTCGGTGATACCATAGTCGATGATAAGACAAGTTCGGGACATTCCATACCCTTCAGCCCTTCAGAGTCTCATTTCAGTTTATACTTCGCGGAAATGATATGATATTTATTAAGGTCAACCTCTTGATATACCATCTGGCACATATCTTTCAATCAACTGGTATAACCTTCGCAATGGGCGTCCTTTCATGAGTGTCGAGAACAGAAGAACATTGGTGAGTGGAGTTCATACCACAGCGCTATGCATGGAAGTCGTAAGGTGAACAACGCTGCCTCTCGGTTTTGCGCTATCGCTCAACAATTTTCGGTCTGTAGCTACATTGACCCTTTGTTAGCTGGGCGATAGGTGCTTTCGAATCGGAACAGAGGAATCATATGTATCCGTGAAACGAAGAAATGAGAAGTGTCAGGAGAGCCGGGAAGTAACAAAGCGAAATGGCAGTGTGCACACGGTGTGGGTCATATGGTGGTGATCCTTACCTGCTCACAGTGTGCTTCGACTTTTATTATAATTATTTTGCAGAGTGGCCTTAAAAAGAGAAATCGGTGGTTGGGTTGTTGTTTGCGGCTTATTTTGAATCACACCTTCAAACCCTTCGAGTGGAGACATGATGGTGTTTTTTGAAAACCATATCAGAGAAAAGCGTGGAACTGTGTATGTACATGAAAAGAACGTCAGCCAAACTGAAACAGTGACCTGTGGTTCCAGGTTGATTTCAAGTTTATAGGTCCCTTGTCACTCGTTTTATGTAAGTCTTCGCAATTAGTCGTTTATGTTTGTTTCAAGTGACTATTCACTCACTGCTCGATTGCAGCCCTCTTTCTTTCGGAAGTTTTGGTAGCAGCACGAATAACAACTCAACGGTGATAAGAAGCCATTTTCATTCTGTCGAAAGGACTTTCGATGGAATGAAAGTGGCTTCTTTCCACCGTTGAGTTGTTTTTCATGTTGCTACTCAAAATTGCCTATGAATGAACGCAGTCTGTAGATCACTGGGAGATAATGCCAATAGGCCTTTGTTTCAAGCTCCAAAGGGAGGCGTAGCCAGCTTCTACTTTGCCGCTGTAGGAGTTGTGATAACTGCAAAAAACACGCGTCCGCCTCTTGATATCAGAACATTATATGGGAATTGGATAAAATGCACAGGTATTCGCCTCAGAGCGCCGTTTTTCATTCACACTAGTCGTAGAAAAATGCTCATGCGGTAACAACTGATCATGTCATGGAAGTTGCGTAGACGCGTCGGTTTAGTTATATATATCTATGTATAGAACACTGTGGTTGTTTAAGGCTTCAATTACCGATTCTGTATGGGCAGTGTCCTATGCCTTCTCCAAATCGGTGAACGTCCGACATAACGGCATCCTTTTTTCTCCCTATACTTCAATGATTCTTGCAACAGTGCGGATGTGATCGGTTGTTCTGAACCCTTTATTGTCCGGTGGGAGGCTCTTGAGACGTTTCGTTTCGATTCTAACGGAGCCGGGCGCCGTGCAATTCCTCGCCGACGTGATTTCACGTCAAATCTCGGAAGCGAGATTTGATAGGACTTTTCACCAACGAGTGCCTGGAACTGAGGAATTCATGGGTCCAGTTAACAACTAATAGGGGAAAATCCAAGTTATTCAACTTTTGTATTAGAACTCTGTGCAGTCGTTTGTAAGACGCCTTACTTAAGTCAAAAATCACTTTAGAATTCTTCTGACTTTCTTAAGTTCTTCTAACTATTCTTAAGTTGGTTTGACCACTCATTCATACAGCACATTAGAGCTGTTTCAGTTACTCTCCTGAGCAGGAACCATGATGTGTAGAAGAAGTGATCCCATGCTTTTCTATCTGATTTAGAAAGTACTGCTCGTTAACCTTTTCGAATGTCCTTGCAAGAATGGACGTCAGGTCAATCGGCCTGTAACTATTTGGGCTAGGACCAGACCGTTTTCAAAGAATGTTATGTTTCCATTTGCTCCGAACTTTGCCTCGCATGAGACTTACTTAGTTTAAACAGAATGCAAGAGAACCGCATATTTTATAGATAGAATTCTTCACCACGACAAGATATAATCACACATTTGCATCGTCGTAGACGTCCACTTGCATAGGAGACCTGAAATATAATAGTATTCATGTCAAACCATGGAGACAAATCGCATGTTAAATTCTTGGTTCAGAGACAATTGGAATAGAATCATGAGCTTCTGAAAAAAAACAGTTTTGATTGGCAAGTAACTCCGCTTTGTCTTACCACCCTTTGCTATCGGGGGCTAGAAAGCACCAATCCTTCGTTGCTCGGAAACCTAACCTTGAGCAGGGAGTAGAGTTTTTCACCTCTCTTAGGAAGCTTCATCTTCTCCAAGTGCGCATTATGTTTGCTGAGCTTTTGAGTCTGCTTTTGCTGATAGCGTGATATGCATTCCAAACAGTTCATGCTTTAGAAAGAATAGCCTTCACCCAAAGCCCGTACCTGACTTTCTAGAGCAAGTTCAAATACTTGGGTAGCTTATGCTGACCTTCTGTTGATTAATTCAAGAGGAATAAACATATCCATAGCACGACGCAGTATGATTAAGAACATTTCGTACTAATCATTTACACTGTCACCACTCTTAGATGAATCAAGCCAATCTATTGCCATAAATAATTCCTCATGGCTTCAAAATTCGATCCCTAGTCCAAATAACTTCACCTTCAGAAAAAGGGGTTAGTAAATGAAAACTGACCACTGAGTGGTCGCAACTACCAAGTGGAGGGAACCTTCGATGTTAGCGATCATTAAACTGCATTGCACAGGAGTAAGTCAATACATGAACGCGTTGGAAACAACATCGTTCAAACTTAACCATGTCAACTGAGCAAGTTGCTTTGTTGCTGTATCCAAAAGTACATGAGTATTATCCCACATATGGCTGAATTCTGGGCCCCATCTCTTAGAGATACTCTCATCTACTCTTCCTTTTCTGGCCTTGGTTTCAGTGTGACGCCTTTTTGTAGTTGGAACAGAAACCGATCGAGGGGATATCTAAGTTCATAGGTTGATGATCGATTTGACCATAATTAGCCGTGCAGTCCACTGACTTCACTGAGTGCTACAACAAAAAACAGGAAGGAGCAAGCAAAACATTAACAAGGGTATAAGAAAAATACACCTGATATGGCGGCTGAATGCGTAAACCGAATGAAGAGAAACGAAATGAAATTATCTCCTCGCATTATTTACAACAATTCTCGAAAGTCTTGCTCTGACGTAAAACGTGTTTACTCAGATTTTGCCATTGAGGCTGACTTTTCAACATAACACGGCTTTCTATGAGAAGGTTGTAATTCTACATTGGTTTCAGCAAATCGATGAGGAGAGGACTAATCAGATAGCCAAACAGATGAGAAAGTCTTCCTCTGGAATAACTGGCGACCCCACTCTTCAAGACATGCTGGTACGTCTTCCTTTACAACTATGGAAAAAAGCTCGTTCTTTCACTACTAATTTCTATATCACAGAGTATGTTTTCTGAAACTGAACGACTGAAGCCTGAAGAGTCGTGGTATTGCAACAAATGTCGTGACCATGTTGAAGCGACAAAGAAGTTGGAACTGTTTAGACTTCCACCCATTCTCATCGTACAATTGAAGCGTTTTGTGTATACAGGTGATTATTTGTTGTTGACATGATTGACACTAGTGATGAATGGGAATTCCAGTACAGTCTTAGGTCTCTGTTATAGAAAGTAATTCCCATTCAGCAACCTACCAAGCAATGCATCGTAGAAGTAAAGACGAAAGAAGGGTCATCTATCCCGTCACGAGTCTCGATATGTCTCCATTTTTGGCTGAAACAGCGCCGTCGGAGCAGAACACCGTACGTTCGACATCTAATACTGTTTAGTGCCCCAGCCAGGTTCACCAAGAGAGATGTCGTACTAGTAATTCCTTCAGTTGTACGATCTAACTGGAGTGGTATGCCACTCAGGAAGCAGCTATTTCGGTCATTATGTAAGTATTGGCCGTTTACCTGGATTCGATTCTACCGAGACGATTGTAGGTAGGTGATTGTGATCTCATTCACTGCTGAATTTAACTTGATAGTATTAAATTAAAAGAAAGGGAATGTGCTTCTTAAGTAATGGGGAATACGTTAAGGATAGAAAGACAGGCGCGTAATCTTCATTCATATGAGTAATGAAGATGACTTCATGAATGGTGTGTCATGCAATGATTATGGTTCTAACGCGCCTTTGAATAGAACTGTGAATTTGTGACCTTGGTCCCGCCCACCATGAGGGTTCGACCATTTTCCCTTCAGCGGCCTCCAAGCACTTTTCTGAGAGTCAGAGCGTCCTTGAACAAATGTGTGGATGTTCGATCTTAGATCGCTCAACTTTGTGCAAGCCCCGCTCCTTTCGATGATTTGATCTCAATTTTTCAGTAGCTTCTGACAGTTTTTTCACATTATAAATTGTTTTTGAATAGGTATAAATTCTTGACCTCAGTCACATTTACTTTGGGGATTTGACCTCGTTCCTGGCGGAGGCTGTTCTTCCCAATTCTTAAACTTTCATGAAGCGTTATGAGTTTTTAATCTCACAAGGGAAGAATGCCAAGATCGGATGTATAGGTGCCTTGGATGATCTTTCAAATTTTCTGAAGATTCTGTGAAAGGATCACGTTTTGATCTTCTGTGTTATACCACTAAATCGATTAATTACCCAAACCGAGCAGCGTGAACATGGTGCTGAACCATCTCGTCATTTGCATCTGATAGTTACAATCATAAGGCATCATAATGTAGAGAATAAACAAGTATGCGAACTCAAGGTGCTGATGTCTCATGTAGGTTTAGCGTCTTCACCCAAGGCACTTCAAATAATCAGTCCATTTTGTCGTGAAAAAAAGCTATGGTCGAGTCATGTTGGATCTTTTAATGTAAATTGTCTGCAGTCGTAGCAGAAAGAGGAACATAGTTCATTTCTTGGTTTTTTGAAATGTAACGTCTCGAGTATAATGTTTTTCGTTCAAGACTGGAGGCTGTTTGACGACTCGATTGTGACGAAGCAATCTCCATGCAACGTGCAGTCTGATGATGCCTATCTTCTTTTCTACAAACAACGTGGTATTCCCACGCGATCAATTTTCAGGTGAACTTCTTTTTGCTGCGCGATTTCTTAAAGGATTTCTGCGTTGCTCAACCAAAAGATTTCACCCTCTTCTTTCGCAATCTTGTCTTCAGCAAGAATCCGGTGACTCAGTCGGGGCTGTGAAGCGCAATTTCCCTCTAGTTAAAGCGGTAAGATAGTGCAGAAGTGATCTCAAAGAGTAGAGAAGGGTTAGATCTATTTCGCTCTTCGTATTGTTCGGAATGATCCTGTTTCGCTGACTTAATTTTCGTGAGCTTGTGGAAGACATATATTAACTCAGGCTTTGCCTAAAATTATCTTTGATACGGCGAAAAGGAGCCCTGAAGGGTATCCTCGGCGTCGGTGAATGCAAGCGTGGGGCACACGTTGTTCGCCTACGTTAATCATTGTAGACTATTGCTTTAACCAACCTTTCCATTGATGGCAGCTGCAGCAGTTCGATAACTGCCTCTTATTTCCTCGAAACCTTTTTGTTTATTAATTCGTGCAGATGCCCCTACCGCACATCTATTCGGCGTCAAATCTGGATCGATATTTGCTCAAGCTAGTAAAGGTTTCCGGACCTACATGCACTATTAAGTGATACCAGTTGTGAGTACTTCTCCCCGAAAATAGCGTCAAGCTAGCTGCGCCCGATCACGTGCAGTCGCGTGCTCGGAAGGGTACGGTATCGCAGTGGAAGAATACGGTAATCGCCGCGGAAAAGCTGCCGCTTGCCGTAGGAATTCGGGGATAAATACCGCTGCCCAGTGATACCGCATTCGCGGGAAGCGTGAAACTACTAACCCATTTGTACGAGCATGGCTGCTTTTATAGTCCGCCGGCGTAACGGCGGGCTATGAAAGCAGCCCATGCTATCTTCATGCTGCGTTCTCATCTGGATTAACTTTCCGTAGAAATACTATGGCAAAAAATGGTGAATCGTTGAATAAGATGTTAATGTTACATTATGATATTGTAACATTACCTTGTTATGATCACTGAGAAGTAAAAGAACTTTAATCAAATTATTTCCAAATGTGCTAGTGTGGGAGATCTGGGCCTCAACCAAAAACCGTCTAGCTTCCCAATGGAGAGTGAGCAGGCAACATAAGATGGACGTGGTTTGGAATGGTCAACCGGCTATAGGGATTACTTAGCGCACATTTTTTATTACATATTTTGCTTCATATTACATACTTGAAGTGTCGCTACAGAAATTGAAAGCTACTATCGCCTTGCGCCTGTAGTTAGAAGTAAACGGAAGTCTGAAGCTGCAACCAGTCCATTCTTGAAGGCGTAAAAAATTAGGGGAAAATTGGCAAACACAAACAAAATATAATGGTTGGTGGCTGAGGTAGAACATTTTCGTCAGAGGGGTACGCGGTCGTCAATGGGTGAGCTTCACATCCCAACCCTCCTTACCTACCTAACTGGGCCAGATACGTTTTTCCACTCCATCAAAACTCTGAATGAAATCAAGTGCAGCAGCGCATCCTAAAACGGGATAGTTTGACGCCGAAGACATTTTTCTGCGTTCTACTGCCTTCTTTGGAAGTCGTTGTTTGTGAAATCTTTTATTCGATTGGTTTTTATTAAATATATTGCTGAGTATGGGTCATTTGCATTATCGAGCAAATGACCGTTTTGCCATGCCGTGTATTCGCTTCTACCGCGCAGATGAACTAGATTCGCCTCCGTGATAGCGTCCTGGACATTATTTCACTGATCAAAACAAAGATCCCATTATACTCTCCAAATGAAAATCCACCATATTCTAGGAAGCACTATTCGTGTGATCCGACCGAGGACAGCACCCCTAGCGGTGTTAACGGAAGCACCGAAGAGATGGTGAACGAAGTAGCGAGTGATTGAAAGACTGATGAGTTCCGTAGATCCTCATACTAGAGAATTGTTTTACAGGTTACGATGTAAATCAACTTTTCGTTGTGTAATAAGTAGTGTAGTTTTAAGAATTCATTCATTAATCACGTTTTCCCCTTGATTTTTTGTCTTCTACCTGTCAAACTTCGTACTACTGCTCTTTCTTTGTTTCTGCGAGTTCGTACATGCATCAGACGTGATTTTCTCACAGCCTTTTCAATTCGTTTACTAGCAGTAGCTTCGAGTGTTTTAATTCTTACTTCACGCTTGTTTTATGAGAACGTTTGTTCCTTTTGGTTCGGTGAACTGTTCCTTGTGAGTTATTCAACTGTTTACTATTGCTGCTTTCGTTTGATCCAAAAATTTTCCGTAATGTTGAGCAGTAGAGGTAGTAGCTCTTGAAGCTGGTTATTGTCTGCTCTCAAGATTAGTCAGTCTACTTTTTATTCACTGAGCTCATCAGTTTGTTTTATCATATGGGTACATCCAATGTTCATTTAGAGAATAACTAGTCTCCTCAACTCCTTTCATTTTTCTAGTTTCACGTTGGACTGGATTCTCTTTTTGTTATGGAATTTAGCGGAGTTCCACAGATGTGCGCAATCGCATCTTCTGGAAAAACTCCAAGTTTTAATATTCTTCGACATCACAGTTAGTCGATGTTTGAATCGTCTTCAGCGTGATCCCTCAATCCAGTTCTCATATAGACGAAATCATTATTTCTTCGCTTCATACGTCTTCTACAAAAGACGACTACTTAAAATACATAAGCAGATACGATGTACTCTTTAGTGTCTTCGACGTACCCCGTTGCGGTCTGCTTGAGCATGTTTGTTTTTTGTGCTTTTTTGAAAGCTGTTCTTGGAATTTTATAAAATATTTGGCGACACCAACTAGATAGTGCATGATCCGCATTGGAAACAGATCTACGTGACTAACCGTAAGGATAGAAGATTTGGTTGTCAAATGACTATAGACGACATATGCTCGGCAGCCATTACAATACAGGGTGTCCCAAAATTAAAGGCGCCTTTCCATGGCAATGTATTCAAAGCTTCTCAATGAGAATGGGATCTATATGCACATTTGCTTACATTATGTGCTACAACATGCTACAATCGCATTTCTGATTATGCCCCATGAGCGCAGATAGAGGCCCAAAGTTTGCTGTCGAAATTCTCGCATGTAGGATCCTTTATTTCTTCCCTGAGGGTTGCTTTCAGGGTCTTCAAAGTGGGATTGCGAACCCGACAAGTCCTTTTCTAACCGGAGATCGCGCTGAATAGTCAAGCAAGTTAGTATCTAAAAAACAGAATGGCCATTCTTTTTTGCAAAGGAAGTCGGGCAGCTAACGTCGACACCACTCCCGGGCAAGCTTGCCTCTGTGAGCTAGAATACCGTTCTGCTGGGGTTACGATACGTTTCAAGAAACAGAGAAGGATCAGACACACTTAGTGATTACATCTATCACCATGCCCTTTGAGCACATTCTTTGTCAATTTTCACGCCGGCGCCGACATTCCGCGAGTGTCTTACCCTTGCCAGTGACTCCCTCAGAAAACATTTGACTGTGCTTGTGGCAACTTTCTTGTGGAAGATTCACATTCGATGTTTCTATCCAGATCTTTTTTTCTTTTTCTTTTTTTTTCATTAGAGTACATTAGAGTTTCTTCATTGGAGTTTTTCGGTTTTTTGGGAAATTGTTGAAGAGTCGCGTGTATCCACTCAAGTGCATTACCAACTTTCCGCACCTCGTTGAGTTCTGCTTCTTTGCCGGCATGATGGGCCACCCAGGATGACGATCGATTCGTAAATGGACCATTCCAATAGTCCTACCTTCAGAAGCGCTCGCCTTTTTACTCCATCCTGGTTTGTCTTTGATTGAATGTTCTTCCCTGATTCATTCAATAGCCATCTGTATGAATATTGTGAGAATCACAAGGAATTTCATTATGCCCTTCCGCCTCTCACAAGCCCATTTTTGCAAGGGGCACTGAATGAGCCTGCCACCTGAAAGATGTTGTGGGTTTCACTCCAGAAACCATGCATATTGCAAGAAAACCTACTTGCGCGACTAGTTAATAGCGGGTGAAGTAAATTTGGTGGTTTACTTCTACCTTAGAAGTTTCTGAGTTTTGGCGACGCTAATTCAAGTATATTTTATGCATATGCTGTTTTCGATAACCCCCATAACAATATTATGTATAAATAGCCGAGCTTACCGAAATATGTGCATACTAGTTCGATCGTCCGGCTTACGTCAGGCTTCCCTCCTCCGTATGTCAGAGTTGTAATCATGGGCTAACTCGCTATTCCTTTTTTGTAACAATTGATACTTTGCTGTACACGTAATTTGACGTAGAACTGACAAGGCATTGTGAGTGGTATTCAGGGTGCCGATGCTTACGGCACGTATGATTAGAAGTCGCGAGCCACTGCTCTCCATTTTGGAAATGATTATCTATCAAAGATTCAGCTGTTAAGCAAACAAAGCCTGGAATGGTGTCGCAATGACATCGAAACAAAAGATTATTGAGGTGCTCCTTCGTTGAAAGATAAACCGTGCTGGGCAACGGTCGTAGCAGGAAATGAACCTACGGATGAAAATATCAGAAAGTGAAAGTCTGATCGTAAATATCAAAGGCGTTAGGATAGAACTGGTAATTGGTTGTTGCTTTCTGAGACCCGTTACTAGCTCTTACCAGTTGTTGTCAGTCCCTATCAGAGAGTCTCAACCCCGTCACATCCTACATCACCATCAAAATGTAAAGGTACCAGTTTTTACACGAGGCGTTATAGACTTAGTGGATCTCGCCTTTTTGGTGGCTTGTTATGAGTTCCTACCAGCTGTTATCAGTACTCATCACCAATCATCCGCTGTCCATCACTTTCCGCGGAACTGCTTAGAAGCCAAGACTCCACCGTTAACACGAAGGAGGCAACGGATCCTGCGGCTTTTGTCTTCCAAGGCTCCTTATCAATTCCTATCGATTGTTCTCTCTTCCTGTCACCTAACATCAGCGTTTCCATCCTGCCACTAGCATCTTCTCCAAATTTGTACGCTTAGGTACAAAGGGACAATGGTCACGAATCTTTACACACCGACGCACACACACAGACAAACCAACAGATACACTTAGCAAATTACATGAAGTACAATTATAGCGTTACACCTAACGATCTCGCAGTAGCGCTCAAAAGTCTTCAGCCAAATGTTTTCACGTTTCCTCGCTCGTAACTTTTCTCTTAGTGGAGCAAATCGCGCGGAATTTTGGTATTTCAACTGAAGGACATTTGCTACTATCCAACGCTATTTGACTGCAAAGCAGCAATATCCACGTGACTAACAGGTGTTTTTTGCTGTAGCAGAATCCGCTAGAAGCAATGTTATTAACGTCTGCAATTATTCTCACCGTGTTTTTCTCCTCTGCTGTGTTCGACATTAGCGCTCGTACGCATGCACATTGCAAATGGCACAAAGGAAAGAAGCCCTAGAAGGACCTGTGTCTATATTTCCAATTGGTTTTGAGTTCAGGCTCTTTAGCATAACTGGAACGTGATCAGATCGCAAGTTAATAGTGGTGAATATTCATAATACACTCGTGCTACACATATCGAATATTCACATTATTAGACGAAATTTCACATTATTAGACCCAGTAGGAAAAGAGTTATGACTGAAAAGTTCGACTTAGGAAGCGTTTGTCGGAAGATTTTTGAGCGCTACTGTGTATGCATTTAACATCATCATAGTAATCAAACATGCTAGATTAAGTCCTACAATGTAAGCAGTAAATACAGTACTTGGCTTAACATGCTTTATGGCTGATATATTTTAGGTTGTCCGAAAACTTTTTTCAATTTAAAATGACTACAACAATAAAGCAAGTGGTCCACCTCAGCCCCAATGTCTCTCCATCGCTAGGGGCAGCCGACTTTTTTCTATTTAGAGCAGGCCTTGGGTTTCTGAAAGTAATCATATGAGTTGAGGTCATGTGAATGTGTGGAGAATGGGATAATCAGATTATAGCACGTCTTCCCAGCCCCTCCATTGACGTGCTCGCATGGAGTGGTCGAGCAATATCTTTCACGATCAAAAATTCCTCGGTAATCGGTGAGAATCGGGGGATGCAAAATACCATTTCTCTCATCTGTTCACAGAATCCTCCTGCCTTCAACTCAGCACACTCTGGTAGGATCTCACAGTGAAATACCCGTTAGAGCAGAGGTAGAACGAGCTCATGTGCTTTTTGGCATGTGCGCTTCGCTTTGTAGCGGGTTGCGGCCTCGCGTCCATTGATAGGCATTGGCATTTCCTGTGTAACGTTTATATGACATCTACTTTTCATCCTGAGCAACAACGAAGTCGGTTGAAATCGACGATCACCTACTTTGAGGAGCTTCTGACACATTGTCATGCACTCCACGCTCTTGCTCAATCAGGAGTGTGGGATATTTGCAGAGAGTCCTGCCTTGGACTGACTTCTGCGTAGAACGCCGTGGATGATGACATAGGGAGCAAATATAGTATTTTCTGTAGAGGAAGCGATCCGCCATTACTGGTAGGTAACGAGATAGCGCGCAATGCTCTCCATCACTCACCATATCTCATTCCAACCCTGAGTGTCGAAGCGATCAGTTTCGTAATGGTGAAGCAGAAGGCTCCGGTATATTTTTCGATTCCACATCGCTTGGTCAATAATCACTTCCTTCCAACGACGACTTTATATAGCAGTCGGTGTAGTGTTGATCTATCATCGATGTCTGTTCCCTGCAATCGTATCAATGGCTTTGATACATAGCATAGTGATAGCAATAATAGTAAATTTATGCTCGGCTCAAATCGACTTTGGCAGGGCGAATGTAGGCCTAAAAAGCTTTGATGGAATTGCATCTTCCCACCTGCATGTCTCGATAGCTACCTAATCCTCGCTCCAAAGCCATAGATGCTGTGCCTCCCCCAACCCTTAAGTATTGTTCGCATATTTAAGGTCTTGCTTTCACTGCGTCGAATTTTGACCTTCACTAAATCGTATGAAGCCTCGACATTGTGATAGGGCTACTGGCTAGTGCTCTAACATAGTAGGCTTTTGGGTCCTTAGATACTGATCCTAGATGAGATTTCTAATTTTGAAGTTTTTACAGTCCTTCCTGCCTTGACGTACACCTCGGGGACATGGACTGTTCGAAAGAAGGATGGGCATGCTGCCAGCGTTTCTCAACGCGCTTTGGAAATGACGATGCTGGGAAATTCGCTGTACAGGCAAGGGCATAAGGGAATTCCTCGTTCCGAGCTCGTCAAAAAACGAAAATCAGGGATGCCGTTGATTACGTCAAAAAATCGAAGATCAGGTGGGCCGGACACGTTATGCGATACAGTGACGGTCGTTGGACAATGGCGGTTACTGACTGGATCCCTTCGGACATCAGACGAACTCCCAGGACGGCCGCCAACCAGATGGTCAGACTCCTTCACAAAAGCTCTGAACGAAAGGAATGTTGAAATCTTTGTCGCTAAAGACGATTCCGTTACTGACGTCCGCTCAAGGAAGTCGACGATCGGATCGGACTAAAGGTGATACAGGTGATACAGATGAAATTTTTATCATAATACTTCAGTGTTATTTTGGTCTATGAAAAAGACTTTTATCTCGAGCGCTTGTGTTCAATCGTAGTTTTTCTTCTCCCTTACCTGCCCCTCTACTTTCTAAAGAGAAAGCTCGATGCTGTCGAATTCATGAGCGGGGTATTGCTGGCTCTCGTTAATACGGTGCGTCAGAGAGAAGTTTCGTGCTTCGGGATATGCACTTTTTCGAGGTGTTCTGTTACACAACACGTGATGAACTTTTGACTTTTCTAAGCAAGTCGTGAACGTTGCGCTGGAACGATGCGATCTTTGATAGTTCTCTAGAGCTGCTTGGCACAGATCGCCTGCTTCCTTCCAAACTAGCCCTTAAACGACTACTGGATGGATGAGTGGGGGTGTCCCGGTTCATGGCCACCCTTTAGACGCGATTCGCATCGGCTGCGCTCGAGCTCACAAACCTTCATGTTCACCGGACCACCACACCCTACCAGCGCCCCCGGACAGGAGGGCGGACCGAGGACAAAGGGGTATCAGCTGGGGAAGGCCCACAGACCTTTCCATCTCGACCCCTGCCATCGTCACAGGGACCAACCGTATGACAGCGGCGACACAACCTACACCTACAACCATAGTGCCCTACCTCTCCTATTTCCCAAAGCCAGTACAGAAGCAAGGAGTACTGGTTTATTACACCACTACGTAATACACTACAACCAAGCTACAACTACAAGACACAAAAAGGGAAAATACACGTAAATACACATAATAAAGATAAGACCCACGGACCTAGAGCCAAAAGAATTAAGACTATCATGAATAAAGTCACACAAATAGTTGCATCAAAGCACGAAACATACACACATGAGTAAAGCATGTATACAAAGAGTGAGTACACGACACACACCTGTCCCTCGATCTTCGGGCACCTTCCAAGTCCAACTCCTTCAGCTGTCTAATCCGGGCCCCATTGGCCTCGACGGTCTTTTTCCCTTCCTTCCTCCTCAGTATCCGCCAGGTGACAATTTGCGCCCTCAGTGAGGGGCAGTTCGGATACTGGTCGGGCTTACACTGGCGCTCCGTTGCCTTATAGACCACATCACGGCGTTACCCTTCTATACCGACCAGCAGCCGGCAGCGAGCCGGTTGCGGTGCAGGACGGGTGCCGACTGGTTAGGCTAGGTGAAGGAATGCGCATAACGCGCACATAACATAACCGCGTTGTGGTGTGGCGGCCGAGCAAAGATGGGCCGGAGTGCGCGCCGTGCGCCCAGCGGCCACCGTCGCATCCGCGACACTCGCAAGGCAAGCGAGAAGCCCGCCTAGGGGGTGAGCGGGGCCACTGTGCATTACCAGGGACAATACATACCGGCCCCCCAGATTTGAGGTCAGTCAGACAGAAACCCCCTAAACACAGCTGAACAAACTCAGCCCTCTTGTCATAATGCCTGCACACACCTTCCTACCCTTGGTTCGTGTCGTGTCATGAAGGGAGGAAGGAAATAAGAGAATAGAAATCTTGAAGCTAAGAGGGAGAAAGGTGAACACGCGAATAGTGCCATAAGCATATACAATGAATGCGCATCATGCGCGGCCCTGAGCACCATAGAAACCAGTAAACAAGAAAAAGTGAAAGAATGAGGTAAAATATTAGCGCATCAATCAATCACAGACTACACAAGAAAATAAAATGGATGACCAGACATGTTGCTGCTTTCACTATCTACCATTGACGACCAATTGCTGACCACTTGACAGCTTGCATTGATGACACGATGTTGACTCTGACGTTGACATTGAACTCAATGACGTTAACGCGACCACGGCTACTGCATCGAACCCTAACCGAACTTCCAACGATCAACGACCGAACCCGACATCGACCAACACCATCATGCCCATAAGCAATTGTCGTCCTTGACAGCTCGACTCGTTGACCACTGTCCCAACCAACTTCCTCGAACAACAAACCACGTGACTAGCGAATCGTGCGCACCTCAAGGGTGCAGTTTAACTCCAGCAGACAGGGTGTTGTCTGCTGCTAACCTTCAAGGGTGTCACTCGCCAGCGAATCACTTTTCTCAGAAGATTCAATAAGGAGTTCTTGTTGGAGCGACCCAATGTAACGAGCAAGCCTCGTCAGTTCTGCATAAACAGCCGCGCACGATAGAGCAATGCTTGAAGTGTACTCAAAGAGACATTCTGCAATTCTAACGTGGCGCAAAAATCGTCACGGTCCACCCTACTATCGAAAGGTGGAGATAAATTCCGTCATGGAGAATCCTGTGAACCGTGATTGCTGTCCAATAATGAAAAAGTTCCGATATTCATGATGTCAGAAATACATAACTACCCTTATACTGTTCTTTCCCCTGGAAGATGATCGAAAGCTCTCCCATATATTTGGCAGCATCATCAATCGATGAACGAAGCGATCGAAATGATTGACAATGGCAAGAATACTATCATACAAGCATCCTGGTGCATACTCTTCGAATGCCTGGATGAGAGCTTTTTCCTCGGGCACCTGACGAGTTATGAACTCGTTCACATCTCTGAGCTGCCGCACAGTTAACTTTTTGATAGGATTGACATTGACAAAATACGAAGTTGTACAGTGCCCTCGACCGGACGATGAGGTCTCAAAGGATTATCTTCCGATTCCATCTGCATGTGAGTCACAACATGCAGCACTAAACTTGCAAACCCCCGTGCGCTGTTCTTTGTAGGACTTCCGCATTTTCAATGCTACATCTTTGAATTGTTGAAGATTCTGCTTGCGTATGTCAAACGTGAGGCCGGCCAACGTTTGCGTCCTTTCAACAACCAAAGATCGAGAGGTCTCGATCGCCAGTGCGTCTATCGTTTGTAAAGAAACAGAAGTTGCCGTGGGCTTCGGATCTTGGCTTAAAGGCACCTATTCACGAAAAAAAGTTATTGAGTTCTTACCTTATTAATACTCAGCGGCCCCCATGGATTGTAGAAGGGACCCTCTCACTCCTCGAATCTCGACGTCCAGGGCATAAAGGCGGGCCCGTTGTTGTCGTAATTTGCATCTCCGCCTCTCGACCGATGACACGTCATACGAGATGTAGAGACGACACAGTGTCATGTAATCGCGTCAGGACCCGCCCTGAATTGCAAATTGGCAAATTGCCAGAGACGTAATGTGTTGTCTGCTATTGCATTGCGTCTCTGGCAATTTGCCAATTTGCAATTCAGGGTGGGTCCTGACGCGATTACATGACACTGTGTCGTCTCGACACTCGTCTAACGTGACAACGATCGTCTCTAACCGACGCTCTTTCAATATGAAACTCGTCCAACCCCCTTTCCAGCTCTTTTTTTTGGCCCTTTGTAATTCTTTTTGTTCATCGTTTTTTGCGCTTTTTTCGTTGTTATCGCTTTATTATAGAGTAGTTCTATCGATTTCCGTCACTAAAGGGTACCCTAACGTTTTTGTGAATAGGTGCCTTTAATGAAAGGCGAACGGACAGACTTAACCTTATACGTGGTGCACGTGGACTTGTCTTCCCGATGGTGTGAAGCAACGGGCTCCGATGTCTGCGCACACTCAGTAACAGGCAAATGACTTGACATCGATGCTTCTTCCTCGTGCTGGATGCTCACGACTGGTGGATGGTCTCTCGTCCCCTGTGTTGAAGGCACGATGGGCTCGCATTCCATATCCACGACGTCCTGAATGTCCAAAGGGGAAGAGAGATCACAAGAAAAGATTGAAGAAGAACTGGCGCTGTCAATAGCACCCACCTGAACAGGATGTGACTGCTGCCTGGGAGGCGAATCAACTATCACAAGTAGCGGAGCTGTACCTTGCGACTTTTGGCGAACTTTGGCCTTAGCAATGTGGCGCGATCGGCGAACCATAATAACGAAGACATTAACAGAATAAAACTCCTGAAAGCCTGTGTGAAATGCTATATATCAAAACACAGCACATTAGGGACAAGAAGTCAAGAAAGTAGGAAAAGTCCTGTGATAGAACACCAAAACTACAAAACGACTGCAGGAGCGATGACGAGGATGTTACAAGTGGCGGGTGTCAGCTGAGTTCTACCGACGTTGCGAAATCCCATGGCCGACCGACGGTAGACGACGGGTCCTGCGGCGATATCCTGCATACTGTTGGTGTCGGCCTGTGTACATCATCTCTACCTAAGGCGATCAGTCGCTGAAAGGACATATTAGCACGAGGATACACGCATCCGTTCTCACCAGGATGATGAGAATAATGCGTTAAAAAGGAACAACAAATCGAGGTATAAAAAACCGGCATGGAAAGAAGGAAAAAATGGGAAGAAAGGAAAGAAAGGAGAATGCAAGTAAATAACCGCAGTTGAACTATTAAAAGGAAAGAAACTGAACTAAATAGGAGAAAAATGCATTATACAGAGGAGTTAACTAGAACTCACCTCGAGTGCCTCCTTTTGGCTGCTTTTGGAGGCTGAATCCTCGTTGGAAGCATTGGTGACACGTAACGTGCTCTGGGCTTCATGTGATGGAGATCTTCTGTCGAATCTTCAGTTATTGGCACACGTAGTTCCAGCTTAATAAGCTGATTGATGAGTGATCCTCATAGGAGTTCCCACCTGTTTTGACCTACACATACCTAAATACTCCATCTTGCGACTTGTTGAGGCTGGTGTTAATGGCTAGTGGCCAGAGTTTTCTAAGCACATTTTTCTGCGCAATAAGCACTACTTTTCCAAGAGAAGGCCACTTATGCGATCCTCGCTGCCTTTCGCGACGCTTTGAGTGCGTTCTGCTAGCGCCTGAGGGTAGTCCTTATTCCAAAGTGAACAAAAATTATCCATGTGCTAAGGAGACACTCAAGTTGAGCTTCAGAGACTGTTTAGTCTCGGAACCGCTCGCAACATAGTATTGCACATCTGAGAAGGATGGACCTAATGGTGATAGGAAATGCCCTCGATAGTACCAGCTATTAATTAAGTCTATAGGCCGTAAGGTGCTAAGTTCGCCAGTTGCCTGAACGGTGACTGTCGTTGAAGACCTAGTATTCAACGCGGCTTCTAACTCTATGAGAAAAGTTTCAAGGCTGCGAATAATGAGCGTATTGCGATGGATGATCTTTTTCACGCTTCACTAAACTGGTTTTCAACCGCCTCTCCAAGGGGAAAAAGGTGTTATGAACTTTCACCGGAGCACATATTGTGCTGAACTGCAGAGTCGTGTTCGAATTGCAGTAGGTCATTGGTCAGAATATCTTTGCCCAACTTGAAGGTAGGGGCATTGTCGCTGATAACATGACCAGGGATGCCTCTCCTAGCCATAAACCTAAGAAGAGCGAAATGGAACTCCGACTAAGTTGTCGCGGACCAACTCCAAGTGCAAAGCCTAGGGCTCAGGCATGTGAAGAGACACATATAAAGTTTACGAGCCTCTTGACTGGATAGTAGCTTGTAGCGGTCCAAAATTGTCCAAACCGATGCACTCAAATGGTCCACTACGTGTTACTATATTTCGAACGGTAGATCTGGCGGGTTTGGATACTTATAGGAGAAAGCTTGCTGCTGTTGACAGGGTACGCATTGCCTAACCATAGACCAAACAAGAGTGCGAACGCGTGGTATGAAATATCTCTGGTAATACGCTAACAAGATACTCTATTCCGCGTGGGAAAGCACTAGATGGGACTGCGTGACGATCATCTTTGTGAGCGCATGATCCGGCGCAAGGATGGGATTCTTTGCCGTAGACGCCATTTCCGCATGCTGCATCCGATTAACTACCCAGATGATGCCATTAGATCTTTATAGGTCTTCTTGTCTTGGTTGGACGAAGGCGCAGTTGAGTAGCACTCTCTCGCTAATGTTCTCGAAAGAGTAGAAACCCAACCATTTCAACGTCCTGACTATCGATTTTCGGCACAGATGTAACTCCTACAAAAAATAAAACTGAATCCATGCGGGCTTGATGCTGCGAGAAAACTCGATGTAAAGGAGCTTGAGGAGAACAACTGTGCAATGCAATAACTTCTTAAAATTGTTAGTCCTCTGAAATGGTCACAATGAACGATGACCCTGGAGCGTAGAAAGTGATAAACTTTGAACTCGACCCTTCGACTTCGAGCCAGATAAGGTGTTAAAACTCACCATCGAGTGTGGTTATGTCGTTGGACAATTACCTACACATGTCCACCAGAAGTGGCCAGAAATCTCTCGTGAAGTGAGTCCTCTGGTTGCGCAGTCTGCTGGATTGGACTCCGATGAAGCATAATGAAAATGAACTTCAATCTTCTTTGAAATGAAGTCGTTGGCCGCACAACGAATCCGCTTGACTCGATTATCGACCAAGCTCTCGCGGGGCGATCTGTATGAAGCCAAGATAATACGATATGCGAATCTAAAAAAAACCGAACAACTTTGATGTCGACTGTCAACTCCTTAAGGAGAAATTGATCCGCATGCCGTCAGTTCGGAATTTGGTATTGTCTTCATCTTGATGTGAGCCAACCTCGTCTTCACCATAAGGAGGTGACACGAAGAGGATAAGCCTGATGTTCTGCTCGATAGGTAGGCTACCGCTAAATACATTTTCTTAGAGGCATCCGCAAATAACAAAAGTTCGTCCACAGCTTCTTTCTGACGATTACCCTTGGTAGGGATTAAACATATCCTTCAACGCTGTCCACAATCTATTGCCACTTGGCAAATTGTTCTCTGTAAGAGATGTATTCCACACATATTCTTCCTTCCAAAGATCCTGAATAAAGATTTTGCTCTAAGCAAATAATGGAGAAAGATAACCGAGAGGAGAAGACGCAAGACGCAAAGTAGACGCAGTCGCTCGAAGAGCGGTGCGTTTTGTCGTAACCGAGAGAAGTGCCAAAGATACTCGAACATGACGAATCTCCCGATTGGGATTCCACTTCCATCCGACAGCTTGACTGTCGCACTGGTGACGTTCATACGATTATGCTCCAGAATCTGAGACATTACAGCCGGGATTTTGGACATAAACTCTCTAAGGTTCATGCCTATACAGTGGAAAATCTGCTGACACTTCTTTTGCTTCCTAATTCACTCCTCAGTGGTGTTCGCACCGATAAGCCCATAATCCATCTAAGTCTCGCAATAACTTCTCGCAGCGAACTGAAATTATCGCGTTCAAGCGCACATTTGATGGACATATTAAGATACCGAAACATTAGTGCAGAATACTACACGCGTGAACCGAAAAATTTGCAGATTGGCGATGGTAGGTGGAAATGCAGTATACTTAAGCCACAGGAATCTTGTAACGTTCCGCTGATCTTTTTGGAGACGTATTTGGTGAAGCGCCTTTTCCACATCGATAAGAATGGAAAAACGCGATTCACGGGACCACAACAAAGTACCTGCTAAGTCTGGCAATAGGGTAGGTCCTTGATGCCAACAGTCCTTCAGACTGGGTGATCCTTTCTGATGACTGGAAGCGTCGTAGACAATTTTCACTGCGATCGTGGCGCTGTCCGCCTTGAGAATCGCTCTGTGAGGCATATAACATGCCAACAGTCCGTCGAGGGTGAACTCTTCCTTTTCCTCAATGATACCGGACTGCTCCTTACCTTTTTTGAAACGTGTTGCAGCACTGGCCCCACAGGTCTTCATCGTCATGAAGAGTATCATACTGGTACTGTAGCCGTTTCAGAGCAACATACTTGTTGTCCAATAGCCGTGGGTGATGTTGTTTCCGGAGGGACATGGATATACATGATGCTGTCGATGAGCTGGACAGTGGACAGCCTTAGCATTAACATCGCGCCTCGGACTAGTATTATCGGTGATGCCTAGAAGAACTCGAAAAGTCACGAAAATACCGCGATTTCGCGTCTTTTTCGTCTTTTTTTATGAATCGCTTCAAAATGAAGTAATCGAGTTGAAAGACATACCGTTGAGCTCGGCTCATCGAGCTCTACAAGTTGGTTCCCTAAAATATTAAAAATGTTTCATTTTCGATTGCGCCATGCACTTGAGCTCCATCCGAAAAGTGATTGCGTGCATATGGGGTGCACGCTTTAGTGCTTGTAGGAGCTCATTGGGCCCTAGAGACGATGTGTTTAGAATTCGCTTTAGATGCGTCACGTACGGGGGGCGGAACCTGGGACGAAGCGGAACCTGTGAATTTTCGACGTGTATTTGAAGCAAAACTTCGACGTGCGTGTCCCTCTGTAGGGGCCTGACTTACGATTTAATCGCCCTTGTCTAATCTCGTTGGCCAAATAAAGGGGATCATAGGGGTAGGCGGTAGCTGTGTCCATCTAGTGGGTGTGTGTACATTCGTGCGATTTGAGCTGCGCGCGGCAAACTGCGCGGCGAAATTCATAGCGGTTCTAGCGAATTTAGCGCTAATTATTGGGGCCCAAGTTTCAGGTGAAGTAGATTAGTAGCATCAGCTGACCCTACTCAACTATTCTACGCTCAATTTTGTACCCCAAAAGTAGGCGCCACTTATAGTGGATAGATCCCTTCAACCTCCATTAATTAAGGGACGGTGTTGCATTACTTCGAGATCTAGTATCTCCTCCAGTGAAGCGATCCAACCGATTGTTGACCGCTGATCGGTGAGCAGGGCCAGCATTGAATAAGTTGCTGATGATATGAGCAGCTACACCGGCGTATTTTCCCTTGGCCTGCTTAAAAAGGTGATGGTACGAATCGGGTGCTGTCCATTCATTGGCCGTAATGCTGCGAAAACCCACACGCGTGCCCCTACTTACTAATGTCTTAATTGCCCGGGGAATGTCCTTTATGTTTATAACCATTGCTTCCAGTTCACAATGTTTATACAAATTTCAACGCTTCACATTTTTTTCGCAGAACTTTCTTGCAAACCACAACTACGCTGCAATCGTCGATGTACCATTATCATGCCTTTCTACTCTGCTCATGAAACAGATAGGTAAACCGGTGCTAGCCGCTAACCCGTAGCAACTCCTCGCTTTTGGGAGAAGTAATGTCCGCTTCACTTGAAAATATTACAATCAAGGCATTCCTTGATCAGACAATCTGAGCGTCACAATTTCTGTTTCACTCTCATCCAGCGTTTCGGAAACTGCTTGGAGAGCTTGCTGTTGTTAACGTTCGTATGAAGGGCAGTTACATCGAACGACTCTACTACGCAGTCTTCTGCAACCTACACGAACACTGGCGATCAAGAGTTTCGTTGGTGCTTGGTAAATGTGAGGGTAGGTATCGAATTAGGTGACCGAAAATTCTATAGAGGAACCAGAAAAGACGGTTCGTTTGTCCCCCTACACAGCTGATGATAGTTCCATTTAAAACCGTTAGCATTAGCTGAGTTCTCGCGTCCGTTAGACAACATGTGAACCTTGATCAGGCTATATAAAAATAGGCACGAGGGTGTATCCAACTTCAATCTTATGAGCAACCTTCATTCAATTCTGCTATCATTCCGATCGATACCCTGAAAACATTCAGCTTGTGACATTGAGTGAGGAACATCTCTTTTATGTAGCGGTTTCATCTCCATTTTTGAGCAAATAGCGCTATGAAAAGGCTCATCAATAGATATCATGTAAGGGGTGCACATATGTGCACAGTTTTGCTGTTCGTTGAGAGAGAAGGCGTATGGGGCTAGAAAGTCCGTTATGATAAAGCTTTTAGCATAACGGTTCAATGCTGATATTGGCTGACCGGCTCACCACGGTCTACGTGCACTGATAAGCTATGGCATGAAAGGTGTTAAGAAGGGGAGGGCAAGCGGGGTCTCGGTAGTGTAATGCATATAAGCACGAGTCCCGGAAAGCGCAAGTACGGGTGCGAGGTCCTTCACATCATTTCATATCTTATCAAACTGGCCTAATGGCCTAAGATATCAACTGCAAGATATACTGACAGGTAAGGTGGGTAATCCACCTTACCTGTCAGTATATCTTGCAGAAATAGCAGTTCACCAGGCATGAGAATCTTTGCAAAAAGTGCGAGTCTTAGAAAACCCAATTGTCTGCGAAATCAGCAGGAGACTTGCCAAGTCAGCCGTAGCTCTGAAGAATGACACGGCATGGGAGTCCTCGCCCAGAAGATTGAAAGACAGGAATTCGTTCCTAACCTGTGCAGTGTCTGGTGTCACGTAGCCGAGGAAGAGAAGTGAGTTCTGGAAGACCTAACGCGTGGCTACGAATGAAGGGCATAGCAGCAACAACGCACATTGCGTTGTTGTACACATAGAAAGCACCTAAAAGCGATTAAATAAAGCCGGTATGACCCGGTTGGAAGTAGTTCCAGATAATTTCGGTAGCTATTTATGTCGATGTTCTGGTGGAGAGTTTTCATTCGGACTGTTTGGTCTAAAATTGCTTTCGAGAAATCCCCTGGCCTCAACCTAATCTCGGTCTACGTTTTGTTAAAAAAAACACTCCGAACACCACTTAGAGTAAAGCTCTTCGAATAAGCAAGAAAAGAAAGAAACGATTAGCAAGGTGGATAATCCACCTAAAAATGAGGCATGAAAGGCGACGAAAGAAACAGGGACTTGGCATCTTGAATCTCGGGGTAAACCAGCCATTATGATAGCTATGGTGGGACATAAAGAAATTAATAAATGTTACCGTGCGATGTGCGATTGGCGAAAATGGAGTTATGCAACGAGTTGCAACCAGATCCAAACAGCGTCTTGGGAGCTGGTTGTTGTCGAGTCTAGATAGTGAATGCTCATTTCTGAAATGAGTATGTAAAATGGTTCTATACCAGGGCGAGACTGAACAGAGTTAGGAACATCGAGATGTATAAACTATCTAGCACGGGACCCCTATCAAGCTAACGACAGGAAGTACACTGGTCTCTGCAAAGTTAGAGCACGTGCTGAGACCACAGAGGATTATCCGAGAGAAGCACAGTGGACATCGAAGTCAGAGGCGATCATTCCGAGATACTTCATAAAGTGAACAATTCACCAAGAAAGACCTTATTGAGATCCCCTTCCGAGGTATAAGAAGATGCCCCAGATAGGATACACCTAGCAAAAACTTCAATCCTGCGAAGGCGTTGCATCAATGCATGGGGTACAGAACGAAGAGATGGCCTTTATCTCTAAATAGCATGCCCAGTTTGTTTTAGCTGTAACTGGAATCTAACGGAATTTTATCCACAACAATTTGTGCCAATTCCGAGACGAACCGAACGCTCATCGCTCCTTCTTCGATAATACCACCCACATGCTATCGCAACTCCGTCGTCCATCGATCGTTTTCGTTTTCATTCTCATTTTCCTGGCGCGATCAGTCCCTCCCTAGCATCCCATTTCTCAATATTTTTTCTTAGAAATTAGATTCATGTCAGATCCTGTTGATCATTCGTAGAATAGCTTTTTTTTGTTACTCATCTAATACATGTAGGTTTCATTGACATATCTGTCTATGTTGATATTTTTTTCTTCAGATAAAAACTTCATAAACCTGTTCGATTTGTAGCCGAGAAATGTCGGAACCCAAGAAAATTGTCGTTTTCGGGAGTATTGTACAAGATCTGGTTAGGTACACGAATTTGTTTCTTCACAAAAGTTTCATTTCTTCGACAGCGTTCTCAATATGACATTGAAATTGATAACCCGGTTCCCTAACCTTCCATTCGTGAGATCCATCGATTGAAAGTCACTGAATAGTTTCACCGCCATCACGTCGTCATCACTTTGAAGTAATTATTGAACTATTCTGGACTGAATTAAAAGTTGACAGTTATTACATGGTTGTCAAAGTAAGCTCGGTGGAGAATTAGTTGGCTTTACCGGCTTTTGATTTCTGTCTAGCAGTCAGTATGGAATTTGCGAACTCAAAACTCTAAGAGAGGGTTACAAAATGATCGGAGCTCTAGCAACTTTTAAAATGCAAGCTATAATATAAGATAGAATTGACAATTCTTGAATCACCAGTACACACGCCTTGATTCGTACTTTGTGTCTCATTGTTTGTTCTAATCGGAAAATTCAGTTTAGCTAAGATTGCTTGCTTGTTTTCTGCTTAGTTCCTACAGTTTTGCGTATTCCAGTGGTCTATCGCCCACTCCAAGGTGAAAGCGGCAAAACGGACTTACATCTGTTAGCTACGTACGCTTACTATTAGGTTGGAAGGAAAGTCGTGCGACAAAAAATTTGAAGCTAAAATGTGAACACGGTATCAAGAACGATAAACATGTAGGACATTCCTCAGGTAATCAACAAATGAATAAATAAGGGCACGCGTGTGGGCTTCAGCAGCATTACGATCAACACCCGATTCGTACCATCAGCTTCTACTAAGCACGCCAAGAGAAGAACATGGGTGTAGTGGCTCAAATTATCAACAACTATTCAATGCTGGCCCTCCTCACCGATCAACGGTTAGCAATCGGTTGGAACGCTTCGCTGTAGGAGATACTAGCCTTCAAAGTGATGCAAGCATCGTCCCTTAATTTAATGGAGGCTGAAGGGATCTATCCACGATGAGTTGCTAAACGCAGACTAGATGGTTACAGCTATCGGTTACCCCTACGAACCACGAAATTTGGCCAGCGGGGTTAGAGAAGGACGATCAAAACCTTAAATCAGGTCCTTAGTGAGGGAGAACGCACGTCGAAATTTCGCTTCAAAAAACGCGTCGAAAGCTCTACGGCTACAAATGGTTCCAGGTTGTTCATCAGTCGTACTTACTAAGTGTTGCCCCTTTTACCTACCATGCGCTCCGCCTTCTTGAGCATACCGTTGTGGAAAAAGAAAATCGTAACTTAATGTGATCTGAAAAGACAATCAATCACTTCTTTGAATCACAGCTTCCTCACTCCTGGATAAAAGGCATCAGCGATTTACGAAAATTGATTGGCCTCGAAAATTTCAGAAATGATTTGAAAAAGACCTTCATTCTGTCGCAGGACTTTACTTCCAACCTACTACTTGAAGGCACAGTTAACGATAATTTTGAGGTATCCTTTTGAGTCGAAATGTGAAAGAATTGATTGAGTGTAGTACGTCGGTAGCAAGGAAAACGAAAAAATATGACGACATCGTGAGGAAGAAGTCTTCCCAAAGTGAAGATAGAAGTTGTACGAGACTACCATGACAGAAATGTCATCTAAGAAGTATTCGGACGAGATTTTAGTTGTTGCATTTACGCCAACAGCTGACGACATCAAGTCAAAATTGCCCAGCCTGCCTTCCACGATCGCCTTGGGTCACTGCGAACTGTTTGAATTTCCCACATAGATCCCCTTCTGAATGATGCAACCTTTACAACTCCGTTAAAGCTCGCCTGCTAGGAGTGTGTCAGTCAGGCGATACAATCTCTTCTAGGACCCTTTCTAGGCCGTTTTTCGACCTAACAGCGCCACATGTAGTAGAAGGGGCTACAGATTTATCCGTAATATCTCAGAAACTAATTTTATTGTGAACTTGTGCCTTTCAATATGTTGATAACACTAAATTGTGTATAGGAGAAAAGTGAACCTGATCCATAGCTCAATGTTGTTCCTCATTCCATCGTATATTCATACTGAGTTAGAATAGTTAGAGTCTCTTTCGTGTTCCATGTTAATTAATTATTTCATGCCATCCTTCTTTTAGAAAATTCATAGCAAAGGTTCATTTTCAAAAGAAAAAAAACAGTACCGGTAATCCAAAAGTGCATAGCTGTGTATCCATCCATTGTGGGGCTGCTCAATCATTAGGGAAATCAACTCTTTAGATATCCGGTCCCAATCACCTGAAATCATTTCTCAGATGTGGGTATTCGAATGATCCTCATGCAGTGCAGTTCCTCATTCTAGAAAAAATTAAAGCTTCGAATTTAACGGTTTCAAAAAATCATTATAAGAAGGACTATCCTAACTAAAATACCCAGCAGAACAAGAATTACTATAAGAATAATGTAGGCGAATTGAAGTTGTATACAATATCCTTGTGGTGATTTCACCCTCTGCTGGTAACAATTCAACCTCTTTGCCGCACTGGAATTATTCCAGTGGTCAGTGAACTTTTATATCGCTTTTTCCGAAGGAACCATATCCAAAAATGCAACCGTTTGTCATGGATAAATAAAACAAACCGAATTTCCAGAATTCAGAGGTACAGTGCATCAAAAAGCTCAACTTCTATCACACATGAATGAGCATATTGCATTGAATTCATCATCGTAAAGAACACTATTTACTCCATGTAGCAGTCAAGTTGCAGGAGGCGGTGACCACAAATCCGTTGAGAGTATACTTGAAAACTCGGCTATAAGGAATCGTATTGTGACTTGTATACGCCGACACGTCTGAAAGTTTAAGTTAAATTGCATTTCTGGTAAACTTCACAGTGCGTCTCATCGATTGGCTTATTGAACACATCGAGGAAGAAGTTTTTATAATTTTAGCCTTATAATTTTTTGTAAGTAAGAAACCCTGCTTGAAGAGAATTCCCTTGGGCAAGTGTTGTGCGAAACATTCTTGTTGTGCTGTCACTTCCTGTTCCAATCCATCACAGGAAAGTGTGTTAGTAGTTATGAGGACATTTGCAATTCAATTTTAACAGCAATTTTTTCACAAAATTTTTAAACAGTTATACATTTCTGTCAATTGAGTTTTGATTTCACTTTTTGCTCAGTTACACGAAGTCGTTTCCGCGACCAGGTGAAAGCGTGCGAGGAGATTCGTTCCAAATGGGAAGCGGTGGAAAAGGAGCAAATCAAGCCGTGGCAGCCTCCAGACTCGGCGCAAGTGTACAGCTTATAGGGAGGGTGAGCACTTTCTATTACAATAGTCGATAGAGTCATAATACAACCACCATATGACTGATGATCATTGCGTGAACACTTGTTCACATCCACTGGTGGACGTTCAATGTTTCGATCCACTAGTGGACGTACAATGCTTTGAAGTGAATGACCCCTTCCGGTTGTTCACACTGAACATAAAGAAGTAGCACATAGCATGAAATTTTCTCGGACCCTCATGTTATGGTGGCAATTGATTAATGTAAAAGTTCTGGAAGCCAGAAGGACGCAATGTGCTCCTTAGGCTTCTTATGACCCAATGGTTGAGCATATTCAAATCTCGTCCACAGATTTCTGCTTAGGCGATTTCACATTGGCTTAAGTTCGTGCTGCTTCATCCTGAATTAAATTGATATTCGCGCATGATAGATTTCATCATTCGGACAAATCACCATCATCGGACAACCATCTTAAACAGTCCTGACACGACCGTCCTTTGAGACTTACCTCCGTAAGCCATAACCCAGGCAGAAGAGGGATATGGAGGAGGGCCTCACAGGAAATGTTGCCTTACCAGTGATCGCAAAAAATGATGAAGCATCGAAGACTCAAATGGCCTGATCACAATAGGTTGCCTCGCAAGGTTTCTCTGAAAGATGAGGAGGGAAATAGTGTAATTTGCTTCCACGCACGGGTTACATAACGCTGGATGGTCCGGAGATTACAGTGTCTAGCCTTCCTTCTTAATCACGTGCTTACCCTGAGGTCTCGAACTTGAGAGGAACAATGGAGATGGCTGATCGGTTCTCACGAATTGTTACTAACCTTTCAGTCTTTGAAGAAGGCAATTCTTCCAAAACGTAAGACTAATCAAGCTTGTATGCAAACCTCCTGATGAGTTTCGGTGAAAAACGCAATATGTTATTTAATCTTCCAACCATCTGACTCCTTGATGACATTGACTCTTAACCGGACCAGAAGGTGGGAGAACACCAAAGGCGAAGAAGGCGTCTGCGGGTATCACATAAAATATGCTGATATGTTATTTAGATGAGGGTTCATATCATTTCATTCATTTACATGAGCCAAATTTTCAGGCAGACATCTGTCCGGCTACCTACACTTACAATTGTTACTGTAGTGCGCTCGAACTGAACGCTTCCTATCAATCAGTGGGCATCTGACCAAGCTTCTACCGCTCCGCTGTTGCTCTGCCCATAAATTGAGAACCCAACAAGACCTCGTTCAAGGCGGGCGTGGCGCGTGCGAAGTTGGTCGCGTGTCGAAAGTGTGTGCGATGTGGGTCGGGTGTTGATAATGTGTAAGGTTGGGATCCAATAGCTCCTTAAATTCCGGACCAGAGCTAAAACAAGAAGGTAGTGCAGGTGTTAGAAGATATTGAAGTATTGTAGGCGTAGGGTCAAATTTAACAGGAAAAGGAGAAGAGACAGGCGTCAGCCCGGTTTTTCATGCCTGAAATGATCACCCTTGGATTCCGGCCGAGTGAACCTAGTTCAGATGTGATATCTTTTACCCTTTTAATGGGGAATTCTCGAAGGTAACATTTTTGGCCTAGTGGAGGCCGGGAAGATAAGGGTTTTTATGCGAGACTTGGGTTGTCTGAGAAGCAGAAAATATTTCGCTTCTTTAGTGTAATGGCGATAATATATGTTTTTGATGGTGTTCTTGATAATACGCTCTCTACAGCTTGAAAATTTTAAGGTTGGAAATGATACGTTTGGAGAGTCGAACATCGATAACTTGCGAAAAGCTGGAGTAGACATTAGCCAAGTGGAGAAATCCGACAGCAGTCACACTGCTACAGCCACCATTACTGTTAACGCTCACGGTTCGTTGGATCCTGATTTTTAGAAGAGTAGTTACACCACTAATAGCATTTTCAAGACAGGACTTGGAATTACAGTAATACTGAGTAATGGTTCCATTTGCAGGCGAAAACACGATTGTAGTGACCTTGGGTGCAAATTTGGAGCTAGACGATGAGTGTGCCGAGAGACACGAGAAAGCCATCAGTAACGCCGCGATTGTGATGGCTCAAGCGGAGGTCTCTCGAAAAGGGAACAAAAGAGCTTTTGAGTTAGCAAGGAAGCATGGAGGTGAGTGATTGGACAAACATTCAAATAAACATGTACGTCTTGAAAATGAGGTCCAGATCTAAAATTTAAGTGATGACTTTTTTCAATCCGGCACCTGGTGTACCTGACACGGACATGTCCATGGTGGCACTTAGTGACATTATTTGCACGAATGAAAACGAAGTGAGTGAAGCTGTGCAACTATAATTTTTCAAAATCAAATGGTTAGTAGTACACATCTCAGGCTGAATTTATCACAAACATTCCTCAAAACACAATGGAAGATGCTGAGAAAGCAGCTGCACAGATGATAACCATGGGACCAAAGCATGCCATCGTCACTCTAGGTGCTAAAGGTCCGTTCTACTTATGTCTATTGTTTTCGGCCACCTGTTTAAGATTTTCTAGTGTTCTACAACGGCAACAGATTTTCACCAATTTTGATTCGTGCAATTCGATATAAGGCTGATACACTCGCTTTTTCAGTAAAAAAAGAGAAAATAAACTGAAATTAAAAAAATGAAAAGGCTCCACTGAGACATCTCAATCTAGACATAAGAATGGAAGCTCGGCACGGGCAATCCGTGTGGACATGAGATAAAATACAAGAACACTCTACGAAGCCGAACGCTTCTCTGAACTGTTCTTGAGTGCGTCAACACTGAGAGGAAAAGTTCCACTCTTCGAAGTAGTTTGCACCAGCTCACCATATTGTAAAGAACGAAATCTCAAGATGCGTTTAGCACCGGAAAGGCAATACTTAATGGGTCTTGGATTAGATTTTCTGAAGCATTGCTATTGTTTCTGGCTTTTACGGAGTGAAAACTGAGGCCTTATACTCAACAACAGGTCTGACATACGTCTTGTAGGTGTCTAGTTGCGCTGCTATTCATTCGCTAGAGGAACTTTGAACTACAGTACTGGCCTTATGAGCGGTATATTCACAATAGTCATCAAAATTTAAATTTCTTAAATTAATAAGTTGACGAAGTCAATCTGAAGATCGACTTCGTTGAGAGGGGTGCCATGAATGTAATAAGAAATTTGCCTATTCTTCGACGCCTCCAGAAGAAGCGGTTTGTGTAGTCGAAAATTTCCAGTAGCCAATCCTCTGAGCGATATTGCATGCCCATTCATAATAACCGAACTTTTTCGCTCACCCTTTCCAGTGCAAACCTGCTAAGCAGTGCAGAACATATTCCTAACAACCGTTCGTTTCTCAAAAAAAAAAGAAGGATAAGTTGAGGGATAATGGACAATGATATTCTTGTGTACATGGAACCGCCCGGGCTCCCTCCTTCTTCGGCAAAGTTGTAGTAATCGACTGATTTTCTACTCCTTGAAATAAGTAGTATTTCTCTGTACATGAAGTTTTACACAGGACTAGCAGGGCAGTGTAAATGGTAAGCGTCAGTCGGTGCATTCGCCTAGATTGGAAGTCTCAATCTTTCGCTCTCTTGTTATTCAAAGTAAATACCCATTAAAGACTTAGCTGTTAGGCAACCAAAGCCTTGGGCGGTACTCACAAATGTTTCGAGTCAATGGGCCTTCTTCTTTACAGAAATATGCTAGAATACTATATCTTGTTTAGGAGTCGTGTTGGCATCAAAAGGAAAACAAGAAGTCGAGCGCATCCCTGTTAGGAAAGTGAAGGCCGTCGATACTACGGTTGGTGAAGCACCGTTTTTTCACTTCACTTCGAGTTAGTGCGATGAAGGTGCGAAAAGCCGGTACCATGCGTTTCAATAGGGAGAGTAACATCACAATATCAACGATCTCCATCAGCTTATTATCTCTCTCATTATAAAGCAGAAACTTGGTGTGTCGGTTTGTCGGTATGTCTGTTTGTCGGTGTGTCCTTCCGGAAACTTTATGATTACCATAAAGGCAGTGATATGGATAACCCAGATCTATACTACATTCCTCTACATTTCTTCACTTGAGGGAGGGGGGGGGGGGGCATTTCTAACTGATTATTAAATGTAAGGATGAGGGCCCGGCGTAAACCGGACGGCCCAACTGGTTAATGAACTATACCACTAGTGAGACCAGCAACGCGTATCAGTGAGCAATGGGGTACGGGAATATATTTTCGATCGCACCTAATCAAGCTCGCTTCGCACCTAGGCGCGAAGTGACCTTAACTAGGTGCGAAGACTCCGCGGTAACTATGCTGACCGCACTCGCTACCAATCGAGTTGAAACTTGTCAGCCAATGAGGATAATGACAGTTTAAAAAAGTTGGGTTTTCCTTCAAAAAATGAGTTTTTTGGAAGGAAAAACTCCAATATCAATTCCAACGATTTCGATAGTATTTCCATGTATAATAAATAAGTTCAATACAATATTTTATTCCAAGTTCCTGGAAAATGGGTGAAACGGTTCGGTTTGCTTCTTTTTTTTCGGTATTTTCGCTTCTCTGCGATATCAAACAACCTTTACAGAAGCGATGTAGTTCTCTAGAATTGTTCAATATTGGACTGCTCTTCATTCATAGGTCATTGAACGCCCTACGGCTCACCATTCAGGCCATTTTACAGTTTTTACGTCATATAGCAAGTCTTCATGCTTATTTCAACTCCTCTCTGCAACTCATTCATTGAAGAGAGTTCATCGAGGTCTATTTAACCAGGTGGGTGAGTGCTTTAACTACCGCTGCTCACTTTATAAGACAGTTCCATGTATTCTAGAGATGCACTGTACTGTTTCGATGAACTTACGCAGTGTTCTCCCGCTACAAAACTTTAGGAGTGAACGGTCCATGTGGCCCATTTCCTCCGCTGTCCGAGCCTTTCACTTTGCTCTGAAAGCCCATCTGAAGTTCAAGCACTTCAGAGGCATTCTGTACCCGCGGACCATGTCGCGTGCGGTGAACGCCTAGAGTTTCTTTACTACTTGGGAAGATATCCAGATTCTTAACAAACAAAACTATCTTTGTTTTTACTTCTAAATTTAGGTTTTGTTTTAGGTATTCTTATTACTGAGAAACTGGACCGTTCTCTTCCATATCACAGAAACTTTAATCACAAAATATATTGAACTTATTTATTACGCATGGAAATAAAACTCTCAAAATCGTTGGAACTGATAGTGGAACTTTTTCTTTCAAAACTGTCATTATCCTCTTTAGTTGTCAAGTTTTAACACGATTAGCAGCGAGTGCGGGCAGCATAATTATAGCGTAGTCTTCTCACCTAATTAAGGTCACCTCGCGCCTAGGTGCGAGGCGAGCTTGATTAGGTGTGATCGAAAATATATTCGCACACCCGTGAGCAATGCTTCCTTTCTGCTCCTCGTAGTCTTTGTTTGTTCGCCGCATATTCGCTATGGTAGGGCCGCTTTGTGTAACCGATCTCAGAGCACAGCGTCTTCTTTGCAAACCTCAACATAGTTCTCACTTCATAGTTCGCTCTGATCGCTCTGATTACATTACTTTTCAGAAGCCCAAAAGAGGGGATTCGGCTGAAAAGGGATATTACCGCCGTTGGAAAAGAGTCTGTATTTGAAATGGGAGCTGAGAAATGTTTCAAATTTCCCAGTATCAGACATCACAGAACTCCTGAACGCCTAACTTCTAGCTTGGTGACTGGTCCTCGGAAGTTCGTTCCATCCAAGTGGTACTTGAGCTTACGGTGGTAAAATGGTTCGCTGCCTTTGTCAGTCTACCATCAGTCCATAGTGTACGCCCAGTTTTACTAATCCGCGTATTTAGCAGGTGACTATTGGAGGTGATATTCTGAGCAAATCAATGATTCTTTTGAATAGAGGTCAGAAAGCTTTGACTCAAATAGAACACTTACTACCGTTTTCAAACCATAGTTACGAAATATTCTTCCCACAAAGGGTTGCTTTAGGGAGCAGAGCATATTTTATATAATTACCAGAGCTTGACTGGAACTTCGATTAGGGACCTATAGAAGTTGCATAAAAAAGTGATTGTCTTCATGAAAATCCCAAGTGTGCATCCCCTTTTTTGATTAGTTAGAAGAGAAGCAGTAAATCTTCATTTGTTGAAGAAGCAGAAGAAAGATTGAGAGGCAGGAGGCAGCAAAGTCCTACAAATAAGTCAGAAAGAAAGTGCTGCATATACGATCTGCTTTATTTCATACTAGTACTCACGCTTCTCCATTAACCCACCCACCAAATTACTGCCCTATGTATAAGAAGGAAATGTGAGAGCGAGGCTTCCATATCACTGCCTTTATCATAATCACAAAGTTTGCGGACGGACACACCGACAGACATACCGACAAACCGACACACCAAGTTCTGCTTTATAATAAGAGAGATAAGGGGCAACAGTCCGAGAGTATGACCGATTATAAAGCTGAAACCAAGCGAGGTCGCTATGTTCTCGACGGGTATTTCAAGAGAAGTGCGTTGTGGATCAGCAGACACCGTGGTTAAGGTTGTCCGGAGTAGGAAACTCTCAATTGACAAGTAATTGGTTTTTGTAGAATTGATAAGTTTCTTGAGCTTTTTTCCTAGCAAACATAGAGTGTTTAAGTTCAAAGAGATTCAAAGAGATATAGTAATTTGAAAAGGTGAAAGTAGCGCCCTTACGGATAGCTGAGCGGAGCTTTTTTGCTCTCCTGCTTTTTGTTGATAAATTTTGCTACGTTATGAAAGGTATTTCTGTGAAAAAATTATGAACTCCATATTCAGGGTGCTGGCGACTGCTTCTGCGGATCACTTGCGTACTTCTTGATTGGTGGCAATTTGTCAATGTCTGATGCTATCAAGAAAGCTGCCGAAATAGCAGCGTTATCCGTTCAACGAAAAGGGACGCAGTCGTCGTACTGGACTCGAAAAGAGATTGAACACGAATTACCCGATCTGTTAAGATGAAGTTTGATGTGACACAGCAGTCGGTTTAGATTTTCTCTTTATTTTGGAATGGAAACGAATAAAAATGTACAGCTAACAACGCTGATCTTCTCAAAGAAAAAGCTCTCTACCATTCCAAATCCAAGTATGATTTGAGGAAACTTTCATGAATTTCTGTAAACATCAGATCGCAGTGTCGAATTTCATAGCGGAGAAACTGGAATCAGTTTCGGCATGAGCAAAAACTATTAACAACAACACTAAATTTGCATCAAAAACAACCTCCCGTTCATTGTTTACTCCATGCTGATCTCCCTTCAGCTTGTCGAACTTGGCGCATATTTCCTCGATGATGTTGAATTTGGATTCGATCAAATGCAATAGTCTGGCTTCAAGCACAACGCGATGGCCGTACTTGATGTTCCGCTCCTGAATGACATTCTTTGAACCTTTCCAGCCAACTCAAGCTGGTAACAGGTCACCATTTCTGGTCTTCCAGCGGATGATGAAGTGGTGCTGCACCTTTTCATTTGAAGCCTTGATGTCATCACTATCATGTCAATTTTTTTATTTTTATTCTTCTTTCTTTGTTGTCAGTGATCAATGAAGTCAATTTTTTTTAATCAGTTCTTTCATAGGCGATTGTAATGTGTTCGGCTAGCATCTTGTGGAAAAAAATCAAAAAAAAAGAATCTCGTCTCACTTACTTTATGAGTCGAAATATGCAAGCAATGGTCGATAAAAGCAACTTCAAATAATATCTCGTTCTAATTGACCGCTTACACGACTTCTTAACTAATCGGTTTTTTGAAGAAGGGTGCGTAAAAAATATTATATAGTAATTACAGTACGTATACTACTAGAGCAGTGAAGAAACAAGTACCAAGAAACCATCAAAATGAATTAAAAACGCCCTAAGAGAGCCACCTATTGAAAGTCCATATTTCGCCTTTGAATTGAGCACAAGAACGGTAGTGATTGTCAGACCCCTTATCATTGCAGGCTTAGGTTAATTTTGAGACTAAAGAAATTCGCAGACATTCGACAGCCTATACTTCTGAAACTCCTAAATTGCCCAGAACTATTGCTATTCACGTGTTTGATGCATGATTGAGGAAAGTCGACCACAGACTATTCCACAGCTAGCGGCATTCACCACAAATGCAAATTATCGAAATGGTGGCCTGTATTGTAATACATACCACATGCTCATCCCAGATTTCAAATCCTTGGCACGCTTTGTCCAGTAGTTCAGTTAGTATTTCAAACCTTAAGACATTCAAGTGTCAGTTCGCTAGTGCAGTAAAGTCGGCTTTGTTATGTTACCTGTCTTCCTCAAGGCTTCTATCTTCTCTTGGCAAAGCCCATAACGTTGATTCTAACACTTTAATACGGCGTTCCAATTCAATGTACCGTCGTGCAATATCCTGGTGAAAGTTTACTAATAATATGCAACGGTACATTACTAACGGTATGGATTTCGGAGAATAATAACTACTCACTGGGATGTACTTTCTGGCTGCGCAATCGGGTAGCTCCTTCATGTCTTTGTAGTAGGTCGTGGGCTTCGTTTTGAGTTCTTCGTAGAATTCGGGACTTTCGAGTGGAGCTATAATTGGAATGCAGTTTGCGTTCTCGTGAGTGACGCTGTTCTCGGTTCGATGGCACTTATGAAAGCGTGAGCGATTCGAGAACGAAGGGGCGAACCGGTGCCCTTACCCTACCAAAGCTCAGTTAAAAAACTAACTCCCCTGGCTAAAACCGCATAAGAGTGCACAGATGGCCGTTGCCTATACTCATCTTCGCCTCCGATACCGTGCTAGTATACTTATGCTTATACGAATCGTCTTCACTCATTTGCGAGCACCAGCAACAAACCATTCGCTTTTGGCCTTTGTGATCTTCATCGATGGTAGACTCAGATTCCGACGAAGATGACGGCGTGATCAATAGTCCATCTGCATTCGCAGCTGTTTTACGTGATCGACGAGCACATCCCATCATCTCGCCCTAGGCCTACCCTTAGGTCGTGAAGATCCTACGGGAGCTCACTCGAATGTTCTTCTTGCCCATCTGCCATCAACTTTTCCCATGATTTGACGGGCCCACCCAAGTTTGGCGTTTTTCTACCAAGTCGTGGAGGTGAGACATTCCGCGCATATCATACTGCGGAGTCCGGCTCGATGTTAAATGTGCCAGTTGAACCTCAAAAGACATCGTTTGAGGGCACTGTGACTTGTGCTCAAGGCCCTTGTCGTGGATGCATTAATCACCCAAGTCTCCAACCCTTAACAGAGCGCAGGAAGGACTTTAGAATCAAATAGGATGGCGCAAAGTTCCAGATCAGCTATATTGTTAGTTACTTATTTCAGAGGTTCGAAGGCTGCTTTCTGCCGTCTCACAAAATCTTCCTTCCTGTCATTGTCCATATTTATGGAGCGCATGAGATAAAAGTAAGACGAGGCCTCCTTGATAGGTATACCATCGATTTGATTTGACCTTCGTCAGCCCAAGCATTTTTCATGAACCAAGTCTTTGTTTGGTTGATCCAGAGCAGTACCTTTTTCCTGCTTTATTGGGTTCAGCAAGCATAGTCTCAGCTTCTGCAACTTGAAGCGAGAACGATGGCGTCCCCAACTCGTAGACTTAGTAGCAACCATCCATCCACACCAATGCCCTTTCGTGGCAGTCTTGCGACTTCATAAACCACTGCAGCGCGGCTGTGAACAGCGTCGGTATAGCGCCGCCTTGTCTCGCACCCTTCTCAGCGGGAATGGCTAGAGGTCGTTGAAGCAGCTTTACCTTAGCGCTGCAGCGGCTGCTGCAGTCAGCTAGTGTTCTTACATAGGGAAGGTTCACCTCTTGATCGACAAGTGCTGGCAGGACCGCATTCGTTTCGACGCTGTCAAAAGCTTTTTCATAGTGAACGAAGGTAAGGACAAAAGGCATTCGCATATGGTCTGAGCACTTGAATCTTTTCCGGAATCCTGCCTGATCTTCAAGTTGAGCTTCATCCAACGTTTCGATATGCGCCTGATGGTGAGAATGATCTTTGTGAAAGGCTTGTAAAGCACAATCAATAAGCTTATAGGGCGGCAGTTGCGAAGATCAGCCCGGTCTCTCTTCTTGTGAAATGAAGACCATTCGCGAGTTTCTCCACTGGTTGGAGATCTACCTATCCTTATGGATGGTCGTAGTCACACGTGTCGCGAGAAGCGTAGGAACTTCCACCTACTCGACGTAGGCCTGCTGAGATCTTGTTGGGGCCTGGAGTAGTGCCCTTTTCATGCTCGCGATCGCAACTCTCACCTTCGAAAGAAGAATCCGAGGTGCTGTTTTGTCAGTGGGGATTTTTTGTTTTCGCACGTGTGTTGTCGTGGATCAGTACAGGTTGGGGTGAGACCTTTGTGTAACTTCCTCTATCTCAAATCTCGACTGTGCTGGTATGACAGGACTACCGCGACGCGTAGAACTATTAATTTCATACTGTTCAATCCCCCCCCCCCCCCTCCCCCCCATTCTCAACTACATTTTCACCACGTCTTCAGATTAGATGCTCCTGTTACCAATAACTGCTCTGGAGATACTCGACTGGTGCTTGTGCCCCCCAGCTGAGAGATGGTTTATCTGATTCATACAGCAGCACAGGGCAGATCCAGTGTCTAACTCACTCTATGCATTGCTGCAACCAACTTGTAAGTGTGATGCCTACAAACCCCGATTACAATTTTCACCTGAACATCATATGTCAATCACCCCGGGAGCTCTCAATCAAATCACACAAGGCTGAGCGGAATAAAGTACATTAAGCAGTCCTTGCACCTGTCTCATGGTGTAAAACAAAACTGAAGGTCGACTCAAAAGCAAATTCCATCTTTTTGCATAGCTGACAGTTTAATTCGCCTCTACTGGGCATACTGGGCACTCATAATTTTGCTTCCACACCAACGATCCCATGCATATCTCTTCATGAATGTTTGCTCGTGGCTGCTGTGAACAGCTCAAGACGTTCCATCTACGCAATCGAGAGAATTTAGGAAATAGCGAAAGTAAGAGTACCATCTAGATTTAGTTCCTTTACTCTGTCGGCTAGCGGATACTCGGGAGCTGGTGGACATTTCGTCGGACTGTCATTCTCAAAGTCTTTTTCTCGTTCCTTCTCTAACTGCATCTTCTCACTTTCGGTCAACTCGGGCACGATACCCTGCAAATGTTCAGATGGGTGAAGGAGCACTATACGCTCTGATGAAAGCCCACATCTCCTCTTTCGACGTGCGGCTGATCCGACATGGCGATGAATAAAATACAAGAAGATGCAATGGAGCCTTAAATAAGAGTTGCAGTAGGGGTACATTTCGAATCAGTCAAAATGATAGTTGTAGATCAGTGATCACTGTTCGCTTTCAGAATTGGTTGAGCGGTTGGTGTCGATTTTTGTTATCTTCACCTCATCACTAGAATTTACTTGTGCATGCACGAAGTAGCATGCATTTTGTCGCTCTAATCACTCATTCCCAATCAGATGACGCTGCCTTTTTTCTAGGTGAAAGCGGTTCTTTCAAGGTTAAAATCATCAGATTTAAAAAATATAATAATGAGCAAGGTAACCGTGGCTCATGAGAAAACGTTTCAGCAGCAACCTACAAACCTGAAAACCGCTCGTATACCTCGACATTAGGTCAATCAATATAGTTGGGAAGCTTTTGATATACGGGGTGGCAAATATTACGAAAATGTTGTGTGGGCTTATTCTGAAAACCTCTTTTGCAAAATTCTTGGTACCTCCTAGTAGAAGTCAACCCCTTTTTACGAATATTTTTCCATCCTCCTCGACCGTCCCCTGCCTTCAGGAAACCACGACGATTTTTCCCCTATATGCAAAAAGATTACTATAAAGAATTATCTTGAGAAGAAGAAAAAACATTTCTTCTTTGTCTTTAATTGTTGCTTTTGTTCAACTAAACCATGCAAGCAGCCTTACTGGAAAATTAATTCCCAACCTACTATCTTAACGAATGCAACGAAGGATTCCAGAAGAATATTCATCTGCCAATAAATTACATACCCAGGTTGCATTTATTGCCACTCATAATGACAGTCTGTGATTGTGTACGGCAGCAGATAAAAGGGGCTACCCCGTTAACCGTGTCACGAAAAAGACTTCTTCAACACATCGAAATGGACCTTGGGCAAAGACACGGGGGAGGGTAGGGTAAATGTCGCATTTGGGGGCTGCAACCGCGAGTGTATACAAATAACTCCACTCATACATTGACATATACCAGTAGGATTGTTCGGAGGGCAGTGGGCTATCCTCCTTCTTATGTTAAGGTTGATCCGATGCCTGCATGCTCCCATGTTCAAGAGTCTGGCTGGAGAGAACGGGAACTATCAATTTCCAGCGGCACATTCACACCGACAGACCTCGTGCGCGCTCAGTCCACCATGAGATCGTTGCATGTGCTCGAGAAACATGGGCATTCCCTTCTCAATCCAACTGTTTTCACTCGAATTACGCTCATCCCACGCATGGTCCGTTTCCGCCGCAACCTCAGCGCACCCGTGGGCAGCATCCAGTCTATTACTATACTACCTACCATCGGTGTCTTAAATCTGTTGCCTGAACTATACCAAATTTGCACTAAACTGTAATCGTAATTTTAATACACACAGAATTTGAACGCTCCAGGCCTAAATGAACAATGAACAAACAAATGAATTTTGAGCAAGCCTCGCCACTTGTACACGAAGTCGAGTCCTGCCGCCCAACATTAGCGTTCTCTTCCTACCGCCTTTACCCCTATCCCAAATTGGAACTCTGTATGTCTAGAAGAACTATGAACTTCTGGTCCAACACTTATTTCGCTCACCCCCCCCCCCCCTCTCCGGTTCCCGGTTGACGGAGTCGGGTCCTACCACCTGCCGTCGTTGTCCCCATCCTACCGCCCGTACTCCACTCCAAGGGAACGGGAGCTATTTTCTGATTACACACACATACATACGCACACATGCCACTCACACAACTAAAAGAACTGGTTCCTCTGCCAAAGATAAAGCCTCTTCGATTTCTCTGAATCGAATTTTTCATCAGTATTTGGCTCAACTTCACAAGGGGTTTGAAAGCTAGTTACCTACATCATCCGCATGTATGCTATGCTTAGGTTTAAACTAGCTGTGATTTAGGTCGAAATCTAAATTCATCTAATAGGGAGTTAGTGGTTCAACGTCATTCAGAACTTATTTTTCACCAAATACCTTGAGAAACCAATCGATGATTCAATATTCATCTTTGATCAGAGCCACCTTCCTCGGTTCAAAGAGTTTGTTGGTGCTTCTGAAGTAAAACCTTCGGTCAAACCAACTGCAACGAACAAGCATCCAACCTCGATAAGTGAATCAATTCAAAAGAGAGGCTTGTAGGAAAATTAACCGGTGAAATGTTTCAAGGAAGTTGTGATTGACTTAACGGCAGAGTTTGGCTGATTTTTATCAACTCGACATACCATTTGGACCTGAGCCTTAGCTCCACTTTAACTGAAGTAGTACTTTCTTAGGCAGCTAAATTCTTTTTGAAACTTAGAGTTAATTTACAATCACAGAAACCTCAATAAAGCTTGACTTCAAGTACGGCTACACCTATGTGCTCAACACATAAAGGAATTTATATGAATCCATAGGTTCAAAGGGACTTAAAAGGCAGTCATGGGTTAGCTTGGTTCTTTCGACGAAAGCTCGCGGCGACTATCGTCACCATGCTCCCAAAGGCGGACATCGTGTCAAAAACGCTCGTCAGATTCGGCGAATTAACACTTCTCTGTCTTTTCGATCCCGAGGGAACGGCGACATATGACAATGTTGACATGGCTTTTTCGTCGTCGAACTCTATGGGGCCCAAGTAGGGAGTCGCTAGAAAGCCTTTACGATGAGCTCAGTTTCCAAGCAGCCTTCGCGCTGAACAACCATGACCAGCAGCTCGCTTACATTCCCATCGGGAGGGTGTTCTCATTATCAGTGTTCGCAATCTACTCACTAATACCATTAGCTGTTTGACTCGGAGCGCCCTCGAATCCGCAAAATCTGCGCGCATTTGTCGACCTGTCAGAGCGCTTGATAGGCAGTGTGGACGTGGATGAGGCGCAGGCGTTCTACAACCTAGAGAGTGGAGCAGTCAAGGGTTAGTAGGCAGCAGTGAGAGCCATTCGTCTTGATTAATTTTAATAGATATATCAGTCGCATGAGCTCACAAATTGTCGCTTTATGGGTATAGAGAGCCGATACGAAGCTCTAAGCAGCGGTGTGAAAAAGTGACAAATGGATATGGATCAGCGCCGAAAGGGAATCTTCCGAACTCGGCTGGTTACTGTAGGTGTTTATGAGCTCGAAGTGAGTGTGCGGGCATAATAGCATTTCGCAATGGCTCAGACGACGTTCTTAGATCACTGTTCTCCAACTATTTTTTGGTTCGCTTTGCGCATTGAGTAAGCGATAGGTGTCAGGGTGGAAGGCCAGAAGCATTCCCTCACGAGTAGGGTCGAGGTTTTGGAAGCATGAGTGGTGCCCAGCCGGTTGAACACGGGATTAATTGAACAGATTAGAGGTACATATGAACGGATGGCTTGAAGACTTATGCATTTCTAGGGCGTTTTGCCATGTGAAGCAATGCCAGCTCTCTAGAACTTTGATCCTTTCATGTGTTCCCACTGTTACTGCATACGTTAAGGACCTATAAGAAGTTCCTCTATAAAGTCGCGGAAATACAAATGAATAGAATGATAGATTCCTCCAGTTCCGAACGGGTACAACAATCCTAGGCACAAGGGCAGTTCAATTGATATCATAACGGTTTCACGACTAGTTGTCTACATAACTGCTTCTTCCACTGAATAGTTGCCCATACAGAAAATTTCGAAGAAAATGAACGAATTTTCGACTCGATGTGAAGTTGGAATGTCATTGATCCCCTCAGAATTTCACAGTGAAACGCCCTAGATCTTTGAAGTGAAACCGAGGATACCTCGCCCAGGTGTGGCCAGAGTCATTCAGATCGTCGATTGTTTTTTGAAGATAATTAAACTGGTTCACCTCGTACCTATGCAATAGTGTTGTCCATTTTGCATGTAATGATCCGTTTTTGTTCGGCTCTCCCCGTCTCCATATGGGCACACTGTAATCGGTATTAGGCGAGACTATTGTAAAGTTCGCGAAGCAATTCGGGCCGCTGCGACTGGAGCTGGTATTCATGGCGCGAAATTGGAATCAGGTGATAAAATGATATTTTATGGCGTAACGACCTCGTGTCGGGTGTCATCCAATTATGAGAATCGCCCATTTCGTCGCAGTGTTCTTGAGTGTGTCCGCTCGTAAACTCACCGCCGAGCGCCTTCTCAGTAGCAAAAACAGCGCGCGGCGCAGTGCAGCGCACAATCACAGCTACCGTATCGTACCCGTCATTCAAGCGAATCATCATCATCTGCGCCACCGTCGTCGTTGGCGTGCGAATCCGCATTGTACGTAAAACACATCATACGCGGCGATAAGGTGCCATCATCCACAGAAAACCACTAGTAGCTGAGGAATGCGTCAGTCTGTCCATCGTTGATGGGCTTGTTTGATGAACGGCTCAGTTGAGCAGGCTTTCACGCCTATGAAATGAACACACAGCTTCCCCTTTCCGCTTTCACGCTCTTTTGCTATGGCGGTCATATCTCGTGACGATCAAGTGTGAATAGTGGAAGTATTCCATCATGCTGTCGCCCACTAACCGCGAGACGTTATCGCACCACCATCACGGCCGTTTCGCCAGCGCCGCCGCTCTCGTCGGCGTGCACAGCCGAAATCCATTTCTGACATGCTAATTCAGGCATCAGATACACATCTGAGTAGGGCAGTGGAATCTGCTAAGAGGATGTTGGAAAGGCTGGGGACAAGCGGCTTTCAACGGCCACCAGATGAGCCAGAACAAGGAATTGTACTGCCGACTTCTGTCCGAGCACTGGTACCGCTTACCGCCCATCCGTGATAGTGATGCGTGGTTTAGTGGTAGTCGGCTGGTATACGACCTCCTATGTCTTCACCTCTTTTTATGGCCACCCCATCGGCCACCTCCTGTGAGGCGCATGCACGGTCATCTTGTCATTACCATATGTACAGATTACTAATCTCTCTGAGTAGGCCTAGATCGAGAAATTGGTAAGGGAGTTGCCGAGTGTTTTGACGGGACGGCGGTAAAACGATCGTTTTGCAACGGATTATCTGCGATTACTCGAGGGATTAGGGGGTGGCTCGGAACAACTGGCCGCTGGTGCGACATTTCTCACTTGAGTTATTGTTCAAATGGTCACAGAACAGCAATTACGACCAAACGGGAGCGGATCATCTACTCTACCATTCAATACCCTTATCATCTGGTTGATCAAGACCTTTATGACCACAGACCACATGTTTAGCATTTAATAGTTGATGAGTTGGAACAAAACTTAGAGCCCATTTCTTACACACTTCACACCGAATCTTCGATCTATTGATTATCCTTATCCCAACCTTTCCAATCAATGACCAACAGTGAGCCACCGTATCCCCGTTCTCACCTGCTTTGCGTTTTTGCTGGTGTTGAAAGTGGGCGCGACGTCTACTGCCATTGGTCAGCCCCGCCTCATTTTAGCGGCTTCTCCAATCGCACCGGCGAGGTCAGTAACAATGGCGAAGCGCGAGCTGGAGCAGTCGACAACGACGAAACGAGAGTTGGAGCAGCCCAGCTGTTCTGGCTCGATTTCATGCTCTAGTGCTAAACGTGCACGATTCTCCATTGACACACTGCTAGAAGAACGCCATAGTCCACCTGAATACTCCGACTGTTCTCCCTGCCCATCGCCTAACTTTCCCAATCACGATGCCAAGGCTGCTCTGTCAAAATCTGTTGCAACTTGCTCAACGAGCACGACCACGTCTGCAAGCAGCGATCGGCTTGACGGTATTGAATGCCGTCTTGAAGGGGCTGAGTTGTGGGAGAAGTTCTACGAGCTCGGGACGGAAATGATTATCACCAAAAGCGGACGGTGAGTTCACTTTTCCTCAAGTTCTTTGCTTTATAATCTTTCTCCGAATAACAGAGTTTTTCAACTTCCTTGCATCGATCTGCTTTTTCTTCTCCCAGTATTTTCTAAAAGTCGTCTTCAGCAGCTTATTAATCATATGTATTGATTTCTATAACTTCACTCAACACTCACTGTCAGTAGAATAGTAAGCATTTTCAATTAGCTTTCATACTGAATGAAATATTGTTGGGCGGTTTTTTGGGATATTTTCTAGCGCTGGCTGCTTTGTGAGATGATCTTTCAGTTTGGGAGCGGGCAACCCTCATCAGGATAATGCTGGCCGTCAAAGTGTTAATTACCGTAGCTTCCATTTGCAAAATTTGTTTTCCATGTTCTCGGGGACGTGGTTGCTTAGGCGCAGCGGTCCACGACGATGCCTCCATGCAGCTCATTCTGCTGATTGCTTGCCAATGACGGCTTAAATGAGTAGCCATTAGCGAAAATGAAACTTACCCTGAGAAGACTGGTGCGAAAAGTGTCCTTAGCTTTCTGGAAGATTGAACGAATCTGCTTTGAGAGCTTACTACAAGTTGCTCCACATTTCGTAGGTCTCGCTTTCTTTCGAAATCATCGAGTGACAAATTCTCTACAAAAAAAGTGAAGCAAAATAAAATTCTTTTTGTGGGTCCCTTTACTTCGTGCATTGGTGCACTACAATTAAGGTCTCTTCTTAAAGCCCTCGAAGAAGGAATTAAGTTGTAGTAGAACTTGGAAGATGTGCCAAGTATTTTTCAATATTCAGTTATGCAATTACGAACTCTTTTCAAGCGCTCTTCACAGCACCGATTTTGCAAGCTATTTTAGTTTGAGGTATTTTATAAGCAAATTTTTCTCATGAAGAGAGTAATGAGAAATTACCTGTGCTCTGGCATGACTTGCATATGTTTCTCCATTAAAGCAAAATGTTATACAGAGGATATTTCTTTGAAAAACTTATCATATTGAGAAAATTATCATGAAAAAAAATTATTTCTTAAGTCTAAGCTCTCTACACTTAACTTCACCCTGTTCCAGGGCTGAGTCTTTGGTCTGGGGAGATTGCAGAGTGCTTTCACGAAATCGGGCTCTATCCTGTCGAATTGATAAGGCCAGTACTTGAAAAAAAACCTATCAGAAGCTGATACACTTGTCGCAGCTCATGGAGTCACTAACTACCAAGACTTTGTACCTATTCAGATGGATACTATTTTAAGGAAGATTTTTCTAAATTGCCAGATAAATTACCAAGCAGCTGGAATCGATTTCTGTTTTCCATAGAGGTAACTGCATGAAATGGACTGAATGGCACTCACCCATGATTATTTTGACTGAAGTGTTCGCCACTGAGGTCATCCTATACTTCTGTGTTGCTGTGAAACCATTCCCAACATTAATACTCCTTAGATCGAACTCCATAGTGGTAGATTTGCTCAATATGGGCTCCCCTTTGTAAAGGGAGCACACCTATGTCAACCTCGACAATGTGTGCTTCTATTTCTCTACCATTGGAAGACTACCATCTGATGAAGTCCTGCTTAATCACGCTTTCTATCTCCTCGGCAAATTTGAGAACGATGAAAGTGTTGCGGTAGTCACAACATCCCCACTATTGGCGTTACTACTTCATGGCTTCAGATCGTTCTTCAAGTAAACCATAAAGCACTTTAGATCTGCTTGTCGACAGGTCTGGAAAACAATTTAATTGGGTCTCTTAGCAGAAGATATTTGTCATCAACTGTTTTTTTCATCGGTCGGCATGATTTTCCGGAACTGAACGACCAAGGGCTCTCTAACATCGCCTTGTGAAAAATAAAACTCTAGAAATCAGAATTTCCGATAAAGCTCCCTCTTGAAGGGTTTTACAGTGTTCATAGCACTTAGGAATCCGCAAAGTCTTTTGACTTCCAACAATTCAAGCGGACAGCACAAGTGGTGAGTTCCGCTCATCCTGGCTTGAGAGTGCAAAGCAAATCTGGAATTCTTTCTGGCTATCACTGAGTGAACCGCGAGAAATTCCGTGCTGTCCAGAATGATGCTGAATGAGGACCATCCGCGGGTGATTCACCCGGACCTCTCCTTACTCCCTAGGGACAAATGAAGTGGTTCGATTTCATGGAAATTTGGTCATCTTCCTTCAAAGAAATCTCTTCAGAACTACCTAACTTGAATCTAGTTGGAAAGCGGTGGAAAGCTGCCTACGACCAGTTCACCATTACTAAGTCTACCGTAATACCGTCAACCAGGTGCTAGCGCGATAATGTCCGTGCGTGGTTCAAAACGAGTCTTTTGATGAGCGAAGCAGGCGATTCGAATTCCTCTTTGTGACTGATTCCATTGATTGGATTGCATTTTATGCAGCGTCGGCATCCCTTTTCGTTTGCTACCCGACAAACCCGTCGATCAATAAAAATCGATAAAAAGTAGATTTCTATTATGGGCTTGGAGAACCAAAAGTACTATGCTGTGTCAGATTTCAAACGGTCGATGTCAGTGAAAGACGTATGCTTCTAAAGAAAGTTTTTCGAAGCTAGGTTAAGCAGGTGAAGTTTACGGTATCACGACTCCTGAACGATGCAGCTGAACATGCTTGGTCTGAACTGGCCGGAGCGCAGAATTTGTTTCAAAGGAACACTTTTGCACCGTACAATTTCAATGAAATCACAAAATGCTTTCGATGCTTTCCATTGGCTCACTCCCATGACTGTAGTAAATTCACCATCCCGGAAGACTCTCATGAAAACAGTCTTTAGTGAACATTATTGCGGACTTTCTGCTGAAGTTGAACTGCTTTATGATCAGATATCTGTGAGTATACAGAAAAATTTACACAAACCCATCATGTGACGAGCAAGTGCTTTGCCAGTCTCATCGGAATTGTAATCTTGACGCTAAACTGCTCATGAATAGTGTTTCAACAGAATTAAATGGAGGAAATCACTTTTTCTATTTCTAGCCATGTAGATCAGGCTTCCATGATCATAGTCGGGTCTTCATCCAATCTAGTTTGTCCTACGTAAAACAGTGTTAAAGTCCAGATCACCTCTCTTAGAGCACCTTGAAATACAGATTCTCATCTTCACCAGCCCAGCCCACTTTTCTGTAAAGGGACTAGAGCAACATCACGAACATTTTCCCTTCAAGTGGTCGGTATTGACTAAGAATACCCGCTCCCGGGGAGAAGCTTTAGCGATCCTTTTGTCATACCACATCCAGTCGTGTGGCACTTTCGTCTTCAAATCGCTTAAAAACTTTAAATTCTTACAGAAAGGAATTATTGCTCCATTAATGTAGGATATCAGTGCATCCATGCGATGGTTACTGAGAACTGTCGTCTTGGAGTTCACTTGGCTCCTCATCAGTTGCGACTGGACTCATTGATAAGGTTCCTTGAACAACGTCGATTGTGCATTGCAGCGTTCTGGATGCATTTAAGTGTCCATTAGGTGGTTAATATGTCATGGTGACATTGAAATGACATTATGTTCGGAAGCACCCAGTTGAAATGTACACATAGTACACAACACCCGTTCAGAGGTTTGTAACCTGTGCGAAAATATCCGAAAGTATCGGTTTTGAAAGCTCACTCCTCAAAGATCTCTATCAAAAATTGCATGATGCAAATGCAAATATGTCGGCATTTGCTGCTCTTTGGATCAGGTCCGTAGGTCCGCATTGGATGAGTTTACAGATGCAAATCAACCACGGCCCAATACGTAAAAATCAATTTTATTGTAGGAGGATGAGGGCTACGACTGTCTAAACTAATAGTGCTGAATGGAAAGAGTTTGTCGTCACTTCCACTGTTAATTTGTGGAAAAGTATGGGCTTGATTTCGCTACTAACGTCTTTCCTGGTGTTCAGATGCGGTGCCAGGGTGCTGCCAGTGAATTAGAGGGAATAACTAATGCATGACTGATAATCAGCTGTCTTTGACAGTTTCTGCCCAGCAAAACTCCCAATAAGCCGCAATACATACAGTTGGTCGCTTACACAGAACCCAGTGTTGGGCGTTGAGTATCGCATCCTACGAATTCCTACGAATTAGGCTTGACTGCTTCGCCACTCAGAGCACCCATGGATAAAGTTCTATGAACCGTTGAAGAGCCGAAAGGTTGATGCGGAATATTGCGTCAGCGGCGAAGAAAGCGAAATCACGAGCAAGGCCTTCGACATACAGGTACAGGCTCACTTCTAATGTTGTACTGAGTTCTGCCCACGGAAGGGGTGTTGGGACAGGATTTCGGTCACTGTCAAGCAACGTGTGCGGTTGCGTAAGGAGTTCTCTACAGTATCGCTGAATTCACATTCACCCATTGCGCCGATGCACAGTTCTCACGAGCGTGTTCCACTTTGCAGTGCGTTGACGCAGCCGCTCGTTGACGCCGTCTTAAATCATTACAATTCTGTAGTGAGCTTTGAAGTCCTATATCTGATAGTATCTGAGAAGAATGTCTGCTGTTGCGGGTCCCTTTACCTTAGTGAGAGACGAGAAAATTCCCTTCAGTTCACCAGACATTGGACTTTGCTTTCAGTAGGAATGGTTATAATAAAGTTGATTAATTACGTCTCTAAACTTCGCCCTACGTCATGCTGGAGTAATGTCCCGGAAATGGCGGAAGTGGTGCAAATCCAGTCCCGGATCGATACTCTCCCAGACCAACCGAGCCTTCCGATTCTTTAGATTCGGTTAATTGGTGCGAGTTTCGCGTGGGAGGATCAGATCACTGAATTGGATAGGTAACACATTTGATGTAGGTAATAAATGCATTCAAAACGCCGGAACAATCCTTGATAAGAGCCCAATGCCGGGAGGCACATCTAAAAACTGGATTCATTAACGTTGGAAACTAAATCTGTTGTCCATTGTTGTTTCAAAGCCGTCTTTTAGCTATCGTCATCCAGTATCGATATATCACTCAGTCCTCTAATCACAATATGTTTTGCATTCATACTTTTCAGTTTGAAGTCCGTGTCAGATATCTGCACTGCGCACTCACTCTCTAAGCACAGGCACCCAAATTTCCCTTTCCCATACGTGAGTGCCCGATGGGGCAGCGTACTGTAAGGGCCCGCGGTACGCATGGCCATTCCTCCCTCTGAGACCACGCTCCGAGATATCCCTCCGTCTTTTGTCTCGGTACCTGCTGAGTGAAGTGGATGGTTTGCTGCAATTCACAAATCCTTCCGTCACCAAATGCAAGGGTATAGTTAGCAACTCGTGACATTGATCTCGGCAGGTCCTACTTACAATTAGAAAAATGCTGTGCCGAGGTGTTGCAGCAAGGATAAAACTATTAAAAACGAGCTTAATCATGAATTTAAATACAACGTTTGTAGACGATAGTGGTTCTAGAAAGTTCATTGATTAATCAGGAGGTGAGTGACGTCAGATTGCCAAAATGGGGGTTTCCAACGATAGCCTTGACGGTCATTGGCTTGTCAACTGTTTCAGAGGAGTCTTCATCCGCTCTTTGTCCAACTAAATGCTACCCATCATTTTTGGAATTCTATTATAGTCACTGCTAGCTTGCTCTTCGAAAATAGGGACGTCAAATAAATCAAAATATTTTGCGTTCTAAAAGGCTTACAACCTTTAAAAAATTCTCAAGAGTACACCCATTACTCCAACCATTTGGTGGTAGAATTTTATGCATCACATTTTTTAGTCGAATTGAGGGCTGCCTCTTTGGATCTATTCGTCATGATTTAGGGCAAGAATGAAGGGGTTCCTCTTTTCCTTTTGAAAACTTTTTGAAAACTTCTGAATGAAATCCGTGAACACTCTCGAATTGAGAGTGTTCACGGATTTCATTAAGAAGTTTTCATTCACACTCGTAGAGCTCATCATTCCGAGATAGTTCTATGACAAGCCTATTGAGAGGTAGCAAGGAGTGAGTGGTACCGTATTCCAGGATGCGATCGACTTTCGACCAGCAAGGAGAGTAGAGCGATAACATTGTAAATCGGCTACTTATGCTAATCAGTAGAAGAACTCAAACCGCGCTTACAACCACTTAGAATTAATATATATGGCGGAGAGGCAGATAACGACTCAGGGGAAAAATGTCGAAAATCGCGACTTTGACAAAACAGAAGAACAGATGGTGGACCCCTAGCCCTACACTATTTTCGATAGCATACTACTACTACTTGTTGATTAAAGCCGCTGGAGCTGGCTTTCAGTTTGAGAATGTTTTCTCAAAAAAAAAAATGCTGCCTAATTCGGAAATCTATCTAGATTCACCAGCTCCAAAATGAAAGTGGGGGTGAGGTCCTGGCCTATTTTTTGGGCTTACTTATCTGAACCTTTTCATCAAAAATATCTGAGAACAGTATTTCAGGCGGATGTTTCCAACGGTGAAAGTCTCCATTTCTAATATTGACACAGACGGACTCTATTATGTGTTCCTTGACGTTATACCTGTTGATAATAAACGGTAATAATCTTTATTTATCATCGAAACCTCTAAACAAGAACAACTTTTGAGTTTGTTAAATACTCATATCTAGATATCGCTATATTTACAACAAATCGGCTTGGTTGACTGCTGGAAAAGCGGAACCGGCTCCGAAAAACCGATTATATCTGCATCCAGATTCACCTTACACCGGTGAGCAGGTGAGTTCCACATAGCAGTCAGTTTTCTGCACCTTCAGTTACGGCACTGAAGTTTGTTATGATTATTAGGAGGATATTTCAGTTACTCAAACAGGTCGTTTCATTCGAAAAAGCGAAACTCACGAACAACGAGATCGATAAGGCGGGCCATGTACGTTCCTAAATTGATCATTCGAAGTCTTCTAGAGGGGATATTCCTCAGAAAATTTCAATATCATACTTATATGAGGTTTTTCATCAAATACTGTCACCAGCAGTAGAGGCGCTTCATTTCATGAAAAGATGAGGATGAAATTGGGACAGCAGGGCAATGTTCATCTTCATAATCTTACTTATGTGTATAATCCTCTAAGAGTGTCTGTTGGTGTACTTGCGTTAATGGGTGTATGTGTGTGTCTGTCTCACCAAAAGTTCATAACACCTGTATCATTGGATCTGAAGCGAACAAATTTGGTAGGAGCAGAGGCGGTAGAATAGGAACATCTATGGTGGATAGCAGGACCGAACCCCACCCACAGGAGGTGGGGTCGCGCCGCAAAGTAATTATCCGAGAAGAAATTTTCAACTACTGTCCTACTCTACTTAGGGCACTCAAACTTGGTAGCACGGGCGGCGGGATGGGAACAGTCATGGTAGAAGCCATACCAGACTCCGCCCGCGGGAGGTGGGGCTGACTCGCACAATTTTAAGTTGGGTATGACCCGACCTACCCTCGGAGCCGAACTTGCAACTTGCGTGAAAAAAAGCGTAATTTCAGTGGAATTACGTAGTCAAGTTGAAAGAAAAGGGAATCAAGCGACCCACTTAAACACATATGGAATGAGCGAAATCCATCATGACTGGGGAGGCGCTCACGGAGGGTGTCGAGTAATGGGGCACGTGTTTAGCCGAAAATTTTTACCTCTGGTGCTCATGTACAACTTCTCAGAATTTGCGCTGCGCTAAATATTCCGCGATAGAACCCCCCGACCTTACCTTCGGCTACGTTTCATTCCTCCTTTTTTAGTTGATTCTCAACTCTATGCACAAATATCAACCTAGAATCCATATCGTCCGACGAAATAAAGGTCAACACCTGGACCACAACAAAGTTAGCGAATTCTCGACATTCTGTTCGATTTTCATCATAATGGCAATGCATGTGGTTAATGTTCCAGATAAATCTCACCGAAGAAGTTCATCGAACTTTTGTATTTCCTGAAACGCAGTTCATGGCCGTGACAGCCTATCAGAATCAATTAGTACGTTGAAGTTTCTATCAAAATTATCGCGTTTATTTGTCAGGCAAAAATGTTCACTGTTTAACAATTACTCGGTATTGCCCTGCGCATGATCAAGAGGGGAACCTGCCAGTTTACAGTGAAATCCAGGGAAAAAAACATGAATGAAATTGAGTTCAGCAGCAAACCACCTTACACCATTCAGAAAAATTCATCTTGCTTACTCAAATAATTCTGAAGCTGTAATCGGGTGCAATCTCCCGACTTTTGTGTAAGGCACCAAGTAATGCGTCCAGATTATGAAAGACTCGTTTACGAAAGTTTTCACACCGTATGGGTGTCTTATCGCCTTCCTCAATTAGACTGTGACATTTCTCCATTGCTTCTCCAATAGAAAATGAGTAAATCTAACAAATGATTGGACTAGCTGTTCAGATTACGAAGCTGAAAATCGAAAAGAACCCATTCGCGAAGGGTTTCCGCGATCCTAGTGGGAGGTCGCCGGAGTACGAACCGTAAGTCATCTGTGCGTTTGAAAAATTGCCGTCCCAGTTCCCAAATGAGTAAAAATGATTTTGCAGAGATTCCCGACCTGATCTACCTCTTATCATGCCCATGTACAATCCGGTTATCTTTCAACAAGCTCTTCTTGGTCAATGTGAGTTCTGTTTTCTATTAGCGATTAATACGGTTGGTTTACACGGCGCACAGAAAAAATGGAAAATCCCTTCAATTCGGTTGGAATTCCGTCGACATTGTTCCGATGCATTCTATTTCATTTGATCAACGAATGTGAGCTGGAAGTATTTGAAAAGTTGATAATTTCACAACATTGAATGATATTGGATCACACACAAGGTCAAGCGCATGAGGAGAAGTCCGAACGGGTAAGGTGGTTCAGGAAGCGTGTTTTGCTCTACATACATAATAATGAAATAATTTTCGTCGAGATTCAGCAGGAGGAAAAGAGTAGGGGTGGAGGTGACCAATCATAATAGCCACCATCGAATATCATTCAAAAAATGTAAGATCTGAGTGGAGTTGAAACTGCGGCAAATTTGCAGTTGTGCAGTACATTGCGTGGAGAACATTCATTGCAGGCTATTCTCCATTATGTCACGGAAGGTGATATTGCCAGCAACCTTGAACCTTTTCAAGCAAAACTTACAACTTGTGAAAAGCACACGAAATTGTCTCTGGATTATCTCAGCCGTTTCAAGCAACAGCTTGAAAGATTAGTCCTCTATTGAGTCATGACGCGGAGGTTTCACGGTTCACTGCAACACCACCGAGAATCCAAACCATGACATTGAGAAGGAGGATTAGTCAGAAAGAAGTGTGAATGAGAAGTTCGGCATATTTTGCATGACGGCTTGAATTATTACAGCTAGCTTTCTTTTACATTGCACAGCTTCTGATCACAGAACTAGGCAGCTGTAGAGCTTTCGGGAAAATCTTAGAACGGGGATGTCCTATGGCTGCTTTCATAGTCCGCAGGCAGGCGCGCAGGCGCGCTGGCGCGCAGGCAGGCGCGCAGGCAGTGCTAGGGGGGAGGAGGGAGGCAGACAGTGTAAGGCAAACAGTCCACGCCCCTTCGAGGGGTTGAAAACAAACAACCTTCGAAGGGGCGTGGACTGTTTGCCTTACACTGTCTGCCTCCCTCCTCCCCCCTAGCACTGCCTGCGCGCCTGCCTGCGCGCCAGCGCGCCAGCGCGCCTGCCTGCGGACTATGAAAGCAGCCTATTATCCGATCCGCTTCCTTCACACCACTTATAAACTTTCTGCTTGCTTCTGAACCTATCAGAAAGACCCGAACCAAGACGAACCATAGGTGGAATACAGAACAAAGACGGCTTGTATGCGACACACATACACACATAGACAAGAATAAGATAAAATGAAGGCTGGGAAAATATCCTCAGTATGGAGCCTCCAATTGCGGCATTTATTTTCCCTATTTCAGCGCGTGCACACACAACGTACTACTTCAAGGCATCTTCCAAAACTAGTCGGGAATGGATTTCGTTGAACTGTGGTAGCAACTCCTACTGATTTATTTCCAGAGAAGGAACATGATCTCTAAGATTCCAGTCAATATGGAACGTCCCAGTATGACCTGCGACGTTTCTCCATGTGATGAGTAAGAAAGTAACGTCGATCGAATGCCTGAAGTCATGATAATTTATTGGCGTTAACAGCTAGAATGTGAGAGATTGAAGAACTCAGCAAACGCAAGCACATGGCTGGGAGTACGACGAAAAGCTTTTTTCCTTATCGTTTCATGGCCTCAGTTTGACACTCAGGCAACGAAATTCGCAAAGCCTCGGATGCTAAATTTCCTCGTAGGCATTCGGCAATGTAAATCAATATTGAATTCATTCTTCATTGTAGACATTGGCAGGGATGACCAAGCAAGTAAGAGTGTAGTCATGTTTGCACTCAGAAAAAGCGTGAGTTGGATTTCTGCAAAGCGGAATCCATGCCTTGCAGAAATGGTACCGGTTCTAGCGTCAGGCCCGAGTTGACAAGCTGGGCGATGGACAAACACGGTCACAATATAGATGCTAAAGTCTCAAAGAAAAATAGTGATGAAACTACACCTGGTTTAGTCTTGTAGAAAGTATGGGAGGTCTTCTGTGAAATGAACGACTTCGGTAAAAAAGTCAGTTCGAAACGGGACTCTGAACATGGGTTCGCTTACTGGGAGGTCCCGAGAGGTCGTTGATCTGATGACAACTCCAGAAGACCTAGCTGCTTTCAGAATTAGCAAATAGTTCGCCAATTCTGTTGTAGCGAAAGCCAAGAATATAGCAATGGACGCCTTGTACAGGGTGTCCCAAAATTATTGGCGCCAAAATTCAGAAATTTTTAAGGTAGAAATAATATATCAAATTCACATAACCTGTCATGAATTAGTTGCATAAGAAGGTTTCCCTGCAATATGCATAGCTACTGATGTGGAATTCACAATATCTTTCAGATGGAGGAGGCTCATTCAATGCCACTTGCAATCATTGACACGCGAGAGGTGGAAAGGCATTATGAAATTCCTTGGGATTTCTGTAATAGCCGTATAGGAGGCTATTAAGCGATACATAAAGAGCTTGAATAAGAGACAAACCAGGAAAGGTAGAAAGATAGAATGTTTCTGAAGTTAGGGCTATTAAAATGGTCCGTCTGCCAATCGGTCGGGATTCTGGGTGACCCATCAAAAGGAGGTCAACGGGCACGGCTTACAGGAGTTATCGTGATGGAAGAATGTCACGCAGGAGCTTCACTGCGGTTCCTATCGGATGCAGAGATATCGCCTCAATTCCGATCTCAACAGATACTGCCGAGCAAAAATGCAGAAAGTCGAAAATGATGACACGTAACCCTTTGTCGTTTTCTCTGGTCAAAAAATTTTTTACGATTAACCATTCCTCAACAACCAAAACGTTTGAGTTCTGGAAAGAAACGCCTAACGTGTAATATCTCACAAAAAGGCTGCTATCAGAATAGTAAAATGATGTTTTCCGAGGAAATCACTGGCAAAGTAAGCTGCTCGCGATTTCTTCGGTGCAGGCGTGAAAATTGACCAAGACCAGTGCTCAAACGACATACTGGTGGAAGTAAAGGAAACACTGATCCGACTACGTTTTCTGAAACATCTCGTGGTCCTTCCAGCAAGACGCTTCTCAAGCCCACAGAGCCAAGCTCGCCCGCGAGTGGTGCCGACGACAGCTGCCCGACTTCATTGGTGAAGAGGGATGGTCATCGTATTTTCCAGAACTTGACACACTGGCCCACTTGACCCCATGACTGGTCCCTGGTTAGAAGAGGACCTGTCGAGTTCGCAGTCCCAGTTTGGAGAAGTAGAATGCAAAGGCTGAAGAATGGCTGGGAAGAAATGGAGGAGGATTCCTGCGTGCCACATGCGATCAAGTCGAGAGCAAACATTGACTTCTATCCGCGCTCATGGGGGATATTTTTAAAGGTGACTGTAGCATGTTGTAGCACATAGTGTTGGCTAACGTGCATAGAGATTCCATCGTCTTTCGCAGCTGAGAAGTTTGAAATATATTGCTATAAATCGGCGCCAATAATTTTAGGACACCCTGTGTAATGCCGGACACCCGACGGCCAGGAAAGGGAAAAGTTCGTTTTGCGACTGGCCAAAGCGATGCGCCAGGCTACTCGAAACATCGGGGCAGTGAAGCCCGTTAAAAACATGGAGGGTGCAACCTTGAGAAAGCCTGGTGAAGTCAAAAGTGGGTGGAAGGACAATTCGACAGGCTCCTAAGTGAAGTATTGGCCTGTAAGACAACCCCTCACTGAAGGCAACGGCTGGCCCCATCGAAGTTTGGACAGAGGACGAGGTGCGTATAGCAATATGAAAGATGAAGATTGGAAAGGCGACTGGTCCAGACAGGGTGTCGATCGAGGCATGGAATTCGCTCGTAGAGCACGAAGTTAAGTGGCTCACCCGATTCCTCAACACTGTGACCACTATAGGACGAATACCAGGTGCGTGGAGGAGGGGGGACGGTACGAACGTGCGTCCGAGGATGCGCGCGGCCACTTGCGTGGCGAAGTTCGTGATGATTTGTACGACTCTGACGCCAATTTTCGGGGCACAAATTCAAAGTAGAGTAGATTAGTAGCATCATCTGACCCTACTAAACTACTCTACTTTGAACTTGTGCCCCGAAAACTGGCGTCAGAGTCGTACAAATCGTCACGAACTTCGCCGCGCAAGTTGCCGCGCGCATCCTCGGACGCACGTTCGTACACATACCCGTGGAGGAGCTGTACCATCGTTCCCATCTCCAAGAAAAGGAAAACACGATGGAGTGTTCCAACTGCAGGGGGATCAGGTTGACTGCTCACACGATGAAACTGTACGAGCGGCTTCAAGTCAAGATTGAGAGAATTTGTCCCGATCCCACAGGAGCAGTTCGGCTTCATGCCTGGAAGTTCTACAACAGATGCTATCTTCACAGTCAGACAAGCAATGGAAAAGTATCGAAGGAAGCGTAGGCCCTGCTACATAGCCTTGCTCGATCTGGAAAAGACCATTGACCGTCTCCCGCGAAAGCCCTATGAAGAGCGCACTGAAGCGAAACGTTCCAGAACATCTGATCTCTGTTTTCAAAGACATGCACGATGGATCCGCAGTACAGAAGTACGACAACAATACGCACTCCACATGACCTCACCGAAGCAATAGACGTCAAGGTTGGGGTACACCAGGGAACAGCTCTAAGCTCGTTACTCTTCCTACTCACACAGGATGTCATCACAAAAGGTTTCCGGGATGAACTACTGAAGACCACCCTCTACGCCTATGACATTGCTCTGACAGTGGAGCGCAGAGAAGAACTCAACGTCAATTTTTAGAAGTGGCAGAAAGTGCTGGCGGGTAATAAGCTCCAGTTGAACGTGAAGTTGACCAAGTTTCTCGGCTTCGGGGAGGGCACAGAGTCAGTCGTAGACGGTTTCGGGGAATTCATTGAAAGTGTACAGCGACCCGATAACTGGTGATCTAATTGCTGATGGTAGCGTGGACCAGGTTGTATGATCTCGAACAAACGCGGCATGGATGAAGTGGAGGCACCGCTATCCTCCTCGACCGTCGATGTTCCAGGACACTCAATGAAAAGAAGTACAGGAAAGTAGTGAGACCGCGATGATCTACGGCTGTAGGAGTCATGATACGCAGCTTAACTTTGCTTAGATGAGGATGCTCAGATGGGCTGCGCTCGGACTCGGCCGGACCAGATTATAAACGAAGACGTCAGAGCTTCTATGGGAACGGCCCCTATCCAGCTGGAGACGAGAGAGCAGCGTCTGCGATGGTTCAGACACTAATAAGAAGACTACCCGAATCGTCCGATAAGGAAGGCTATGGAGTTCGAAGTTCAGAGAGAGTAAGCGACTACGATGAGCCCCGAAGAAGATGTGAAGAGACGTGATCAAGAAGGACCCGTGGAGTTTAAGTAAAGGGAGAAGATGCCGTAGATAGATGGATGTGGAGACGAATTACAAGAGCAGCGGCCCTACGACGGCGCATAACTGACTTTAGGGAGAAGAAGGAGAAGAAGATCGTAGCAACGACATTAGGTAACTTGTGAAAACAAGTTGCCAGTAGAGGGTATTTAGGTATTTCTCAAGCGAAAGGGATTCGGAACCCATCGAGATCCTCAATTTTGCTGTTGGTTCTTCAAGGGAAATTCCGAATGTGGGGAAGCTGCCATTCCGGTCCTTACTTGCCTCACAAGGAGCGGTTCCCACACCAATGGGTGTTCGAAGCATTTTTGGCGCGTACTTCAGGGTGTGGCTCTGTGGTAACTTCTTCCAAAAAATCACGCCGCTCTCGCCGCACCCGATCGCTCTGAGAGAGGTAAGGTTAGAATTGCCAGTGGAAGGATGCGGTAGTCGCCGCGGAACCAGTGGCGCCTGTGTGGGAATTCGGGGAGAAGTACCCGTGTTTTAGCGTATTATTGTAACCCTTTTCCGCCACAAAAGCAATATTTCGTCAGGCCTGCTAGTGCACAACCTCTGTACTGGCAACATTACCCCTATTATTATCATTATCATCCTACCATCCCTCTGCTTACTTCCAATTCCAACCTCAAATTCAAAAGAATTGAAGGGCTTTCACCAGCGAGAGATCTGTAGAGTTGCCGAATCAAGATACGAATTCATTTTCTCTAGTACGCATTAGACTATTAAGTGTCGTACCACCCACGAACATAATTATTTCTACAGTAGCTGCAAATGAAGATACCCCTTTTTCGGGATTTGATACCCTTGGAGTGATTGGTTGATTGTGAGTTAACTGCTACAATCGTTACCTATTTCGGTTACAAGCTGTCATGATTGAATTGCTCATTCGTAACTAGATTCGAGTCTGAAAGTTTTGTTTCCAGACTACCTCAAAGCTGCTGCCGCCAGAGTAATGCCGTCGCTGAATCCCTCGATGCTGTCACACGTGCTGTTCTCGCAGATGCCGTCCTTACCAAACTCTTCCGATCTGGCTCTGAATGTCAAGAACCCTTCACCAGCCAAATCGGAGAGTTTACCCATCTAGGTGTTGCCATTTATCATATCGACCAGGAATATCCTTAGTATTTTATCAAAATTCTCTGTATTCCTCTGTAATCAAACTCTATTCCCCATGTTAACTCGGTGCCAAAAAGGTAGGCGCAAAGCAAGGTAGCGCACATCCATCTCTCCGCCTTACCTTTCAAGCCATTTAATGATTGTTGTACACATCGCGAACCGGTCCTTCGTTATTCTTTTCGCTTCGGTGCAATGCAGTGAATAACGTCTATGTAGCCATGCCCTTATTTTTCACTTTCTTTCAAAGTAAAGCAATTAACATTGCCAGATAGAAAACTTCACGAGCACTAGTACTCCACTATTGTTTCACCTGCTCCCTAAACTTTCGAACGGTGGCTGCTAGACGGAGCGGCTATGTACGTGAACATATTTACGGTGTGAGTAACCCCAAGTATTCTCCAGGGTTAGCTGAGCGACGGGAAAGGGTCAGGTCCACTCTTTGGCTGCTTTCATACTCCGCCGGCCGGCGTGCCGGCGAAGGCAGTGCTAGGGGGGAGGAGGGAGGCAGACAGTCGGCCAGCCCCTTTGAAGGGCTGTAAACAACGAGAGACAAGATCAAAAACCACTTGTTCAAGCCCTTGGTTGTTTTTTCTTTGATCTTGTCTCTCGTTGTTCACAGCCCTTCAAAGGGGCTGGCCGACTGTCTGCCTCCCTCCTCCCCCCTAGCTCTGCCTCCGCCGGCTCACCGGCCGGCCGGCGGACTGTGAAAGCAACCTTTGCTTTCTAGAGAAAGAGTTTAGGGTAGGTCATCGACTGGGCCATCGAATACTGCTCTATTCGCTTACAACCTCTCTGAGCGGTTTTTTTTATAAGTTTCAATCGACAAAGAGTGTTTTGAACCCACGACAGCATGGCTCCTCTAAAAAACCAAACTTTCATTCAGAAGAAAGTAGCGGAAAAACAAGGGAATAAAGCTGTTACAGCTGAGTTGTTATGCTAGTTCTGTACTAAAGCGGTTATTCAGCATTGGTAACACGAGAATAATAGCTTGATTGGGCGGTAATGCAAGTCGTCGTAGATAAGACTAACATCGTATTATGTAACAATACAGTCTAAACAGTCACGTCAACAGCAGTAATCTATATAATTCGCCATAGTCGTGAAAGGCGGTTTCGGTGAAAACAACCGCTGAATCACGATATAGCTTGAACCGTAGCTTAACGAGTGACTTCATGGGAGCTATCACATGCCCATGCTGAAAGAGACTTTGAAGTGAAAAGGCTGCAATGTGCAAGGGATTTGTTTTAGAAACTAAAACATCTATCACTGATACAGTTTTGTTGGATGTTGTTTGCAAATGCTTTTGACCTTCTAGCTTATCCCAACGTTTGGATGGACGAGATGAAAAACGAACACCCAAACTAATGTTCTTAGTTTTATAATGTCTGAACTTTCTCTTTTCACTTCAAGCTTCTTTTGCACTCCAACAAACAAAATGTGGAGGATGGAAAGCGTCAGATAATTCTAGTGAGCACTTGTCGTCATCCGTGATTGCTAAGTGATTGTTCACGAGCCGTCAGCTTTTCAAGGGGAATTATCCGTGGATAATTGTGAGAACGGAACCTCGTAGCAAAAGTGATACATGACACAGTTTTATGATCTGTTTTTACCTACATATGGTGAAGTGCTTTCACACCCACGGTGTTCTAATGGTAAGACACGAGGGCCTTTCGTCCCCAGAATCACTAACTACACTGCCGAACTATTTAGCCTACGTCCATCAACCCAAGCAAGCACACCTCAGAACAGTTGGGATTTGTAGGAGAATCGCAAGGGGTGGGTGAAACCATAGAACGCTCTAGTAGCCTACCCAGAGCAAATCTGCAACTTCCTGATCGTTGCAGCCTCCTGAAAAAGCAACCGGCTGAGAACTGGTAAGCGATACAAGCGCGAATCGTGTTGTACTTTCTATTGCATCATATTTATTCGCGTTTTGGAGCACATACACTTGACATTCGATCTACTATACTATCTTCGACAAAACATTTAACCAGGGTCTAGACAGCTGTGAGATGAAGTGCCCTCAGCTGTGAGTTCTTTTGGAAATTATGGAAATCACTGAGAATATACTCGAACTCGAAATGTCGTCAGGGCGTACAGAGGGGCAGGGAGCAAGCTATCCTGAGGTATCATTGCATTACGCAATGTGGCCCAAAACATTAGCTGACGCAGCTGACAGTTCGGGAAGAAGTGTGCATGTCTCAGCAAGTTCTTACTGCTATTTTGTCAGTAGTTCAATAAGCTTAGGAGATTTTCCTGTCAGCATCTGGGAAGGCTTTTTTTTGCCATAATGACAGCAGATATGCTACACCAAGCCAGAGTCATGAATTGGATGGCAAGTTGACTACTGTTCGATTGCTCCGACAAATCTGGGTAGTGCGACAGATGTATGCTCATGAACGGATGAGATCTGTTTGAACGAGTGGTACCAAAGTTCGTGTCGTTCTTCTATTGCTATTGCTGCCGCACATACAGTAGCGCTCAAAAGTATTCGGCGAAAAGCTTCTTAAGTTATAATTTTCAGTCGTAACTTCTTTCCTACTGGATCTAATCAAGCGGAGTTTCAATATGTGTAACATTGGTGTAGTGTGATTATTTATCACTATTAACCTGCAATCTGATCATGTTCCAGATATCTCAAAGGGCTTAAACAAAAAATCAAGTGGAAATACGAATGGTGGTCATTCTACGAGTCCTTTCCTTTTTGCCATGTCTTAAGTTTACGAGCGCTAATGTCGAACCCAAGAGAAGAAAAATGTACATTAGGTCCGAACAACTGCAGACGTCACAAACTTGCTTTCAGCACAGTCTACAAACGCCTCCCCATTAGTATGGGGTTATGGCTGTATTGCAGTCAAGTAGTGTTGGGCAGTGTGAAATATGCTTCAGCTAAACATATCAAAATTTCACGTGATCAGCTCCACTGGGAGAAAAGTTACGGCAAGTTAAAGTTGGCCGAATACTTTTGAGCGCTACTGTACACACTTACTCCTAATCAAGAACTGCCTATCATATAATGTATCACATAAAAATAATAGTTCCATCTAGAAGTTTCGTAGAGCTCTCGTAGAAAGGCCTCCTGAGAGAAGAATTTGTCCCAACGTTGCAAGTTCATTGTTCTAAATAATAAAACAAGATACACAACAAAAGGAACACATAAAAACTCTTTTTCACTAGCTTAACGATGAGATTCCCGTCGACTGAGTGCCGTGTTACAACTTTGGCGTTATTCAGCTCGCTGTCGTTGTCAAAAACGGTACCACTGGAGCAAATATTTTGGATCTCCTCTCATATGTTGTTCAGTGGAGCGAAAGCGGTCGGGGCTAAATGCTGTCCAGGCAGAAGAGACACCTGATGACGGTTGGAAAAATTTGTGGTGCTTTGGCTGATCTAAGATGGTGTGCTACTCTACAAGTAAATGAAATTTCAACCTTGATAGTGCTTCAAAAGACCCTGACATACAAGGAATCTGAACTTCGGAGTTTGGCCCACTAAAACAAAGTTTCTTTCTCCTGAAAACTGTGGAACCGGTTCCATCCACACCGTCTATAGTGACCGGTACAGATGCGCTTTGTCTCTACACTGTTATCTGAAAACACCCTTACATAAGAGTTTTTACAAAGTTTTTGTATGGTACAATAATTTCGCGATAGCACATATCGTGAACAAGGTATGACCGATATTCATAAAAAGTTGCCGCTATTCCCGACTAAGCCTTTCTGGATACAATCAGAAAGTACGTCTACTTGTACGCACTCAAAAGTCACAACATTCAATCGAATGCTTCCCACAATTAGATTAATCATGCACTGGAACAGGCAACCCTGAAGGTCACACAGCCACATACATATGTACTGTGATCGCCCATGTCTCGGCAACTTCATTGTCAGATGATTTTTTTCTCCCTACATTTGTCCGAACCGACATTTGGTGCTTATTACGGTTTGTTTCCCGATTCCGGCGATCACAACCACATAACTAAGCATATAGACATAACTCCCTATGAAGGAAGAGCAAGTTTACCGAACCATTTTGGTCGCTCAGAGCAGGAAAAACACATGCATCATCTGGTAAAGGATGGCAAGAAACAGCATTCCTCTTCGACGGAACACACACAAGCTGAAATTCCATCCAGCTTATAGTTCAGCGCCATTACAAATTTCCTCAGGATAGTCCGTGATCCATGTAAGAGACTCACAGAAAGACTTGCATTTTATCGAAAATCGCTTGAATTATGCATCCTAACCTTGATGATGGAAGCTGATTATACGAACCAACCCATGTCAGTGTGTAGAACCAGTTCAAAATCTACCTTTTTAATTTGGTTTCTGACGGATTGTGGAAGATCATACGTATAGAAAGCAATGTGAATTCTCGAGATGCCACGCTAAGACTCGATCCTGTACCAACTAATTTTTAGTTATCATCCACCTCCTAGTAGAACCGACGCATGACCATCTCGTTACACGTTTAAAATGTCTTGAGAGCCATCGTAGCCACTCTCAACAAGTGAGATCGGCATGATATGTGGATGGTAGGCATGCGGAGACGAAAGGAGTCATTCATCATCTAAATCTCACCAGGGAATCCTCACACGACTCTCACGCAAGCAATAATCTCCATGAAAGATTCCTAAAAGCAAACTTGTTTCTAAGAAAGTTGGTTTTGACAGAACACAAGTTTGTTCTGAATACATCAGAGCCCTGTCTTCGCTACTGTGTAGATGGACTCGGAGCAAATGCTAGCGGTTTCTTACAGGAGAGCATCGAATCTTTATTCCAATATACATACAATCAGGCACAGGACTTGAAGCCGTCGGCGTGACGCTATCACTTTCGTCGAAGTCGGGAGATGGCATCTCTCAAGAAAGGAAAGACCGCTGAAAAAGTGCGCATCCAGTCGTGAAGTTGTAGCCTCTATCAAGCATTTGACAGAAAGGAGAGGGCATATCGGAAGGAGTGTAGAGGAGGGGATATGAAACAGACTAGATATCATCCTCAGCATATTTCACAAGCACAGAAATAAGAAAAAGTGATTTAGAAAGTCAGAGTGAGCTGTCCTGAGTTGATCCACCACTCGATTCCAACGTTGACAAATCGATACGCGGGAATCGCATCTAGAAGTTGATATTGGAGTGGAAGAATGGCGAGATATTATACTGATATAAGTGGATGTGGACCGAGACTCACACACTTACCCTGCCTAAGCCTCGTTCCTTCAGTCTTCGTTGGTACTGCTCTCTTGTCGTCTGCAGAACGGAATGGCATCGTTCAGGGACGCGAACGGACAATGAATTCCGAGCTCCTATCTCCACATCAAGGTATTCTGAAAGTATTATACAAAGCATCACTAACCTAGCATTGCAAGGAGTTACAGCCAGAGGATTAAGTGGTGACCATGTTAAAGTCAGACAGAATTGGGGTTTCTAAGAATACCATATATCTAGACACTCACGAGAATCACTTCCACGTCGATCGTTTCTCGGCAACTGCGGTGTGAGTAGAGTGGGCAGATGGTCGTCAAACACGAACTGGGTTGGGCGATCCGGAATAAGCGACGAGCAGTGGAAAAGAGGCGATCGGCAAACCTAAAAATTTCAGAGCAATTTTTTTGGAGCAAGGCTGAATGTGGAGTTGTGGTTGATGCTCTTACAAACCACGGAAAATCGAAGCGCAGTGGTCTAGGGTAAGGGAATGATCACTACGTGTTTGTAGTTTGCCCCTTTTTTGATAGTGTTTGAACGCGGCCAAAGCAGAGACTACGAAGTTGAGGAATTATGACCATTCAGAAAGTAGAACGATTGGTTCCACGACCGCGTTTTTCGACACACGAGTTCCACAGTTTAGCTACTGATGGAGCAAAGGCGGTTCATGGATCTGTGCAAGTAGAGTTACACCTGCACACAGCGCATGCCACTGTGGGCGTATGCACTCCATGGCGGTTATGTTTTCTTTGAACGCTCACTTAATTCGTAGAAGTGAAAAGAGTGGTGTCGGTGGACAGCTTTAATAACCGTGGGAAAATGACCAAATTAAGGTATGAGGCCTCTTCTTCGGATTCAGTTAGATTCAAGTCGGTCTCAAAATCCGCATCGGGAGGGTTGCACTGCTCTGCTTGAGAAAAAAGTGGGAAAGGTCTCACGAGCGTAAATCATGAATCCTAGCAACGAGAGGTCATGAAACAAGAATTAAAGTTGTGGTTTTTGTCAATAATATTTTGAGACGCTCTTTCGGATGCGGGTTCCATCCAAGACTGCAGCGTTTGTTTTCATCCCTTCAAGAAACCGTGTTCCCGGTTATGCGCCCAGCTCGTTCAGTCTGGCAAATATAAAGCTGAGAATTGGTATTCGGACCAAAGGCAACCTGGCGCCGTTTGCTATAGTAAAGCGATTTATTCTGAAGAAACATCAGTTCGAATTTTGGACCTCTTTTCGTTGGACCTTCCCCTGGATATTGCGCGCCTTTGCGAGATTGTTTTGCGGGAAGATTATCAGGTAATGAAGTGGTTTTTATGAAAAATGTGGAGAATCATGAAGAAGAGACTCACAGTTCGTGATGAAATGCACAAACAGGAATTGTATGATCTTAGTTGCCCCTCATCGGATGCGACCCCGCGCTGGCTCCTCGTTACATCCAATCACACTAAGCATACTTTTAGCTGAGTCGATGTGCAGAGTGCTGTGCTGAATCCTGTTCAAATCGTGTATGCTCAAGTAAGTGGTCCATTCCTCTTTTATTCCAACTTTACTTCATCTTTTCACTCACCTTACGCGCTTTTACCACATGATCCGCTCCCTCTATAACCCTCTACTCGGGTCAAACTTGAGGGTGCTAGGCCCAAATCAGTATTTTTCTCGCACGCCCTGCCTCATGAGAGCGGAGTCGGATCCTACCACCTATTATTAGGGCCCCATCCTGCCACTTGTATTCCTACCTAATTTGGACTCTCTAGGTTTAGGTGAACAAGGGCTATGAATTTCCGCTCGAATACTTCTTCCGCGCACTCCCCGCCCCTTTGAGCGGAATCAAGTTGTGCCACCGCCCGTCAGCACACCCATACCACCGCCTGTACTCCTTTGGACGCTCTAGTTCTGAATTTACTATTTCTGTTGACGCCCACCCCCTGTGAGCGGAATCCGGTTCTGACTTCTATCATCAGTTTTTCCATCTCGCAATCTGTATTCCTACCAATACTGAGCTCTCTAGGTCTTGAGACATGGGCATCTAGTTTTCGCTTCATGCACAAATTTTAGCGCCAACCCCCGTGATGCTGCATGCTCGCGACATCAAGTTGCACTACACTCCATGCTTTCAGCATACGAACTTCGAGCGCTCACAGCTTTTTCGGTAGACTCATTTAGCTGTTTTGATTTCTGAATTCGCAAGTACCATTAGAAACTCTGAGGACATACCTAGGTCTCTATCCAATGTTTCGTGGGAATTTGGAACCCTCATCTGGTAATTGAAATAACAAACCCCAACGAAGAGAAAGATCAATAGGTAATCTGTACTTTTGTGGGCGAGCGTTCGCATCAGAAGCTTGTATCAAAGTCCTGATCGTACAATCTAAGAAGATCAAGCGCGACATCATCAGCTGATCGAGGCGAGAATCAACCCCCACTTCACGTCAATATCAAGGGTGGAGAAGGACTGCCCCTTGAAATGCGCGACATCGGAAGCGTTGGCGATGTAAGTGTCCTCGTTATCAGGGACATAGCCATGAACACCGACTCGTAAAAAGCTTGAGAGCCCGAATCTGACGCTCGCGAATGAGAAGATGTGGCCTGTGGAGCTCAGTTTCAGTATTAATAATCTTTGTTGCCTACGTACGTACATCAAGCTACAACAAGGAGGAGCAGGATGGGAGTGATACGAACCAGGAAATGCTCTACAGTGTAGGCCATACTTTGTTAAACGTCGCGTCGCATTTTGGTGGCAAAATTGGCCTCAGAAGAACGGCTGAAGATTTCTAACCCTGTGAACGTAATGGAATAAGCAGACTGAAAGACTGTTCCAATTCATAGGGGTAATTTGCGGCAATTTATAGGAGGTAACTCGCGGTTTTGGGAGCCTTCCATCTACGCTGGACTTAATATTGACTGGTGGACACTTCCATGATGAAATAGATCAAACCATCTTCAAGCGAAAATTTTGCCAGACTGCTGCTCTTGAGCACATCAGACCACGTACCGTCTGCGCCAGACTGCATTTTTCAATGCGTGAAGAGAAAGTGATGCGAAAATCAGCAAAGGGGGCCCAAGATCGTCATTAATCAGTATAAGTTTTTTCCCAAACGAATTTCCGGGGAAGTTCTTTCATCGACAACATCGATGGAAAATAGTGCCGGCTCGTCGAACATCTTAACGACGGAGTTAGGAAAGCCGAAAGCCTACAGAGAAGTCCCTTTTCGATGACTCTCGAACTGATAAGCGAGCGTGGAACTGCGTTGGCTACATGCAATATCCAATTAACAGTCAAAATTGAAGAGCTGTGCAGCAAGATCTGAAAGTAGGAAGAGGCCGAAGCGGTCGAGACTGGAAAAGCAATTCCAGTGCTCACCGGAACCCTGCTAATAAGTGAAGCACAGTGACTTCCTTTCGGCGTCTTGGCAGAACAGAAACTGTATCCCGGTCATAGGTTGGAGTACGCCCCACGTATGAGGTCGGAGGAGGTCATGTACGACTTGTTCTAGGATCTCTTCAACAGGCACACCTACCTGCTTACTTTCCAGCTGAGACAGGACAGATATATCGAATTTTTCATTCTCCTTTCTGATAAATTTGTGAGGTGCTCGATCATCCCAAAATTGAACCAGAACATCTTGAGAGCCTTCCGCCAATTGGCGGCAAAATTGTGGTCAGGCTTTTCTCAGTGTATCTGACCGAATGGGAATACATGCTCTGGAAATAATTCTAGCTAGGTCTCTGAGCGACGTACCAAGTTCGAATGCGTTACCGCGCAAGGGACTCAACGAGCCGCAATCTCTGTTTGCGTTAGGTGATATTAACCCTACTCCCTTTTGATATCCGATTCACAGTCGACACCCACTACTTAGATCATCTCCTTTTTGCAGACGACATTGTGAATGAAAAACTCAACGTCGAAAAGGTGGAACGAATACTGGCCGGATTCGATAGCGCTTGTGAAAGATTGATTGGCGACAAGTTTATAAGTGACGGGTCAATGCATTACGCTCCTTTTAAGCTGAAGGGAACGAATATCCTTGAATGGCCCGGTCAGGGAATCTAGGTCGAGAATTGAGCATGATGAACAACTTAGAACGAGCTGAGCAGGAGGAGATGCGCGGAGTGCACTTAACAGCATCGAGGGCGTAGTGAAGAAGTCAAGGAAAATCTATCTTTGCGCTCACCTTTTCGACCCCATTCTGAAAGCAGAATGAGCATGCAGTGATGTTATTCTACGCCTCGTGGAAAGGACGAATATCGGGGTTTCCTTTTACATTCCAGTGCGGAGGAAATTCTGGAATTCCAAGCTTTCAACATACGTAGATCAGGTATGCCGAAGAATATGCTAAGAAATCACAGATCAGGTGATTCGGTTGGGCCGTGTGATATTGTGATGGACGCTGGACCAGGACGTTAAATTACTGGATCCCTCCGGGCGTCAAACTAGCATCGGGGTTGCCACACGCGCAGTGGTCACTGGTTCTTCACGGGGGGGGGGGGGGTTTGAATGAAAGGAATGTTGTGCGTCGTCTCCCTCCAGCGATGACGATCCACTGAACTAGTCTGATGAACGAGATGAGTACAGGCGAGAAAATCGCCGAGTAGCGCTTGAAGGTTTTGGGTGGATCCTTCATCCAAGCGTAATTTCCTTTCAGTGGAGTGATTCAAAAAAATTGATATGTCAAACCTCACTTCGAAATGAACCAATTTATTATATATATTTCGTCTTCAAAGTTGGGGGGTCACGTCGTAAGTGGGAACTGGGATCGTACGTACAAAGATTTTACTACAAAAGCATTTTTTCCTGAGGATACGAGTTTAGCGATAACTGCATTTTTGCATCGCATTTGGGCTCGACTTTAGTGCCTGTACAATCGAGACATGCGTAGAAGGACAGAAGTCACTCAAATACTTCGGCAGAAAGCATTAGACATGAAGGAATTGTGCATGGAAGCCACGACCATTTCAAAAGTTTCGAGGGTCCTACAGCAAACGATTTCTGCGACTACACAACGCTATCAGGTGAGAAACTCTGACTGCAATGCTAAAAGAACGAGAAGAACCCGTTGGCTTCACCAGCTCACGACGAAATCATACTTCGATCGAGGGCTGGCCCTCGCCTCACTGCGGCTGACATTGCTGCAGAATTCAGCGCCAACGACGCCCCATTTTGGTCGGCGGTGAATAACGCTGGTACCTTTGGGAGGCGCCCAACCAAAAAACCGTTCATCAGTGTAAAAAGTAGGGAGTCTGAGTGGAGTTTGCATACCCTCACCTCAACTGAACTTCGACAGAGAGGAGTAGAGCACCTTATCCAGACGAGAGTTCAATAATGTTGAAAGCGACGGTTTACGGTACGAACGACGTCAATCTGGAGAAAGGTTCAATTCAAAGTACACCCGACCCACAACCAAGCATTGTGGAGGAAGTGTGATAGCATATGGTGCTTTCTCCTCGAATGTAAAGAGCCTTATTCTGAAAATGACGACGCTAAGACAGGGAAGTACTACAACAATATGACGGTCGACATCGTCTTGCCGTGGCTACAACACCTTATGGCATCAGGATAGATCCTGCAGCAGGATAAGGATTCGAAACACATATCAATGGTTGTGAAGCGAACAGCGAACCAGACTTCTGAAATGGCCCAGCCAGTCTGAATCCTGAGGGCACAAGTGGGAAGAGTTTTGAAGGCAGTGTTGGAAGAAACTTTCTAGAAATAGTGAAGAAAAATTCGCTCAATGGCGAAGGAGTGGAACGCCATGCTGATGTCTAGCATTTGAGAACAGATCGACTCGATGCTTTCCCGTTGCGATACTGTCATCAAAATCCGATTCTTTCCTAACGAAAATTCAAGTTTTCAATGTCTCACATGTTATTAATCCAAAATAAGACGGTTTTTCTTAGGTTAATGCTATCTGCATTTTCGACTGAATTAGAGTCAAACCTCACGACCGTACCGTGAGCAGTAAAAAATTTGCGGTCTAGTTATGATAAATATTCACAATACGTCTTTGATTAACATCATAAAATTCATGGGATTTCACCGAAGACTTTTGACCACTGCTGTATATATGTATGTATATACACGTAATGCGTACGTATACACATCTATGCAAACGTATATAAGCTAATTAGGTTTGACCTACCTGAATCGGAGGCTTAGCGGCGATGTTGGCCGAATGCATGAATTCGGTCATCTGCTCGGGAATAGATCGCAATGCTTTTTGAGCCAGACGGGCTCGGATTTCGGATTGCAAATCGCTGCTATCCATGATGTCGGCCAGAGCGATAAACTGAATAATCGATAAGGAAGGCTCGAATGGAATAACTAGTTTAAAAGTTATCTTACCAGGGAAGGGTTTCAACTTCCCATGGAACTTCGAATAGAGACCTAGGTATATCGATAGGGCTTGGAAAGTTATTAAGAAGTATGGAGATTAAAACTGCAAAATGAGTCTACCAAAAAAGTTGTGAGCGCTCAAAGTCTGCATGCTTAAGCATGGAGACATGGTGCCAGTTGATAAGCCCAGCTGCTCACAATAGCTACAAGGGTTTCCGTGGTGTTGTGGCAGTGCTCTCCCTCTCCAGATGAGCGATGAGGGTTTGATTCCTGCCGTCGTTTTCGCTTTTGCAAAACATGCTTTCATCCTGATGAAAGCTCCTAATTCGTTTTTCCTTACTAATTTGAGTTGACGCTTTCATTCGGCCATCATTGATCACCTATCCATCACCTATCACCGCACTTATTTAAAATTTGTTGAGGTGGAGAGGGAAACCCAAATCACGCAAGACAGGTATGCGTGAAAAACTGAATATTGATGAAACAATCCAAGAAATGATGAAGCAGATAAGTTGTTCACAAAATGCGAGCCCCATTTGCACATGCGATCTCTCTACAATCACCACCATCTACACGTTTTCTCTACCCATTTTTTGGGTCGTTCCATGTTGACCTTTCTCGCATGTCCACAACTATTTTACTTTGGGTGTAGATATGTGTGTTCCGATGTTGAAAAAGAAAGAGCGTTACAAAAATGACGTGGAGAAGTTTTAAATAAGTGCGGTGATAGGTGATTCAAATGATAGCCGAAACAAAGCGCTAGCCTAGATTAGCAAGAAAAACGTTTCAGGAGCTTTTATTCGGATGAAAGCACGTTTTGCAAAAGCAAAAACGTCAGAGGGAAGCAAACCCTCATCGCACACCTGAAGAGGGAGAGCACTGCCCCTACGCCACGGGGACCCTTGTAGTCTTTGTGGGCAGCTGGGCTCATCAAGTGGCGCTATGCCTCCATGCTTAAGCATGCATGCTTGAGCGCTCACAACTTTTTTGGTAGACTCATTTTGCAATTTTAATTTCCACATTTCTTAATAACTTTCCAAGCCCTATCGATATATCTAGGTCTCCATTCAAAGTTCCACGGGAATTTATTCCCTGGTTAGTTCATAAGGGTAGTGCACCTGCAGGCATGACCTCGTTCCTTCTTTTCTCTTTGCTGCCAGTTTCACTAAAGTTGAAAAATCACTCTTTCCTATTCCGATAATAATCACAGATAGGGGCGCATCGCTTGCGGCTATTATGGCGTTGCTCAGCTCCTCAAAAATGATAATAGTTTAGTGTCTTGGAGGAACGAAGTTGAAGTGAGCCAACCTTCATGTCCGTCGGAACCCCACGTGTAAAAATTGCCAGCACATGATAATGTAGGCCCCGAAAACCAGAGCGATGAGACATTCTGAAAGTGCCAAGATCGAAGTGTTTCAAAAATATCTGAAATTGACAATAAGTGAAAAAATGGAATCCTGTCTACTAGGTACCCTAACTAGACAAATGTACTGAATGCCGATCAGAATGGAGAAGCCTTAAGCGGAACTAGATAGTGTATCTACAACCAAGACAAAGGGGTAAGGTGTTAGGCGTCGATCAATCGCTACTGAGAATCTGCCCCACGCATTCGCCTCTTACGAATGTATGGCCAGCCGGTGTGGAAGCCAGCGTATTAAAGCTACCGGATGGGCCCTGGACCTGTAAAGCTCGATAGCTTCAGGAGGGTAATGGTCCGTGATCCCAACACCTTTCTTCGTCCTGTGTGTTTGAGGAAGATAAAATTGTAGAGGGAAACTATTGATAGGTAAGCGACTTAGGAGGTAAGCAGACTAGATATAGAACTATCCATTCTAGAACAGAAACCTTCCGTTCACTTTTCTGCTCCCCTTTACACATACCCCAAGCTCAGTTTCATCCTTATAGCTTAGCAAACACATGCATAGCTCTGAAAAGTGAAGGTTTCACCCCATCGAAAGACTTCTAGACATTTCTGTTCGAAGGAAACAGCTGAAACTAGCAATCATGCAACCACAAGTTGTACTTTAAAATTAGCATCAGACACATTGAGAGAATTGACGGAACACAACTGCAGCTGCTTCTGCAATTCACCTCACCTTATGGCATGAGAGACAATCGAAGCAAATTTCGCCGTCCTTGTAGGTGATACTATTGAATGAGCCTTGCGAAATGCTTCAATGACACCATCCAAACCGAGGCAGATGGGGTCAACGTTGAAGTTCTAAAGAGATAAGATTTCAGCAGTTTCGTATCTTAACCGAAAACAATGAGTGAAGCATGCGTCACTGGCAGCGTTCATGGAATTGATGACACTGTGATTCACAGTCTTCGCATCGCCACCTGGCATCAACTGTTTGCGACACCTTACAGCCCCAGGGACACTTAGATTTGTCCTACTTCCCTATTATGTCCTTGATATTTCTACCTGATCTGGTCAGCTACTAATCGAGGGATTGTCCTGAGGATGGTGCAGCTCATCCTCACGCTATCTACGATACTAACGCGTTACCCTGTTAATGACTTATCATTAGCTAAACATTTGAAAGGATTGAAAAGGGCAACCGCACGAGTGAGCATCTTATGTTTGGATAGACTGGTTCTGGAGTGTTGATAAGGGGAACCGTGAAAATAGGCAGTATGAGACTTTAATGGGGAAGTCCATCATAATCCTGATTAAAAAACTTCCTCGTGTTAGAGACTGCAAAAAGTGACATACCAAATGGAATTCATGAGATTCTTGAAATGTTGGTGGTATTTTGGCACCCGTTCCGAAAGCAGCGAACATTCTGTTCCTGAATTCGTAGCACGATAGTTATGCTCTGACAATCTAATAGGTGAAGCAATAAGAGCGAAGAAAAATAATCAAAGTGAACTGACGGTGTGTAGTCTCTGAGAATGCCACCGATGGCACGTATGGCTAGATGCACTTCTGCCTCAAAACGGCTCTGTTCGGACTTGCTCGGTAGCGTTTCGGAGGAGAAATCGACCGCAACCTCGTAGTGCAGTTGAGTTCTGCGAAGGGGCAAATAACTAGCAATGAAAATGTTCTGGGATTATAAGGGGCCACCAAAACAATACTTTTCGACCACGGGGACGTTCTCTTGCTTAGCTATCTGTCCACGGCAGTGCCAGCTAGGATAGACAGAACGACTGCTGATATGTATGGCGAACTTAGAGAGTAGAGTGCAGCCAACAGGGGGTGCAATAATCCTGCTTGTTTCTCGAAATATTTGAAAAAATCACCATTCCTGCATTTTCTGTTGTAACTCATTCTCTCACAATCATTCTTTAATTTACTCTAGCATAGAGAGAAAGCTCATATTGTGTCTCAATATTATTCAACAAATATTCGATGTTCATGATAGAATGCGCCACATTTTCAGGTCTCGGCAAATATATTGTTTATGTGCTTTGAAAGTTTAAAAGTATCCACTAGGAGCTTCACAAAAACCTTTTCTTCTGGATGTTAAGAAGGGTTTTATAGAAATATTATACAAGGGCACTACTCACTTGCATGCACGTTGGTTGATCAGATCAAGGCTTATCTTCAACCTTCTTGTTTTCAGTTTTGCAACGTTTGAATGATGCACACAGAACCGCTCAGAAAAGGGTTCAAAGCCAAGCAACTGATAGGTGTTCGGGAGAGCTTCATCATCGGAGTGGCCGCATTCGAAGTTGTCATGAAGTACGTGCCGGATTTGGTAAGACAGTTCGGCCATCACAGGATTAAACAAGCAAGGGAGAGGGGGTCGGATAATTATGCGCTTATATACAATAGCTATTTCTTAAAAACGACTACTTGATGCCCCATTTTGAAACGCTGTACCGATTATATTGGCAAGTACGATATGAAGTATGATATGAGCTATGAGTATAATTTACTCACATAAGAAGAGTGATTTCGATGTTTCATGCGAGATATCTGTCTAAAGGGTTTATTGAGGTAGGGAACCCCTATCATACGAAAATCAGGTTCCAGGTTCGATAAGTAGTGCCCTAGTGCCCTTTCAATGGTATTTTCCCTAGCATCATTAACTAACTATCTTTGTTCCTCTCCTCCGTTGTAGCCGCGCTACCCTACCTTCCACTTCTTTCATTGCATTTACTGGACCAAGATATCGGACTGACCATTCACTAGTCTATGCTTTTTGCATAAAAATTACTTATCCATTTTCTTTCAAAATCAGTTTTCTCTGTTTTTTGACTTCATCTTGTTTATGGCAGTCAAAGTATCTTTCTATTGCTGTTATGTTCTTTTTCTAAATTAACGACTGACGGTACACGAAGAAATAAATTTAAATAACTTTCTGACTTAGACCATATCTTCTCTTTGACACAATTTTGAAGGAAAAGAAAAGCGATGTTATGTGACGGCTATCTTTTCCATTTGAATTTCAATCGAACAACCTTTTGTGTACTCTCTTACCCGCTAACGATGTAGTCGAGAAAGGAGAAGAAGGAAACGTCAGTGAACTTCACCAATTCCATTCGTCCGCTGTTCTCATAGTTCTGAAGCAATCGCCCTTTAGTTGTTTTTGCAACTTCCCAAACACCCCTAAGAAAAGCTGGACCTTCTTCTGTTGCTGCTTCGTTTCGTTTATCACGGCATAGACATTATCGGGACCCGGACCGTACTTCATTTTTGCGTAGGTGGTTAGGAACTTTCCAATAAATCCTTCCGAATTGTCAACATCCCTGTACATCACCCACACTTCTAATAACCTGAAATTGGGTAGTGCAGGTGATTCGAAACAATTATAGAACAACCAGTTGATCACGATCTCACCTATTTCTGTTGTCTGCTGCGTCCTGCGTTCCCAGTCGAAATTCAGCCCACTGAGGATGGGAGTGGTTTTTTATGGCTTCGCTTTCGTAAAGTAACACCAATTCGTCCTCGTCTTTGCCTTCTTCCAAACGAAAAACCTGAAAATCTTCAATACACTCCACTCTGCCCATTCATCGACGTTTCATCATTATGAATGACGGCTTTGGAATTCCTACAATTGCACTCCTTTTTAGTTGAGAGATTCTGACGTATTCTATTGTAACGATACCTTCATAGCTGAGTATATGTAGCTTGAGATGTTCCCACTATGATGAGCTGTTTTACCCTGTTTAGTGCATTGTTATGGAGGGCCATAAAACTATGGGTTTTCAATTCGGGAATGAATAATATATAATAATTATTATATCTTGGCCTGGTCGTGAGCAACGACCAGAGGCAGACCGAAGACAACTGCAGAGGAGTAAACTAAGCCAATCGACTCAGAGGAGGCACTGAGAGCAAATATAAAAATCATTCGAGTCTCTAGTGAAAGCATAATCATGGCATTGACGAACACGGAAGAAAACTGCCGTCTCGTCCCAGATGAGATCCTTTCTGTGCAAAGATCGTCCATGGAGTTGAACAATGATTGGCTGCTCTTTCTCTGGCATTTGAGCTGAAATGTACGATACTGAGGAGAAATCGCGTCAATTTGTCAGTTTTAAAAAGTCATATTTCAAACAAGGAAATGTTGGAAGGAGTGAAACGACTTGCCTGATATGATAACACTGCCGATCATTTGAAGGCTATGCCGATTGGACTGCAGTACTTGAGCTATCGTCGGCGACTTGCTAAAATAATCTAATTAATAAAATAATCCCATAATAATAATGTCCATAATAATAATAATCTCTAAATAAAAGCAAATGCTAAAGCAGTCTGATGTTGTTTTCGTCCAACACATATTCCCTTGACGGTTCGAAAAATGACAACCAAAAAATGAAGCTTCCACTGGCTCTCGAATTTCGAGTCGATAATGAGGTGTCGTCACTCTAACTACAGAAGAAGAAAGCCGATTCATATATTGCTGGAAGCTTGATCTGCTTAATGAACCTATCGAAAAACTTTTGGATGTCTTAAGGGAATTTCAACCCTTTTAACTGTGAAAGAGTTGAACGCGATTGTGAGAAAGCGCGCTCTGTTCAGAATGAGCACTACGTCAGGATTCCGTCGTAATGTTAGGGAAAGATACGCTCCGACTATGCTGCATAAGAACGTTCATGCATGCAGCGATTGAGTGACTAACCAGGGAGGGGTAGTCTACTTACCGTGGAACTTTGAATGGAGACCCAGATAAATCGATAGAGTTTTGAATGCTGTTTACGAAAATAGAAATTGAAATTGCAAAATGATCCTCCTTAAAGAGTTATGGGGGCCCGAATTTTGCTCGACAGTAGTATCAATTGGAAATGCGAACTCGTCGCTTCCATATCAAACGCCCACGTGAACTAGTGGTAGTGGTCTCGCTTCGTGGGGGTAAATGAGGGATCCCTCCCCGCCATTGTCCGCACTTTTGCAAAGTGTTTTTTCATTTTATCAAAGGCTCTCTAAACGTTTTCTGATATTTCTTTAGACAATTGATACTACTGTCGAGCAATATTCGGGCCCCCATAACTTTTTAAGGAGAATCATTTTGCAGTTTTAAGTTCCATTTTCGTAAACAGCATTCAAAACTCTATCGATTTATCTGGGTCTCCATTTGAAGTCCCGCGGTAAGTAGACTACCCCTCCCTGGTAAGTAGAGGTGGAGAGCTTCCCAATAGAGCCATGCAGGTGTAGTAAGTCGATTAGCTCTTACAAACAACCCAACTTGTTCCTACGCTGCAGGAATTAACAGGAGAGCTCTATATTAACGATTCATGGACAAATCATCAGTCTCGGATGGGACTCGTACTTGTTACACGCACATTAACATTTCGTTAACAGTTATCATCGATTCGCGTATCCTGAGTGATAGATCAAATGGGTTTCAGTGCCTGGGGCGAATAGGACGCTTGTGGAGCGCGCTGCTGAAAATCTGCGACTGCAGGGAGGACCGCACCACACTGCTTTGTGCTCGTGTTACTTTTATACACATATATGCACATGGAATACGAGTTTTTCTTTCCAGACAAAGTGGCAAAACAGAACAACGAAAAATCGGTATTCGAAAATGAGATCTGCCTAATTTCATCGGAGGAGCTTCGACGATTGTATTGGGCGATTGGAGTATATGAGAGCAATCAAAAGAAACATTTAAAGCCCACCAAGTCCACGATGATTTTGGAAGTACCCCCTTCGGTCAAAAAAGAAGTTGTAGAGTGGGAATAAAGCACCGGTAGTGAAGAGGCGAAAAATTCGCCAATTCCGGGAAAATTAAGGTCAGTCAGAGGTGGAGATAATGGAGGTTGGGCGAGATTATCATTATGGAAACAACATGAGAGGGGTACTCGGACGAGATTTTAGTGTGGCATTGCACAAAGAGCTGAAAACATCAAGCAGGAACTGTACGTCGCTTTGGGTCATGACGAGTTGTTTGGGCTCCCTACATGGGTTCCCTTGTATATGGTTCACCCTTCACAATGTCGGTGAAACTCGTCCGAGAATACTCACGGTACAATCTCTGAGCCTTCATAACGCCCTATCTAGACTGTTTCTAGGTATGACAGCGCCACATTCGGCATGCGGGGGCCGGACAAATTCATTCTGGCGGAATACGTCAAAGGTCATTTTTATCGTGAACTGTGCCCTAAAGCTCTAGAGCACAGAGAGGGATAATAAAATAAACATAGTTAAGAACAAGGTTTAAGCGACTGTCAATCCCATTTTGGAATTTCGTTTCCATTCAGAATTGAAGTGGTGTCTAAATTTGCATGTATGTGGACAATACTGCGATTTGCAGGGGCCAGTCACTGCACAGATCAGCGCTTTTACCATCAGAGTTCAGTCCAGAGGGTTCTGATGGGTTTTGATTCGGGTTTGGATCCCAGCGCCCTGCGCGTGGGTTTTGGCCATTTGGCAGTACCCCACTACTCGGGAAGCAACGTACTACCACTACAGATAAAACATCATACAAATCAAAAGAATATATCTCGAATGAGTGATCATTTCTTTCGCTCCACCTTGCACTCTTACTGAATCAAATCTCGAAGTAGATACTACGATTACTTGAACATAGGCGGAAGAGCGGAGACCTCTGGCATTGCTCGAAGATCTTCGAAAAAGCATTTATGATATATTCCAAAATATTTGTAATGAACTGAAAATTTACTGACTAGAGCGATCGCCGTAGCTGCAAACCGAAGGATCCAATCAACTCATCCACTTTAAAAATGCAACTTCCGACAACATCATCTGAACCGGATGCCGTAATGCCATCGTGAAGGCGACACCTGCAGGCAACTACTTCTACTGCAGAAAAAAAAATCTTTAGAAAACGGACTCACAGATCAATTTTGATGAGTTGTGGCCTTTCGAAGACATATTTGAAGGAGATTTTGTCGTCAAAATCGATGTTTGTTGAGAAGACCACGGATGGATTGGTTGCCGCGATCGGATGCCACTTCTTTTCATTTTCGGTATCATTTTGCCAAAATACACAGTTGACCCGCGTCAAGTGATCGATCCCAGTTAAGTCGCTTAAAAATTGCATTTTGTTGCTTTTGAGCTAAAGTGATTGGGCAAAAGAAGAGTCATGTTCTTGAAACATCCTTGTAAGTGAATAGAGATAGACGCATGTCAACAAGGAATACAGTGGTTCGCGAACATTTATCAATTTCATTCAGGAGTAGATGTTGATTTATAACAGTCGTTGACTACTCGAGCAAGGGGAAGGAGGGAAAGTTCGTGGTTACTGCCCCGCCGATGAGGGTCGCATCTTTCATTTTCACTCTCGGTGGCTCTGAACCTTCCCTGACATAACTTTGACTAGAAATCAAGTGGTGAACTGACCGATTCTCTTCGGAAGCCCCGTGTGAAGTCTCGAAATAGAGCAAAAATTCAGTACGTATCCACAGATTTTCGCAGGATATTGTCGATAGGATATCATCTGTGGAAAAAAAGTAGACGGAGAGTCTAATGCTGGTGAGGGGGTGGGGGGCAAGGGTAAGGGAGTGGGGGGTATTAGCTCCCCATCCAAAAGACTCGTATGGTTACAAAGTATGACCTTATCATTTCTAGTGATTTTTTGCTCTGTATGACATTACATCCGTCATCCTCTTCATACTCTGCACTCATGCCACAATTTCATCGTACCCTTGTTGCTCCTTTTTCGTGTAACTCGATCGTTTCAGTCACTTTCAAAGCGCTGTCAGCTTGAGATGCTAGTTCGCGCTTGTTATGCTATGTCATTCGCTGAAGAAAGTTGTTGACTCACTTGATAGCTATTGAGATATCAATCGTATGTGACATGGAAGGCAGTGGTGATCGCGGCTGGACACGCACTGACGGAATTGACAATGCACGCCTAAATTTTTAGAAGTTAAACACGAAAAACCAATCTTAAGGGGAGTACACGAATAGAAGGAATTGATTCCCATGACCTTTGAACTAGTCCATATACAACTTATTCTTGTGATGAAAAAAGACGCAAAGGAACAGTCTGGAAGTCAGAACGATATCAAGAGTGGAAAGCAGTCGGAGCATGCAGATTCTATGGTTATCCTGCATTTGTAGGCAGTGAGACCACTGGGGAGGGGAGCTAGCCAGGTTCCTCATTAGTGAGTTGTCATATTACATGAGGACCCAACTACTGATGAAGAGAGGAGGTGCCGTTGTATCGATCAGAGTCAGAGGAATATCACAGCTATTTAGCCTTCTTCACTTGCTCATTACATCCATTCCAGACGAGGTGGGCCTTCCATTTATTGGGGCTGCTTATATGGTGCCAGACTCGTCTAAGAGAAAGAAGTACTGACTTGTACATTGACTGGCCACCAAAGTTCATTGTATAGGCCGAAAAACGCAACGCATCTACTTCCGCCAAATACGATTCCTAATAGAAGTCGAGTGTGGGAGACATCCCTAAGACAAGATCGATCTGTTTTTGCATAATATTTGGCATAACTAATACAAGAATCATTTTGACAAAAAACTGAAGTAGTAATTCCTGATAACTGATTTGAGATTGGTGTTTATCCTTTCCTTACTCTCCAGAATCCAACTTCGCAGCTTCTCAATATTCTAACGGTCCTCGCCTACGATTCTGCACCAAAAGCCCTTAATGCAACAAATGATGAAAAGGGTGGTGTATTCGGCTTTACATAAGTCTCTACATGCCGTCAAGGACATGGCAGTAATAGCTGTTCCACGCATATTTTTGCTCTGCTGTTAATCCACATCCCACAACCCATTAGGTAGGACGAACATGACCAAATTGCAGAAAAAGGAACAACTTGATAATGGGATTCACCTTGAGGGCTCTGAACACTTCTTAAGCAGGGTGCGTGGTGGAAGATTCCTTCACATTAACGCACCTCACCGAAATGCCAGTTCAGCAGTAGAAGAAAGATGAACTGGTAAGCAGTCGTTCGTAACTTTTTGCCGGAATTTCGGAATATGGAAAATGTGGTCGCATTCGCTTGGACGCTGAAGAAGGAATTCTTCACGTTGGTCTGTTCCACTAGGCATATAACAAGACGCTTCCCATTCGTAGGCTTGAATCGGTGTCATTGCGGTCATTGGATGTTCATACAATGACTTTCAAGGATCAGCCAACTCAACACATATAACTTCCTCGGCAGGTTTTCTAAATGTCAAAGGCTCTGAAGAGAGCGAAGTTTCGAGTGAAACAAGCGATTGTCAATCACGGATTGAATCTATCACTGATTCAGTGAGGGTTCAGGCAGGGCAGATTATCAGGTGGTTAGCTTAGTCGTCTGCTTTTCAAATCAATAACTGCTTCCTTTTTTGAATACGGATCAAGGACGTTCTTCTATAGAAGTAGAACACCAGCTTAGGAGCCCAGTGCTGAGGGAGCAATCTCCTCAAAGTTTGTGGGCATCAGTTTAGAGCTAAGTAGAAGTTTGCCAGCAGCATGTTGCTCGCTTCGGAGTTATCGTCATGTACTCCCTCATTGTGGTGGAGCCAGAAATAATTTGCTTTCCAACCAGTCATGCATACAAAGTGCCTACGCTCATGAGACGTCAGATTTCGTCAGCACGGCGACATGAGTCTTATGATTCCGGGGCACTTAAACGATTCCCTACTCCACCTCACTCGAAAGGTCTTGACAACACTTTCCAGGCAGTGGATATTTTGAAGATACCAACTTCGACGAGAGTGCTCAGCAGAATTTAGTGATAAAAAGAAAAAAACTGGTACTGATGCAGCAGCCTGAAGTCAGCGATTTAGCGGATGCAATGTTCGTTCTCGAACATTTTTTTTCAATGATAAATCTGGCATACTTAATCCTCAGGGTCACTGGGAATGAATGCATACTTGAGGATTTCATGATGTGAGACGGTACGTCACTGAGCGTTGTACTGGATAACAAAACGTAGCATAGTCAGAACATTGGAGTCAACAAACTCAACTCAGAAAAAGAAAAAAATTCGGGCTCCACGTCAATAGTTCCCAATTTCGTCTCCGTGTGCCGCCCGCTGCCCTTGCCGCTGTTTACCTCATGGAATGCATGTTCATTCCCTTACCTACATAACTTACCACTAGATGCGCCCGCAATAGTTTTTTTCACACTCGGCCGAGCTACTTAGCATGCTTAGCAACTGGAACTGGCTAGTGGTAATGATGTAGCTCGACATGACGTTTTTCTCGTACTCCCATATCGATAGAACCCTACAGCTCGCATAGAAAAATCGTTTTCTGCATGTTCTAGTTGTTCTTTTGAACCTCCCAGCAGCCAACTTCATCATAACTCGGGCTTTCGTGAGGTTCGTCCTACTTGCTTCCATCACACTCTTTCACCTTGAATAGCGAAGACATTACATATATGTACGACCAAAGCGAGCTAACATCAAGCACACGCACTCTCAGTTGGTTCCGTCAACATGTAGTCAAGAGAATTTGCAGAGCTGCTCCCTCGATTTCCACCCCCCACCCCTCTCCCCTCCCCTCTCCTTAACTTGTTGCTGGCAAATGAGAATGAAATGACATGAGGAATAGAAGTCTTTTTGGAGAGTTAGTGATGTTCAAAGAAAAGGACAAAAAGCCGCGGCAAAGGAAAGAACGCCTTTTGTTACGAAGCCAATAAGAAAACAGAATAAGAATCAAGCCAGAGAAGAAGTCCTGACTTTCTCATTTCTTGATAGATTTAGCCTAACAATAAGAGCAGGCTGAACAACATGTATAACTAACAATAAGAGCAGCTACTAAGTTAGCTTTCATGATCCCGAAACTGTCGCGACAGAATTTCCCCTTTAACAGACAAACTTCCATCTATCCCTATGTGTTTCTTTTCTGTTGACCTTTCAGAAGTGTCCATTAAAAATTACTGAGCTAGATCACATCCAAAAGCATCTGTGAAGCGGATTGGAGCTATTCCATAAGCAGTAATTCGAAAGATGACAAAAGACGTCACGCCAGTGACATTCTGGGGTACGTTTCTTGTTGAGAGAATGAAGGAGAAGGGCGCTCTCAAGATACATACGTGTTAAACCGACAAATTCAGTTAAAATGGTGGAAGAGTTTCTGAGGGAGCAGCACACCAAAAAATTCACCAATGCCGACTCATCCTTTATTCAGGATTTCAGAGGCATTTGTGAGTATAGGATTGCCCAGAGACATTCTCCAGCTTCCTGAATGAACGTATTCAGCTCAAAATGATTGTCTGGGAACAAAGTTCAAAAAACGTTCTTCTGACTGAGCCCATGCGCATACATATTGAGGAGTTACGCAATGATATGAGCACGATGAAGTCAATGAGAAAAGCTAAAAGAAACATGGAAATCGACTGGTGAACTTCCTAGGTATTCACCAGTCGATTTTGATAGACACGGGTGCCGGATTATACTTATTACAATATTTTAACATTATTGTCATCACTAGCATTATTATTGAATTAAAGTAATACGACGTATTTTTTATATCTTATTATATGAATACAATGAATTTTGGACAAGACCCCTTTATGGTTTCAATCAACTCATTCCAGCTTGAACACACAACTTGAATCTGAATATATCTTTTTAAAAAAGAGCTGTGCTTGAAGCTATTCACCGAAGATTAGCTTACCGTGAATTCTTTTTAGGCTCAGCTCTCAGCGGAACCATGTCAAGGTAGTCGTTGATGGGATGAGATGAGGAGTGCGAAGATCAGTCAACATCTCTCTCATCCATGTAATAAGATCGCGCCATTCAATTATTCGCTTCGTGCCGTAGCCACAAAGCGAGGGGAATGAGATGTGAGAGATGCGTTTCTTTAGACGGCATACATAATCGAAGACGGCAAAACGGTAAACTCAGAGACGGCTTCCTCATATATGTATCTGCAGATCCTTTTTCAGCACAAACACAAGACCCAACCAAGATATCGACCGTATATAGAGTGCGACCGAATTCTTAGCGCTTCTGGAAGGGTGGGTTTTGAGAAAAACGTGGATAAAATTAAAATATCTAAAGCCTGCTCAAAATATTTTGATCGGCTTGTATTCAATAACGTTTTGATGTTTAGGGCTGCGACAAACTTTCTCCAAATTCTTTCTGTCTTACCAAATTCCACTGTGGGAGGAATCACAAGTAAGGTGCCAAGTAAGGTGCTCTAGTCATTACGGACTGTCTTGCTCCATACGTTTTTGGATGCTTCAGTAATCCATGTGATGATATGGAAGCCCATTTCTACACTGAGATGCTAATTAGCTTTCTCGCTTTCTATTCTGCAAAAAGATTGGCCTACGTAAGTAACGAACGCCAGAGTAGGCTTCCAGCTGATTGCATACAGGGTCCCACGTTCTACTCAAAGATTCAAGTACTCCAGCATCACGTACTTTAATTCACTGTCTTTTTAATTGATTCCGCACAGCTACTATATTATAATATAATAAAAAATAATATTAAATAATAATAATAATCATAGGGCGGAGCTGGTGTAGTGACACGTGGCGCACTATCTCACACGCATGATCAGGGGTTCGAATCTCGGATCGATACCCCCCTGAGCCAAACAGGCTTTCCATATCTCCGGGGCCGGATTGTATCGGACTCGTTTGGGAGGATAAAAGCCCCGACTTGCACATCGGCTAGCCACCGCAATTCATTGTATGGGCCACATATGCACTCACTACGCCACTTCGATTCTGAATGGAAGTCGAGTGTGGGGGCGCATCCCTCAGATGGGATTGATTAACGCCAAAAACTATCCTTCATCCCTTAATAATAATAATAACGATGACATAATAGTAATAATGTGATAACAGCGAGTGAGCCTTCCTTAGAACAGTTTCTCTATCCATTTTACCAAATAGTACTAGAAATGCTTGCACGAACGCTACATAAGTCCTAAATATGAATATAACAGACGTGTAAGCAGTTCTAGCAGTCCGTTTACCTATTTGAGAGAATAGGTAAGGTAATCTACGTTAAAAAGGTTGTCTTTCCTTTATCGCCATACTCTTTAAAACTTTTTCATTAGCTTCCATAACTGTGAATGGAAGTTCGAACGCACAGTCAATGTTAAAAATGGTTTTCGAGATCTCTTTCTGAGGTAACACTGTGACTTCCAGAGATATCCAAAGGGACGTTGTGGGGTAAAGCGGCCACGATCATAGGCCCCATAACCGGCTCAGCCAACGTACACACGTAAGGCGGGCGAGTTCTTAAGAGTTGTAAGAGCTGTTGCATGTTGCAAGAGGTTGCATCATTACCCACAGCTTGCACGCAGTCAACTGTACGCAATGGCGCTCTTATTTGACAAGCTCGTCCAGATACCACTCCCATGCAACTTCTGTCGTCATATTCTCGTCCTATCTCTAGTTTTATTTCTTTTTTCGAAGCCTTATATTCCTCTACGCCGATTTTCGCATTTTCTTCGCCAATTTTGCACTACTCTGGATTACCACTTCCTTTGTCTTGTCTGAAACTAGATACCCCAAAAATATCATGAACTGTGTCTACATTAGAACATGTAAACCGGAGAAACGGTCCTTTCATCGTTGATACTTCACCTTTGAAGTTCACAGGCCTATGAAAAATTATGGAGCAAAGATTCATGCCTTGATGTGCCTATGAGGCGAAATCTCATAAGACAATTGTGTTTCGATGTATTGGCTTCTCAATAGAGCGCTTCTTTCATTACAGAGAGAAAACAGGACAAATATAACGCTCACAGTGTGCATCAAAAAGCCTGCAACAGATGCCTCAGCAGATGGAAATCCCTTGCTCTCTGAGGGAGGCAATTGAACTGGATGCGCTAGAACGTCTGATTTGCTTCAAAGGGCTACGCTCGACAATTTTGAAATGGCATATCAGTATTGCACAAGACACAGACCAAATCCGTAGGAGTTCTTTATGTGGCCTCTGTGATGCAAGCGGGCGCCGGCACTATAAAATTTAGAATTCTTCATCTCATTCAGTAATCAAGTAAGACTAACTAAACAGTACGTAATCGATGTTTTGGCTAATAATGATCAAAGTGAAACTTGAGCTTGTATGGCTTGCCTCAAAATCACCCGCAACCTGCGAAATAGACCAGATAGAAAACTAGAAGTTTGTTCAGCTCCGCTAAACTGCTACAGACTACGTCGCATGTTCGACTCATACCGGGCATTCTGTTTCGAAATGACACATTATATCATTCCTAATTCGATGAAACCTTCCGGAAAGCAATTTGCATTTTAAAAAAAAGCGAGGAATTTTGCTGGGAAGGAGGGCGCTTTAATACAAATATTTCTAGGCAGAAATGGTTAGTAGTAAGTTCGGAATGCAAAGTATGCAGCTGCGTATTTAATAACATGACCTTGTTTGAAATGAATGATGGTCAGGAGGTACCTATTCACCAGACAACGAGAAGCGGTGGTGGCACACTAAAGTGACTCACATCGAGAAACAGCTTCTAGCCGTTGAAGTAATTTGTGACAGGAGAGCTGAATGTACCAAGCTTGAACATCTGCAAATCCTCCCACTTTCTCACACTCCCACACTTTTCAAGAAGGTTAGACTGCAGAGCTAGAAGTGCAAAGTTGCGCTCCTCCTTCGTTCAACGGTCTAATCTCAGAAAAACGATAAGCACGACTGCCGTTGAAGTTCTTAGGAAAGTTTGGATCGATTTCCATGAAATGCAAGGAAATGCCAAAAAAGGAAAAGCACGGATAGTTGCAGGTCAGCCGCTGATGTTTTGCTCTTCATAGGTCATTCCCAAGTGCCATTGTTGCAGAGCTTTTCCGTCTCATCCTAACAACTGTTTCAACTAGAACAAATTACGACTTCTGACTTGCATAACTTCAACGAAAGGAGAGCACTCGAAAACAAACACAATCGAAGAATTATAAGCAGGTGCCAATTTCAAAAAATAATGATATTCACAATCTCGCTGTTTTTCAGACTGCCATTTGTTGTCGGAAATATATACAGTAGCGCTCAAAGGTTTTCGGTGAAATGCTTTGACGCTTATTCGTTCATAACCTTTTTCTTAGTAGGCCAAATCGCGCGAAATTTGGATATTTGGATGTTTAACTAGAGCATATTTCACCCTACCCAACACTATTTCACTGCGAAGCTGCAATAACCACAGGTAGAGCATGGTGTTTGTTGCTGTAGCAGATTTTACTGAAAGTAAAGTTGTTGATGTCTGCATTTATTCGCACCTTATGTGCGTTTTTCTCATCTATTGTGTTCGGCATTAGCGCTCGTACACATTAGACAGGACAAAAGGAAAGAGATTCTAAAAGGACCATCATCTGGATTTTCAGTCGATTTTGAGTTCAAGCTCTTTGGAATATCTCGAACACGATCAGATTGCAGGTTAATAGTGGTAAATATTCACAATACATCCACGCTCCAAATATAGAAGTTTCGCATGATCAGTTCCAGTAGGAAAGGAGTTATGAGTGAAAAGTACAGCTTAAGAACCATCTCACCGAAGACTTTTGAACGCTACTGTAGATCGCCACAGCGACTCCATTAGCAACTGTCTTCAACAAGTTCGGTCTGATATCCACCGTAGACTGCGTTTCATGAACGAGGACGTATATTTCAAGTACATAAATGTAACCTTAACGGATCAAAACTATCTATGATCCTAAATGCTTCGCTGCCCTTCTCAGAAGTTCCTTCACTGTGGAAGGAAATCCAATAGCAACAGCTATCCCAAAAACCAGTGATCCGTTTCTTCTTTCGTCGCTTAATCGTCCTATTAGTACTGTACCACTTTCAATTATAGTACTGGAGAGGAACACCCCTTATAAAATCATGCGATAGCTTGACAAGGAAAATCTGATTCCTATTGAGCATCACAGGGTTCGCGGCTGGAGTCTTGACTGTACCCAGTTGACTGACGGCCTTTTCGACCCGACTATGGCGGTTGTTGTTTATTGTATTTTCATACGTCTAACGACATGCCAACCCGAACATGGGCTTAGTGAATTAACGAAAACAAAGCCGGGAGAGGAAGGATGCCAAAGAATGAAAAGGAACAGAAAAAACAAAAGACTGCAAGATCAACCCAGAAATGGGCGTTGGATAATGTTGGGGTGGGCGAATCAAAAATCCCAAATTAGGCTAGTAAAGCGGGTAACTACTGACAACACAAACACTAGTATTACCCAAAAGGCAACAGTATTACATGAAAGGCAACATGAGCAGGAGGCAGTATCAGTATAATGGAACTCAAAACCATGAGAGTAGAGAAATAAAAAGCTTAGGTAATAACTGGTGTAATGAAGAGATAGACGAGCTTCTCTCGAAAGCTACAACGTTGGGGATTCAGTGAGTGTTATTTATCTCGACTTGTCAAAAGCGTGCGATAGAGTCGTTCATCATAAACTGATATTAAAACTGCAACAGCTGGGTATTGAGGCATCATTGTTACGGTGGATCTGCTCCTATTTATCGGATAGGAGAATGTACTTCAGAGTTGAGAACTCTTTCTCCCCCTGATACGCATGTAACATCGGCTCTAGGGAAAAGTATTATCGCCTCACATGCAAACTGAGAGGGTGCAGCGAGCATACACTGGGATTTTAGTGCATAGGAGCGCATTTAATTCCGGTAATACTTCTGTTCCCGTTTATAAAGAAAGCCAAAGAGGTTCGGTCTTAAAAACCTTCATTGTAGACGCGTTTTCAACGAGCCTGGCTTTCTGTTTCAGGCCTCTGAAGGGTGAGTTAAAGATCAAACCTAGCTAGCAAGTACTGGATCTCAAACCTTGCAAAGGCCGGGACTTTGAGCTTTCTTCCGACGTGGGAAGAATTGCAGGCGTTATTGAGTTAAGACCCTCACCTGTTTTTCTTCCGAGTTGGCACTTGGTTGCAGATGCCACCACCTAGCATTCTAGATGCAAAAACACTTATGTTTAAAAAAACCCGAATAAATAGATCTACTCTCTAATCTTGATATTACACATCTCCAGTATACTACTTTAACGCTTGAAGTTTTTCCTAGTTTCCCGTCGCTGTTCAATGCATGGCTAGAATCAAGCATCTTCAACAGTAATGCTATCGCTTCTCGCGAACCCATGTTCTGCTGATGCTCGCGATGTAAGGCTTCTCTATCTCAACAGTTTACTTCACAGCGCACGCTGTGTATGGAATTGTCTTGCATCTATACTCTGTTCCTCTCTGCCTTTTCGTCGAGTGGTTTTGTTGAAGCAATTCCCCTCGACTGAACCCCTGGGTCGTTTTTTCCCAAGAACATTGTTTCATGAAACTATCCTCTTTCTTATGTCTCCCTATGGGTTGCTTTCGTTTGTTTTCATTGTCCATGTTTGGTTTGTATTTTTGTCCTCTTGTTATTTCGTTGAAGTTCTTTTTTAGTGTGTTTGAACTTGCAGTCCTCGCCATCGCTAAGTCTGCTTATCTCGACGCTTCTGATTTAGCGAAATGTCCGGCTCAACAGTCCACTTGTTGCCATTAAGCCAGTAACATACAAGTCGATACCACTAGGGAAGTCAGCGTGCCCGTGTGCCGAAGTTCCGACTTGGCCCTATGACTCCTTACGTAATGAGGGCGCCATGGCCAACTGGTAGTGGCTATAAGGCATCTTCGTTGTACTCACTATCATTGCAACTTCTGGAGTTTTGTTCACACCGGTGTTTTTTTCCTATCTCCCTTCCTAATCTCACTTTTTACAGCGGCGGCGGGTGGTTTATTTGCCACTAGTTGTGGCGCACTCAGTGGAGTGTATAAATAAATTAAATCTCACGATCCCATCCCATGAAAACAATTCGCCTCCGGAAGTTCAAGTCGCAGTTGCGGAATACACAAAGAAGGGGTGGAGAGAGGAGACCATAATATGTGTGCTGACAGAGCTATTTTCCCTTTTCTCAAGAGATTTTCGATTTTAGCTGAAATGTATCAGTGAGAAACCAGCTTTTATGGATATTCAGTGTACTGACGAGGTGAACCAATTAGTGGGCGATTTTATGAATCTCGTAAAGCTATTGAGATCTGATAAATCACCAAAGAGAGAGAAAATGTGAGTGGAAGAGCGGGTAGAGCAAGTTATCCTATTCATTCGGATTTCCTTACTCTCTATTATTTCAGCGCAAGAAGGAACATTTTGATAAGCCACTGGCCCTGTGGCAAATTCTCTCACAGAAAAATTGTGCAGACACTAGAGATCATTGCTCGAGATGGTTTCAAATAGAACTGGCCGGGTCGCCTCTCTAGCGGCTCTTGCATATGTGATCTAGGCAGTCTTGGCTATTCTTGCCGTCCTGCCTGTACCATTCATCTTCAATCCGTGAAAAACATGGGATCCTACCACTCCTGGCTAAGGTTGCTGCTTGAGTAACGATCCAGTTTATACGAGAAGGGGTATACAATAAATAATAGCACCATCGTACTTTAAAAAATAAAGGATTAAGTCACGATGGTAGATCAATCCCGTCTGAGGTGGAGTCTCCCGCATTCAACTTCCATTCAGAACTGTAGTGACAAACTGAATGCGTATATGTCCTATACAATGACTAGCGGCGGCCAGGCGATGAACAAGTTAGTGCTTTCATTCTCCCAGACGAGTCTGGCACTGAATAACCAACCCTACCAGGATGAAGGCTCGGTTGGCCCATGCGGATATCGATGTGGGACTCCCGCGACCGTGTGGATAGAGCACCACTCGAGACCACAACAACTCCGCCCTAATATGACTTTCTGGGTTCTATTCATCCTCCCTTCTAAACTGTAAGTGTAAGTCCGAATCCGATGGGGACCAGAAATGCCTAGCGCAATCATGGATTTTGTATCCCCTTAAAACTTTTTAAGCCATGCTATATAAAACGTTGTAGAATTGGGAACAAGTTTCAAGTTCATAAGCGGCTCATATTTCTGATGGAGTCTGAAGGAGAACTTTAAAGAGGGGATGGGGAGTTAATGGATTTTCACAGAATTATCACTCACTAAAGCAGGAAAGATAAGTGGAACAATCAAAAATAAATCCGAATCAAACAGCATTTTCCGTCCCTCTAGAAAGATGATCAAGACCTCTGGACGCCCCTCTATTATGAAAACAATAGTTGCTATGAGATACGAGCGTAACCGCGGCATCACAGTTATTGAGTCGATAAGGAACAAAGGCGATGGGTCGTTGAAGCTGAGAAGATTTCAGTATTATTGCTACTTGTTGTGTTCTGAGCGACTTTACAGATTATTCTCAGTCACGATTATGGAAGAACGTGCAGGTCATTCTAAATATCTTGAAAATGTTACTTAAAAAACATTTTTTGAAACGAAATGAAATTGGTACTGTAGTGAAATCCATAGAAGCTATTGTTTCCGAGGCTCCATTCAAGCTAGCGTCATTTGCAAGCAAAGGGGTTATGCGAGATCTTCCAAGGCGCTTCCAAAGGACACAAAATGTGACAAGGAGAAGAATCCGAAGAACGGAATATAGCAAAAGTTGATTCCAATACCAATATTCAGACCCACGGGGCTTACTTCAAATAGCTTACTAGAAAGAGGGCGGGTGTCGAGTTCAGACCGAGTACATAGTATAAAAAGATTAGACATGCAACTGAACGTGAGATTGAGAGAAAAGGCAGTGTCTGGCAACTCTAGTAAACAATATACAGATAAAGTTTCTACATCGATGGTAAATTATCAAGTTCTTCGCTGAGCAAAACGTCAAGTTATTGCCGAACCGAGGGCCGGTCTGTTCCAGACAGGTACCCGTAAACTCCACAGCATCGAGCAAAAGGGTTTAATTCGATAGGCTAGACAGGAAAGGGTCTAAATTGGATTGGTCCTTTGTACTGCGAATTACAGCTACAACTTTGTACAGCGCAGGGCCAGCCATGTCTTCACCGCCAGCGGTCAAATCGAGCCACCTGCTCACTCTGCTTTAAGCGCTTCGTCCTACTTAATTCAGTAGCGAATGGTCAGCCCTAGGCCATCTCTGATCATTTGATGGGGGAAAGTTGGCAATCTGGAAAGGCAGACGGCGACCTGTTTATAGGCCACAAGCAATACCGAGAAGTCTTGCAAAATAACCACTATGCTTGCCTCCTTACCCATATTTCCCATGCCTTTCTTAGAAGCCGATCATGGTGACATGGACCACAGGGGTAGCTTTGAATGTAACGAATCTTGACGTAGTGAATGGTTGGATTTAAATCATCCGCAAAACTCAGCAAAAGACGCAAAGATGTTGATAGTGATCACATACTTATTCAAGCGCAACTGGAAACTTCGGAAAGTTGATCGGGTTGTTTTTGCGACTACCTCTACTACTAGTCTGCCATCCCTAGAAATCGTAGCTACGTCCGTGTGTCTGGATTCATTATAGTAGCAGCGTTCTCTGCGTCTCCTCGGAGTTGGGGACGGACCCATTCTTCTTTCCATCGAGTGCATTATCAGAATTGGAGTTGACAAAGGAGAATTGACAGTTACGAGTCTCCAAAAATAGTCCCGACAAATTCGAAAAAGTGTCTTCTACTTAGTGATTCTTCATGCTAACTCGGCTTCGGGCAAAGGAGATAAGTAGGTAGGAAAAGAATGGGCTAATTGCGAGTTGCTTTGCTCAGAGTGAAGGGTTTGCAAAGGGGGAGACTGGAGGCAACATGTTTCACTGAAGAATCACCAGTTTTTTTAGTTTGCTTCGAAGAGAATTTTTACCTCCCCTTGCATCGCTACGTTCCTCTGCCTTCCTTCAAGAGAAGCGCCGCGCAATCGATGGCTGTTCGAAGCGTGTAGGACCAAAAGCCATACGAGAGCTAAGGCAATTCCAACTCAGATTTCGGCTTGCTTTGCAAATTATATTGTAAGCCAAACACACTTTTATTGATGGGGTAAGATTCCACAAAAACTTGTGGCGCTCTTTGGGAAGAGTGAATCCTGACATTCTGATTTGTGAATTACGGCGAAATTCCTGTGCTTTCCAGATGCTCTTGCCAATGGCTGCGGCAGGATGGAATGATATCTAGGCTAACTTTGCCATTGATTTCCACAGGGATACACCAATTCGAAAAACTTCCTTCCCAATACTTCCGAGCAAACTGAGCGCATTCATGTGAGGAAAACCCAGATTTTTGATGAAAATCACAACAAAAAGCCGAGCAAACTAAACTAACACTAGGATAAAACCTGCGCGAGGGTAAAAGAAACTGAAAACTGGGGAGTAACTCGAAAACACTTTCGACGTGTGACAAATGTGATACATATGCATAGAATCAGCTGTGTAAGTAGCATTCAAAATATGCACATGGGACTACATACTTTACCCTCCTCAACATTGAAATAGCTAGGTAATTTGCTTTACAAATGTTGTAGTTATGAAGGAGTGTAGTCAGGTGGCTTGAAGACGGTGGTGATGATAAAGTGGCAAGGAAAAAGTCGAACTAGGAGCAGCACAATTTAGCTTCAAACTCGGGTATTTTTCACTCATTTCAAAGGTAAGGAGTTTAAAAAAAAACGAACTGATGCCCTAGAAGTGGGAAATTCGAAGATAGTTGACTCAGGCCGCTCAGAGAACAATGACACCCATTGTTTATCAGAGAAGTTGACGAAAGGGAAAATTGGCAAGAAACAAGAGGAATCACTGGGAAACAACCTCTTCGGATGGGAAGACTCCGATTTGCTCACTGCTTCCCAACTTGCGCCTAAATGGATGGCTGGTCATGGCGGAAGAATTTGCAATTGTTTACTAGGGACCAGAGAGAAATCGCATAGATGGAGGAACTGGAGAAATAGGTGTTTTGCCCGACTTGGGAATGATGTCAACAAGGAGAAACTCATCCAAATAGCAAACTTGATGATTTGATCGCATCAATATCGCTCAAAATAATCAACTCTTCCTTTTTTCACCTCTCTTTTGACAACCTCGGAAATTCGAATCGCAGTGAGTTTTAGGAACAACACAAAAGCAGCAACAAAGGAAACAACATGTATGGCCACAAAATTGTACGATTGTCCATTAGAACGAGATAATTCATCCGTCACGCAATACATCCCCTAATGAGGGAGAAGCAGATAACCAAGGAGAAAAAGCCCGGTCAGTAAGCCAATTAAGCCGTCAGTATTAAGCTAATATTCATTCTTCTAACCATAAGCATATAGAATCGTACATTGAAGTTCATCTTGGTCGAACACTAGCAGTTGCGGGTTCACGTTGGTTTTGGAGGTATTAAAAGTAGTTAGGCAGGTCTGAGAAAAAACAAGCTTCGAAATATGGGAGAAGGAGCCGGTGGAACGGAAGGGAATTGTACAGCGCTCACCCTTTCTTCTACGATAATGACGAAAAGCCGCTTGACTTGCATCAGACGGGAATTAGCATATGCTCCTGACAATAGCAATAGCAATTATAAACACGGAACGACTCTGACGGCTAACCTGGTTTCTAAACTCGAAAAAAAATGGAAATCGTGATCCGAACAAAACTCTCGAAGATCCAAAAAGGAAATGGATATGAAGGAAATTTTAGAAGCAACTGAAAGTGCTACTGAGAGAAAGCGAGCTCGAAAATAGTCTACTTATTGGAAATATCCTTCTGGGAGGGTAAAAACGCTGACTGTACAGCGACTGGTTACCGTCATTTAAGGTATAAGCCCATATGTATGTATGTTCGACTTCTGGTGGCAAAGAGATACTGATTTGAAGTCGAAAGGCGCATCACAGAAACGGGATTGTTCGAGGGCAAAAGACTTTACAACTTTCTTGACAGAATTTCAGCTAAAATAAAAGAGACACCACAACTATCCACTGCGCGAACTGATGCTCAGTCGAAGTGCAGCACAGAGTGATTGAAAAACAAGTGAGGTGTTAAGCTGAAAGAACCGAGTTCCACTGGGGGAACGACCATGGTTGGCTTTAAATGTCCAGACTTGACCTTCAATATGTATGAGGAGCATTATCGTTGTCATTTCGCTGTTTGCAATTGCAGGTTGAATGCCTTGGTGATGGAGGGGAGCGCGTGCTCTGTTATGAATTCCCATGAGCACATGGTGTGAGCATCGCAACTGCTTCAGACCATCAAAAGAGATTTGGTGAAACATGAGCACTAGTGACTCATTGTGGTATGTGGTAAATAGTCGACTCTATCCATCGCCTCCTATGTAAAAGCTGGCAGAGTTGTCGGACTGAAACGGCACCCTTCGCTAAATCTTCGATTCGAAGCTGCCCCAAAAGAAGATCAAGCTGGTCATATGGCTGAGAATGCTGCTTCAACTGAGCCGAGTGATACACTGGAAGGTAATGATTACAGGGCTCATCTAATAGCAACTCCTCAATAGTGTAACAGAAAATGAACGAATTGAGGTATAAAACCTGAATCAATCCACCATATTATTCGTATGCTTCATAAATGTAGAGGAGGAGCATCAGATATGGGCAATGGGAGAAAAACTTTATAATGCTAGCTAGGTATGTACTGAATGAGATATCAACACCAGGTGGAATAAAAGCTCGTCAGACAATAAAAGGGAACTTAGTTAAAAACCTGGGACATGCCGTTTGCAGCGATACGCGCACGAGTATCTCAGTTCTATCTTCAGCAAGTTGCTTCCATTTGAATGTTTCCTCGGTTCGGTAGTCGCAGTGTAGTCGGTATGTACAGATATATAATTCATAGCTTAATCCTCAGGCGAATGAGTTCATCAAATTGAACCCGAACTTTTTTGATTAGCCTGAAACCCTTTTTTCATTCTTTCCTAGATTAAAATATTGCTTCTGCACCCTTGTAGTAGGTCAATCGTAGTTATCTCAACTAGAACACTGTTCGCTGAAGCAACTCATTGAACACAAGCGGTTGGAAAATTTCTGCTTACAGTTTTCAAAAGCGAGTTTTTCCTGCTATGTAGAATAACGGCTCATTTGAACATGTTATTTTAAAATTTACTATTAGGTTTACCCGCCGGGGGTTGTGCAACCGTATATTCCGATCCGCTCTACCTTAATCCTTTGACTTCGACGCTTTAGCAGGATACCACTGGCTTTAAATTATGTTGCACAATGCTACAGTGCGATCACTCGTTCAGAGAATCGTAACTCCATGTTAGTTGTCATCATAGGCCTATTCCTGCACCACTGATGCCCTTCACTATGTCAAACAGTGGACACTGATCCGCTTTCTTCACTCACTCTTTTCCCATGTTCGTCTAGCTTATTCTTCTTCCGTGGAGCCTTCTACGTCCATCGCGCTCTGAAGTTCTACTATTTCTGTAGCATTTCATGGATTTGTCATTTTTTTCATGTGACATAATCCCCTGAAATATAATAATGAGTAAAGTCTTTCGGCGTTAATTAATCCCGTCTAAGGGGTGCGCCCCCGCATTCGACTTCCATTCAGAATCGCAGTGGCTTAATGAATGCGAATGTGGCATATACAATGAATTGCGGTGGCCAATCGATGTACATGTCAGTTCTTTTACCCTCCCAGACGAGTGTAATACCAATCACCCGACCTGGGATGGAAGGCTTGGTTGGCCTAGGCGGATATCAATCGGGGGCTCGAATCCCCTACCGTCCCTGTGATATACATATTATAGTGCGCCACTTGCTACTACACCACCTCCGCCCTTCTGAAGTATAATATGATTGCATAATATTTCTCCATCTATTCCGAGGCGATAGAGATATAAAGCCGAAAAAAGACCGAGGTGCAGAATAGTACAGAAGTATAGGCAAGAACTGTGCAGCTCATTCTAAGGGAAGAACTTGGTAAAATGCGCGAAAATTCTCAAACCACTCTTCAATAGGATGCTTCAGCTAGCAGTGCTTTATGCAGTGGAAAGTAGCTCATATGTCAGCTATTAGCTACATGACAAGAGAACCTCTCACTGAACTCGATCCAGAATAAAAGAGATTGCTAACTGTAAGATTAGAACAATCAAATTCACTGAATGGCATCGCTTTTAAAAGAAAAGGGCATATATGTATTGGCTTTATGCAAGGAGGGAATATGTAGGGGTATGGAGTCACCAAGTTCAAGATTAAATCAGAACAAAAAAATTCTGCAAATCCACAAAGTATTGGGAGGAGGTCTAATATAATGCCCGAACTGAGGCGGATTCACTCTTTTTATAAAACTGGCGTTACTCTTCACTCCCTTTGATAAGTTATCGACGGCAGTTTTGCAGTGGCAGCTTAACCACTTCATCCCATTAATCCAAATTCGGTGGGTTAATCCAATCTCAACAGAGAGCTTGATGGTCTATGCAGAACTCGATTGCTGAAACTTTGCAACAGATGAGCCACGCTTTTTTGCGATTTTGTCAACATTAAAAAATAAAAAAGGTATCGTGAAATGTCATCTCATACTTTCAGAAGAAGCTAAGAGCTCCGAAAATTAGCCGCAAGAACCTCCTCAAAACCCTTAGCAGCAAACCATTCCCAGAAAAATAGGAAGGATCATGGGCAGCACAAATGAGGCAGTAAAAGCAGCCGAAACATGCTGGAACTTCTCAGATTCCGCAGTTTTGATCAAAAAATCAGTCGGAGGATTTCCGAGAAAGTTTGAGAGAAGGGAGCCCACGTTCGCCTGTGGCACTTCGTTTCACTAACCATCGAAGTTAATATTTACGCAATGTGCCAGTTATAGATTTCTCTGGAATTCCCTGGTGGCTACTTCCTAGCTCTAGGTCTGTGTTCTGGCTTTGTCAAACTGCAGCAATCGAATATAAGCAGGAAATAAGAAAAACTAGTAAGAAAACCGGATTAATCTCAGGCATGATCAAGAATGGTGCCAAAGAAAAGTAAGATTAGATAATGATTATCTCGGATATTACTATCAACATGCTAGAAAACGTTCTGTTTCTAAACGGCACTTGTTCAGACAATCTTCACGAATGTGAAAGCCTTTAAAAAGATAGTTTGACAAAAGCGGCAGGGTGATTGTTAGATCGGACTGCTGAAAACCGGCATTGATTCCAAGCTTTCTGGAAATGTTTTTTCGATGGTTTAACTTCGGAGCTATACATTCTGGAGACAGTAATCAGGATACAAAGGGCATACACAAATATCTAGCGAACATATGGCTAATGGAAAAATTACGCAACCGACAATGAAATCGACCTCTACGTGTCGCTTGCTGTACAGAAGATGTGCTCCCTAATAATGAGGTGGCACGGCAATGGTAAGCGACTGAAGCGACCCATCATAATTTGCGAAAGGAAGGTCTATTAAGCTCGCTTTCAACAAAGTTTTTGGGCTGGTTCTTAGAAAAGTTGTGAGAAGCAAAAGAAGCAGAAAGAAATCGGAAAACATCCAGAATGCAAGGAATGATGCCTGTATGTGAGTTGTTTGACATATGTAATTCAGGAAAGCATGAGAAGGCAGAATTGAGGGCATCATTTTATTTGCAGGTCGAACAGCTACAGTGAAGCCAATAACACGGAACGTTTATATAAGATGGATATATCGTAAGGAACTCAAGACCTGCTGCAGCGAGAGTTGTACTGGGTCATTATCGTTAACAACTTCGCACACTATCTGTTGTCTAACTCAAAATTCATAAAGATGTTAAAGAAGAAAGTTCTGGTTCTGAAGGAACGGAAGCAAAGAAATTTATGTTGAGACGACTTGGCAAATCATATGATTGAACCAGTTGGAATAACATTACTCTTCAATATAGTGAAATAAATCTACCAACGAGGCTGCCTTTCTAACAGTTCTCGGCTGCTTCCTACGACTTAACGTTCAACAACGTACCATATTCGACGAAGTTCCACCTGAACCGCAAGCAGCGGTATGCATTGGTCAGTGCTCATTTCGAATAGCCGAATGCATGGGGAGGAAAAAGGTTCGACATGGGTAAATGAACGCATGGATCAAGCCTGATATCTCGCGTACTTAAGCCCTCCAATGATCTATTCACGATACTGATTTCTATAGCAGACCTCGAAAACGTCATAACCGCGTGACTTCGAAATAAACAAGGGTGAGGAGAACTGCGATTTCGATGCCGCTGATGGCTGTGTATCGCTCTGCCTCTCCTGCTGGCGAGGCTTTATTCGATTCTCTCTAATGGCTAGAGCTGCAAGAGCAGAGTTCGACACAACCTCAACGAGTAGTGCATGTCGTGTAGCGAAGGCGAGCACAACAAACGAGAAGAATTCGATCGGGACACTAATTGCGCAGTTACGGCCCCTCACGTGCGTGGGACATACTGAACACAACAACGGTCACTCTCCGCACTGCCCACCTATCATCATCGCGACAGTGATTACGTAGTGACAGAAATGTCAGACAATAAGAGAAATAGCATGATGATTTGTAATAGTATAGAAGGAAGGGATTCCCTACCTGAGGTCATGCAAGAGTGAAGACAAAATCATTCATCGATTCAACCATTCTGACTGGACAAAGAATCTGAGGGTCTGTGAGGAGTAACAGCCTGGCTCCTCCAAAAAACCGTATTTTTTCCAGCAGCATTAGTTTGTTTCTCTACAGAGCGGTACAATGCTCATGAAATCAGAGCATTACTGATGCAAAACGATCTCCCCCAGCTCCACTAATCTCAGTTCATGGAGAAATGCTTTGTCGCAACTCTCCCTCTCGCTCCTATTGGCGATGTGGTTTTAGTGACTCTCCCCTCCCTCAATTATCAATCACGTAGAAGTGTGGAATAAAAAAACGAGCTAACGTTGTGTAGGAAACCCTTCAACATCAAAAGAAGCATTGGTTTGTCAGCTGCAGAAGTGAATTCAATCCCCAGTCACGAAATAAAGACAGTGAAAATTCTCCACAGATTATAGCTTCCGATCGTCTTTTCGACAGCTGTGAGAGCGCAGCGAGATGCATAGGGAGATAATTCCAAGGTTCTCATCAACGATTCAGATGTGAGCGATATAGGTCCACCGCTTGAACGTTTGCTTTGCAACGGGAATTCCCGCTGAGCCATAAATGATTTATCGAGCGCGCCGGCGTAGCAATTAAACAAGCGCCCAGTTAACCACACGGATTTCAACCCCTAGTTTGAGCAGTTGTGAGTATTGCTGTTGACATGACTCGGAGCATATATGATTTGCTCATCTCAATTAGCTGATGGTGTTGAGTTGGACGGGATGGGAGATGTCATGTAAGGAAAAAGAAATATTCGTCTATTGTGATTGGAATTGATATAGGGAAGGCACTTCAATAAAATGAGAGGAACGTGCGAAAACCCCATAAGGTGGCAATGCAGGAAGTCGTTTAGAAGGAACAACCATTGATGAGTGGTAATGCAGCGATCGGAGGAAGGAGGGGAGGAGGAGGAATGGCAACTCCATCCGCTTTACAAGGCGTTGATGCTGACGCTTATTAACTAGCAGCACTCATTGACGATTTCCGTACGTATCCAAAAAGAACGCCTACGTCCTTCTGAAAAAAGCTGGAGAAGCGATGGTACCAGTCATTTTCTAAAGACAATAGGAAGGCACATCCTAATCAAGCGGTTAATGGAAACAGAATTGGAAAGATAGGACATAAATGAAAGCAGTGATGCAGAACCAAAAATCAGCTAATTATTGGGGCGGCAAGAAAATTGTGTGCGGAAAACATCGAAAACAAGGCCTGAATTTCGTTTGTTGGGGTGAACTTCAAACCTACAAGTTGCTGTTTTCTAAGCTGTGCTCTAAACGATCATGTGAATCTCATAATGCGTCAGTAGTGTATAAGGCATTTTAAAAAAGATTATGGTCGCTCTTGATGATATTGCCTACAGCCAAGTCCGCAAGGAAGAAGGAAATATCAGGAGCGCAAATTCAACGCATTGCTTAGTTTGTGTGCGAGTGCCTCGGGAAGTAAACATAATTGACTAATCGTATGATCGATGTAGAGCACGCAAGCATGTCTACGAGGCAGGCTGTGGGCTTTGGTAGTCCAGGGGGCATTCTCCGCATCAACGGTCCAGTATGGAAGGAAGCATACATCAAGAACACTAGAAAAGTGCAGAATATATAGAAGATATTTGGGAATGTTAGACATTGATAGCACGAAGCGAGGGTAAATATGAAAATATCGTCATCAGCTGCACTGTTATGTTCATCTTAATCAGGTACCTCGTTGAAGAGCTCTCCATGAAGGACTTGCGATACCTAACATAGCTACTCGAAAAAAAAAACCATGAGAATATTTCGCTTTCGCGTTTTCCTCGCTGTTTTTTATATGAACAACTGGGCTGAAAAACAACTTTTTCCATAGAGAGTTTTCCATAGTTTGACATCTTAAACGTTCAGTGTTGAAGTCTCTGTTCTATGAAGTTCTCTAAGGGTTATAAGCAGCGACACACGCTACAATTAGAACCAGAAGACATCCACTTCTATTGAAAGCATTCAGTGAGTTGTGCTGAAGCTATTATATTCCAGAACCAAAGGAAGACTCGGAAAGGATTGCACTGATCATTTCGATACCAATTTTCTTCGAAATGGAATTAGAATTCAGTAATGCACCACTTTTGAACGAGAGAGGCTTTTAGAACTGAAGACTAGCAATTATGACTTACTTCCTATTCTCGGTGAATAACTGCCTGTATTTCTGGTCTAGCACCCCTCTATAGTCCGCAAATCGTATGCTTGGATTCAAATAGAAAAGCTATTTCATTGTTCAAAAGCCGATATGCGACACGCATTTACCAAAGGCATACAGTTTCTTGTTTTTTTTGTGTAAAATTTCTCCTGTTCCGGTAGAAGTGACTTTTTCCCCCGACATTCTTCATACCCAACTCTTTCCGAACAATCACTAGTTGAAAAAAACTATTCACGCCTAAAACCCCAGACTTTATACACTCTTCCGATATCACTTCAGATTGCAGAAGACTAGAGCTCATCTTTTTTTATGAGAAGTTCACTTTCGAATTCTTACATAGTTGGAATCCATTTTCAAATGCTACTACTCGCTGATGATGAAAATCGATCTACAAATTTCACCCAGAGTTACTACCTGTGGCATCTTTTTTCTTTCTTCTTCACTTGGCCACCAATAATGTGTAGATTAAATAATATTTTCAAAATCTATTTTAAAAAGTGGTGATGTTATTTCCACCAACATCTTACATGTGGCTGTGGATTCTCAATGCCCCGTATTCCTCGGCTCACTTAGCCACCCGATGAGCCATCTGGCTGAGGTGACCAAGTTCCCTAACCTACTCCTGTAGGGCGGTTGATGCGCCTTCTATTCCACAGAAGCTTGCCGATGCATGGTGATGCAGACACTCAATACAACATTATATACACCTATTTTAGTGTGTGCTAATTCACGCTTCTGTTCACATTGCTCAATTCAGTGCAGACTTTCACGCTCTATACATTATTCGTAGATATTCGTAGACAAGCTCACAAAAATCTCTGCGAGGGCTGTTACGTTCGTAAAAGAACTCTTGCACTGTTGAATATTTGCATCATTTGACCTCAACGAATGCATTCGAATGAGTAGATTGCTAAACAACTTGAGACCATCAAGACCATTAGAGAGGCCGCTGTAGAGGTGCGAAGAAACCTCCCAGATGACTACTGGGGTGCAGATACTTTTTCCCGAAAATCGCGTCGGCTAGCCGTACCCGATCGCTGAGATCGGTGACCAGTACATGCGTTCAGTTAGGGCTACTGCGGGAAAGCCGTCATTAATTGATTCACAGAATTATTCGAGATAGCGTCGATATAGTTTCAGACTAGAAACAAAACCACCACTCTAGGAAATGAAATTCGAAAGTATGTTTCAATCTCGAAAGAAATCAGACACTTTGCCCTGCAAAGTGATCTACTTCATTGAAAATAGTTGCATATACAGGGTGTCCCAAAATTATAGACGCCAGTTCATAGCAATGTGTTTCAACTGATGGAGACCATGGAACTTCTATGCACGTTAGCTAACACCATTTGCTACAACGCCCTACAATCACATTTCAAAATACACCCCAATAGCGCGATGGATGCCCAAAGTTTGTCCTCCACATGATCGCATGTGGCACGCAGATATCCTTCTTCGTTTCTTCCCAGCCCTTCTTCAGTCTTGATTTCTAGGACTCCAAAAAGGGACTGCAACTCGACAGGTCCTCTCCTGATCATGGTCCATACGAGGGAGTCAAGTGAGACAAGTTCTGGAAAGTAGATGGCCATCACTTTTTACCAATAAAGTCGGGCCGCGGACAAGCTTGGCTCTGTGGGCTGGAGTAGGGTCCTGCTAGAAGGAATAAGAGATGTTTCAGGAAACGTAGCCGAATCAGGGTTTTATTATGCCCATCAGTACGCTCTTCGAGCACTGGTCTTGGTCAATTTTCACGCGGGCACAAAAGAAACCACGAGCGTCTCACTCTTGCCAAGGACTTCTTCAAAAAACATTATTTTAATGTTCTTATAGCGACCTTTTTGTAAGAGATTGCACGCTGGTTTTTTCTTTCCGGAACGCAACAATTTGGTTGTTGAGGGTTGGTTTTATCGTTGAAATTTTTTGGCCAAAGAAAACGATGAAGGGTTGCTGTCATCACTCAAGTGGTTCTGCGACTTTCTGCATTTTTTGCCCCTTTGGCCATTTTTGCAGTCTCTGTTGAGTTCGGAATTGAAGCGAACCAGACGGACCATTTTGATAGTCCTATCTTTGGAAACATTAGCCTTTCCAGGTTTGCCTCTGATTTAGTCATCTTTTCTTATCGTTTGACAGCCCAAATTATTATGAAAACTATCAATATAAAGTTATTATAAAAATCCCAAGGGATTTCATAGTGCCCCTCCACCTCTTGCATGTTAATGATTGCAAGTGGCATTGAATGATCCTCCTCCATCTAAAAGATATTGTGAATTCCAAATCACTAGCCATGCGTATTGCAAGGCAACCTTCTTATGCAACTAATTAGTACCAGGTAATGTGAAGTTGATGAATCATCACTGGAACCTTGGAAATTTCTGAATTAGTAGGGTGGCCGAGAAAATGGGAAGGGTAGAAAATCGGTGCTGAAGGTGCAAATTCGAAGTTAACTTTGTGGATCGATTTTCTTATGACTGAGTAGCTTCTTGAAAAAGGATTCAAACGATGTAGGTTTTCAGATGTTAACTTTGAACGCAAAAATCAAATTTTCGTCTACTGTGCTTTGGGGCCATATCTGGAGCCTATATATAGTCTGAGGGCCCAGATAAGTTACGATTTCTCAAAGTCAGTGATTGTTCACACAGAGTTCAGTAAGAATGCTTTCGAAACAGTGCATAGCTCCTCCCTGGGCATCAGAAATTTCACTTGAAATAGCAAGAAAGCCGATGCTCTTCGTAAAAACATGGCGCGTACAGGACTTTGAGCGATAAAATAACCTTTTCTTCTTAACTCAAAGCACTGATTCTAAAGTTATGGGAAAGTAATTCTTCTAGAGAATAGACACACCTATTTTTGAGAATAGAAATAAACTGATGTTGGCTAACTTTCATTTTGAAAAGCCTCTCTCACTTGAATTTGGCCCATGGTCAAATCCATCCATTTTGGAGAAAACTGGTACCGAAGTGATCAGGACGACCTGAGAAATGCCATGGTCTTATTTTCACCCAATGCCGGAAAATGTTAACTGCTCAACGTTTCTTAGACTACTTTCATTAGAAGGGAATGTCCTCTGGTTATAATTATAGCAGGCGTCGCTGCTAATGACGTATCCTCAGGAACTTTGATGAATGGGAACTTCAAAATTAAACTTATCAAAATTTTAGATAAACCATCTTATAGACCTCGACGAGTTGAGTTCAATCATATAGCAAACTATATTGAAAAATTGCAAACCAACCTAGTTACAGAGAAAAAAACGAAAAAAACGCGAAAACGCGTTTTTTTCGTGTTTTTTTTTTGAACATTCAGGGTGGGTATTGTAAATTACATCTATAACGTCCCATTGAAACATAATAGCAAGATTCCAATCAAATATAGTCTTCATTAGTATGCAAACTTATTTCTTAGTGTACATACTTATGAAAGCTATGCTGATGAAATTGCGCTGTGCCATAGTTATGACATTGATTTTCATAAGATGTGTTACGATTTCACCGCATAATTTTTCCTTCAGAGAAGCGCGGCAATGCTTATAGGTTGAAAAAATAGACCAGTTTCGATCAAATTATTTTAAGTATAGCAGTAACGACAGAATCCTACCAGCTGAGTGGGACTTCGCTAAACATTATAAATGCACTAGGTATCATGTAGATGTAGATAGCTTCGCTTAAAGAAGAGGTGCAGCTCTTGCGGGCACCTTGCGGAATACCAAGAAGAATAGGAATGGAGCCTCCAATGAATTCAACTCTCTACACACTTGGTTGGTGTGGTGTATTCTTATACCTGTCCAATCGACCCACTTATGGGGACTAGTCGTGGCTCGCTTTTCTCTATCGGCTAAGAATCTCCTGAAATTATGAACAAGCTCCCGACAAAATTTTTTGTACAGAAAAACCTGCACAGAATACTCTTGTAGGATCTGGAGAGAAGGATAGCCATCCTCTTTGCTAGGGAAGTCGAGCAGCTATCGTCGGCATTACTCTAAGACGATCTTAGCTGTGTGTGCTAGAGCGTTGCTCCTGGAGCAACAGCATCCTATAACGAAATAGTTCGTGAGAGACTGTACATTTGATTCTTCTGTGCAGAACCAAAGCTAGCGACCTCCTGAATTTTCATACACTACAATTTCTACTGAGATCGAAAATAAAGTGGCATTCTTGGATACGATAGGAATAGCAATGAAGCTCTAGCTAGAGAATCCGCTCAATTGATATCTTCAATAGGTCCTGCTCTGTTGACATTCTTCGGTAGGTCACCCAAAATTACGACCGACGCGCAAGCGGACTTTTTTGATGATAATATCTTTGAAAACGCTGTCCCTGCTCTCTCTTTCGGGTTTGTCTTTGATTGTTCCGCTTCTCTATGTCGTCCAAAAACCTTCCCGGTCTTGTGAGATTACGAGAAATTTTACTCTGCCCTTTTGTCTCTTGCATGCAAGCGATTGCAAGTGGCATTGCTTTAGATTTCACCAATCTTAATATATAAGGAGTCTTACCTTGATAACTGTGCAGATTACAAGAAAACCTACTTGTGTGAATAATGACTAATCAATGATGAATGGAAAGAAATTAATCAATCATCTTTGCCTCAGAAGTTCCTCAATTTTAGTCCTCGATTTTGGGACACGGTGTAGTGAGATAGTAAGGATCGGCAAACATAGAAAAATATACGTAAAATGCAATGTGAAATTTATAAGACATCGTAATGAAATTTTGTCGATGCTCAGTCAAGTGGTGCAATCTCCACAAATGCATTACAAATACATAGAAAAAGCAGAAACTACGCTTTCATAGGCTACTCGTCATTTTAGAAGAGCAGCGTTTGTCAGATCCTAACCTTCACATTATAATGCTGGCTTGACGAAGTGAAACAAAAAGAGGGACAGAGTAAGAGAGAAGTAGACAATGTGTAGAAAAAAGTGAGCTTTGGATCCTTTTCGATTCTTCGCTTCTCCAGTAACAACAAAACCGAGTACAAAGTTAGCATGAAAAGCAAAAGTGAATAAGTTTTGCCAAGGTTGCGCCCACCTTCCTGTCGCCGGACGAACGACCTCTTGCCCGGTTTTTGTCGATTGTCGACGAACATACCGCATCCGATGATTTGATAGGACTTTATTCATCTGCAAGTATGAGTCTTTTCGTAGATGTAATGCGATTACAGCAAAAGATACCAAATCAAAAAAAGAAGACGAAGAGAATGAGAGAAGTGATCAAGATATTGGATATCGGTGATGATCGTATTACGATTTGCGATTCTTCTCCAGCTCGGCAGCCGTTACTCATAAGACTGCTCTTCCTACGCAACCCCCTACAGAAACGTAGTAAAGAATACCCATAGTACAAACGGCGTTCATATTGAAGATTTCGAATTTCGGCAATGAGGATAGATCTAGAGTAAATTAATGGATTAATGAATACAGTGTGGGCTTCAACTTTTCTTTCACCAGAATACAACAGAACGACAGAAAAAGGTGAAAACGACCGAATGATGTAAACTGTGCATATTGAGGCCTGGCGAAGAAAAGCAACACACATCACAGTGAGCCTTAACCATAACCTAAATTTCTTTTCAGTGGCATATGTAGGACTTTCAAACTGAATTCCTCTTGGTCTTTCACATATCTAATATTTACCACAGTGTTCACTAACACGTTCATAGAAACAAATATCAACTTTGCCTCATATTGCTATGTAAGTACAAGAACGCGAACGATTGACCCCATCCTACTATATGTAACGCGCCAAGTGGGTCTATTGATTTGTCTGTGTTTGACTGGAATGTCATAACTTCGGTTCCCGTGGACCAAGAGAGTACAAATTTAGTAAGAGTATAGCAGGCAGGATGGAGACATTCGGTAGGTGACAGACTCAGACTCCGTCCACAAGGGGCTTGGTTTGAGCGAAAATATTTATTCAGAGCAGCTGAATCTCGAATGTGACATTCCTTCCGAGATGGACAGCAACAGTTCAATGCTTCTAGCTACAGGCATAAGCATCGGTACATAATGAGTACCATTTGCGTGTCCTGTCAGCCCTCTGTCAAGTTTAGTGTTTCGAAAACTATCCTTCGTTCCAAAGAAAGATCAGGCGGCTTGTCGATTATTACAACTCCGGAGGAAAGCACGGCGTTAGTCAAGCGACCCGATTGGTAATAAAATATCAGGCTGTCTGGCAATGTATCGCAGTTTTGAACAACACCCTGGGTTCATCAAGTGTTTTGCAAATCAACGGTTAGCCAGCTGAAGTTTTCCTTCTCCAGCAAGAGCGCGAACGCAGTCCAAGCCGCAAAAGAAATTTGTGACGTTCACGAAGACACTGCTGTAGGTGAATGGTTTGCGAGATTTGAACAGAGTGAATTCACTCTCGAAGACCGGCAACGCTAAGGGAAGCACCAGTTGGACCAAATCAAATGCCAATCTGAACGAATCGGTACATCGCCACTGGTAAATTATGAGAAACTCTGACTATTTCGTAATCAACCATCCACGACAATTTGCAGGAGACTAGTTCTGTTACGGACCTCGATGTTCAGGTACCTCTTAACTCAGCAAGCCCATTGCGATGAAACGCGTCAATATGTGCAACTCGTAGCTAGAATGAAACGAAATTGAGCCGTTTCTAAAGCGCATAGCAACAGAAGACGAAAAGTTGGTCGCATACAAAAACATGGAGCGGAAACGATCGTGGAACTCAAACAGTGAGCCGCCAACTCACTCCATCAGCCACGAATTATGTACGAAGATCATTATGCTGTTTTGTTTGCGGGTATGGAAAGAATTCATTTAATTTGACCTGTTGTAGTACGATTCCAGGACAACCTCAGAAAGTTACTGTACTCAGCTAGACACAATTTGAAGCAGCGATTGACCAGAAGCGCCCAGAACCGGCCAATCGAAAGCGCGCTGTTTTCCAACCGGATAACTCGAGACTGCATGTTTTTTGATCACCCGTCGAAAATTCGTGGAGCTTCAGTGGGATGTCTTAGCACAGCCTTATGTAGCACAGATACAGGACCAGCAGATTACCACTTGTTCAGATCTTCATAACATTCCTTGAATAGAAAAACGTTCAATTCCCTGGAGGACTGCAAATAGCGCATGGTGTGGTTTTTCGATTTTGAGCCCAGAGCGTTCTATAAAAGTTGGATAATTGAACTTTAGGAATATTTTGATCCTCTATTGATAAGAATGGAAAATATATTCCGAATACGGCACCGTCTATTCGTTTTAATGTGGAGAGAAGTACAAGGGGAGTCCGCAATACCCTTGAAGATCCGCCTGGACGAACATACATAGAAGAGGCTAATCTCGCTGCCCACTCAAACAGCAGTTTTTCCAGGCACCGAACATTCGAGCATGAGAAAGAAAACGCTCCATTTTTCGACGCGGAGGTTCTGCACAGATACTTGGTACGGCCCTCTGAAAGGAAAATCATTGTAGCACGGGAAATATACCGTATCAAGCCGGAAATCAACGAGGAGATGCGTAGTTTCCGGGGGCTGATTGAATGATAATACTCGTTTGCCTCAGAAGGAGAGCGTTGTCCCACTTATCTTCCAAGTTCCCCGCGAACGGCTTATTCCCCTCTTCCCCAATATTTCCGGTTGGTTTGGTTGATAGAATACGATATGTTCTATGTAGTCGCTGATTATTTCTGTTTGTTTGCAGCTATGTATTGAGAAGTTATGGTCTGAAAAAGACATAATATGCCGATACCTAATCAATAAAGTGAATGTCAAGAGCTTCGAAAACACACATAAAAAACAAAGAGAACAAGTTGGAATGAATCTCAGAGAAAGCAGCATTCTAGGAAATATTATATATCGCTCAAAAAGTGGATATATTTGTCTAGAAATTTGTCAGAGCCGACTTGAACTCGGCACGAATTCCCGGATTCCAGTACATCTGCGAGTCGGTTTTTTCAGAACAATTATCAAAGCGGTACCAAAACCGGAAGTGAATGCAAGGATCACAAGCAAAAATAAGCTTGCAAATGATAATATGAAGGCAATCATAATTCTCTAAAGTAGAAATTCTGATAAATGAAGGACAGCAACAAAAAATAACTTTAAAAAAACCGTACGACTTGTTGGACCACATGCAGCAGATGATTCGAAAAAACTCTGGATTACTACACATGACAGGTGAAGCTAGAGTAAAAGCCCTATCAGCTAGTCATTTCCAGCTGAACCTCTTGTTTAACAGCTCTGGAAGTCTACCTAATTACCTTCCTGGCTGCAAAACCAAAACACACAGTTTCTGAGACACCAGCACCTTCTATTGAATACTGATTTTTGAATCAGATGAAAATAATTTATTCAAAAAAAAAGAACGAAACACTGCTCATGGCATGGAACAGCACACTGAGGATAATCCCGAGATGAGCATCTGTTGCAGTCGCCGCAGGACTGAACTGGCAAATGCAATATGGCATACATAAATTAAAGATGACGTTAGTTCAGAGATACTTGTCCTTTGTCATCGAGCTCTCGAAAAGCCGCCAGGCTCGAATTGGCACTCATGCAATCTACCTCACTTTCAATAATATACAACCAAGTTTCACTATGAAATCTGTAAATACCAGTGGTTAACATAAGATTTAGTACACAAGTTTCTGTAAATTTAATAATCCATTAATGCAGACTGAGAACTATTGCCTTCCATCCTCCATTCTAGTGTTACGTAGTACAAGGAAAAATCGAGCTCAACATTTGAAGAAGATAGCTCTTCGCTCCGCAAGTAGCTTAATTACTATACGATGGAGTTTCGGTTTATTGCTCTTTGCCGAACTCCATACTTTACTTCATGAAAATCCTTCTATGAAATTATATGGGTCTGAGTATTACCCTTTCTCTGAGTACTATCTAGTCAATGCATCTACAAGGAAATCAACAGCGAGCATTGGTGCTCACTGTAAATATACTTCTCGACATGAGCACGGAATACAAAACGGAGGAACATGAGATCACTTGTCCGTTCGTACTGAACAATGAATAAATATTTGATATTATTCACGAAAATATGCCTTGATCAAATTTTGAATCAATGTTCCAAGTTCGTTGTTGTTGCGATTGTCTAGATGTTTGGTGTGCAACTTCAAAACCACCCTGGGGAAGGAATGAATAAATACTGTCCAGTAACATGTCGAACAGCTAAAAACTAAAGTTTAGGTAACAAGCGAATTCGAAGGCTTATGAGTTTAGCAAAGATATCAAATTCGAAGATAAGTCTTGCAACATTTTGAACAAAATTTTGAATTTTATAGTTCTCTATCGAACAAAACCTCCAATCCACAGTATAATCACCATTATGATCTAGGACACGTGTCCGTCTTTCGGGCAGTTTCCCCTTCTTCCAGATTCCCGGTGGCTGCGACGAAAAAAGTGGTCGATTCAATTTTTGAGTTCAAGACAATCATGAGAGTTTTTATCGCTTAGATGGCTTTTCAATGTTCTGAATAGGTGATAATCGGAAGGCGATAGGTTCGATGAGTATGTCGGGTGCTGTAGTACTTCCCATCCAAGTTCAATAATTTTTCGACGTGTTTCGTTGACCACATGCGGGCGTGCGTTACCGTTGAGTGAGAAGACGTGCAGCTCTCGCATTACTTTTTCAGCTGCTTAGCATAGACTGTGCCGTCATCATACTGTCAGTGTCGAGCAGCTCTAACAGTAGATGGGTCCTCCACCGTCCCACCGGCAACGCAGCAGAACATTCTTTTGATGAAGGCCTGCTCTTAACTCCGTAGGGACACCGAGACACCGTGAACACCGAACAACGTCCTTCTTGAAGACAGCACAAGTATCAGCCGCAGCGGCTATGACAGAGTGTCTCTGCAAGAATTCGTAATGGACAATAGGTCGGATGATAGCTTAATCCATAATGTGGTCCAGGAGCCCACGACTCTTCACAAAGCATTCTATGTCTTGTTCAGTTTAGAAATCCTTCAGGAAGACTCCACAGCAATCAGGCGCAAAAACCATTTGAAATGGGCCTAGGTTCTTCCCCGGAGGAACATGATCAGTGTTGCAGGACTTATCTGCTGACCTAGTATATTCATAGCAAGAATTTGGAAGAGCTGGAGCCAGAAAACAAACTGAAAAAATCGTATATTTCCTTAGTTTTGGTTTTCTAAGCCCACAGAGCTGGTTACAAGGAAAGGGCACTCTCAGTTGATTAATCTCGCTTCTGAAATGCACCCACGCACCCGACTTCTATTCAGAATCTTAGCTGCGTTTCGAATGTGATGTAGCCCATACAATGAATTACTATGGCCAGACCGATGTCAGTTCCCAGTTCCAGCCGGTCCAGCCCGGGAGGATGGAAGGCTCAGTGGCTCCTCTTCGATCTCCACACCATACGTGTGTGGCAGTCCGCCGTTTGCCACTACACCACTTCAAATGAGCTCCGGCTGAACGTAAAGTGTAACCATGAATCCTTCGAATACGAGGCGTGGTACCCAACAGTAGACGGCCTCAGGGAATGAGTCTAGGTACGATATTATTGAAGTGATCTAGCTGTAGACGGTAAGGTGCGGCTGTGAAGACTTGACAAATGCGGCATAGAAACAAAGGAAGCCTAGTTGCATCTTCTCCGGTGAGTATTGCTCCAAGAAGTTTAACAGAAAGATGTACAGGTCAGTGGTGATGCTCAGAGGTATCGAATGCTAGCCCTCAGGCAAAATTATGAAATGCAATATCATTCAGCCTGCAGGAGGCCGCTGAGATAGGTTAGTTGTTGGATGCAACTGGGCCTGATGAATGTGATCAGGACGGTCATGCGAACAGTCTCTGCCCAGCTGTAGATGAGAGAGCAGCGCCTACGATGTACTCACGTACTGAGAATGACACCGGATTACCTGGTAAGAGATGTTATACACTTTAGGGCAGGCCAACACAAAGAGCTAGAAGAAGTGGGGGATGTGATCAAGAAGATCACAGCCTGAGTCCAGGTGGGTAAACTGTAGCGAATAACCCTAACAGCCACAAACAAAAACTGGAACTAGCGACTGCGCGGCATTCATGCAAGAAAAAGAAGAAGATGATTATGAAGAGGATGAAGAAGGTTATTACAAGTGGATACAAAGAGACATATGAATAGTGAGTACGAAGTGTATACGGCGTGGTCCGACCAGAGGCGTCAGAAAATTATTTCCCATAGCTGTGAGTAGGCGTCTTCGGCAATTGTGAGCGTTTGAAACGGTTTACAGACTCTTACTGCGTCCTTTCCAGGCGACGAGTTTACCGAAGCGACATCTACACATTGCGCTAAGTCCGAAGTTCCTCCTCAGTAAGTATCCTGCTATGCTTTTTGGAATGTAACCATGTGCACAAAACGGTATCTGCACAATAGCGCATAGGAAAAGTCACGCAATATCAAGAAAGCCAGAGCATCATGGTAGCTTCATACAAAAAAAAAACACCAGTCATGATATAAGATTGCGAACCAAGCCGCAGAACGCAAATGAAGGAGATCAAGTGCTCCAAAAAGGGACAATATTGGAAAAACTCACGAGGGTATTGAATTTAATATGCGTGAACCTTCCATGCAGAACGGTATCGGAAAGAGCATCCAAGTGTTAGGGGTAACAGGGGAGCTTCCCGGTTCCCACGCCAATTCGCTCGATTGAAGCGGATTGGTGTGGGAAACGTGATGAAAAGTGATTGAAGCGCTAGCTTAACCTCGTCCATTCCCGATTTGCATGATGGAAAATTGAACAAGTGAGGGTTTATTCCTCTTTATTTGCACCTTTCCAAATAGTGAGTTGTCTGCTCTTTTTGCAGTATCGTACATAACAAAGTGGACAATAGTTCTGAGAAGGCCAAGCGAAGGTTTCAGGAGGAAATCGCGATGAAACGTGAGACTAACACTAACAAACTCAGAAAAGAGCAAAACAACCGCCGTGAAGAGCGTTTCTAATGGTTAAAACAATAGCCGCTCTTCGAAAAGTGACGTTGTTAGGAAAAGTGCATTGTAAAACCGATTAGATTGGTTCAGCGGTAAATGATTAAACTTGTGGCGTAAGATGTGCAGCACAGGGTACCGTGGTAGCCAGCGCTATGAACTCACATGTGCGGAAATAAGAAGTGCAGAATGTGTTTTCGGCTTTGATTGATACCTCTACTCCTCTTTATTGGGTTACGAACGACTGCAATTTCGGTTTAAAAATACAGCTGGATCAATGGACGAGTTAAGGTGCGTGTCTCTGGCTATTGAATTATTGTACTTCCTTAGCAAGAGTAATAGTAAGTGTAAATGATCATAAGAAGGCGATCTCGCTGCGGAAACGTGGGCAATGTTCGACGCACAAAAACTGTAGCGAAGGGAGCAGTGGCATTGCGGTCACGCCATGGGACCCTCCCTTTTTTGAAGATTAGAGGAGGGAAAGATTTCAGCTCCACACTTTCTGCTGTGGAAACGCGCACATGGCGTGTGGTTGGCGCTATAGAAAAGAACAGTTAAGAACCATGCACAAATAATCAAACCGAACACAAGATGTTTTCTGCAGAAACGCATGGAGAAACGGAAATAATGGAGGGATTTGGCAAGTAATATGTCGAAAGCGAAGGCCCATAGACGTGCAAACTGAGTTCAACATAGGCGGTAAGTAAAATTCACAACCGAGAACACGCCAAGCAATACAAAAAACATGATGTTCTATGTTCTATTGCTCTGTCGCACAGATTTGTAATTAAAGCGTGTCATTGCTCAATGCTTCGAACAAATTGTCGTACTCGAGTGCCTGAAAATAGTTCGAAGCTTCTCATCTGTGACTCAATCGACCGAGCGCTCGAACACGCTACGCTAGTTGCAGAAACTCCCAGTATTTCGAAGACTAAATGATCACCGTAGCATGTTTGGGCACTTGGTCGGGTAAGCCACAGATTAGGAGCTTCGAACTACTTTCTGGTCCTTGAAGGCCTCTGTCTTGACGTATAGTACCCCGAAGGACAGTACTCTTTCTTGACGATATAGTACCCTAAATTCACCACCCATTTCAGTACCCTAAATTAATTTAAAACTCGAATTCGCACTTTTGCTTGTTTTTGATATTTAACGAGTAGGTTCAGAGATAAAATATTGCATGTAACGGAGGTCATCGAGCTAATGGTGAGCTCATCAAAAACCAATATCTTTAAGGGTGTTCGAAAATTTTTGAGAAAGTTAAGCCGGTTTTTCGAATGCAAAATAACTATGGCAACAAATTTAAAACGGTGTTCAAGATAGTGGCCCTCCTTAGCCACAATGTCTCCCATCAACCGGACAGGGGTTTGATGCATTACTCCAATGTGGAGAGCGTGACGCAATACAGACATCCACCAACTACTTGACTTCTGGACAGTTGGTGAATTCATTCCCCGTAGAGCAGACCTATGGGTTCCTAAAGATGTGGCGGCCATATATGTATAGGTCAGGTGAATAAACGGGTAGTGGGGTAATCATGCTATACCAAGACTTTCCATCTCGTCCGTCGACGTCCTGACGTGGACTGGTCAGGCATTATTCATTACAATCGAAATCTCCCTGTAATCGGTGTGAAATAGGGCTCATAACAACAACTCTCTCAGTCGGTAACAGGATACCCTTGCGTATACCGCAATACATTCTGGCAGGCTCTCATGGTAAAACCGATTGAGCAGAAAAGAAGCTCATGTCTTTTTTGGCGTGAGCGCCTACAGCGCGCCTTACCTTACTCCCGCTGATAGGCATTGCGATTTTCTGAGTCGATTTCATATGACATCTACTTTTGATCCCAAGCAATAACGAAGTTGGATGAAGTCGTGGTTCGCTTACAGTTGAGGAGCATCTGACACACGTTGACTCACACTCGAGCTCCTAATCAACCAGGGAGTGGACGACACTTACACGGAGTCCTGCTTCGAAAGCGACTTTCGCGTAGAACGTCATGAACGAGTAAGAAGAAATATTCATAACCAGCCTATAATATAGCCAATTCAAACGGTCACAACTCAGGTCTTCGAATACGAGGAGCTTAGGAGTGGAAAAGCATGCCGCCTCTGATAGCAAACTCTTAGATCTGATGACATTATGTTCTGACTCAAAGTATGGTGTCGGATGTCACATTTAGACAACGATGGCGCTACTTGCCACCCACTTCTAATAAATGAAAGCATAACCGTTACCGTAATTCCACAGAATCCGGGTCCGGGTTGTGCAGACCATTCGGTCATGGTGCCAACACGTCTATCAAAGCGAACACAAGACGCTCAGCGGAAAGTGGCTCTCCTGAGAAGTGAAGAGCAGGGTGAACGGATAGCACAAGTACAGATCGGGTCCCGTTTGAAGCCGAAATTGTGTTCATAACGGACAACCTTGTGAATCTTTTGTGGGTTCACTTGAATCTTGCTCATCAAAGTGTTGCGCATTCCTATATATTCATGCCATATATCCAACAAACGAGAAAGTCGCTTATTCTCTTTTCCCAGAAAGCTGAGGATCGTGAATCAAAGAAGTCAGCTACAGAGTGTCTACGCATCTCAGCTGACCACTCGCTTCTCCTCACCCCCGGTCGAAAGAAGTTTCTCGGGATGTGTGACAGCAGGAAATGAGAGCCGGGTCCTCTATGACTACAGCAAGAGAGTCGTTGCTCCAGAGGCTCGCTCATAAAATTGAGAAAAAGCGGCCAGTTTGTTGTATCTTCTGCATAATAACTAGCGGACTCTGGTGGCAAATAACATGCAGACCAAATAACTTGGCTGGAATTTTCCCACCCTCCTCATTCCCTTAAATTCGCTCGTACTGTCTATCACCTTTCTAACACCTCTAGCAAATCCTGGCCAAAAAAAAAACTCGTCATTTTGGTGACCTCAAAATGCTTTGGCTGACTTCGAGCAGTCTCTTTTTTTCTGGAGAAAAAGAAAAACCTACTCACCTGTACTTACTCGCTCGTTGAATGAATATTACAGATGATGATGACAACTATGTGGTTCTGATTGAGAATTCAAATTGAACCATAATGGATTAAAAAGAGCATCCAAGTGTCCCAAGACTATTACATAAGCCTAATAGTTTAAAACACGTGCGAGAAAAGCATATGGAGATTCCCAGACCATGCACAAAGATTCGGCTGTAGCACTCTCAGTTCTGGACTGCGAAATCGTCTGGAAGAATTGGTGGAAATTTAATTTATGTAGTTGGGACAAGTAAAGGGGTCGGGAATGGGGTGTAGGCACGCATAACAGGGGTAGTGTATAGAGGAACTGACGAGATGTACCCGTATTACACCAGGAACATGCAATTCTTTACCTAATCCTCAGAAATAAAGGATCTCGGGGTGGGCGAAGTTTCAGTTTTTACAGAGTTAATCTCCTCGTCCACCCCGATGCTCCTACTCTTCTAAGGCTCAGTTAAAAAGTATTAGGCTGATGCATAATTACTCTGGATTTTTTCAGCAAGATTTACTTAAGGAAACGGTAGAAATATTTAGAAGAGACATGTTCAAATAATTACTCCGAAACATATCCACTATCTCCGTCGAGCAGTGCTTTCCATTTGCTAGGCAGTCGAATCCCACAGGCGATGAAGTTTCGATTCTTGAGGGCGATCCATGCCTTGACGACGGCCATCACGCCACCCCTTTCGTCGAAAGTTCCGTTGTTAGCCAATTTTTCATAGGATGGTTGAAGTGATAACCCATAGGAGTTTCTGTTGGCGGATAGTGTGAACATAGATGCAGATTCCATTCTTTATTGACTTTGGATCACTGTTCCTTAACCAAGAAATTCGTTGAAATCACTTAATGACTGTGCCACCTTCCAACTTTTCTTGGAGTGATAGAGCATAGAGCGTATATGAAGATGACTCTCTAGATATATTTCTGTTGGGAAAAGCAAGAAAACTATTTTTATCAAAGCCCAAATTCAATATTCAAATTGTATCGAGAGAGTAGAAGAAGTGAAGAAAAACCGCAATAATTATGCATCAACCTATTACATCTGGCTGAAGCCGCATGAGAAAACACAGGAAACCCCTCATCCACCTCGCCGTCTCTCATACAGTGCTAGCATACTGTTAATAGAACACGGAACACTTGTAATACTAACGATGTTACGCGTTATCTGTGCTTTCTTTCTCCCTCCTATCCGACTACATTTGCACCGAAGAATCACGGACGGAAAATGTGTACAATAAATCCGCTAAACCTTGTCATCATTTCAAATGCTTGGATGAAATCAAAACAAGGACAGAAGTCTTATCCGTGAAATGCATTGTCCACAAGATTGAATTTGACCAAGAGAACCTTTCCTCCACTCACTACTATCGAACTCACTTAATGGCACACTTCACGATAATTTTGGGTAACCCAGAGTATGAGGAAGAACGGAGATACGATGGAAAATAGTGCGATGGAGGCGAATGAACTGCGTGGATCGGTGTTTCAAAAGTGAAAAAAGGCTTCGAAAAAGCGTTAAAAATGGGGCTGGACGAGAATGAGACCAGAGAAATGTAGAAGAATGGGGCGTTTGAACGAGCTACGCACAGCGCGTGTGGGTCCTGGTGCAAATATCTAGCTTTGGTAAGCAAAAATTCATCCGCTTATAAGCACAAGTAAACAAAAATCCTTAGTTATTGCAAAAACAGCTCACCTTTTCCAGTCTTTTCAGGGTAGGAAATTAAAAAAAGAATCGCGCCAGCAAAAAGAATAACAGAGGAAAAAATAATGGGAGAAAAACATCGCCTCATCACACGGCTATCAGCTGATTGTGTGTGGGTCCTAAAAGGAGTAGTTGCATTCTGTATTGGCTCGACACTCGTCTGACGTGACATCAATCGAGAGGCGGGAAAGCGAATCAAGACAGCAACAGGACTCCCACTGTGCCCTGACCGCCGAGATTTTGGGAGCCAAAGGGACCCTTCTACCACCCATGGGGACAACTTAGTATTCCTAAGGGAAAAACTCAGTAACCATTTTTATCGTGAAGTGTGCCTTTAACACAGGGTCGCTTTGATGGTATTAGACTCTAAGATTGCTCAGCATTCTGCAAATTATTGAACAACATGCATCGCCATTCATAACTGCGAGTGTCAAGGGGTTACTTACTATAATATGAGTGACCGATCCCAAGCACGTACAAGCTTGCAACTAGCCAAGAGAATCTCGACCAGTAGCTCGATGGATCAGTCATGAGAATGCCGAGAGGACAAAGTATGCGTTCATTCACCGCAACTGGACAACTACCAACAAGCAACAAGGTTCAAGATATGACTTCAAGAGGAGAACAGCTTCATCTCAGCGACAGCTTGCTTGTGCTTAGTTTTTCCCGTTGATGAGCACTCTGCGACGGAGCCACATTATCGAGTTGACGAGCATAATAATTAGTGTTTCTTTTTTTTTTTGCAAATCCTTGTAGAAATCGACAATTTTCTAGGCCGTGACGGTTGCCAAGAAGCATCCGAAGAATGGCGCCCATGTATCGTCAAGACGACGGCAGAGCTTCCTATACACCCATGATACGGCCATTGTTTCTCATCCCATAGCCAGAGAGAACACTGATCCGTTAAGAGAAAAGAAATTAATCAATCAGAGAAAAGTGCTCAGCCAGACAAATTACTTCGACACAGTTCAGTAGCTTGTCCTGGTTATATGTGACTTTTATAACCAGATGCCTCCCAGAGGACTGAACAGAGAGGAGATGAGTTGAGTAGACAGCTTAACGCTTTCACTTATTCGTGATATAAGACGTGAATAACCAATCACTAAACAAAGCTTTCATACACCCAACGTCCCAAAAGGTTTAATTTATTATATCTTATCATTTTAGGTGTATTATTGTAAAATCTCTTCAACAGGGGTAGTTAATCTGGAGAAGTAATCAATGATTTTGCTTCGAACAAGCTAACTTCTCTTTTTCAGGAGTTGGATCATAGAACTCAACTCATCGAACCCTACAGCAACCTTCTTAGAGATATAAAAAAGTTCTTCCCTAGAGCAGTTCGATTTTGGAGCATATATGTATATTTTGGATGGATATTTCGGTCAAATTTCAGAAAATAACGAAGGGAGAGATAAGCGTAAAGGTAAAGTCTTGTGAATTGCCTTTCACCCATTTTTTTTACCAAACCAAATCACATCGCTTACAGTTGGACTCTACAGCTGAAAAAATACTATCCAACGATACTAAAGTCACATCTGTTTAGAACCAGACCTTATTACCATTGCAATCCCCTGAATTCAACCGCGACAAGACCTTTATTGGTTAAACTTTTTTGCAGCCTATTCAAAGCTGACTCAGCTGATTTTCAGGTATTACCAAAAGGAGCATCATTCCTGTTGTGTGGTTTAACCGGCACCATATGTTAAGCATGGACGGCCAGCTTCGAGTCCGAGGTCCAGCAACCAGTCGCATACATCTTCAACGTTCCCTCTGGATTCAGTTGCTCAGTGCGCTTCGGACAGAACGATGCTAGGAATTCCACTACGCACGCAAGTGCTTGCGCAAGGGCGAGAACGGCCGTCAGCGGAATGGTCAAACTACTTCACGAAGCTCTGAACGGAAGGAACGTGTTTCCCCGTGTCGCTCAAGCGAGGACGATCCACTGGAGCACCTTGGTCCGTGATAGAGACAAATGCAGACGTTAATGGTGCCCGCTCTAGGGAATCGATGATCAACGGGACGACAGGTACGGTGATACACGAGAACACAAGCGACAATGCTATTCCACACGATAAAAACCATACTACAATGATTACAAATGCATGAGTAATGCACCCAAAAATACTGTAAGAATCTATGAGCTTTAGCGAGAAGAGAGTGCATGGAAAGGTATCAGAGAGGTGGAACTCTTTGAATCGAGTGAATCGTGTTTTGCAGAATCCGATATGGGAGGAAACGGGGGTTTTCCGGTAGCCATCTGAACGCAGAAGTAGGCAAACTACGATGGTGCGTTTTCAATGGGTACTCCAATGTGCTGCTGATATATAGTCACTCAAGCTTAATTTCGCCGCGTACGTTGACGTTATTTTTCTTGGATGCACTCTTGAGAGCCCATAGGAACCTAGCCGTCCTTTTCGCATCAGCTTTTCAAATATTCAGCACATGGGCCAATGAGACATTACACTGGAAAGGAGAGATCAGGGATTGTAAAGACCTGACCTGGGCAAAGCTCGCAGGTCTGGTAATAAGTTTTGATTTTACCCAACAGAGCACTTGAACGCAGAGAAACAAAAACAACAAGGTTGCTTCCATGCACACTGGCTTAGAATCTTCTTTTAAGGTTGAAAAAGATTAGCAGTGAGAAGCGAATAAACCACAAAGTATGGCATTCGAATTATACTCAAGTAGCCTAAATTTCACTTCCTCAATGGGGACTTATTCGTTGAAAAAATGTTGAAGTGGACATCCAGATGTTACCACAAAACATGGTGCAGTTCCAGTACCCAATAAATAAGGGTTCCTGGATGTGCCAGCAAGCGTCGCCGAAAAACTGCACGCTGTACATAGCTCGTGCTTAAGCCGTAGGTTGGACCCTTTTGGAAATAGTTGCTATTGATTCAAAAGCCATGTGGACTCCTATATGATAGAAATTGTATATATAAGTAAGGACAGCGGCCAAATGAATATATTAAAAGCACAGTTAACGATCATCTTGGATTATGACGGAAAATGGAAGATAAGACGAAAAATTGTGCGATGAAGGCGAAGAATCTTAGCTGTCGGTGTTCCCGAAGTGAAAAAATTCTTCGAAAAATCATTAAAAAGGGGGCTGGACGTAAATGAGTAAATCAAATAAGGGATGGCGGTAGCAAAAAGAGTAACAAAGGAAAAAAGAACGAGAGAAAAACATCGCCTCATCACTCGGCAATCATCTGATTGTGTGTGGGTCCCAGAACGATTAATTGCAATCTGTATCGAATCGACACTCGTTTGTGACATCGATCGAGGGGCAGGAAGGCCGCGCAAGCCGGGAACAGGGCTTCCGCTATGCTCTAACCTTCGAGTTTTTAGGCGCGAGAGAGTCCTTCCATTACCACCGAGAATTTCTAGGGGGAGACTCAGTTGCCATTTTCATCGTGAACCGTGCCTCTAAAGATGTGGAAATGGTGCGAGGTAGCATGTTTTAGAGATGGGCTACGTTGAACCAATCGAATGGATTCCATTAAATACTTAGAACGCGAAAGAACTTGAAACTCGTATACATTACCATCCTTTTTCTTTTGTCAACTAATCCACAAAGTGTATTTCGGAATATTTAGAAGGAAGTAGGTTTACTTCAAACGTCTCCTTATTAGCGAGCAATGATTATAGACTCGTTCTTCCGTCAAAAACAAAGTACCAAGCTGATGCTCAGGGCGAAATCCTCAAACAAAGGAAACGCGAGGATCTCGTCACTGCTGTACTTTCCAAAGAGAGAGTTGTTTCTAACGGCTATACCACAGTCCATAAACTATTTTCATTGGAACTTCTAATGCATCAAACTCTACCACATTTGAGGAGATTGCGTATCATGTTTTCTAGCTCAACCAGCGACGGTGCACATTCTCTTTGAGCTATCACAGGACGAGACGCACTATTTTCCATGTGCAATCGTCGTTTACTGTTGGCCGACATCGCCTCGTGGGGCAGACTTGAAGTTTTGCTTCTGTTTTTATGATGAATGAGCGCTTATGAACAGAAAATCTGCTGCAGTCGTCGTAACTCAGGGTACTTTCCGAAATTCTCGCAATTCTCCCACCATCGTAGAAGAGCAGGATTGAAAGGATCACGCAAAGGGACACGACCGCAATCAAATTAGGCTTCCAAGAGGAAACTACGCAGTGATTGAATAATTCGGGCTCGAGAAATTATGGACGGAAGGTAGCCACGAAGATTACTATTTAGGCTACAGGAAGGAATTTAGATCCGAAGGCGCGAAAGTAGAATCACACTCATTTTGGTTGAAGTGAGTGCAAATAATTGGAATACGCACTTCATGAAGATTTTCTTCTTACATCCATTAAGACTCCTACTGTCGATAACTGAGATAAGATAAATGACCTGCAAAAGTAGTGCCGAAGTCAATTGTATCGCCTTTGACTTATGACCAGCTCTAAAATCTTCTTTGGCTGCATTTGTGCGTCTACTGAATACGGAAAGCTCGAAATACATTCAGTGAGTAAGCTTTCGGTTACGTTTTACTTGACCGACACTGTGGGGTATTGGTGAAGGCATGCTATTAGCCAAATGTATTCATCGAATGCAAAAAGTTCTCATTAGTTTTCATGACCCCAAAGAGCCACAGATAAGCTTGAGAAGCATGCATATCTGGTCAATATATTTGCATTCATATGGAGGTGGTACGTCAAAATTAATTAATCTCTTATGGCAAGCCATAACATATATCTACTTTCGCGGACGTGATTTCTCTTCTTCGCATCAGCTCTCCTTCTATACCAAATCGAACAGCATAGGATGTACATATGAGGTAAGAGAAGAGAGGGGAGTGGGAGAACGGACGACACCATTTGGATGGTGTCACAAGCCCCTTGAAATGAACCCCTCATTTCGACTCAATTTCTATGTAATCCATAAGAATGCCGATGTAATGATGTAAAGGACTAGAATGAATGTTTCCCATTTTTGGACAAGTAGAGTCCTAGAATGTTAGATGGAAAACATGAAACATAAGTAAAGCTTTCAATTAGTATGCTACCAGATTCAGAAAGTAAATTCATGGCATAGCACGAATCACTGAAGCATCGACAGCTGGCTTTTAAAATTATAGTAGTTTCATTGCCAATCAACTTCAGGCTATAACAGATACAACAACGTGAACTAAGAGGCTTCCACTTTTTAAAATGGCCGAGATTTCTAGGACTAAAGCCAGAAGTCATTCTGGACAGCTTCACTGTTTAGCTGATCATCACACAGATAAAAACTCGATCGAAAATCGAGTGATGACGAAATGACGATGTTGGAAGGATTCACTATCCATCAAAGTCTCTGAGAAATGAATAAAGAAAAAGCGGAAGAAAGACCGGCGCCGGAGGCTCGGCGAGAACAATGGAACGGGGCGGTGCTTGCCTCGAACGCCATCCGACCTGATCATAATTCCCTTTTTCTGTCAGCAGGAAGAAGGTTCTTTCTAACAAATGAGTGGCAGCCGCCTACGAAGAACGTCAACGTCTGTGGAGGGGTCGCCAATTTCAAAAAGGGCAATCTTTCTGAAACTGAATACTTGAAAGGATATTAACCAGAAATCAACCGCGATAGCTGATTAGTCAACCTGCTCGATCTAACTGCTTCCATTGTACCAAGACCGTTGACCTCCAGGGGCTACACTGGGAAGCAATTCAGTAGTTCATGGAGACTACAGCTAGTCCAATCCGAGGGTTTGGATTGAAACTAACACATAGGAAGACTTTTCGCTGTTACCATTTGATAGCCCTTTTCACAAGCAGCATTCAACGGCTAACCGTGGAGCATCCCGGATTGTTAGCCGACATAATGCGATGTCAACGATTAAGGCTTTCGGATATAACTGCCTCTCTCAGACCGCAGATACATTATTCATCGGGATCCTATTTGTTCTTGCAAATCACATGATGGGAACAATAAGACTCTGAACCTCATTTCTATTCTGAAGAATCGTCCCCAATGGTAGTTCATTTTTTTTCGCAGCGTCCAGCCAAATCAATGTGGTCCTTCCACGAGGCAGTGAGGGTCAGAGTCAGCCCGTCCTAAGAAGCAGGGGAACCCATCCGATAATACCTAGGCACATTAGACTGGTCCAATCTTCTGAATTTTTATAAGTACTCTGGAATACAAGAATTTTAATTTATCCTCACATCTCTGCTTTTATTATGGGATCATTAAATGATGCATTGCCAGGTTCGTTCACTATTCGTCTTGGCGAACATATTTTATCAATCTTTTAAGTCGTTATAACTCAAGCTATCACAGCTCGGGCACTAACGGTAAATTGGACTCTTGACTCTGGAAAAATGTCAAGTTCTACGGTCACAATTCTGAGTAAGCCGATCCAGGGTTGTCATCGAATTTGTCGGCGGTTTCTACCGATTCTGATGTAATATTAAACGCTTTACGCTGAATGCTCAGCTTGTCGGGTATTTCCGTGCCCTTGCTGTTAACTTAATACCAGTATCACCTGTGACGGGTAACTCAATGGTAGTCTTCCAGAATCTCCCAGAACTGTTTTTTCGAGGCACCACTTTCTTCCAGAGACTTGTTGTGAAAGCGCTACCGCGTACTGCATCAGCGTCACGCGACGGCCAGAGCAGAGTTATCAATCGCCGCCATAAATTTCGATGAGTGGTTGCTTTCAGAGTTCAACGACGTGCATTATTTCAACCGACCAACCAACCGACGGCGTTGCTGGCCACGTGCTGACAACGCGGGACACCAATCGATGCAGCTCACGCTTCCCTGAACGCAACCAGTCCTGCGTTGTTGAAATTTGGCTACCAATGCCGTCGGTCGCTTGAAATAATGTACGTAGTTGAACTCTGAAAGCATCCACTGCACTCACCGACACTTTTGGAAGCACCGTACAACCGGGTATACTTAGCAATCAAACCAAAACATTCCTTATGTGAAAAAGACACAGCTGAAAGTATTATTTCGGCAGGGAGTTCACAGGCATTTTACCGCATTTTCTGACATGCCATCAATGAAGCCACCGTGAAAGGGACGCTCCAATGACAGCCTTTCGCCATATAAATGCCCTTTCTCCCTCCAAACGAGTGCAGGATCGAAAATATACGTTCATTCCCAAGAGAAAGGTTGTTGCGAAAAGGGACTTATGTAGAGATGAGACGTCATTTTGAACGGTATCGCAGAAAATAGACACCCAAGCTGATCGTAATGGAGCGACAAATCGTTAAACTACATTTAGCTTGCTCGCTTGATTCTGTCCGCCTGTCTATCTATTCGTTTACTTGTTTGTTTGTTTGCCACGAAATTAGATATTACCTGAAGAAACACCCGAAGAAGTAGGCTAAAGTTTGAGATTACTTGTGCATAGAGCAAGTCCAACAGAGCACATGTGAGCTCAGCGAAGCTCCGCCCGGGACAGGCGCAGGAGTGGGTTATGCCACAGACAAAATTTCATGAATAGGTTTCAAATATACCATACGCCAAGAAAAATCCGCAAAGGTGAGGGATGGGTCAACAAGGGGGACGAAGCGCTAGTGCGTCCGGAGATGCACGCAGCAAAGTGCGCTTAGTGCAAAGTTCGTGGCCATTTAGAAGACTCCAGCCTTTACTATCGGGGCGCAGTTTTAATGTAGGGGTGTGGTGCAGTAGGATCGAATTTGTCGCGACGCGGCGAGAAACTCCGCGCGCAAAAAATGTAGCAGAATGCAGCAGCAAGTAGGAAATACAGGAACAAAAGAACTTAACTAGAATCATGCCAAAAATAATAACTGCATATCGACTGAACTGTGTGAGGAACTCTAGAAGTGCAATAACTAGGCGAATGGTTCGCCACTGCCGCGCGAGGCAAATCGGCTACAGAAAACCGATCCCACTGCCCGTCTCCCTTGACGTAGAACAGATTAGTATTAGATTAGTGATTAGCAGATCGTGAGATAGGACCTCTGTCTGATAGTAATAACAATCTTAAACATTTCACTTATTTTATAGAAAACATGATTGGGAAGGTAAAACAGAAGAGAGCGAGGGAAGGAAAGGTAGAAGAGCCATCAAGGGATATCGCATCCACACGATAAGCTGGTCGTACTTATCTGCTGTACTTCCAACCCACACCCCAATGATAAATGCTGGAATCGTCCAAAACGCCACGAATGTCGCCTCGCATGTCTGGAAGCATTTATGTACAGTACCGGTCAGTGAAGTATTCGTTTTCACTTTTTCAAACATAACTTCCTCAAAACTCAAGCTTTATGCTAGAAACTCAAACAGTAGAAAACTTAGGCAGTTAGTAATATTATACTGCTGTAATGGCCCAGCAGCACATTTCCAAGCAAAACTGGCGCTTTATTTTCAAATCGCCCGCCAACACACATTTCTACCATCTATAACTGGTGGGTTTTTATATTAAAACTTTCGGGTGGTTCTTAATGTTTAGAGTCACGTCATGCACCCACTACGTTATTAAGGCTATGGCAAGGCATACCGGAATCCGTAACTTGCGGCAAGACCAAGTTGACGCCATAACTCGGAGCCTCCACGCAGGCTTAACATCAAGGCAAGTTTCAGAAATTCAAAGAGTGACAATTAGATGTGTTCAAAGGATTTGGAAGAAATATAAGGACACAGGGTCGGTAGAAGTCAAAAAACACCCAGGAGCAGCGAGAACGACGTCTCGTCTTGTGGACAGGAACATTGTGCGGCTTGCAAGGAACGATCCGCGTCTCACTGCAGCCGAGATTCTTCGCGAAATATCGACGCCCGAAGGACCTAATCCATCTTTGAGCACTGTACAACGTCGACTGAGAGAGGCCGGTTTGTTTGGACGACGTCCAGCAAAGAAACCACTGATTTCCGCTAAGAATCGCAAAGCGCGTCTCGACTGGGCTCAAGCTCACAAGAACTGGACCGTTCGGCAGTGGCGTAAGGTCATCTGGAGCGATGAATCGAAGTTTTTGCTGTTTGGGACGGATGGAATCAAGTTTGTGCGACGTCCTGTCGGTACCAGATACCATCCGAGTTACCAGCTGCCGACCGTGAAGGGTGGTGGAGGTTCGGTGATGGTCCACGGTAGCTTCTGTGGCAAAGGAGTTGGTCCCCTTCATCGGATTGAGGGTAAGATGGATGCGAAGATGTACCTTAATATCATGGAAACTGTTATCTGGCCGTTTGTCCGCAGTACTGCTCGCCGTGGCTTTATTTTCCAACAGGACAACGACCCGAAACACAAATCGAAGCTGCTCACCAAATGGTTCCGCGACAACAACGTCCCTCTGCTGACGTGGCCGTCGCAGTCTCCCGATTTGAATCCCATGGAACATCTATGGGAAAGACTCGAGCACCAAGTAAAAGGCCTCAGAGCTCGAAATGAGCACGAAAAGTTCCTTCAGCTGAAGACAGCATGGGAGAACATCCCACAGGAAGAGATAGACAAACTCATCGAGTCCATGCCACGCCGATGTCAAGCGGTCATTGACGCCAGAGGTTATGCGACAAAGTATTAATATCGTAGTTGTTATATTGATATTATACAAGTTGTTCCGTTGAGAAATTGAAAATTCAGAGAGATTAAAGACTTTACAGGTATGATGGTGTTTGGACACAAATTGATGTGAATTCTCTTAAAATATTTTATAATTCACTTAGACAGCTGAGAAATTGCTCGCTCATAACATTCGTTGATAGGAATTAACTATGAAAAAATCAGGCGAAAAGATGGACATTTGAGGAAGTTATGTTTGGAAAAGTGAAAACGAATACTTCACTGACCGGTACTGTATGTACCCACACTCGTGAACGAGGGCGATGAATAAGATTCACTGGTAGTGGGCGGATCGCCCCCGCAGTGTGCGGTCTTTCCACCTAAATTCAACTCGATTCAACGAAGGCGCGAAGGCCGAAAGAAAAGTGTAGTGAGCAAGCGCTTGCGCATACTGGGGTTGCGTAAAGTGAGCGAAGCTTGGCCCTTTATGGGAGGGTGTCTGTTGAAATGGAAGCTTCTTTTTGAAATGCTAATACCTCTATTCAGGAGCGATCTAGAATGCGGAAAAAGTGCTCAGATGTAGTAAAAAAAATGGTCAGATGCCTAAAATGAAGGATGTGCATCAAGATGGGCGCGGCCAAAATCAAAAATCCACAACACTATTCAGAATGCTCTCGAAATTGGGGAAAAGCGGTTGGACGTGGTAGAAGACACGTCCCTCGACGGGGTTTGCAGTGAGTTTGGCGGGGCTAAGATCAAAAATTCGTAATTATGATGGTTTAGAAACAAACCAGAACGTTCTAGAATGCGGGAAACATTGCTCAAAGGCTTTCATAGGAAAGATGGTGAAACTAGCAAAATGGCTGTTAGAAAATTGGTCTTAGTTAGCTCAGTCTCCGAGATTATTAGGAACGCTTGCTTCATGGCTTACGTTTTAGCGGAATCGCCTTTTTCGAAGCTGCAAGTCGGAAAAAGGATACAATTGTCATTCCTAAGTTACCTTTTCAAATTACAAAACAAACATTCTAAGGGGAGCAACGCACAAGAGATGAAGTCTACTTGCACCGAGGCGGAGCAAAGGTAAAAAATTCACGGTACCTTCGTACGATGACGTCCTAAATATTTCAAAATGGTTCTATATGTAGAGTGAAATCATCTTCATCACTTACTATTCGAAAAGACTACTTTTCTGTCTGTCCCGTAACTCGGTATGTTCTGGAGAACCTGCCGTTCAAGCTCGTGATGGTTGGAGTAGGGCAAAATCAGCAGAGCACGTATGAACTTACGAGGACTCCGTTCACGAGGCTTGAAACCTGCACCGGAATAGGTAGTGCGATCAGGAACTTTCATACTTCAGCTCCAAAGAGCGTAAGCACAATGAAGATGGGCAAAGGCGAATAGGTCAACAAATTTATAATCCACCACAGCCTACGACCAAACTCTCGAGTAGTGGAGTCAGATCAAATCTCACAGAAATGTGAATGCAAACTCGATACTATCCATGAAGAATCTAATTTTTTCATTATCGTAGGTGTTTCTCAAGAGGGGCCAGACAAGAGCCAGAGAAGAATCTTAGGTCCAATGAAGCTCATAATACAGTCCAGAGGTACCAAGATAGTCCACAACAGTTGAAGAGTAATGATCATGAGTGCATCAACCGAATGTATACCTTTCCAGCGTAGGCTAACCATGACGACTATGTCTGCATCGAAAGTGAGGGATGCTCACCTGCCAGTGTGACAAATGCGCCTCAGCTGATCCTAATGAGTGTGAACGCCACTGCAAAAGGGTATATCTGAATGGAGGCCGTCGTAAGGGGATGATTTATCAAAGACATCTTTAAGCCATGATTTATCGAGATAGCATGCTCCCATTTTTGAGATTTATTGACCGAGCAGCTTTCTTCGGTACCACGTCACAGTCGAATCTTAAAAAATATCCTGAGGAACAATCTGGAAGGGATAAAAAGCTCATATGAATTATTCCAATAGAACTATTTTCGTCCCAGGATTCCTCAGATCTCCGACCTGCATAATCCTACAAAGGAGTGGAAATCAGGATGAAATCTGTAATGGAAATTACGATGAAAATTCTGTTTCCAAGATCAACTGGCTCCTCTTAATTCGTGCCTTGAGTGGGACTCATGTAAAATCCATAGCGTCGAATTAAATAGAAGCCCTTTTTTTATTCACATAAGTTACTTCATTGACAACGAGTAGAAAGGGCTCAAGTAGAGTTGTAATAATGGGATTCTTAAAAACCATCAAGAAGGAGTTACTCAGTGATCAGTATATTTACATAAAGATCCTTGCTGGTGATCACAGTTGAAAAGAACCAAGACTATCCATGGTACTATTTAGCTGCATTGATATTTTACATGCTTGAACACAGAGCGGAGGAGAGAGGTAGAATGTTGTCGCGAGGTGAATGGAGCCAGAAAGTTGTGACAGGATTGGGTCAGCTGGGTGTGATGACCTGAAAGGCCCCGCTGTTCGGTGTGGTTGCAGGCGAACCAGCAATGCGCATATTACACGACCACAGAGAGTCAGTAGAACAAACAGAGAGGTTGCGCGAGAAATTGTGATATTAAACTCAGATGGGCCCCTCCATTATGCGACATCGCCGACTGTCCTCTTTCATTCTTTCATTGGATGAACGCTTACAAGTCTCGCCCACTCAAAGTAGACGGCCCGAAGGGAAGGAAGTCTCTCACCGGTGTGATTTTTTACCTTTAATTTTACCTCTAAGTATGAAAAAGGGATAACTAATCAATTTCTGATTGCATTATGGCAAAGCATATCTCACTATGATCATAGCTGCTTCACATCATGAAGACATATGAAGTAATCCCCGGTGTTGGCGTCACATTTGTTCTGGTCCCATGGGGTAAACTTATCATAGTGAGGTGTTCATAGCACACATGTCCTCGGCGTTCGCCACATGTAGAACATTCGACTGCGAGATAAGCAAACCAGACAGTTTGGCCCTTTTGCTGGATGCATTTGCATTCTCTCTGTTTGTTTTTAATTTTACTTTAACGCATATTTTATGCTTCTTCTTGACCACGACGTCATCCTTATACTTGTGGGAGTAAAATTAAAACTAACAGAGAGAATGCATCCAGCAGAAGGGCCACTGTCTGATTTGCTTATCTCTTCGACTCCGATCAAACAAGCTGTCCTACAGCACTACGAAACTTGTCGAAGCGATTAGAAGTATGACTTGGCCGTACAATACAAAGATCAGATCACACGACAAAACGGATGAGGTGAGGCCTTTCCTTGAACATCTATCGAAAACATTGTAAGCAGCTTAATAACCACGGAAGATAAACATCACTCATGGGAGAACATGCATTAAACAACGTGAAGTACAGCAAGAATGAACCTTTCGTGAGTTTAGGCGGGTACGAACTGAGGAAAATTTGTCGCGAACGCCGCGATACTGTTTGGACATTATTTGAACAGCTCTCAGAATTCAAGGGGTCGTTAAACCGAATAATATTTTTACAAAAAAATCCAAAAGGACCAAGTTTGTTTGCTGTCAATTAACTAGTGACGTGAAATCATTTGTTGTAATCGACAAAAAGCGAAGCAAAACAGTTGAGAAAATGACCTATTGAAATTACTTATGATCCCCTCGTATTGAGGTTTTCTCTACTGTTCGGAACTCAAACTCTAGGTTCTTCTTCATTTGGTTCCTTTTTGATGGTACTTACATTTATATTTGTTGTTATGGCTACTGACTACTTTTACGGACATTTTTTTCAAACTTTGTTCTGAATTTGGCTTTGCGTCCGTGAGCCCATTGCGCGGTGCTTTCCAAAGAGGGATTGATTAACGAAAAAAGCCACTCTTTCATTTGGATATCTTGACTTCCTACCCTGCTCGTGAAAATCATTCACCACATCCCAAAATCACGAATTCATACCGAAAAGCTTCGGCGTGGACTTGCCTTGAAGGCACAATTCACGATAAAAATAGTTTCTTAGATTTCCCCGCAGGACAGATTTGAGGCCCCTCGTATATCATATCTGGCACTATCGGGTCCGCAACCGGCCTGATAGGGAGGGCGTTAAAAGGACTGAGAGATTGCACAGTGTGCACTCTCGGACGAGTTTCACCGGCATTGTAGAGGCTGCACTATCTCAAGAGACTCCCATGTAGGCATTTCAAACAACGAAAGGCAGTTGTGTCTTGATATAGTTAGCTCTCTGCGCATTTGCACTGACCTAAATCTCGTCAAAATACCCCTTCCATGTCATTCCGCCATGGTAATCTCTTCCAACCTCTATTTCCCTATTTTTAAGGAGCCTTATTATTCTCGAAATCAGCGAATATTCTCGCTTTCTCCACTGCTACTAAGCTACTTCCAACCTACATATACTCCCGCTTTCCGACTAAGAAGAGGTGCCTCGAAATTATCGTGAGTCGTGCCTTTAAGTCAGCCCATGAGCGGATTGGTGATGGATATTGAGTGACCCTGCTGCAATGAGGGACCATGACTTCATTTTGAATGGGTTTGTAGAAAAGGACGCTTTGGGGTCAAGCAAGTCTCGGAATAGATGCGGGAACAAGGTTCGAAGTTACAGAGCTTGACGAGCTCGCCACATGCAAAGCCGGATGAAAGGCGGTCCCCGTCGGTCTCGCAGAAACTATTGTTAAGGAAATTTCCAAAGGTAAAATGAATTTAATGGAATACTGTGGTTGCTTGTAGTGCGTGCTAGGAATAAATGAATGGTCTCAGTTTCAGAAACTTCAAAGAAAATGGATGAGATCAAGCATTCTCGATATGCCCAAGAGGCTGTGGACTAGGGTCTTGATGAAATATACAACTTTCAGTGTTTGCAAATCACCTGTTCCCATTCAGCACCTAATTGAACACACTGACACGCTTCAGTATATTTTCTTCATGTGAGGAGGGATGCTTGCCTGAAGTAAAAGCATAAGCGGTAATATTGAAAGGGTAGTGTTGCAGTGGTCCAGCTGAGCTAGCCGTGCGTCTAATAATTTCACCGCACAATATCGAGGATGGGTTGGGGCCTCCACCTTACCAACCGATTAATCTTCTCATGGACCGTGATATCGGTCATGCTTGTAAGGTGGAACGAATGAATATGTATTTTTCTAATTGATCCTACTTTCCCGTGATAATCTGAGACAAACAGTAATCTGTGAATCATGACCCATAGACGAGTGAATTTACACTTTCATCTGCTGGAGTTGGTTTTGCCTGACTGGATGGATTAGTATCTGTTAATAAGCCAGTGTTTGACTTCCGTAAATAAGAAACCTTTGCAACTCCTTTCATTACTACGCAACCACCGCGAGGCAAAACAAACAGAGAACGCGTAGAACAGACGCGATTTCTTCCAAGCTCCATCCATCGAAAATCTGGCTACTAGCTATGGTGGGTTATGAGTTTATGCAGTGAAATTGCGAACGCCTGGCTCACCGCCGGAGAGTCTCCCCCGTCTGACTCGTTGGTCTAGTCTATCTTTTGTTCATATTCCCAGGTGTCTGGACTTTTAAAAAAATCATTACCCACTTTGGAGATTTAGCCACATTTCTTCTATAATCTCTAACACTTTTCCCTGCATTCTAGAACATTTGTGAACAAAATCAAGGACTTTTGATTTTAGCACCCCACCCCTAAAACAAACCCCACCCACTTCGGGGAATCGGCTGCATTTCTTCTGATACCTCAATCCCAGTGATTCCAGCATTCCGGAACGTTTTGAACAGAGTTGTGATAGTTAAATTTTAGCCTCACTCGCCTGAGTGCTAACCACGTTCTATTTGAGGGTTTGACCACGCTTCTTCTACTACATCTAACTACTTCTTTGCGCTCTCTGGATCGTTTTTGTACAGAGTTGTACATAACACATTCCCAAAGCTTAGCTTCTGTTTTGATACATTTCTTTGAAAAAAAGCTTCTACTGGAACATCACTCTTGGGCAGAGCTTCGCTAGGATTACGCCACCGTCCAGCTCGGGAAAGATCTTGCTCACTCCTCTTATTTTTTTTCTGGCCCTCACGCTTTCGTTGAATCAAGCCATGAACTTATGTAGAAAGTACCGCTCGCTGCAAGAACGCCCAACCTACCGCAGGTTCTGTTTGTTGACCAATACCCCATTTTCCGTCGCAGGCGTCTGGGCGTTATGAAACCTAATAAAGGGGTCTTGCTTGTGCAACCGCCAACTCGTTGTATGTCCTGCTCCCTGTAGGCGGAGCTCCACTGAACTCACATGTGCCCTGTTGACCTCACCCCATACTCAACCAATCTCCCACCTGACCCCATTTTTGCAGGAGCTTTTCCAGATAATACCAGGTTTCCGCACAAAAAAGCAAGCAAACGAACAAGCCAGCAGAGTGACAGACAGACAGAATGACGGACGGACGGACAGGCAGGCAGACAGATAGACGGACAGATATAGATAGACACATGCAGCCATACAGACAGACAGAAAAACAGATAGACAGACCCAAGCGCGTCATATATATGTAGTAGGGATCCACTTATTTCATTTAAAGCAGAAATTTGATAGCTGCTTGTGTGCCACTGTATGACTTTCGAACCTTCAAAAGGTTTGCAAGCCCTTCTCGCTCGGAATCATCTGAGGGTTATAAGTACAGTAAAAGGCTACAGGCATAAGGCGAAGGCGCATGCAATTCTTTTGAAGGTTGAAAGTTGATTAGACCGGTACAGCGAAGTCATTCTTCTTACAACTTAATTCCCTAAACGAGACTCCTCTAGTATAGGAAAACATTAAAATTACGAGAGTGTTTTTGAGCAGATTTAGGATCTCTTTCCCAAGCAAAAGGATAAGGGCAAAGATTTGTGTAACTTGTTGTTTACTCTTCAACGCGACCTAAAAAGTCAAAGAGCGATTACAATCAAGCTTCACTCGTTTTCTCCTGGGATGTCACCAACTAACTCATGCGGATAAGAGTCCCTCTTGATTCGGAATACAATAAGGTGAAATATCTTTCCGTTGTTTTTCAGTGAAGTAAGCACATAAAACCCGGACTTTTCTTGGGTCTGTAGCAATATGTATAGGAACGTTGTAGCAAACAATTACGTGCCTTGTAAACGAGGATGAGTGAATGAGAAACCGATCAGAACGAGTAGATGGAGATGGGTATTCAGCGCGTAATTGACACATTTAGTAAATCCACCCATGCGATAAATAGGAAGAGATCCCTTGTATCAAGTTGCGCCGAGTCGCAAGCACGAAAACAATCTGCCAGTAATGCAGGGTGATTAAGTGCTACTCGAGAGTGATGCTTCTTCTCTTTCCCGTGTTCCTAGTTTGTAATCCGGTTCAGGACAAGCCCTAAAAATGCCGGTGACGGTCTGATAGTACGTGCGAGTCTCCAACAGAGACGCATTGGAATATATTCCTATTTTTGACGGTTCAAAGAGCTGGTGATGTACTATAGAATTACAAGCAGAGCTCTCAGTGCTGCAATTCTTCGTACTTGCTTAATTACATTTCTACTTATTTATGGCGCTATAACACACGCATGGTCGGGAGATCGAATCCATCGACATTCGCTCAGTCCAACCGAGCCTTATGTAGTCGGTCTTTTGAAGTCGGTTGATTCGTACCAGACTCGTCTGGTGGTGCAAAAGGAACGCAATGTACATCGGTTTGGCCACTGCGTTTTATTGTATAGGCTCCATAGGTCTCTGATCTCCTTGCAATCTTGAATGGAAGTCAAGTGCCTGAGCGCATCGCAGAACAGGATTGATTCGCATCGGAAAAGTTGTTGTTCGTCTTTTTACACAAACCTAATTGGAAATGTTTTATTTTTCTCAGAGAATTGTTGGCATGAATTCGGCATTCACTAAATGGATCCTAGGCAATAATTGATACTATAAATACATATCTGTGAATTTTCATTTACATGTGATCACTTATTATTACATAATTCACTATTTTGCATTCTTTTTTCATTAGTTTTTGCCATCCGTACTCACATTTTAAATGAGCACACGAAGTTCTTAGCAGCTGCGATTTCTCGCAAGAGACATGTTCTGTTGGGAGGCAGCTTCCAGTTACGAACTAGCATTTGGAAACTAGGCGTAATTATCATTTGAAATGGAAGACGCATATCCTGCAAAACATACGACATACATGCAATTTCTTTCGACTTTTCGACTTGAAAGGGCTATTTATGATAATTAATGAACAATCAACAGTTAAGAATCAAGTTAACACGTTGACGACGAGACCGTTTGAAGGCGCTGACTAATCGTCGGTTACCATTGGCGGACCTCGTCCCACGGGACAGTCACCTATTGAATTTGATGTATTCATGAGAATTAAGATTCTATTTGTGTGAAACAAGTAAAAACTCCTAGAAATAAAAGTAAAACTTGTATTCTGTCAAGATCTGGGTGAATTCTCCAAAATCATGGGCTTTGTAGACCATCTCAGTGTATGAGGCTTTAAATCGTGAACATTTATAGAAAGCACTATTTAAACGTTTGGCGGGAACAAGATTAGGGGTAAGGCGCCAGTTGTTGGAAGGAGTTCGAATTTTAATTGTTGTCTGATATGATGTATGACTCCTGACTCGATGCTTAATATTTCCATAAAAACCTTAGATTTAGATGGATCATGGGTCGACGCTAAAGTTAGTGAGTAAATAAGTAAATGTAAAATATGAAACAAAAAAATCCTGAGAATTTCTTCATTTGGCTGACTACAGTACTGTCGGTCACCATTGACTGACATTGTCGTCAACGTGTTAATCGTGATAGTCCCTCCTTAGGGTAGTTAAGTTAGTGGAAAACTAAAAAGAAAGGTTTTCGTATCCCTTTATATGTTTTCTCTGAGGACGCTGGCTTTAGGAGTGAATTCTTAACCTATAAAGCAATAAAAATGTTATCTCAGTAGATCTTTCTGTCAATTGTGAATGTTGGTGATTGCTTGGGGACCAGTGAGCCAAGCGATAAACGAGTAGCTGATCGATTTTTCTGATCGCAGCAATGTCTTTGTGTTCATCTCACATAAAATTCAGCACTTGTGTTAACCCTCTTCTTCGAAATTTTATGAACAGAGTAGGATTCAAGCTTTATCCCACTTTTATCAGTTGAATACTACTGCCTTTTGGCCACGTACAATTAATAGCATGCGAAATCCCTATGTAGGTGACTGAAAGGAATTCCCAAATTGTCTGCTCAGACTAAATAACAACTCATAAGGTTGGCTATTTGTGATTGAGACGTCTAGAAAACTCGTTTCTACCCAATTATTCGGAACCCATTGCGTATTATGCCCCAAAATTCGGATCTGTCCACGATCATCAACCCCAACAGGCTGTTACTACGTACATATAGTACCTGCAGGAATATTAAGATACTCGTCAAGAACACCTGAAACCCACTAGATAAGCCGAATTTTCATTCGAATCTAATTATGAATCTTGATGGAAGCTGGATTGGTGGAAATATCCCACAGCTGCTTGGTCAGTGCAGAGATCAGGTAGGTCTTTTTCACCCTCGTCAAGCATGGTTTCATGCAGGCATGTGAAAGGGTTGGGTCAGAACCTCGTGTATCGATTGTCTTGCCACGCGGGCGAGTTGTTGAAAGACTCATACCTGAGTAATTGAACCTTCATTAACAAAAATGAGAAAACAGAAACTTCAACGGTAAACAAAAACTAACACCAAAGAAGATGGGTCAGAATGAGATCATAAAAAGCTCTTCATAGCACCAGAGGCAGAGTAAGATGACAATGGCAATGATAGGAGTACAACAAAATAACTAGAAATGATGCGATATAGTACAACAAAACAACTGAAGGTTACTAAAATTGCTAATGATTGGAAAGATCGCAAGATTGCACTGTAGAGGAATGTATAGCATATATGTATATATAAAGAACGAATGGCGGGAAAATGAGCGCTGGCTCTTCCTTCGATTCTTTGATAGCGTTCCTTTAGCGCGCAGTTCGATCCCCTGTGGTGATCCCCCCTCTTCACCACCCAATCAGTGAATCGAAGAGTGGGGAAAGTTTCGCGAGTTTCGCTAGTTTCGCGATACTTTTCCTTCTTCAAAGTCGCGAGTACTCGTCCCCGAGAGGAATTGTAAGGAAAGGTCAGATGGCTAAGGTCAAAAGAATTTTTCGATCGAAATACTATGGGTTATATTGATGCCCTTTTACAACCGCCGGCGTAGTTCTTGCAGTCTCTTCAGCATCTGTTCTGCGATGTTCTCGAGGTTATTCCTTTCAGCGAAGATTTTGACCGACTCTTATGGAAGTTTGCAGATTGCTGGTGAGTGCCCTGTTTTCTTACAGTGGTGGCATCGTGTGGAGTACTTTTTGCAATAGAGTCCTTCCTGACAATCCAACTGTAAACATATAGCGCAGCGACCACGGCTTTTTAGGTGTGCCTCGCGTTCTTTAGCTCCAGTGATTTTTCTGCAAAAATCACTGTAGTGATGTCCCGGAACGTAACAGAAAAAGCAGGGCATCGTCCCCTCTTGTTGGAGGGTGACACCAGTTTCATACAATCTTGGCTGACATGTTCGCATCCTCAGCAAATCACGTATTCTGTAGTAAACTTCTTCAAGTTCTTTCTCCAGGTCATCGATTTCTTTCAAAATTTCACTTTCATCGAGTTCGTTATTTGCTTCTTGATCTTCATATTCGTCCTCATTGTTTCGCTCGAAGTTTCCTTCGTCTTGCTCGTCTACCGATTCCATGTGATCGATGTTGTTGCGTACTCGTTCTATTTCGTTCGATTCTTCAGTGTTTCCTTTTTCGTCGTGGTCCGTTTCCGAGATCTTCGTGGGTCCGTCCGGGTTGCTTGTTGTTGTTGCATTTGGTTGAGCCTGACGATGATTTGATCGAGTGATTCGCAAGTATGTTTGTTTGAAGGGTCCTATCGAACGCGATCATTCTGCGTTAACTTCTCTTACTTTCATATATAGTCCTTTATCTTTTCTTCGCAGTTATCTTTTCTTCGCAGTCTTCCATGATCCTTTGGATGGCCTTTTACAAAGTGGGGAGCGGAAGCTTCTCCCCCGAAACACCGGAATAGTATTACAGGGGGCTCATACGAGTGTCCCATGCTTTTTCGGAGACTCCTTTCGTCGGATTTATGACTGGTACTGATGGAAAACAAGAGAGAGGTGGCTTCGCAACAAGTATTTCAAACGTAGAGAATAGTTTTCGACATTCAATTCCTTGATACGAGTCTCTCTTACTAGAACTGGCCATGAGTCATTGTTGTCAAGGAGGTATGCGGTGTCAGAACTAATGTTATCAATGAGCTCAACAATATACATATATAGTTTCACTGAACATTTGATCATGTCGTTGTACAGCGGATCAGGTGTTGGTAGGGGTGGTAGTGCCTCCTTAAAATTTTCCAAGTGGGGCTTTGTGCGGTGGAAGTCGCCATCGCGCTTCTCTGATGACATTTTCTTTTGTGCCCCTATTTTTGCACAAATCGATTGGAAGCGCGCGATCGGATTCTCCTTTAAAGAACGAAATAGAAACTTGATCCTATGCTGGGTTGATACACCCTCTGAACACTAAACTGAATCGCAATCTTCAATAGTCGCTGAGATCCTTCCTTTTAGTTTGCTCGCTCGCTCCACTGCGCAACTTGGGGCTTATTCATGCACTTGCAGTATTAAATTGGTAGCTGGCAATAAGCGCAGTGTTGAGGTCTTAATTACAAGACTGAGACCTTCGACTTCGGTTGCACGTCACTAGATCAGCACTCGACGTCTTACTGATCAACAGATATCCTGCATTTGATTACGTTCGCTCGTTGCGCGTGCGGCACTAAACTATGAATTAATCGCTCAAATGCATGAGAGATGTGCATAATTTAAACGTCGTTAATTTGAACTAAGTACGCAAAAACGAGCAGATACGAAGCAGCGCACAATGGACAGACACAGAGTGGCATGTTGCCTGATAGCAAAACGAAAAAACGATAGGAGGATATGAAAAATGCGATCGGCTGGGTAAGAGTATGATATGAGGGACGAGCTCGATGTAGCATCTCACATGATGACAGTACGAAAAAAAGACGGAAAAATGAGTTGAGCTAGCTGAGAGTATACGAGCAGAAGTCGATGTAGCCTCTTGCATGACGACAATTTGCAAAAAGGGGTTGAAGGATACAAAAAATGCAATGGGCCAGATAAGAGGATGCATACGAAGCTCGATGTAGCAGCTTGCATGATGACAATACAGTTGGTGGTGAGCATGGTAGTGATTCGTGTACCACTGTGTACAACACCCGGTAACGAGGCAAATCGACGGCTTCTTTCCTTTTTTGTCGTGATAGAGTTAATTTTGTTGTTTTGGGTAATTAACCCTTATTAAAAAATGAGAAAACACGAACTCCAACGGTAAGTAACAACTAATACCAAAGAAGATGAGGTCAATAGGAGATCATAAAAGCTCGTCATAGCACCAGGATCAGAGTAAGATGACAATGACAAGTACAACAAAATAACTAGAAACACCTAGAAACAATAACCGAGATTAATATGCTATAAAATACATTTTAAAGGTGAACCGGTGAAACCTGTCAAAATCTGTAAAATAGGGTATAGGCTCCCTACTCAAGTGCAGACAGATGCAGTAGCGCTCAAAAGTATTCGGCCAATTTTAACTTGCAGTAACTTTTTTCCTAGTGGAGCAAATCGCATGAAGCTTTGATTCGACATTAGCGCTTACACTTAAGACACGGCAGGAAGGAAAGGACTCCTAGGACCATCATTCGTATTTCCAGTTGATTTTTTGTTAAAGCCCTTTTGGATATCTGGAACATGATCAGATTGCAGGTTAATAGTGGTACATATTCACACTACACCAATGCTACACGTATCGAAATTTCGCTCGATTAGACGCAGTAGGAAAGGAGTTATGACTTAAAAGGAACGAATGAAGAAGCATTTGGCCGAATACTTTTGAGCGCTACTGTAGTTTTACCCCAAAATCCCGTTGCTTTCAGACTGATTGGTTATGGAACGATATGAACCGTTTTCCCAGGGAGGCCTTCTCCTGCTTTTTGATTTCAAGAAACTGGCAGTAAAGCCCACTGGATCCTTCTCGATACCTATGGAGGACAAGCTCTATCTGAACGAACCTGCAGAGATGGTTTCTCTTCACTCGAGAGTTTGCAACGAAAGCGGAAAGCAAAAAGTATTGTTTTGTGTGCATTAGGTGGTGAGATCAAAAGGTGTTGTGTACTATGAGATGCTGAGCCCGACCCGAACTTCTGATCGCTACGAACACCAACTTGTCAGTTCGTAGGATGCTCTCACTTAAAAGCGGCCGTTAATCGCAAGAAAATATCATGAGATGCTGCTCCACCACTAGCATGCCAGACCCCATGTTGCGAAGGATGTCTTTAGAAAAAGTGCAGTTGTTGGATGTGATCAGCCCGCTCTCCGGATACCACCTATTCCGGTCCTATTAACGCAATTTAGTTTGGCAGATAAACTCTTACGGAATGCAGAACAAGTACGAAAATAGGTGGATGACTGGATTGCCTCAAAAGATGAAGACTTTCAGATGCGGAGCCAACAAGATATCAGAAAGGTACCGTGAAGTTGTAGATAACGATTGGCAATACATTTTTTAAGGTACATTTGGCTTTAATTTTGCAATAATTATGTTTTTGCACACAAAAAACGGCGGAAATCAATGCGCACACCTAATATATATTTATATATAAATATATATAAGATATATACCTAATATATATATATATATACATATTTATATACTTTTGCGAAATTGCGATACGTTTCTCTACAGTGCAACCTTGCGATCTTTGCAATCGCTAGCAATTTCAGTGATCTTCAGTTGTTTTAATGTATTTTACCACATATTAATCTCAGTTGTTGTTTCTAGGTTTCCTAGTTATTTTGTTGTACTCCTACCTTGTCATTGGCATCTTACTCTGCTCCAGGTGCTAAAGCTTTTTATGATCTCCTATTGACCTCATCTTCTTTGGTGTTAGTTGTTACTCACCGCTGAAGTTCGCATTTTCTTTTTTTGTTGATAAAGGTTTGATTACCCAAAAAACAACAAAATCAACTCAAGTACGACAAAAAAGAAGGAAGCCGTCGATTCGCCCCGTTACCGCGTGTTGTACGCAATGGTACACGAATCACCACCGCGGGGTTCGATCCCAAGCGTGATCCCCCCTTTTGACCACCCACCCAATCAGTGAACCGAAGAGTGAAAAATCGCTGGTTCCGCGATAATTCCGAAATTATACGTATAAGCGTATAAATAAATAAGGTTTGTGTTACATGTGTTAGCTAACTTCGCTTCGATCGCCGCTTCTCAGTCCTCTTTGTAATCCTAATGTTTTTCCAACACATTTGCTATATTACTGGAATAATTGTGTTTTCTTGAATTCTTCACGAGGTTTGTGAATAAGCGTTACTAGGCCGACGATTCGGCGGAGACGCCTTCTTCAGAGCCTGAAAGGATCACATCTGTTTATGACTATCCGTCTCCACTGCTCCCCTGAAGTTCGAAACCCCCGGTACTCGCAGGATCACAGGAGAGTCACTCACCATAGCTTTGCGGTATCCTCGAAGCCCCCCAGCAACTGATGCTACCAATCGACCAGGGTCAGCTGGGGTAGCACTTCAATCAACGTTTCTGCGGGAAGGCCAACTTTATATAAGGCCGCAGCTCCAGCGTGACTGCGATGCATTCTTCACTACGGTCCATTTTTTGGATCGGTGACCTGTATCCAAAATGCCTCGAGGGTTTAACGCGCGCATAATTGCGATTTCTGTGCCACCACCTCTACGGTGACTTCGAAACGCCTCCGTGGCGCTTTCGAATTCGGTGAATGCCCAGGGCAGTAGACTATTTCAATGGCTCCATACCACCTACGTGCCCATTAATTCTCTCGTGGTCTTGCCGTTTCGCCAAAATACTCATCACAACAGTTAGAGCAAGTAGTCTTGTGGATCACACCAGAGATGGTGCAATAGCCCTCCTTGCCAGCTGGGCAGAACACACAGTCCGAGGTTGTACATAGGCGATCGTATAGTACCTTCCGAACCAGGCGCTTCTTTATATTCAAAGGTGGTACGTTTACACCTGTAACACCTGTCACCCCTTTGATTGTAGATTTCCTTGAGCCGTGAAGTCTCCATTCGTCCCTGTCGCGAGCCAGGTAGTCCAGTGAATCGCACTCGATCGAAGGACAAGGGACAGAACATTCCTTCCGCTCAGAACTTCCGTGAAGAAGCCTGATAATTGCATTTGCAGCCGTGTTGAAGTTCGTTTGATGTACCGAGCGATCCAGTCATTCCTGGTCCAACGGTTATCACTGTATCGCATTTCGTGCCAGGCCCAAATGATTTTCCACTTCTTGGCATTACGCTCTTTCCTTTCTCATTACCTATAGCATCGTCCTTTCCACAGCGCGTTCAAGGACTCCAACAGCATGCTCATTTTGATTCGTAGAGTCAAAGTCTCTAAGGCGTTAGTCAAAGCAGCAAGGGCCGCAGTTTCGAAAAGGTGAGGATGTTTCTCACCGGATGTTCTTCTTTGCTTCGCTACTCCCTCGAAGTTCTTGAATGCTCCCCACGCGTTTCCGTCTGCTCAGCTCCAGAGCTAGGGAGCACTCAGAAATTCAGCGTGAAAGGAGCATCAGGTACAAATCCGTTCCGCATGAACATCGTGTTCGTTGAGTTCAGCCGTAATCCGATCTTTCCACAAGCGTTGTCGAACTCAGCAGCCTCAAAGTTGGGTGTTATAAGCAAGATGTCATCTGCAAAGCGGAGTGATGTGAAAAGCGGCCGCCGACCTTTACTTCCATGCCTTATCACTCCATAGGACGCATGGCGTTCTCGAGAGTGGCACTGAAAAGATTGGGAGAAATGGTGTCACCCTGTCGAACCCATTTCTTCATGCTAATAATGATCTCTTTGTAGAATGGCGAGATACTGGTTGTGAGGTTGTTGTAGAGCTCACGAGGATTCCATATATATTGAGTAGTAATTCCCTGATTGCTCAAGGCTTCAATCACCGCTTCTGTCTCGACGGTATTGAAGACTTTCTTTAAATCGATGAACGTAAGACATAATAGCATTTCGTACTCCCGCCATACTTGAATGGGTCTTGTAACGGTGTGGTTGTTATCGATTGTACTGAATCCTCTCCGAAACTCTGCTTGCTCACATGGCTGTTCTTCAACTGATATTCTGCCAACCCTGTTACTCGCGTGAAGAGTTTATAGATTACAGACAACAGGCAAATTGTGCGATAATTGCCAATGTCGTATGGATCTCTTTTCTTATACAGCAACAGGTCTCGCGAGTTTTCCACGAAGTGGGCACTTTGCATTACGACAGGTACCGCGTGAAAAGCAGGGACAGGGATTTGATAATGATTGGCGAAAGGTTCTTTAGATGTTCTGCTTCGACCCTGTCGAAACTGATGCCGTAGCTTTTCTTATCGACGCGATCGCATGTCGAATTTCGGAAGAGAGATCTGAAGAGACGACGTTACCGTTTTGTCTAAGACTGTAGATAGCAGGTAGACGTGGCTGTCGAAGAAATCAGAGTAGAAGTCGTTGACGACCTCCTCCATTGCCCTTCGGGATGCAGTGACAGTTTCGTTAGAACGGCGAAGGGGAGACGTCTTGGTCTTATATATGACGGAGCTCCGGCGGGCATTGCGAATGCTCTTCCCACCTTCGGTTGCTTCAGTCAGAACTGCTCTCTTTCAGATCTTCACTTCTTGGCCGCAATGCTACTGCTAGGACAATCGGTGTCCCGTAGCCAAGCCTCTAGACTGTGCGAAATGCCTCCCCGACCACTCTAGCATGTTCCAACTGAGTTACTCTTTTACAAGCGTCATCAGTTGGGATATGGGATTCTCTCGAAGCATTTTGGATGCAGGTCGTCGATCCAAAAATCAGTTTTTCCAAGACCACAAAAAATATTTTTCTGGATGGCGTGATCCTCCGACATGGTAGTACCTCGATTTGGGGAGAATCCTTTGTCCATACCACCATTCACCTCTGATGAGGTCATTGATACTATTTAGGAAGTGTCTATAGAGATCGGGCTCGGAAAACGCGATTGCCATTGAAAACGTACCACTCTTTAATCTGAAAAAGCGCCTGGTTCGGAGCTATACGATCGCCTATGTACAACCTCAGACTGTGTGGTCTGCCCAGCTGGCAAGGAAGGTGATTGTACCATCTTCGGGGTGGTCCACAAGATTGCCTTGACTGTGGTGATGAAAACTATTAAGGAGCACATAGGTGGTATGAAGAGATTGAGAGAGTCTACTGCCTTCAGGATTCACCGAATCCATAAGCACAACGGAGGCGTTTCTAAGTCACCGTTTAGGTCATGGCACATGAGTCGCAACAATGCTTGCGTAAAACCCTCGAGGCATTTTGGATACAGGTCACCGATCCAATATGAACCGTAGTGAAGAATGCATCGCAGTCACGCTGGAGCTGCGGCCTTATATGAAGTTGGTCTTTCCGCAGAAACGTTGGTTGAAGTGCTACCCCAGCTGTCACTCGTCGATTGGTACAATCGGCTGCTGGTTAGTTTCGAGTAATCGGTAGAGCTACGGTAATGATTCTCCTTCAATCCTGCGTGTCCTGGGTGTCTCGAACTTCGGAGAGGGGGGGGGGGGGGAGGGCGGGAGGGCAGTGGAGGCGTTTGATAGAATAGTCACAAACAGTTATGATCTTTTCAGGCTCTGAAGAAGGCGACTCCGCCGAAACGTCAGCCTAGTGAAGCTCATTTACAGGACTACTGAAGACTTCAAGAAAGCAATAAACTCGTAATTCAATTGTGCCTAGGTTCATAAAAAGCCGTACTTGGAAAATGATTCATATGCTCTATATAACAAAATTTTTCCCTTTCTTTGTACTTGAACATTATTGGAACCTATGGAAAGATTACGAGATTGCTTTATTTCATCCGAACATAGCCGCCAATGAACGATGCATACGCGCATCGTTCATTGCCGGCTATGTTCGGATAAAATAAAGTAATCTCGAGTTCGTGAATGAAAAGTTGATCGTTAAATACGGTACTCGTTTTGATACAATACAGACTCTATGAAGGAGGAGAGCATTTTCATGATTGATTGCTGGAATGATTCATAATTTGAAGGTCCCTTTCATTCCCTGAAATGCTGGAACTTTAATCTACCACTCACTGGGCTCTTTTCCTATAAGCAAAATATTCGAGACTCTCACTAATCTAATTCTCAAAACTGGATATGATCCATGTCACAGAAGAGAGCTGATCTTTCTTGGTCAGGAAGCCCTGTGGTCAGCTTATTCATGAAGATATAATTAATTTCACGATCTCATGATAGTGAAGCATTTGTAAGATAATACTGGGTTTTATGGTGTTTTTTACTAGTAGACCTTCTGTGACAGTAGCGGATTGCAATCTTGTGGCGCTGGTACAATGCAGAAATCACAACTCTCATGGCAAGTAAGGTCATTCATCAATTTCCATGACACCCACGAAAGGAGGTTAACAAACTGCACTCTATTCGCGTCATCAATGACGGGCTGTGGCTGAAGTTACAGCGCTGATTTGCAATGCAGGCAGTATTTTCCGATGCACCAGCAACAAACTGATCATGCTTTGAGAACGTTTTCGAACAGATTGTCATCACGCAGTTATGTAACGTGTGAGCTTTTGAAACTGTGTTATGAAGGATCCCCTCCAAATTGATTGGCACGCATCTTCTGATTGTTTGTTTTTAAGGAGTGCACCCACCGCTCATTAGGCAAGCCAGCCTCGAATGAGTTTGATCATTTGCGACAGTTTCGTTCCTCACTCTTCCAGCGCAGAAAAGTCCGTACACATCAGAAACAACTTCTTGAGATTATTTTACTCCAGATAGACTCCTACTGCATTACAGAAAGTGCGGGGCTGGAACAATCTACGAATCCGCTGTAAGAATTCGTAACTTTTATCCAAAAACAACCTTTAGAGTAGAAAATCACTGCTGAAATTCAAGTCGACCTTAAACTCGACGTAGTCTCTGCTACGTAATGTTTAAAATAACATTGAGTACCCATCTTTTGTGCCAACCTATAGTAGCACTTTGCAGGCCACATCTTCCTAATCAATATCTTCCCGGGACAAACAATCCTTTCATCCCTCTGGGGTAGATCAATTGGTACCAGACTCGTCTGGGAGTATAAAAGCACTGGCTTGTACATCGGCTGACCACCGCGAGCCATTGTATTGACCACATACGCATTCACTACGCCACTACGGTTCTGAATGAGAGTCGACTGCGTGGGCGCACCTCAGATGGGATTGTTTAACGCCCCAAGACATCATCATCTCAACCTCTATATGTTTCTGAGCATTCCTGTGTATGAAGCACGAGACCATACGTAATTCTATTCGAAGGATGCCCAATGCCCACTACGACATATTCTCAGACATTTGCCTGCTATGTAAAGTTGTTTGATTCGAAGTAATCAAAGAGTGAGAATAAAAACTCTTTGGGTCAAAGGTATTATTGTAAGGTCATGTAAATGACTAAGTGAGAAATTGCTGGCTAGTGAGTAATTCATTTCGATCTGAAAACTTGGGACTGGAGAAAATTGGATCATAAAAATTTTATTGTATACGGTAAAGTGTTTTCGGTACTGGTGGTGCTGTGCGCGACTCGTCACAAAAACCTACAAAATCGAAATTCGGAGTTGTGGTAAACCGAATCTCTTCAGTATAAATACCAAGAGCGTGCCAGCGTTCTTCACTCAACTCCACACACCAAGACTACATTCATTTTTGAAAGGCACTTTTCGTTTCTGCTCCGATACCCTTTTTTCCAATTGTGGAGCTGAATCATAGCTGGAGACCAACGTGTTGAATTCTTTATGTTCAGATGCACTTGATTGTTCTTCTTGCTATTGCTGGTGCTGCGTTGGCCGGATTACCATCGGGCTACGAGGCTGCTGAAATGGTGCAGCCTGCTCCACCACCAATCTCCTCCGATGGTGGAGATCAGCAAGGATACAACAGCGATGCTGGAACGCAAGCTCCTCCTCCAGCTGCAGGCCAAGAAGCAGCTCCTCCACCACCACCACCTGCTGCTGACCAGGGAGCTGCTGCTGCTCCTCCTCCTCCTCCCCCTCCACCACCGCCACCTGCTCCATCAGCGCCAGCAGACCACGGAGGAGCTCTTCCTCCACCTCCTCCACCAGGACCAGCACCTGGTGGTGACATGGTAGGCTAAAAATGCAACGTATCAAGTAGTTTTATTAGAGAATGCTGCGGAAGCAAGAAAAGTGCTGAGTAATTTCCAGGGATCGAGCAGTGGCGGATATCGTCATCGTTTCCGTGCTTATCATCTTCATTGATCGCAAAGCATTTGTGGCAACATTTCATGGGTCTCATTTTATGACCATCGGGTTCAATAAACTATTCTGACCTACCTTAACTTTTGAAAAACTCGCTGAATCTCAAACGATGAAAGAAACAACCAGTTTATTGTGAGTGTGGCTGCACAATTTTTTCCAAACGATGGTTTTGACCCGATTGAATTTGACAAAATGTATTAGTTCAAATACACCGTCCGTTTCCCCTGTCAGAAATTTCTGGCACTTCCTGGCATCAGTGCCGTAAAGGATAAAAGAATAAAGTTTCGGGGCGTTAATCATCAATCATCATCATTAATCATTAATCATTCGTCTAACTGATGCGCCCCGCATCCGACTTCCATTCACAGTCGTAGTGGCGTATTGGATGAGAGTGGGGCCTGCACAATGACTTGCCGTGGCGAGCCGCCGAAAAATGGGTTCGATTCTAACAGTGAACCGTGCGATTCTTACTTACTTACTTTATTACATGCTTTTGAATGTTAACAACTTATTCTTTATCGACATGTCGAGTTTGGAAGGGAGAACTGAACAACGTTGAATAGCATTCTGTGGCCTGTACTCCTATCAGAACTGCTGCCGGTCCAGGGGAACAGGAACTTCGAATTGTCGGTCACACAGACACAAAGACACACCCACACGAACACACAAGGACACAGGCCCACACTAGCGCACAGATTAGCTCGTTATACATTATAGGCTTTAATTCCCGTCGAAGCGCCTTTCTAAACCCTCTCCCTCCAATAATGCTCGATGCTCTCAGTGGACAAAGCCAATTTCATTTTGATCTGCATGCAAATTTTCAATTAAGGTAAGAGCTAGCTGCAATCGCTAAAAAATGCCTAAAATTTCCTATATTTGTCGCCATGGGTCATAACTGTTGTTTAATTTTCCAACATGGGTGTCCTTTCGGAATGATGAAACTAACGCAACGTTGTTGAACTCGTTGCCTTTGAGTGTGGAAGCAGGCTAAGCCGGCCTTTGAACCTTAATGTGCCCTGTCTAGGCCGTTTCTGAGCCAACAGCGCGAAATATCGCATACTTGGAGACCGCAGGACCGCCTCTAATGAGTTAGCAACCTCGGAAGCCTTTTTTCGTGAGCTGTACCTTCAGATCTTTCTTTTGAAGCCTATTTATGCATGACTATTCAATATTCGAGTCTGTAAAACAGTTCTTTGGGGGGGGGGGACGGGGGGGGGGAGGGGAAATCCGATTTCTGTGGCGGTGGAAAATGCCTGAAAAGGAAAAAACATGGCAGCCTCGATGAAAGAATATGTTTCAAAATTTTCTTTGTAATCCATGTCAAAATAATCCAACAAAATCAATCCAGTTTAGTTCGGTTCTTGGTAGAATTAAAATTTTTTCGATCACCTTACGAAAAGGTTTTTCTTCAGAGTGCTTCCCAAAATCGCATCAAACACCTGGCCATTGGCATAGAGATCCCAATAAGATGGTGAAGAAGGCGAGAGCTTCGAAGTGATAAATCAAAACAACTCATGCAAAAATGAAGAGATGAAATACGTAGACTATGCCATTCTGTACTTCGTGAAAAGTGGGAAATAATTGCTTCTTAATGTAAAATTCATGCTTCTTTATATGAAATTTAGGCACTATTTACCCTTTACTGCCCCACTCTGTCGAGAAAGGGCTGGATTTCTATCGAATTTTTTCAAAGAAGATGAAACCGGCTAGAAACTTGCCTAGAGGGGTAATTTGACCCGTAGAACATGAATATCGCATCCACTCATCATGAAAACGCCTGGGACACTAGTTAGGGGCAAGTTTTCAGAAGGATCGGTGACCCAGCGATTTGGCGCAGGCGCCTGTAGCGCAAGCGCTAGGCATCTCCATGACAAATGGATGCAATAATCGTGTTCTACGAGTCAAATTACCCCTGTAGGCAAGTTTCTAGACGGTTTGATCTTCTTTGAAAAAATTCGGTAGAAATCCAGCCCATTCTCGACAAGGTGGGGCAGTAAAGGGTAAATAGTGCCGAAATTTATTCTCAAAATTTTTGTGCGGAGTCTGAACTCTGGGACTGATAGGTTACTTTGAGGACTTATTTCGAGTATCAAGGCTTGTCAAGCAAAATAATTCATCAAGTTCAATTGTTATGTACAGCAAAGTAGTAGTTACCTCTGAAGTGAAGTTTCATGCATATTTTTTCCTTTCATAGCGGTTTGCCTTAGCACTTTCATGAACGTCCTATCAGTTAACTTCATGCTCTCAAAAACGAAGGCTCAGCACTATTCAGTGATGGGTAGGGAGAGCACTGCATGAGTATTTCTTGCACATGGTAAAGGAGAATGAGCTCAGAATTTGAAATTTATCCAGCAATAGAGGGCGCTTATAGTATCGAAGTGCGTGAGTGCGTAACGTAGTCTGACTTCAATTTTGGACCTGAAAGAACCCTTGAACTATCGTAGGTCAACTGGTCCAACATATGAAATCTCGCTGCGAAGGAATGATGTACATACGCATGATACATATAATTACAGCTAGCTGTTACAGCTGGCTGCGCCTCCGTGGCGTCCGTCCTTGAATGACCTCTCTCGGCTCTTCCTCGTCGTCGGTCCGATGTTGTCAACTCGCCGCCTGGATTCGTTGTGAGACCTCTACTCGTACGATACCACGGCTTTTTCCCCGCCCCAAACCGAAACGCACAATTAGGTAATAGTTTGATCAGGGTAACGGTGAAAGAGATTGGAACCAGGTTGGAAGGTTGAAGGTCATTAAAAAACAAAGACGGGATACATTTGTTTAGCTGTGTAATGTTACCAACTTTCTAAGCAATTTTCGCAATTATCGTTAGGGTTGATGTGGTATCAGACTTTTCATCTAAACCGAACTTGTTGACTGAAAGTTCATATACATCAGTATCAGATGCGGTATGATATGTGCGTCTTAAGTTGCTTAAATGCTTTTATATTGCATCTGCCCTGTTATGCTGGATATATGTGGATGTTTTTAATGAAAGTTTGTTCCCCATGCAATCAGAAGAGGTCATGAATGACGGTCTCCAGGTTAAGGAGATGTTTAAATTTGAGCCGTACGCTTTTGTACAAGCGCCAGCGACTACAGAAACAGAAATGCTGATCATGTGGTAAAAAAAGCAAGGGCTATGCTCGAAGGCGAGCGAGGCGATCTCAATCAGGTGTGGAAACTCTATGCGCTGCCCGCATATATATGCAGCAAGCTAAAGGTTCTTTATTGGAGAGGATAACAACAGTAAAAACTAAAATATAAAAATTAGTTTTCTCACAAGGGAACTCTCCGGTGTAACTAGTAAGTGTTGAATTTTTGCACGATAAAAAAAGTAAGCCCGCGGTTTATAGCCCTGTAAACTATTCCGCGACGCTGCAGATTTTTCTTGAATGCTTTAACTTCTTAGTGTTCCCATTATCCTCTGCTTTTTATCTTTTGCTGCCTGATAACGACATGAAGACAAAACAATGAAAATGTAATCATCACAACTAATTAAATAGTCTCGACCGAAGTGCGTGATGTCCATAACCGCACCCAGTGTCCAGGCACTCCAAAATAAGGTGCTCCAGTGTGAAGGCCGCGACGCAACCGCCGCAAGTAAGGTTTGTCTAATTTTGTTGTTTAGGTTCTTCTGTACTTTCGAGGCGATTCCGAGCCGCCTGTAACAAACAACCCCTTAACCACCATTGGATAGCCTTGCTAGCTACCCTTAGTCTATTTAGTCCCACGTTAGAGCCTGATTCTTGGGTAACCATGTTACAGAAATAATCACCTGAGTAACCTGTTGCCCTATTGATCATCGATTTCCTCACGCGTACTCTAGTGACGTCTCCATTTCATCCGCCAGAGTGGTCCAGCATATCGTCCTCGCTTCAGGGACACGGGGCTCAGCATTCCTTTCGTTCAGAGCGCCCGTGAAGAAGTCTCAGCATTGCATTAGCGGCCGTTCTGGTGTTCGTTTGACTCCCCGGGGAATCCAGTCAGTAACGGCCCTCGTCCAACGGTTATTCCCTATCGCGTAACATACCTGGCCCACCCCATTTTCGATTTCTTGGCGTAATCTATCCCTGATCTTCATTTGATGAGATTCGATTCCTCTGCACTTGCGTGTATGGGGAATTCCGAGCATTGTGTATAGGAAAATTCCGAGCATCGTCTTTTCTAAAGAGCGTTGACTAACACTGACAGCATGTTCATCCTGCATTCGTAAAGTCAAAGTCTTTGAGGCGTCATCAAAAGGGATGGGATGCAGCGTTGGAAATTGAGCACAGAGCTGGATTTTCTTTGCCTTCCTCACAACTTCCTGAATGTCCTCTGATATCTTTTACGACGCGCGTTTCCCTTAGCTCAGCTCCAGAGCTGGATCGTTCATCATATTGACCTATCGGCTTGAGCATTCAGAGATGTTCGCTCCATTCGGCGTGATAGGAGCATTAGGGACCAATCCGCCTCTCATGAACTCCGTCTTCGTTGTGTTCAAACGAGCCGGTCTTTCCCCATGCATTGCCGTATCCGGTCAGCATTTGACCTGCTTGATGTTCGGTGTTATAAACACGATGCCATTTGCAAAACGGAGGTGATGTAAGAAGCGGTCGTCGACCTTCACCCTCACGCGTTCCCATTCCATATGACGCATGATGTTCTCGAGAGCGGCACTGATGAGTTTGAGCGAGATGGTCGCTCTGTCGAACCTCTCTCTTTCCGTTGATGATCTTTTCTATAGAATGGCGAAATAATGTTCGAGAATTTCTTTAGAGCTCACGAAGGAGCTCTTTAGAGCTCTTTATATATTGAGTAGGGACATCGTGGTTGCCTAGGGCTTCGATTACCCCCTCTGCCTGGACGGTATCGAAGGCTTTCTCCATCGATGAACGTAGGACATGATGGTACCCTGTACTCTCGCGGCAATCCAATGAATCTTGTGCGTTGTGGATTTTGTCGATAGTACCAATCGCTTTCCGAAGCAGTGGTTGCTCGTATGGCTATGCTTCAATAAGTATTCTGTCGATGCTGTTTAGGTTAATTGTAAAGCTTGTTAATTACAGGCAGTGGGCAAATCTAGCGATCATTGGTAGTATCGCTGCATCTGCTTTCATATACAGACATACAGTTTTGTTAGTTCTCAACATGAGCGCAGTGCATTCCAACAGGTGCTGCGTGAAGATCCTAGCCATGTTTTGACGATAACTGGTAGAAGGCTTTCAGATGTTTTGGTTCAATCCTGCTGGGACCTGGTTCCATACTATTTTTCATCGACCTTGCGTCATGTCGAATTTCAAAAAGCATAGCCGAAGGAATGGCATATCCATCCTGCTCAATATTATTTGGGCATATATGTAGAAGTGATGTCGAAGTGATCCGAGCGGAAGCATTTAAGATGTAGCAACTGTTCCGTCAAGGCAACGAAGAGAAGTTATTTTGGTCTTGTGATTAGCGAAGCCCTGGCGGGGCTCTCGAGTGCTCTCCCTGATCTCGGCGGCTTCAGCTAGAACTTCTACTATTCTCTCTTCCAGTTCTCCATTTCTCGCTTCTCTGGTTAGCTGCCCAACTTTGGGCGGTAGTTTACCAGTAGCCGAGATACCAAGACAACTCTTGGCTAATTGCAGACTTTCTGATTTAGTGACACTCTCGTGACTATAGTCAAGGAGCAGAGTGTTTGCAGTTCAAAATTGCAGTTTTAAAACTGCAATAATGGAATCTTGCCGTAAACTAGCAAGGGATGTGAAGTGATCCCCATATGCGGTATCAGTGATCCCCGTGATGATAGCTGTCTCTCTCCATTCATTGAAAAATGGAATTCAGTCTGGAAGGGAAGATGTTCCTACCGCATGTCATACTGCGGAATTACGACTTATTCTTTCGAGAGATGAAGCTCGGAGATTGTAGCCTTGATGGAATAATCAATTTCGCCTGAAGGATGCCCACTCCTCTAGGGTGCTTATACAATAGCTTGCCATAGCGGCCAGCCGCTAAACAAGTCCTCTCGACGATTCTGGTGCCAGTTGATCTATCATGGAGGCATAGGAGGTCGATTGGCCTGGGTGGATCTTGATCTAGGATACGAAAACCCGTGGCAATGCGCGGTGAAGTCCCACTTGCCACCACACCGCTCTTTCAAAAGATAGTCCAAGGAAAAGGAGGAAGAAAAAAAAAGAGGCCTACCTTCAATGCTTACTTTCGAATCTGCTAAGTTAGCCATTAGGCCAATACTAAACGTAAATCGAATTGTGGCCTACCATTGAAACAAAGATGCATATGCATACCTACACGGATTCTTTGGTTTACATAAAGGAGTGTACGAGATGCCATTGGAACATCGTTCGAAGTATGTATTGCTACGCGAAATTGAAGAAAGCACTTCTCATTCCCCGAACATGTGAATAATATTACTGAGTGGATGACTTTTGCATAAACAATGTAAGATGTTTGTGCCAGTCGGGTGGCCCGGCTTATGCCGGCTTCATTCCCTACTTTTACCAAGTAGTTAGAAAGTGTAGTTAGGGAGGGGGGGGGGGGGGGCATTGTTTTTATCGAACACTGAGGGCTGGTCTGCAGAGAAGGGGAAGCCGACCCAACATATACTTAAACCGGTTCTAGACGAAAGAATATGGTTTTAAGCTGAGCCTCAGTAGGGGAGTAGCGGCGGGGTGGAGGTTAGATGATTAACTCGCGCAAAAAGCTAGGATGGAGTAAGAGTTGGATATTCATTTGACTCATTCACCTCGGTACCCCTTCCTTCCTACAGCCCAGATCAAAAAAACTGTATGTTCTCAGCTGAGAAACGTTAATGTGCACAGCTATGGGTTAACCTCCTTATGTTGAAACCACGTCGAAAAAAAGCGTAGGTCCCCCGACTTCATTATCACCTCGGATCTTTGTCAAGGCATACATAGCACAAGGACTTACAAAATCACAGAAATATCCATTTCACTCCACGGTGTACTCACTCTAGTCCATTAACCTACCCACCAAGTTACTGCCTTATATATAAGAAGGAAGTGTTGAATATAGCTAGCTTTCCATATCACTACCTTCATCGTAATCATAAGTTTTACGGGCGGACAAATCGACAAACCGACACACCGATACACCGACACACCGATAAACAGACAAATTTTTTACCCGGCACACCAAGTTTCTGCTTTATATATGAGAGAGCATGGGCCTAGGTGGTGTAACGGCGAGTGGAACATTATCGAATACGCATGATTCAAGGATCAAATCCCAGATTGATACACGTCTAGGCTAACCAATCCTTCTATCCCATCGTTACTATGCGGCCTTTACGTTTAGATCACGTGAGCATAGCGGGTTTCGCAGCAAAAAACCCACAACAATCAACGAAACGTCTGAAACAACATGTCTTCAACTTTGAATATTTCCGTTTATGGAGACTTTCACAATACTTCTCATCTGACATTGCTGTAATTTTTAGTAACAGAGAGTAGCAGAGCGATACACTTAAATAACCAAAAAATTGTAAATATTTCAAAAGAAACACGTTTCTATGATTCGAAGGACGCCAAGAGACGTTGCGAAAAGACGTGGTGCGAAAACGTCTACATGGGCTTTCTTAGAAAACAGAAATTGATATATTTTCAAATTTCTCCACTTAAGCGAGCTCGTAGTAACCACAAAAACTTGTTAAAATAAAAAAAAGTGGATGCTCACCGTTGGAATCAAGATCATCCATCTTTTTACGAAAAATTGTGTTCCACTTCTCTTGACCTAAAAAAGTGACTTTCTGAAGACCAGTGTAATCAGGTAAACTGACCTCCATCTCTTTTCTTCATTAACCGTGTGTACCGTCAACCGGAACGATGATTGAGAACACACCCCGTAATGGCACTGTAACTGTAATTCATTTGGCAACTGAGTTTCGTTGTGGGAGAGAACGCTATTTAACGAGAACGTTACTACTGAAACGCATTATGTACTACTGAAGATGTATCGATAGGAAAAGTTAACCTCACCTAAAGGAAAATAGAGTAGCTAGAAGGGAAAATTACCTAGTAGTCATGCCTACCACTCGCTTATTCACTTATTTCGTTTGTGATGACATCTAACTTAGTGAAGAGTATGCCAGGCGTCTGTACTGAGCATCAAAATAAAAATACAGAGAAGCTGTTGCGAATCTTTATCAGCAGGAGCCCTCAATAGCTCAATTGGTAAAGTGGAAATTATTCATTCTCCTGGTCTGTGAAAACTCCTTTTCACTAACTCATGAAACTGAGGAAGAGCTTCACGGGGAGAGATTCATAACTCAACTAACTAAAAACTACGCTAAATAACTAACGCAACTAAAAATTGTGAGCCTTAAGAAAGCGGTTTTCTTCGTTCTATCTAGCAATTGTTGTGTGATTCTATGGTTTCTGATGGAGTGAGCATAATCATCAGTCAACATGAACTCCCTCGCGAAGTCAGTCATGTAGCATGATCACAGTCGGAAAGATTGGAAATCATAGCAGTCTATCCTTCGTGTGAAATGGAATGAAAGTTGTAATGCACACTACTTAAATTGTAGTAACTTCGTAGAGCGTAGCGTCATGTTCCGATTTGTAGCAAAACAAAAGGCGAGCATATAGAAATATAGAAAAAAAAAGAAATGCTTAAAGAAAAGGGTCGGGTCATTAGGCTTTTTGTTGTTGTGTTCCCCTCGCACATTGTTATGTTTTGTTGTGCTGATGTCGCTTCATATTCTCAGATGAATTTAGTGGCTTTCTGGAAAAGAAGAGAACTCTAGAACGACTTTCTTGGAAGAAATAGCCAGCTAAAAATAAGAGGACCTGTTTTCCATAATCCTTTTTGCTGATCGTAATCATTACTTAGGTCTCATCCCTAAATTCTATTCTGTGCAAGCGCATTGGTATGGTGACCATCTTTCAAGGAATAAAAAAGTTGAAATTTCGCATTCCTCTTTGAACGACCTTTCTGCATTAACGCATTGCCGCATGGAAATAGGACGGCCGTAGTGTCGGAACTGTATCCCTGCAGTGTGTCGAAAGTGAAACGAAATGTGAAAGTCAGCAATTACTACAAGCCTTGAAAATCGAGAGGAACGTTTAGCGGTTTTGTTCAAAAAATCATCAGTAATTAGATGAGGAAGGAGAATTGCATTCAGGGGAATATGCAAAAACAAAGGAATGTTTGAGTTGATCATCATCAGAGCTGGTTCATTCCGCGTGACTATCAGTGAAACACCAACTCTAACATCTACAAAGAATCTCCGTTGACGCAGAATCCGGCAGCGCTGCTTGGATAACTTGAAGTTGTGGTCTTACTGTTAGGCTTGACACTCGGTCCAGTCCCTCGCTGCCAATCAGGACCATGTAGAAAATTACCTCTAATCCTACAGTTTTCCGCATTGACAACTGTGTTATGCTATATTCTTTGCTTACTTGCCTTGTTTCTTTTGAAAAGGATGAAGTTATCGATTGGTATGAAACCTCATGTTCGGAGGGTAACTTTACCATTTACATGAGAGAATTCATCAGTGGCGAAGGATAATTCGTCCAAGTTATCCGAGTTGTTCATTTTTTCTTCTCCAGCGTGTTCAATCTCGCACTGTAGCACAATAAAAACATAGGTGATTTGAAAGTGCTTACACATCTTATAGCACAAAGCTCGCGAGTTGTCCTAAGCATGGCATACGAGCAGCTTCAATGCTGTAAAACAAGACCTATTTCCAATCAACATTCAGAAGTGAAATGAGTTTTCGTAGCGAAGAGCACTGCTCCTAGAAAAGAACGCGAACTGTTTTGTAGGATTCTTCGCATCCGATTAAGCCGCCACAATAAGGCAGTTAGGGCATGAGCTCTCGAGAAATATTTCATGCAACGTCGTCAGTATCAGTTCAAAACAGCCGTTACCTCGGGCAAATACTGACGAAGACTCACGAATGGATAAGAACTGAGAACTCTGATTTCTTGTGCAAGCAGAACTCTAGTAGGGGTTTTTCTACCGTAAAAGGTCATTATTTCAGTTAAGAACCCCTGAGCTACAAAGTTTTGAATCTTCGTAGAGAGTTAATTTGGTTGTGCTCACTTCGTGAATCTTTCGCACTTCAGTCGTCTTATTTGCAAATGGCTTCGAGCGCTCGAACTTCCCTGCGTAGGTATTATGATCGACATTAATGGCCTTCGGAACGTTTTCGTCAGCTAAATTCCATCATTGCACAGAATGGCATCGACGTCCTCAAAAGTTGTCCCATGAAACAGGGGTTTGAGTTCAGGAAAACCATAAAATTCAATGGTAGCCGGTAATGATGCAAAATATTACATATCAATAGTCCCGAAATTGTGGAATCACATCGATCCCGTTCAACTTAGAGAACTCGCACAGTAGGTATCCCATACAACCTAAGCTAGTTTTTTACTCACAATCGTGATGTATTGCGGGTTTCTACCTGATTTGAAACTGCTTTTGTGAATTTCATTATCGAGAAATACTGCGGTCGCGTAGCACTTAGGAGCTGCTATGAGCTTCGAAAATGCTCAATCTCTTGATTGGATGCACTATCGCCGATAAGGCCACACCAGGTATCGGTCATTTCTAAAGGTGTCTTCAGAACTGGTAAACGTTTTCTAATAGAATCAAAGGAATAAAAAAAAAGGAAAAAGTCTCGGGCGCTAGTCAATCCCGTGAGAGGGACGCATTCGACTTCCATTAAGAATCCTAGTGGCGTATTGAATGCGTAGGTGACCTATAAAATAATTCGCCGATGTACAAGTCATTACCTTTACCCTCCCAGACGAGTCCGGTATCAATTAATTGACAGCAGAGGAATGAAAGGCTTGATGCGCCTTGGTGGATATCTACGTGGGATTCGAAGTGCACCACCTACGCTTATGTCAGGAATGCAACATCTAAAAGTGTGTCAGATGAGGATGTGTCAGAACTATCGTTTTCACCTAAACGGCATAGGAGAGTTCAGGGAGGTGTAGCCAACCCGCTAATAAAATCCAGTATACTCTTTGGAATGATCGAGTACATAGTTTACATTCAGCATAAGATGAAGGCTTTCCTTGTTTAATCTGAACTCCTTCCTCTTCAACTTGCCGTTTGCTACTCGAATGAGTTTTGCGGTGGATTCACAAAACATCCATGGAACGTACGAGAAATTAAAACTGTGTGGTATATCAAATAACATTGCAGGTGCTACAACATGAACTTTCAGAACAACAATAGTTAATGAGCATCCATGTTTGACTCTCGATAAATCTTGGCATAGTTTTGCATTAATTTTAATGACCTTTAAAAACGATTTTGAAGAAAACGATTTTTTTAAAAAATTTTTTCAAACGACCGGTTGTGGTTGGAGGTTTCCAACTCTGAGGAAGGCGATAACGCCGAAAGTAAGTTGATAAGAAACTATTTACCATCTTGTCAGTCGGTTTTATTAAAATCTTATAAAATTAACAATAGTTAATATTAATAGCACTGAACAAGCAACTGACCGAATGTTCAATTTATGCGCGGTTCTGAGACTGACCCCAATCATGGTGAGTCATGCGAAATTTTGAATGGGAAATGGATTTTTGAAATACGATGGTGTGCGTTAGGAGTGAAGAATTTCAAGAAAGCTGTAAGCTCCGTTAACTATTTGAAGATAAGCACAACAGCTACCAAGCAACTTATACCTACTCTGAATGACTATAACACTCTCAAAGAGCAGCAGACATTAAAAATGATAATTAAACCCGAAGCTCTATTGAGTTTATGATCCACCAGGTATCCGATCTCTCTTTCTCTACAAACTTTTCGCTAGAGATAAAAAAAGTCAAGAGCGATGACCGACGACCTTTCTAAGATGCATCAAAGTACGAAGAAAAAAGGTTCACTGAAAACCGGTATCGTGAACGACCTTAATTGTAAACCGTCACACCGTATATATACTCTGAGGTTGAACCTCTTGCAACCCTCCTAACCTTCTCAATGAAAGTTTCACTTAGCTTTGTTCGTAATACTTACTATATTGCCTCTTTCAATGAATTTAAAAGCATATTCTGAATTGCTACACAAGTTCCAGGGAAGAAACGTGAAGGAAGCGATGTAGTCATTAAAACTTTACCGTTGTAGATGCGTCACGTTCTCCTCCTTGTTACGACTGCTGGAGCCGTCTTAGCAAATTATGCCTCCCAAAGTTCGGGCTATGAGGTAGCTGAGCAAATACAGCCGGCTCCAGCTCCAGTATCCTCGAGTGGAGGCGATCAGCAGGCATATAACACCGATGGAAAGGAGGCCCCAGGCCCTCAAATAGTAGAAGCTCCTTTACCCGCACCAGCTCCAGCTCCAGCTCCGGCTCCAGCTCCAGCTCCAGTTCCAGCTCCTGTCGCAGTTCCAGTTCCAGTACCTGCTCCAGTAGCAGTTCCAGTCCCAGCCCCAGCGCCTGTCGAACCCACGGTAGTAGTCCAACCCGAGCCGGCACCTACAGCACCGGTAGCAACAGGTGCATACCAGGCTGCACCTGCGGAACCCGCTGCAGGCAATGGTGTGGTGGGTATTCAACAGATTTAATTGCTCGAATCTGGACAAACCATGAGTGCCTTTTTAGGAAGAAACCGAGGCAGGCTACAATGCTCGCTCTCGATTCCGTGTTCGTAGACGTCATCATCAACGTCATTGAATGCCTGGCAAATATAACATTTCTCTGTGCTTCTGTTCATCTATTACTTATTCAAATAAAAGTTTTCGCCATCTTTGTGTAGCTGCATCTGATACAACGTTCAGGAAAGCAAGAAGTCGTCGTGAACTCAACTAGCGTTACTGCTTGATTTGATCACATTGTTTCTTTGTAAGGAATGCAAGATCTTCCCCACTCCAGTCGAACCTGTCCAAGTGGCAACATGGTCACGGAACTTCTAGAAAAAAGTTGTTTCTTCTCCATAGGAAGTGAAGGGATAGCATCAACATGCAACATTATTTTTTAACAAAGGAAGAAGACAGATAGTGTGACTAAAGCGGGTAATGGCTAATAAATGGGCCTTTTGAAGGATTCCTGCATTTAGAAATTCATCAAGCATCACGCACGAGGCGAAAAGATGTTTCAAGTTTCCATAACCTTGTTTCTCCAAGACTTTAACTGAATCGTATGTAATCGGCCGCATCTGGAAATCACTTCACATTGACAAGCACAACGAGATTCTTTCGCTATATTAGCAGAGTCGGTCAAGAGTGCAGGAAATTGAGTTCGCCGGTTCTGTTCCTCCTGCTTCATCCTTTTCCCCACCACATTCCACGTACTCGACTCTGCTCTTCCATCCCGGTGCTCTACCCCGGTCTACACGTGTGAGCCCATAAACTTAGCCTGGCTGAAATATGTAATTCATCACATTACATGAGAACCTGAATCGCTCACAGAATCCCTTATATGTAATTAGAGCGCACCCCGGCAATCCTCCCTGGAAACTCAACCTAATTTTCTTAGACACTCTCTCGCAAAAAAATTAACATTTCTCACAGAGAAGACGAAGACATAAACTGCACTGAGTATCATAGTGAATAAGTTCTACTTTACGGTCACCTATTCGCGAAAACCTCAACCATGAGAATGTTTGAAAAAGCTTGTTCGTATAAAGCTTGACACTAGTAACATTTTTGTGTCGAAAGTCTATGAAGAAGCTCGAAGTATTCCTGGTTGTTAGGAAGGATCGAACGATCTGCTGTTAGTAAGCTGTACTCAAGGTCACGTAACGCATTTGAATTCTATCCGTAAAAAATGTGTAACTGAAGACAAAGTTAGAGAATCTTGCCGCACCTTGCCTCCTGCCGGCCAGCGTTTTACGTATGTATATTGAGAGGAAGTTATGGGGCGCCACCATGTAGTGCTGGTTGGTGTCAACCGGCCATTTACAAAGGAGAGTGACATTAATAGGCCACTTTTACTTCAAGGTATGGTGGCAAGTGGCGCACTACCTCACACGCACGGTAAGGGATTCGGATCCCGGATCGATATCCGCCTAGGCCAACCAAGTCTTCCATCCTTCCGAAGTCGGTTAATTGGTACCAGGCTCGTCTGGGAGGATAAAAACACTGACTTGTACGTCGACTGGCCACCGCAAGTCATTGTATAGGCCACATACGCCCTCATTACGCTACTACGATTCTGGATGGAAGTCGAATGCGGGGGCACATCCCTCAGATGGGATTGACTGACGGCGAAAACTATCCTTTATGGTTTATTTTTCTTCAAGGCACAGCCCACGATAATTTTGTGGCACCCTTTTTTTACGAAAAGCGGAACTGTTGATGTGGAGTAGTGCATCGGTGGCGAAGTGAGCGAGAAAATCGTCTACATCGCAATGAATAAGGCTCTTCAAAAGTGGAGGAAATAGAGTTGTAGAAGATTACCATATCGGAAATGGCACGCACGGGGTATTCGGACGGAATTTTAGTTGTCACATTTGAGTAAAAAGCTGACTGATTGAGCCAAAACATTCAAACTGCCGTCCACTGCCGTCGTGGGCCATCACAAATTGTTTGAATATTCAACATTGGAGTTCCTCGAGATAGTGCAGCCTCTAAAGCCCCGTTGAAACTCGTCTGCGATGGGTGTGGCATTCGACCGGTACAATCTCTGCGTCCTCATAACGATCTACCAGGCCCTTCACAGATGTGGCAACACCACCTGTGGTATGGTCATCGATTCGTCAGAAGGAAATCTCTAAGGAATCAGTTTTATTGTGGACTGAACCTCTGAGCTCACAGATGACTGTGAAAGTCTAAACGAGTGGTAAAACAATTCTGGAAAGCATGTGCGATGAAGAGGATATGACGACTCAAAGCAGCAGTTCAAGTATTGATCGTTGGCAGAACTAAACGAGAGAGCCAATGGTCGAATATATTCTTTGAACGATGAAGCAGCCTTGGCGTTGTAGGAATATGGGTGCTTGTTTGGCGCACTCTCAAACACCGGTCGTAAACATCGAACCTCATGGAAATCGGCCAATCCGATATGTACGATTGCGACTAGCAAGTTACGGCTCGGTTCGGAGTTCGTGACAACTCACACCTTTTCCGCACGACAACAATGACGTGCAACTGATACAAGCTCGAAGCACTTCATTTTGAAAAGGAAAAATTTGGCAGTTTCTAAAAGTGCACTAACGAATGTACTGAGGCGAAATGTTTGAGAAAAAGGGTACTGACTACAGAATAGAATGAGAGCAGTGAGGTTGAATGAAAATTGAGCTTACCATGACCTGTGACAGCATCAATGGTAATTCGCAGGTTGAAAGTCCCAGCATTTGTCCTGGTTTTATAAAACACAAGAAGGATGTTTCATAATGAGGTAGATTACATAATCTTCAATGAGTGGCACTACATAGATGTCCCTGTTGTTCCGAACGATTCCAAGAGGTTGAAGGTTTGCTTTTCATTCGACACCTGAGCAGAAAGCGGCGAAGCTAAGAAATGATGATCAAAATTGCCATTTGTACATGTATCATATTACTTCACCCCTACTTCCATTTTATGGAAAAAATTTGACACGAGCAATACGAAAAAGAGTACGGTACTCTCGCATGACATCTATCTTCATGGTACTGTTAGAATGTCTGCCGAGTGACGGCTTTACTAGGGAGGATTCAATCTGTAATACCGAAGCCTGCCAGCTGAGGGCGATCATCAACGTGCCCATACAATTTTACGATGTCCATTAGTGATGTATATATGTATGTGTATGGTGATAGGGGAAGATAGGAAGTGGAAAAATGCAGCGTAGCGGCTGGATTGAGGAAAGCTGATGAAGCCATTGTAATGCCTTTTGGATCTCATGTCTTTTTCATTTCTTCTTCCTAGAGTCTCATGGACAGTTTCGCTGAGAAGCAACAGCTGCCCTTGCCTGGATCGTCAATTCGATACCACTGGGCTGCGCTCTCGGCAATTGCTCGGTGTGCTGTGGAGCCTGTGTTCAAAGAGCAAGAGTTTAGATACGAACACTATCACAGAAAGTTTTCATCGGGATATAGTAGCTCGGCAGCCCTGATTGTGACGAAGGATTGAGTGGAACAATGAGCTTCTATCAAACCAACTTAGGGGCTTTGCAGAAATAACGAAAGTTACCACCACAAATAGAGGATTGGCAAGAAAGTTTCGCGACAAGAAATTCGAAGCGCTAAAACATTGTATAAACAATGTGAACACGGTAACAACGGTAATAAAAACTAGGACACTTACTTGGCAAAAAATATGAGGATCAATGGCACACACGTAGGCTTCTGTAGCATTACAGCCAAAGGATGGGCAGAACCCTATTCGTACCACCACCTTCTATCAGACACGCCAAGAGGAAAACCCTGGAATGAATACTTAATTTTTCAGCAACTATTGGGTGCTAGCACTGATCACCGATCAACGGTTAATAATTGGATCGCTCCACTTGAGAGATGCTAGCCTTCGTAGTGACGCAAGCATCGTGCCATCATTTCTGAGGTGTGAAGAGGCTCATCCCATATCAGTTGGTAAGGCAACCTACATAGTCACAGCGGTCCCTCCACTCAATGAACTACAGTATTAAGCCGGCGAGAAAAGGACGTCCGGAACCGTAATCCTGGTCCCTACAAAAGGTGAGCGCACATCGAAATTTCGCTTCAGACACCTGTCAAAATTATGCCAGACTCGCTTTGTTCCAGGTTCTTCACCAATCGTGCTCTCGGAACGTTGTTCCTTTTCATTAGCATGTGCTCAGCCTTCTCAAGCGTCTCTCGTGGGAAAAAGTTGGTAAATTAGCGGTATACGAAAACGGCAGTCAGGGTTTACTCCCAGTCATAGCTTCTTGAGTTCTAGACGAAAGGCATCAGTGATTTGCTCGAAGGATAAGAGAAGGTTGTTGTTTTCTTTAGTTATTATTTTACGGAATTCCACTGATCTGTAAAATTTTAAAGAGGGAATTCGAAATGCCTCTCATTCTGTCAAGAGGCTTTTTTGCCAACCAAGTAAGTCCTATACCATCACCTGTTCACTTTTATTTCGAATCCTATACCTTTCCTTGCTCCTTATCATAATTCTTCCTTTCGCGCAGTTCATGAACCAGAAACATTTTGGACGAGTATCTTCCTGGCCACGCAATGCATTTCATATTCTTTGCATAGGGCCCACCATTGCTCAAGAAAAAAGAAATGAAAAGGAAGCAAGGGAAGTTGTGATCGTGTGTGAGGAGAATGCCTTTCGCATATTCATTCATTTGCCTGACTTAACTATTCTTTTCTACTTCGACCTCCCCTGTTTGGAGATATCAACCTTCTACCATCGATAGCGCAATGAATAGGCCAATTGCACGCTTACTTCGTCTGGCCAGGTCAAAGCCTTTAGAGCGTACACTACAGAAAAGAAAGGCTCAAGTCGAAATTTCGATGCTCAGCCTGATCATTTTTTCGTGTCCAGTGCTAGCTCGAGTTCCGTGAATACAACTCTTAGCCCGTTTCCTCCTTCTACTCTTCAATCAAACGCATTCGAAATTACAAGAATTCCATACTCAGAAATAAATCATTGGCGTATCACCCAACTGGATGTAGATGAGATTCCGGTTTGTTGGTGGTTGCTGTCAGGCGCCCGTTTTCTTTCCCGTTTTCTTTCACACATACTCCCACACCGAACAGAGCGTTACTTTTTTTAAATTGATTGAAAAAGTGTCGACCTATCACAAACATCACTTCAATGCGAATAGCGGCTTCTCTCCAGGGTAACTTCATTGTTAGTCGTCAACTCACATCGGAGAAGCGCAGTTCTACTTCAAGCGCTTTTGCACTCCTGAATCGCAAATCTGACTGATTTTCGAGCTCTCCCTTTCAGTATTAGTTGTTCTGAGCTGATAGATTCGTTGAATAAGGATTTTTATAACTATTGGGTTCTTCAAATGTGAGGTCAAAATTATGTCAACAGATACATATATAAGATATGCCGTAGAAATTATCTTCTCATCAGCAGTATATTTGGACTTTTTTTTTATATTAGGTTGTCGGAAAAGTATTTGCGCATTTTGCAATTTTTTTTTTGGATTTATTTTTTTCCTTCACAATAACTAACAATTAACAAATATATGCACCATCATTATCGACAAGGTATTGCCATTCATCAGGCAACTTGTGGTTTCCGCTTGCGTAGAATTCCTGAGGTTTCGAGGAGGAAACTTCGTCAATGTACGTCTCGAGTTGATTCACATAATCAAACTTCTTATTTTTCGGATGGTTCGACAGCGACGGGAGCAGATGATAATCCGTTGGAGCCAGGTCTGTTGAATACGGTGGGTGGGCCAGAACATGCCATTCCAAGCTTTGAAGCTTTTTTTGAGCCTCCTTCGAAAAGTGTGGGCGAGCACTGTTGTGGAGGAAATAGACTTTCTTCAGTTTCTCTCTTAGAGCTGCAGCAATCCGGTCCACAGAGCACACTGGGCTTCAGTGCTGACAGCGGAGTTTGGTGGTAGAAGGTCCCAGTGAACGATCCTGTTGAATGGCTTCAAATGCTTGGCATTGCCTTCTGAGGTAGGAATTCTGGATTGGAGCTCGGGATTCCATGCTCTAGGCATCTAAGCCACTGGCGCTTCCTCATGTGGTTTAAGTAGGGAACACACTTCTCGTCGCCAGTGATTAAGTCTTCCAGCCATGCAAAGGTGCGTCGGAAAGTCACCAAGTTCAGGCATGAATCCCTCTTCATTTGGAGGTGTTGGCCACCCAGACCACAACTTATCCATATCTCCGAATCTCCACGTCTTTCCGAGGCGATGCAAATGGACAGCTGCTGTGTCGTGATGGCTATGAGCTCCTGTTTCAGCTGACGGGTACTAAACCTGGAATCTTCTTCAACCAGCTTCAGGAGATAGTCATCATTGAGCTCAGCTAGTCTCCTAAATCGTGGTTCTTCGGTCCAGTCAAAGTGGCCATTTTTGAACTTTTTGTACCAACTACTTGACGTGCTATTAGAGACGATGAATGGTCCTATCGCATCACATATTCCCCCTGTCGCTCAATTTGGATTAACGTTTTTTCTGAACTTATGAAGAAAAGATAGTCTGACTAGCTTTGAGTCGAGAGCGATTCTTGCAGCCATAACCGTTGCGAAATGCCACGGCAGGTATGGTGTGGAGAGCGCATTGACCTGCACTTACGCATATTCCACAGTGAAGGCTCTAGAGCAATCCCCAAAGATTCCACAAAATGGAAACCAAAATGCGCAAATACTTTTCCGACAACCTAATAAAATACTGCGGTTTTGAAGGTAGATCCTTCACGGCACGCATGTGCTCTGAATTAGTGAAGCTAGGTTAGGGTACTACACAAATAAAAGTATTGGGTCGCTCTCGAAGTGATGGAGCATTCCAGCACATTTCACTTTTTTCTATCTTGATCAAAAGGCTGCTGGTATTTCACCAGATTTGGGTTAAATATAAGGCGATAATGTATTTTACAGAGCACATTTTGACATTGGCCCAAAGCTTTTCGTTCCAGCAATTTTTTACTTCAAGTTGAGCTGGATGACGATCTTTGAGTGGTGTTAGCTGAAGCCACCTTCATGTAACCAATCCAGTAATATGATAAGAAGACCGGCGCATTCATCAGAAAGGTTGATACGAATATCGAAGAACTTTGACTGATGAAAAAGCGATGTTCGAGAGCCAAGTTAATTGAGGGAGATACATTTAGGGACGCCGTGAGCTCGTGTCTGCGATTTGCGGTTTTACGGAGATGAAGAACACCCATTTATGAGCCGAGTGCTGGCTGCTGATGAAAGTTGGGATGTTCACAATAATTTTACCCACAAACGATTACTGTAAGAATGAGGTGGATTTGCTCGGACGAATTACAAAGTTGATCTTCATCAAATGAAGGTCACAACACCAATTTGGTGGGTTACAAAGATTAGATATATTTCGAAGTGATCCCAAGGAACCACGATGACATTTTGGGCCACTACGCATTAGTACGGGCGGAGGTAGTATGTGGCAAGTGGCGCACTTCATGCAAGCTGGTTATGGTCAGTCGATATCCGCCTAGGCCAACCAAGCCTTCCATCCCTTCGGGGTCGGTGAATTGGTACCAGATTTGTCTGGTAGGATAAAAGCACTGACTTGAACATCGTCTGGCCGCCGAAAGTTATTGTATAGGCCACATACGCACTCATTACGATTTTGAATGGAGGTCTAGTGCGGAGGGAGGGGCATTCCTCGGAGGGATAGACGGAAAAAACATACTATTAGGTTGTGAAGAAAGTTCTTGCCGTTCCGACAGTAAATTTTCAAATTATCATAATTCACCACAAGATGAACATTTTCATTCGTTTAAGTCCCATTCGATTCTACACATTTTTTCCAACGTAAAAGGAGTTTGCTTATTCCATTCTCATGAAATACCAGTGATCTGGATTGCAAGAACTCAGGAAGGCAGCTCCAAGCCGCTGAGATTTTTGGGTTCTCGATCCTCTGAGAAGTTGTCCAGATGTTTGAATAAATGTAAGTCAGTTGCTGAGTGGGTGGAGGATCCGCAGCTCGTTCAACTTCTGAAAAAAGTTTTGCGACACATGCGATCGGCCACTGTCGTGCAAAAGCAGTCGATTCACTAGTGTTGGATACATTCGCTTTAGTTGTGCATCTCGTGAATTTGATAAAAGTAGGACTATGCGATGATGGTTTGATCGGACGATGAAACGAGTAGTGGATTTATCCACGGTAGACCCCCAAGCTGTGATGATTGTCTTCTTGACGTGTGAAGTTGGCTCAGGAATAGTTTTTAAAGGCTCATTTACACCTATCTATCGAGCAAACCGTTTCTTGTTGTCACATACGACCCATTTTTCATCACACCTCACAATACGACGAAGGAATGGATCAAAACCATATCTTCTCAGCGAGAAACTTGAGATTTCCAGGCGCATCAATTGCTACTGCTCGTGAGTTGGTGTGGCACCCACTCGTTGAATTTCTCAACATCCCACCTGCTTGTGGTGGTCAAGGACGACTGTGTGTGAAACGCCCATGTGCTTGGTAATCTGTATCAAAGGTTGCCGTCGATCTTTCTAGACTGTGATCAACTGAAGATGGTCGACCCACTCGTTTTTGTCTTTCACTTACTCGACTTCATATTTCAACTGCTGAGACCGGTGACGAACCGTTTACTTCGACGCAGGGCCTTCTCCCCATGCAATGTTAATGTTTGTGATCCAAAAACAAACTTATCCCTTTCGAAAAAAACGCTTTGAATTTCTCTAAAAATTTACGCAATTCCGTGGAAAGTGCTCTGACAGAAAGAGCAACTTATGGCTCACCTAAACAGCACAACATATCGATTAGTCTGATTCGATTCCCATCAAAATTTGAATTCATATGGCGCGTGCGTGGAAACGGCAAGAACTTACAAATACCTCTTGGTAATTTGATCTCACAATCCAAAAACTCATAAGGGACAAACGTCGTTCTGAAACGGCACGACATTAACATGCAGCAGCTTCCCATACCCAAGATACCTAGGAACTTCCGCGAGAGCGAATTCGGGGTACAATACCCACCCTAAATGTTCGAAAAAAACGCAAAAAACGCGTTTTCGCGTTTTTTTTCGTTTTTTCTCTATAACTAGGTTCGTTTAAAGTTTTTCTATATAGTGTGCTATATGATTGAACTCTACTTCTCGAGCTCTATAACATGGTTTATCTAAAATTTTAAAAAGCTCGATTTTGAAGTCCCTCATCCATCAAAGTTCCTGAGGATACGTCATTAGCATCGACGCCTGCTATAATTATAACCAGAAGGGATTCTCTTCTATTGAAAGTAGTCAATGAAACGTGGAGTAGCTAATATTTCCCCACATTTGACGGAAATTAGACCATGGCATTCTTCAGATCATCCTGATCATTTCGAGGTCATTTTTCCTCGAAATGGATGAATTTGGCTAGGCGCCAAATTCAAACGACAGAGGCTTTTCAAGATGAAGAATACCTAACATCATTTAGTTTCTGTTCTCAGTGAATGGTATGTCTCTTCTCCAGAGAAATTACTTTCCTATAACTTGAAGATTTTTGGTTTGGGCTAAAAAGGAAATGTTATATAATCAATCTGGTACGCGCCATGTTTTTGCAAAGAGCATACGTTTTCTTGCTTTTTCAGGTAAGATTTCCGATGTTCAGGGAGGAGCTACGCACTGTTTCGGAAGTATTCATGCTGAATTCTTTGTGAACCATCACTGACTGCAAAAAATCGTAACTTGTCTAGACCCTAAGACTAAATATGGGCCCCCGATTTGGCCCCGAAGCACAGGAGACAAAATATTGATTTTTGCAATCGAACTAAACATCCGAAAACCTACATAGTTTGAATCCATTTTCAAAAAGCTACTCAGCCATGTGAAAATCGATTTACAAATTTCACTTCGAATTCGCACCTTCAGCACCCGCTTTTCTTCATTCCCATTCTCTCGGCCACCAGATTGGCTCTCCAGCTTAGCTAGCCAGGACAGGGTATGGTCCCGCGACCTGTGCGGCTCTTGCAGTAATTACCTAGGGAGTTTCTTCGCACCTCGACAGTAGCCTACCTATTAATGGTGCCGCAGTCGTAAACTGTTTTACAATCCACACATTCAAATGTAGCCGCTACCTTAACTTACTGATGAACTTGAAAATAGTGAAAATATTGAAAATTATACAAATTACACGCGAAAAACTTTAAAGCATAACTAATTTCGGTAAAAGCGAAACATCTGGGTACTATTTTACTATTACACCCCCAAAAACTCAAAATTTTGATTTTCGATGAAACTTCGCCTATAGGGATAATCCGATGCCCTGATAACGAATATGACCTTCATTTTTGGCGCTGGCGCCATTTGGCGCCAAATGGCGCCAATTTGGCGTCAAGGGTGTTTTCACCAATTTTGCTGAAAACTTGCGTTTAGGGGTTATTTGAGGTCCTGATAACGAATATAGCATTCATTTTTACCGCTGGCGCCATTGGGCGCCAAATGGCGCCAGCGCCAAAAATGAAGGTCATATTCGTTATCAGGGCATCGGATTATCCCTATAGGCGAAGTTTCATCGAAAATCAAAATTTTGAGTTTTTGGGGGTGTAATAGTAAAATAGTACCCAGATGTTTCGTTTTTACCGAAATTAGTCATGCTTTAAAGTTTTTCGCGTGTAATTTGTATAATTTTCAATATTTTCACTATTTTCAAGTTCATCAGTAAGTCGAGGTAGCGGCTACATTTGAATGTGTGGATTGTAAAACAGTTTACGACTGCGGCACCATTAATAGGTAGGCTACTGTCGAGGTGCGAAGAAACTCCCTAGGTAATTACTGCAAAAGCCGCAGAGGTCGCGGGACCATACCCTGTCTTGGCTAGCTGAGCTGGAGAGCCAATCTGGTGGCCGAGAGAATGGGAATGTAGAAAAGCGGGTGCTGAAGGTGCGAATTCGAAGTGAAATTTGTAAATCGATTTTCACATGGCTGAGTAGCTTTTTGAAAATGGATTCAAACTATGTAGGTTTTCGGATGTTTAGTTCGATTGCAAAAATCAATATTTTGTCTCCTGTGCTTCGGGGCCAAATCGGGGGCCCATATTTAGTCTTAGGGTCTAGACAAGTTACGATTTTTTGCAGTCAGTGATGGTTCACAAAGAATTCAGCATGAGTACTTCCGAAACAGTGCGTAGCTCCTCCCTGAACATCGGAAATCTTACCTGAAAAAGCAAGAAAACGTATGCTCTTTGCAAAAACATGGCGCGTACCAGATTTTAAACGATTACATAACCTTTCCTTTTTAGCCCAAACCAAAAATCTTCAAGTTGTAGGAAAGTAATTTCTCTGGAGAAGAGACATACCATTCACTGAGAACAGAAACTAAATGATGTTGGGTATTCTTCATCTTGAAAAGCCTCTGTCGTTTGAATTTGGCGCCTAGCCAAATTCATCCATTTCGAGGAAAAATGACCTCGAAATGATCAGGATGATCTGAAGAATGCCATGGTCTAATTTCCGTCGAATGTGGGGAAATATTAGCTACTCCACGTTTCATTGACTACTTTCAATAGAAGAGAATGCCTTCTGGTTATAATTATAGCAGGCGTCGATGCTAATGACGTATCCTCAGGAACTTTGATGGATGGGAGACTTCAAAATCGAGCTTTTTAAAATTTTAGATAAACCATGTTATAGAGCTCGAGGAGTAGAGTTCAATCATATAGCACACTATATAGAAAAACTTTAAACGAACCTAGTTATAGAGAAAAAACGAAAAAAAACGCGAAAACGCGTTTTTTGCGTTTTTTTCGAACATTTAGGGTGGGTATTGTAGTGGCAAGGAGTAGCGCGAGCATATGACTGTTGACCGAGATCGTGAGGAGTAATACTAGATAAGAAATAATCCGGCTATACTTGACTCTGTATAATTATAATTGACTGACTTCTCTCGCTTTTCGTGTTATCTCGGCTCTACGCTTTTGCATTCACTGAGCGCTTGACATTGGATGCAATTTTGGGATAGCTCTCTTCATCATCTAGAAACTACAGGGTGCGCCATAAATATGGTAACAACTTTTCGGATGTGCGTAATTTCCTTGTTTGGCGAGTTTCTCCAAAACTGTACCTCCCCTTATGTTCATGATATACCTTAGCCAACATATGTACTTTGTTACCCCCGCCTCGTCAAATTCCGAAAAATGGTGGAGCCTCGCAGACAACCACCGACCGTTCCGCTTTTGCGCGCATTTGGTGAATCCTTCCCAGGGATCGTTCCTCAATTCAACATTTCCCACATGACAGCCTCTTGAATCGTGTAGCGTAGACAGGTTAAAAACAAATCTCAAAATGGTGGTCTTCTCTCTTATACGACCCTTTTTCCGAAGACATTTTTCTTGGAAAGGAGTATGATGCAGAACATGCAGAAACACGTGAAAAATGACAGCTGATTTGTTTGTATGTTCTTTTCAAAGGATAGACTCTACCCTGAGTAAATACAATTGTATCCAAACAGGATTCGAAAGCCTTATAAGCATTTTGACGAGAGGAAGTTGAAAAGAAAGAACATTTGTTACGCGCCACTTGCGCGCGGCACGCGCTTAGACAGACTTTTTTCTCACTGAATAGTGATTAGCGTGGAAGAAATGTTGAGATCTCAAAGTACACGTATAGTTCCCACTACGAGTGCTGAAGCCGATGAGAAGAGTCAGACCGCCTTTCAAAGCCATTTTCTCTCTTTTATGATAGTTTGGGCTAGAATCCCTACCATCACAGCGATATCGCAATTTTTGTTCGAGAAAAGTACAAAGCTCAATCCGACCCTCTTAAGAAGGGTTCTTCTGGAAGGATGCAGTTGAGGGTCAAAGATTTTTCTAATGGTACGACTTGAAAACTGCATCGCACTTGCTCACGAATGGGAAAAGACCAAGACTGGTGGTGAGGAAATGTTCGCGACTCAATCCCAGCTTGCAATCTTCCTACGAATTTGCCGGACCACAATGTGATGCTACTGAGCATAAGAAGTAACATCGATCGGACAGCTTACGTGCCAAGGACCTTGAGTTGTATTACAAGAGATTCGAGCACGTTTCGTTAAGATAGGGTCCTTCCAATCACCACTCTCTCGAGCTCTATTCAAATCAGCTTATGAATGGTGGCTGTACAGCAATCCCGTTCGAGTCGAGCGTAACGTTCAGCACTGAATTCCTCGTGTTTCTTTGTTCCTTGAACTTTGTGTCGATCTCTCACTACAGCTGCATTTGGTATTCATTTACACCACGTAGTTCACCACGCAAATAAGCCTTTGCCAGTGTCATATGGAAACTTGCTCTTTTCGATCAAATCGGGTAGGCAATTGGTGTTGACTTTTTACTGCAGCCCGATCGAAAGAACAAAAAAGTTCCAATATGATGCCTTGTGCATCAGTTACATGTTTCTGGTAGAAATGAGGAGAAGCGATATGTGTTGCTGGAGCATATTTTTTTCATCGTTTATTCGCAAAGGAGAATATACCGCAAAGTCTCATAATCACCCACAACCTCTGAGTATTGGTAAAAGCATACCTCAAGAATCCGGTCATGGGCAGCAGATTTAAATGTCTATTCCAATTTTTCCTAGGTGATTTCATGAAAGTAGTAATCAATGATTTTTTGAAGCTCTTAAAAAGGGGCGATTACTGTAGAGATATCCATTAGTGCTCAGCGACTATGTGTGAATAGTCATACTAATACTAAAGCGCACAGATTAGTGGTATCTCAAGCTCGCTCCCATCTGAAAGTCATTAATTCTGAATATGGCAAGCAGCACATAACCATGAAATATCAGTGGGGAAGATGAGTACTCGTATGCAAAATTTTCTGAAATATTACGTACCAGGTGGTTTACCCGAGAAAGACACCGACTAACTATCCAACGTGAACAGCACGGATTCAGGAAGTGCCAACCAACAGCTGTATATTCCGCAGTTGGTTGGCACTGCATGTGAAGAGGGAAATGTGAGAGTTTCGTTGAGAGAATAGGTTTCCCATATCACTACCTTTATCATAATCACAAACGTTTGCGGACGGACACACCGACATACCGACATACCGACAAACCGACAAACCGACATACCGACAAACACACAAACCGACAAACCGACACACCAAGTTTCTGCTTTATAAATGAGAGAGATAATACGATTTGGCCCCCTTCGTGAATTGCAATAGGAACTTGTATGCCGTACACAACCTACTGCAGAGTCACAGTCACAGAGCTCATATAATTGATAGTACCGACACCGAAGAAGTGTGAACTGTGAGGGCAAGCACATTTAAGCAAACTCTAAGCATGATAATCCATTGAAGAGAAATTGTACAACTAACATATGCTTTCTCTTCGGATCGCTTCCATTGAAATCACTCCATCACATTGCTTTTTCGTCTTCACAAGGGTTAGATTAGATAGATTTATTTCCAAAAGAATATTGAATGAGCCAGCAAGACGACTTTAAAATCTTTAAGCACTGTCTCTAATGACACAAAGTTATTGATTTAGTTTAGTTTTGCGTTTATAAGAAATTAATTTGGAAGGTACGATTTGTGTCTCGCGGAGTGATTCGATGAGCGGTGACGTTGATTAATGATGGGGTGACCTCTTTTCTGAGTAACTATCCTGCTGATTGTGTCTAGCAGCTTGAGGAGCCAAACGTCCCGACCTTGCTTCAGAGTCAGTAGAGCTTGTCTTTTGTGATCGGCTGTCTTCCATTACGTTTTTGGATGATCTTGATAAAGATGCTTTATATGATCGTACACCAAGAGCATCCGGGTGTCTTCCATCGTTGGATGGCTTTTTCCTCATGACTACAGGGGCATGAGCTTTTCTATGATCATCCACTTGCGTGTACGATTGTTGGCTCGGTGAAGCGGAGGGTTTCTGTATTACATCATGCCGCCTACTTCTCGACTTTTTGGACACACTTTTCTGACTATGCTGGGTCCTCTCTAAGGCCATCGACTTCCTTGGGGTAGATTTCTGTGAATGCATCTCAGGGCTTGTAGTCTCATGTCTGCCCTTATCACTAGGTGTTTCGGGTGCTGCTACAGCAGCAGCATCTCTAGCACGGCGGCGCATAGCGCTTTCTGCGATTCGACGTTCATTTTCTCTTACACGTTGGGCCTCTCTAGCAGCTGCTTCCGCTTCCCTCCTTTTCACCTCTCCTGCCATTGTTGGATAAGCGCCCTTTCTTGCACCCTAAATCAGCTGCAGTACTTCAAGAAATTATGTCAGATATTATCTACGTAAATCACGAAAACTGTGCATGCAGATTAGCATGCCCGTTTGTTGGTATGTTGGCATGTAATATTAGTTAGCATCTGTGTTCAATTAGGATGTAGTTAAACTAGTAAGGGAGCTTCTATGATTACCAAGCCCTTTCAAAGTACGGTATTAAATGGTTCAGTGGTGTTCATCCAATGCTTTGCTACTATAAGGCACATCTATTCATCCTAATTGTAACTCAACGAAATGTTGAGATCATGACTGATTACAGTATGTTTGAAAGACGAGGAATCGTAGACCGGAGTTCATTTTCTAAGACTGGGAAGAGTCAGCCTGTAGGAAACTAATCAAGGAAATTGAGAAATTAGTTAACACTCTATACTACTATTCTATGTAAGGCAGACAGCTATGCACTGCAGTCGGATCCTAAAGCGGAACTTTCCTATTTTTTTAGTAAAGTACCCATCTGAGTTAGGGTTCTCCGGAACAGAAAAGCAGGAGTTATCAAGTTTCGAACAATTTCGCACATGCACCCCTGACACAATTCTTGAGCGCCTCACTTGTCATGAGCGGAGTTTTGCTCAACCCATGTGTGTAATAGTGAGTAATTTGGTGCAATTCCTTTGTATTAGGTGTGCATTAATTTCCGCCGCCGAATTCCAAGGGCCGATGCGCTAACCATGTCAGATGTTTACCGGTGGAGCCTGTCATATCCTGTAAAATAGAGCATTGGCTAAATATTTAAAGGCAGTCAGATCTGTTTTTCCCCAAAATCTCGTTGCTCACAGACTCATTGGTCATGGAACGTGATAAACCGTTTTCTTGGGGAGCCCTTCTCTTGCTGTTTGATTTCAAGAAAACTGGCATCGAAGCCCACCGGATGCTTTTATGGAGGTTAAGCTTCATCTGGATGAACCTGCCGAGATGGTTTCTCTTCACTCGAGAGTTTGCAACGAAAGCAGAGTGTCCATTGCCAAAAAGTAATGCTGTGTGTGCATTTGTTGGTGGGATCAAAAGGGTGTTGTGCACTATGAGCTGCTGAGCCCGTACCAGACTGTTACTGCTGACCACTACGAACATCAACTTGACAGTTTGTAGGAGGTTCTCACCCAAAAGCGGTTGTTAATCACAAGAAAATATTATGAGGTACTGTTCCCCCACGAACATGCCAGACCTCATGGAGCGAAGAATGTCCTTGAAAAATGTTGCTGGTTGGGATCAGCTTTTTCAGCCCGCATACTCTCCGAATCTTGCTCTATCTGATCACCACCTGCTACGGTCCATGCAAGTCAGTTTGACAGATACAGGCTTCCGGAATACCGAAGAAGTGCGAAAATGGGTGGATAACAGGATTACTTCAAAAGATGAAAACTTTTTTTAGACCCGGAGTCAACAAGATACCAGAAAGATGGCAAGAAGCTGTAGCTAACGATGGGCAATACATTGGTTAATGTACATTCGCTTTTGATATTGTAATAGATATGTTTTTGTTTGCAAAAATCGCGGAAATTAATGAACACACTTAATATTTCGACTTGACTGCACAAAACCACTCATATTACTCGAATTCACACACCATGGAAGGATTCCAAATAAAAATGGCTGTTAGAAATGTTAGCTATACTGTTAGAGGTAACGACGTGTGTTCGGATGCTAGTCTCAATACCGCTCTCCGAACTTGCCGAAAATTCTCGAGATAGAGTCAAGAGGAAGGTTTTAGGTAGGATGCGACATAATCGAACACAAAGCACATGAATTTCTCAGTTTCCTCAGCGGTGGCATGGCGCAATGGTAAAGTTGACGTTTCGTGTACGAAAGATTATGAATGAAGTTTTGTGGAGTGGAAAATGCTTGCATTATGTGGGGTTCTTTCCTTGTAGCCCAGGAATTCCTTTTGCGTTGCTTTCCACTTACTTTTGAAACTTTTGGTGATATTCTTCCTACAATAAACATGCAATCTCGCTTCAACTTTTTTGCGTTTGAACAATTTTCATTGCTCTATGGACATATATGGGGCATAGAGTATTCAGAAGAGAGGCTTTAAGAACTCGTCACATTTCCGCACTGCTTTGCATCGCTTACCAAATTCGAAGGAAACAGAAGCGTAAAGGCGTCTAGAATTACTCTGGTGAGTACTCACGTAGCCGGCGGCGTGCTACAGAAAAGGAGGAATTCCAGAAACACAAAAGTACAGAATTGAAAGTGGACAAGTGATGGTAAGCGAAAAATCGAGTCACGATCGTATAGACAAAAGTTCAGATCGGGAGATATTACGTATGATGTAATGGTGACATTTTCGAAAGAGAACCTAATATCTAGGGACTGCAGTAGCCTCGAGATGCGAGCGGGAAAGCGCGGATGTTCGTTATCTTCGCCTGCTTTTGTTGAGGAGAAGTGGACTGAATAGCTTCATCATTTTTGAATGATGCCCAGGAGTCCATTGCCGGCAGCTTTGGTCTTGGACGGCCCGTGACCACTACGAACGATCGAACCTCAAACTTCTTCTCCGAGCCTCTTTGTGCAAAAGGAAGAGTGTGGATATCGCTCATGAATCCCAAAAATCTTGTGAATATAGGAAGCAAAAGGTAAGAAAACTTCAGCGTTAATCGGATCAGTCTTTGGTATGCCCCCCCCCCCTATTCTGTCTCCAATCAGAGTGTCGTTTCGGATACGTATATGGTTTGAACAATGACTCCGACAGTGACCATGCAATACACAAGTCACACCCAGACTTGACTGGTCCCAATAAATCGATCGTGCAATAAGGGGAGTCTTGGTTGGCTTGAGAGATGACCGATGCGAGGTTCGATATCCTTACCATAGGCCGTGATAGCGCTACCTGTCTCTATACCACCTTTGCCTCCCTGTGAATTTAGATTGCACAAACATGCAAAAAATGAAGCAATATCCCATGTTCCAGGTAAGACAGGTGTCGCCCATAGCTTTAGCATTTCGTATAACGTGGTAAAAAGAAAAGCTACAAGGAGAAAACACACATGATGCAAAGGCTACGCCTCTCTTGAAACTCGAACCGTAGCCTCTCGTACATAAAGCGTCAATTACCACTGCGTTGGATCACAGCTGAGGAAGATGGCACATCCATGAAATTTCTGTTCGCTTATGTTAAGTACTACCTGAAATCACCCTCTCAGCTTCGTTCAAATCATCGCTCGGAGAAGTTGGAAAGCAGTAGTGAACAGCATCTGAAAACATGTACAACAGCGTGGGTCTCATTTCGAAGAGTCATACGACTCTTTATCCTTTTTTGCTCAGACCAATTCACGCACGCTATAACTTCTCCATCAGTAACCCATACTATTGAGCACGTTTCAATGCATCGGTTAACCAATAGTTCGCTCAGTTGCACAATAGTCGGTGCCTCAGTAGATTCAATGGAGGGATCGATAAGTAACCCGAAGGTTGGCCGTTGTTGACTTTTTTCCCTTCATTATTGAACTATACATTTGCAAGTCCGAACAATTTTATTGTACAGCATGCGGCGTTTTTGTTCTGATTTGAATGTTGCCGAAAAGCCGTATGTAGGCATGACAGTTTTTTTCAAGCTCGAGCACTAAATGTATTGACCAGTTGGGCTATGCACGCTAACGTAAGCGTCAATTTAATTATTCAATCAACTGATCTGGATACGCAGTGCTGCGATTATGTAGTCAAAAGCAGCACTCGACATAGAAGTTACTTCAGTGATTGGCTAACAAAACTTTAATCCGTAGGAAGGTAAAAGAGCTCATTCTATCGCTGCTAACAGTTGGATGTGCTCACCATCATGATGAGCAAAGTCTCTTGAAAAAAGGCCTAGTGACTCTTTATACTTCGAGGAGAAGCAATAAAGGCGCTAGGATATAATTGGTGATTGGATTTTGTTCTATAAGGCCTCCTCTATCGTCAGTGTTTCCATCCTGCCCCCTCTACTCCTTCTGGTTTTGCTCTCCAAGTCCACTAGATCAGGAGTTTCCGCTCAGACATTTCTTCGCGGAAACACCGTCTCTTGTGGGCGCATTCCGACCATACTGCCCGACATAAGTGTTCGCGTACTGCTGCCTGTTTTCCTACCAAGTTTTGACGCCCTAGAGCCGGGTTGAAAATATTCGCGCACATCCCGCCTCCTATGGGTGGGTCCGGTCTTCCCACCTACCATAAGTTAACTTCCTGCCGCCTATACTCCTGCCAAGTTTGAACGCCCTGGGCCAAATCGACAATTCCGGCGCAAACCCCCGCACTCTGTGGACGCGGTCCGGCTCTGTCACCCACCATAAGTGTTCCCATCCTGTGCTTCTACCAAATTTGAACGTTCTAGGTCCACGGGACAGGAGTTATGAATTGCCATGCAAATTAACAGACAGAAGTACAGCCAGACAGTCGGGAGTGCTTTATATATAGTAAGGATAGTGTGAACTTTGATACGTGCACGTCTTTGTCGAGTTATTTCAGCGCGCTTCATACACGCTATATACTTCAGCGGTACAACTTACTGCTTCGCAAACATTTCCATCTCTTCCCCAAAAGGCATAGCTACGATCTTTTGCATCGTTTCTTATTTACTGTTTTGCATGTCTTTCCTTCTTCCCTCCACCGTTGACGAGCGAAAACAACGAAAACAGCCTACCTTAGCAAGTTCTGCAGATTTTTCTCCAGAGAGCATAGAAAGCTGTGACATCTTAAATAAACACAATTAGAGAAGAAGGATGCATGTTATAGGGCGTGTGTCAATGCTGTAAAACAAACTTACGCCTTCCAGCTGTTCTACATCCGAACCAATAATGCAGATCTCGTTGTACTGTGGATAGAATTGAACCTCTTTCAAACTGAATGATTTGTCGTCGTCGAGTGCATGCTTCTAGGAATCAACACTTTTGCAACACCCCTAGCTACTCTAAGATGACATACTATTCGCCCTTTCATTCTAGCTTGCATAACCAGAGGACCCTTCTCTTGGAATTCGCTGAGATTGATTGCTTCTGAGTCCATTTTTTGCGGTGATGCTGCCTGAAGAGGGTGGTTTTCGATAATGATCCTACCTAGGAAATGGAAGTTTTAACGGCATCAACACTAATCATAGGTGCCTGCATAAGAATCTACTTTTTTTTACCTCACCTCTCCTTCTTCTTCGGCCATCCTTGCTGAAACAAAAATATTGTAAATTCTCGCAAAATCTATATAATGATACTGAACCAGCTCTGATCTCTAGCTTTACCACTGTAACATCAAGAGATGAAGTCACGACCACTGATTCCTTTGGACCACTGAATATTTATGCGTAGATCAGTTGAACTCCGGAAACCAACGCGTGCTTCTCAGCAAAGAATACGTCGAACACGGCAAATCATGAATTTGCCATTGCACCGCAATTGCGATGAAGGTACTGCACCTTACCGCTTTCCCGCATTCACGAACGTTTTTAGGAAACGTTATGATTTTTTACTCTTGCCCCTGCCCACTTTTGGGCTTTGAATCCATTTCTTCTACAGGGTGCGCCAAAATTACTTGCTCAATTATCCACCGCTGTAAAATCGGATTAACGAGAGATTGAGAACTAATTTTTCTATAACAATTTATTTAATTAAGCCATTACACACAGGCGAATCAAATCTCTGGAATCCCTTCACGAGCTCGGACACATGCCCTCATACGTAAGGGGCGCGAAGGTACTCTAGAGGTAATCTTCCCATGCTCTGAGCAGGTCCCTCTTCAACGAATCCATTGAGTATTGTTGCTTAGAGCAGGACTTGCTCTCCAATAGCGATTATACGGAATAACCATTTGGATTCAGATCAGGGCTATTTGACGGACATTCATGAGCAATGATAAATCCTTCGAGGGTGTCTCCGCACCATTTCTGGGTCACCCCCGTTCTATGAGCCGGTGCTGAATCTTGTTGGAACACAAACGGTCTAGAGCCAAAGTGATATTTTGTCGCAAAATGCTTTTCAGCATGCCCTCTAAATAGACTTCCGCATAGGTTTTAACGTCGCTGTCGATGAAAATCAGCGGTCGCTTGATCGCTGCCCGAACCATGATTTTTCTGCATGTACGAAGCGTCCATGAATTCTTCCCCTCTCGCTAGCTTGTTCAGCAGTCGAGCAGGGCACCCGATCGTTTTGACGGCTAGAGGTCGACTCCAACGTAAACAGCTTCTCATCTGAGAAGACAATGTCTTGGTGGCGCGCCGACGCGAACCGTTTGAGGAGCATCTTGCACTTCTGGATCCGGTTTTTCTTCATAAATGCGAAGGAAAGGTGTTTCTTTCGGCATCGATAAGGTGTCAATCCCAGCTTCTCTTTAATTATGCGTCGAGCGGAACTATGACTTATTCCCAGCTTTCGGGAATCTTCCTCATCGACCTCTTCGGATTGCGTCGCACCATATCCCGTACAATTTTAACCTTTCTTGTGGGAGTTGCAATTATTTTTTCCCCTTTCCTTTCCGGGCGGTCCTCTGTAGTACTGAGCTCGTTGAATCGTTTGATGGTGAAGTCCACAGCTCTTCTTGGGTTTATAGTTTTGCGATGGCTTTGGAACAGCGACCTATCTGGTGTAACTGAATAATCGCGGGTCGCGGGTCTGAGAAGATGAGGTCCAACCATTTTGAAAGGAGTTAAAGCTGAAGATCGAAGTTCGTGCTCATGATACAAGAAGAAGTGCCTAGCATATTCGCTGCCAATATATAGATCATCTCTGCATTCAGTAGGGCAAACTCTCCAAGTCTGAGCAAGTAATTTTGGCGCACCCTGTACCTCTGGCCGCAGTTACCTGCGTATTAGAAAGTATTTGAACAGTGGGACGATTTTTTATTTCAGTTCCGCGCGCTGGCGCAAGCCCCGCCTAGATCGGGAACTGGACCACTTTCGTTCTATCTCCCTAGTAAATTTTCCCCGCATTCTAGAACGTTTCTGAGCGGAGTCAAGGATTTTTGATCTCAGCACCGCCCACTATACTGCAAACAGTAGCAACTCCGAGGATTTAACCTCATTTCTTCTGCTACTTCCACCCATATTTCCGCATTCTAGAACCTTAGTGAACCTATGTGTTAAATACTGAACACTTCAAGAGAGCTCCGCCCATCACGGACCGATGCCACGCAGTTGTCGACGATGTCGTTAGAAACCCGCTGAGTACGGGGTCACAAGAAATACGGTCATCCTCCGTTAGGTCGTCCTTCTTTATTTCCGGAAGAGGGACAAGCGATAAGTTTGAAGAGGAGCGTCGAAGTGGGCAAAGTCTTATGAAAATCAAGTTCTAACATTCCGTGGAATAAAACGTGTGGAACGATATAATTAAGTCAAAGTTCATGGTTGAGCGATAAAGAGGAGGGTACCCTTAATGAACGAGGAGCATCGCGATAACCGCGTCGCTTTCGCAAGGAACAGCATTTAATAAAATGAGGTGCCTTTCATGTTTTGTCGTTTATTTTACAATTCTTGAGGTTTCGTTCTCCAGGTTGTTTTTCCGATCAAAGAAAAGTTTAACGTCGTTGGCTCAGGTGGCAACCGGTTTCACTAACACGGTCTCAGAAAGATCAACTTCAGTTTTCCAGGCGAATTCGAACGAGCCCAACTCTTCCTGTTGTATAGTCGAAATGTGCTGCTCCACCTCTTTTCTGTCGTCAGAATCGGCAGGAGAACCTCGTATTCATGCTGGATGATGCTCCCACCTATGTCAGCCGGAAAACCGACGCCTGGTTCAGTCGGCACCGAAGCGACCTTTTGTCCTGTTCTGCTAACATCCTTGATGTGAATCCAATTGAAAACGAATGGATCCATGGATTATGAAGGAAACAAGCAGTTCCGAAGCACAAGTGAGCTGAAGAAAGTAATGCTGCTTGATGCTTAGCTCAAATCGACCAGGAACTTGTTGATAGCCTTCTCATCAGCTTAGGCAATCATATTTGTAGAGGTAGCTTGAACAATTGGGGTCCAATTGATTATTGGGCGCAACTTCCTCCCTTTTTAATCATTTAGCTGCAAAAATTGTTCTGGTTAGTATCGGTGGCTGTATCATTCAGAAACCTGGGTACACGTGGATTTTTGTGGGTGCGAGGAGGGAAGGATTGTCTGTGAACTTTAGGTGAAACCTGTTGTTGATGTGCGAGTAAAGGTCTGAGCAGGGCACGTTTCCCATACTAAGATTTTCTGAACTGCCCTGGAACGTGAGCTTTGGTGGAATTCACAGATGGTTGGTCATTATTTGAGCAGTGCAGCCCTGGAGCAGGGCGAAACGCGCAATATTGGGAACATTTGAGGATAACGAAGATGCAATCAAACACCATTCAACACTGCCGTTCTTCCTGCCTTGACTTACCCCTTACCAGACAAGGTTTTTCGTCTCAGTGACCATTCAAGATAAGATGTGCATACAACTTCGTATGTCGTCTAGATCCAAATCTGTTAAACGACTCTGTGATTGAAGTCATGGGACCAATCTCTCCCTGTACTGTACCAAACAGATTACTGAACCAATCAAAGCCGTAGCTGTGCAACGGTGGCGAGCTGGTGAGATGGTGGTTCGGTAGGCAAAATATCAAAGTTCGATTCCTTGATGCACACGCTCGCCTTGATTCCTCGCTTCTCGTTTCGCTTTTCCGTGAAATGCGTCTTGAACGCATGTTAAACGTTTTTCGGCTCAATATTGACTATCCACAGAGCTCCCTCGCACCTAGCATGATTCTGGATTCTAGCAATACCAATCTAATTGATTTTTTCAACTATCACTAGCCGAATAGATACGCCTTCATACCCTGAACATTCAAAATAGTGCAAACTCTCGGCAGTTACTTTGACTTACGGTAGAGGGCGCTCGAAAAGCTCCTCTGAGCAGAGCCTCTCTCGGAAGGAATACGATCTTCACATTCGAGAAATAGTGTCCTTGACTGCCGTTTTCAGATCACATTGAGTTACGAATTTTTTTCAACAACGGGATGCTCAAGAAGGCGGAGCGCATGGTAGGTAGAAGGAGCAACACCTGGGGAGCACGACTGATGAACAACCTGGAACCAATTGGAATCGTTGAATTTTTGACGTGTGTTCAAAGCGAAATTTCGACGTGCCTTGACCCTCTGTAGGGACCTGATTTATGGTTTTGATCGTCGTTCTCGAACCCTGTTAGCCAAATTTCGGGGTTCATAGGGGTAACCGATAGCTGTGTCCATCTAGTCTGCGTTTACCAACTCATAGTGGATGGATCCCTGCAACCTCCATTGAATCAAGGGACGATGCTTGCGTAACTTCGAAGCTAGTATCTCCTCCAGCGAAGCGATCCAACCGATTGTTGACCGTTGATCGGTGAGCAGTGCTAGCATTGAATATGTTGCTTATAATTTGAGCCGCTACACCCGCGTTTTTCCCTTGGCGTGCTTAGTAGAAGGTGATGGTACGAATCGGGTGTTGTCCATTCATTTACCGTAATGCTGCTAAAGCCCACACGCGTGCCCTTATTTACTCATGTGTTGATTACCTGAGGAATGCCCTACAAAATTATCACTCTTGCTACCGTGTTCACACTGTTGATACAAATTGCTGACGCTTCAAATTTTTTGTTGCAGGACTTTCCTTCCAACCTAATATGTGCATATGGTAGTCCACTAATTGTGAAGGAACCCTTTCTCTAGGTGAACGTGGGAACTGACACCACCACTAGACTCAAAACCCTAAACACGCCAACAAGTTGGCCTCTATGAGGAATTCTTTGTTGATGTTAGGTGTCATCCAGCAAGAATGACTTTCGTGCAATGAGATTCCTATACTGATAACTTATTCTTCCAACATAACCCCCATCTCTAGAGGCCGGCAGATCGGTGCGCTTGTTTTGCACCTGACACTTACAAACAGACAAGACAACACAATCAGTGAAAAATAAGCTTCTTCGGAAGTTCGTGGTCTTCCTCACTCGCCCTTAATTTCTGTATTGGCACTTGGTTGCGGTGGAACAAAATTTGTCCTCCTCGCAAGAGGGCAAAAGGTAGGGCGGCTCGTTTTGGCACTCGACGTATAGAATTAGGCTATGGACTCTAAGACTCGGGCGGGGAACTTATCCCCGATGCAAGACGTTCGCTCTGCAGCATGTGGCAAATCTTTTTCTAGTTGTCTCGCAGTTTCAATCTGCAATATACCGTACCCAATCCGCCAGCCGGCCAATCGACAGGACACCATATTTTTTGTTCACTGCTTTCTTCATTGGGTTTGATTGTTTCTTCTTAATCTTTCTTGTTTTCATGTTTACTAGGCTCAAATATTCAAAATACCTCCTTTCGCTTTATGAACGATAGAGACCGCATTTAAATTGATAAAATTCGCCAGCGAATGTTAATTATTGAAGGTTTGCCTAATATGCAGATTGTGCGCTCTAATCTTCTATCGCATTTCTGCGATACCCGGCGGGTGCGGCAAGCGCGACGCGGTGTTCGGGGACATGATACCGCATTCTTATGAACTCTCCCACCAGCGTCATAAAATTGAAGCTCATAGGTCAGTCCACAAAGTAGGAGGCTACATTTCACGAAATATATGTTTTGGAAGCTCTTAATTACCTTCCTTTCTTCCCTAGGTTGTACACGTTAAGCTGCAAGGGAGAAAGTCCTCCAACAAGTGCAATGACACCACCTTCGAGCAAGTACCTCGCTGGCGACACGTTTGATAGCGTTTTGATACCGATATTTTTTTTGGCACCAGTCTCGTCAAGCCCTTAAAAGCCATTTCGAGCAATTTTTCGAGATTACTCTTTCACTCGAATGGGGCTATACCCATATCAGGCTGATGATAGGCGAGTAAAACTTCCCTTATAGGACTTGCTTTGACTCGATGTTTTGTTAACTACTGTTATTTCACAGTAGTAGCCACAATGCGAAAGTCATACATGGTTGGCAAGTTGTGGACAAAATTTCTGCCTCGGACGGGACCCGAACCCGTTTTCGTACACGCTGCTTCAGTCTTACTGTGTAGTTTACACGTTAGCGGTTCAGTGCTGATATTGGCTGACCGGCTCAATACATTTTACTTGTGAGTGCTGATAAGCTATGCCTTAAAACCAATCAAGAAGGCGATGGCAAGCACGGTGTCGGTTGTGATGGATAGAGTACGGTGCCCAGATAGCAAGTGTTCGTCCCGCCGAGGCCGAAGTTCTGCCCAAAACCCGCCGACCTTGTGAGACTTCCCCCAAAATACCTCTTCAGTGTTCCTAAAATGTGGGGGAGCTCCACAGAGGGCCATCATTGAGCCCAAAAACATTTTGCAAACGTTTAGGACGCCTTCCATGAAATAGCAAAACAACACGTGCATTAGGGAATCGAAACTTGATATCATGCCTACCAGTCCAACTTCTTACCAATTAAGCCACCCTTTGTACAGCTACGGTAATCTGCTTGGTACAGTGGTGCAACACAGGGAGACGAAATATCGAGAAGAATACACCTGAACAATGAATGATTTGTGCTGTATATCCGCTATCGCTGTCGTCGTGCAAACCTATCTTCTGAGCTTTAACCAAGCATCTCGATTTGGGATGGGTTCTCCATAAAATTACCTTTAACTCATCCATGCGAAGTTTCGCAGAAGGGCATACGCATCTCAGACCGGCAAACCGACAAGCTGACCAGCGACAGGCTAATTCAATGCTTTATGTATATAGAGGAACGCAGAGAGATTATCTCAGTTCGAGATGACAATTTTTTGTGTGATAGCATTATCTTGTTCGTATCATTTGTTTTGACTTTCTACTTTATACATCTGCTAGTTTCCGAGAACTCGAGCTACATCCATATACAGGGTGCGCTATAAATATGGTAACAAAAGAATTGAGCTACAAAAAGGGCAGTTCATATTGATACATGGTGTATACATGTGAGTTATTTTCTAAACATCGCGTCTACAGAACGAACACACAGTGGACCTATATAAACGTCTCCTGCTCTAAATATAGCTCAAAGATGCCTCGGCCACTCATCGGCGGCGGCAGCCGAGGCATCTTTTCATCAGAGTTTCTTGAGAAGCTCCAGCCCGAGCTTTTTTCAGTGGTTTTTAGGAGCAGCAACACTGATGCGTCTGAAAACGCTTTCTTTCTGTTCAGTATGAACTATATCCAGCACCCATCACGTTGTGGTCCGGGAAATTAGTAGGAGGATTGAAAGCTGGGATAATGTCGCGAGGATTCCCTCAGCTCCAGTCGTGATCTATTCCCAAACGAGAGGAGGTGCGCCGTAGTTTTCAAATCGCATCCCTAAAAAACCTTTGATCCTCAGCCTCATCCTTTTAGAAGAACCCTTCCCAATAGATTTTTATTAAATTCCGTTTTTTTCGTCCAAAATTTGCGGTATAGCTCTGATGGTAGAGCTTCTAGCGAAACTTATCATCGAAGAGGGGAAATGACTATGAGAGGCGATTTAACTCTCCCCAGCGGCTTCAGCACTCGAAGTGTGAATTATACGTATACGCTGAGGTCTCTAACGGCATTTGTTTACTCTCTTCAACTTATTCTTGTCAAGGTGCTTACAGGGCTTTCAAATCTTATCTAGGTACAATTGTACTTACTAGAGGTAGACTCTTCTCATCAAACAAATCAGCAGTCATTTTGCTGGTATTTCGGTAGGTTTCGTAGCGTACTTCTTCCCAAGCAATTCTATTCGGAAAGGTAGTTGTATGTGAGGCAAGACGACCGTCTTGAGGTTTGTCGCCGATCCGTCTACGCGTCGCAATTGAAGAGACTGTCAGTGTGAGAAGTGTTGAAATGAGGAGCGATTCCGAAAAAAACTCTCCAAATGAGCACAAAGACGGAACTGCTTAAGAGAAGGTGCAGATTTGAAGAAACACTCCAAACAAAAAAATTACGGATATTCAAAAAGCTGTTACCATATTTATGGCGCACCCTGTATATTCTCAAAATTGCAGGTTCCCTTATCATGCAACTACTTAGAGCTACCGCATCCGCCACTCTAGCCTCAGTTTTTGTCCTGATGAAAGCTGTCTCCGAAGAAACATTATTTGCGTCATATCTAGGCTTTTTTAGCCTTCCAGTAATCAAGCTGTTTATCAACTTTGTGAAGGAAATCCTAACTGCAAACATGAGTCGGCATCGGAAAGTTTCCTCGTGTATCGAGAAATCTCAAGTCTGTGTCATTCATAACGTCACCTTATCTCAACTGAAACACTGGTATCTTGCTATATATAATTTGCTAAATGTGTCTGTTGGTGTTTCGGTGTGTGTGTGTCGGTGTGTGTAATTAACCGGAATAGAGAACTCCTGCTCCCATGGACCTAGAAAACTCAAAATTGGTAGGATCACAGGCGGCAGGATAGGAACATTTACGGTGGGTGGCAGGACGACATGTGGCATGTGGGAGTGACGGAGTCGAAGTGATAATAACTAATGAGAGCTGATAAATGACCCAAGAGAGCAGGACCCGTCTAAGAAAGAGGATGCCTTCCTCTACGAGACTTTGCTATAGAGATGGTGAGCACAACTTCTATGCGTCGATTTTGACTACATAATCGCAGCCCTGCGTATCCAGAACAATTAGTTGTCAATTAACACGATGCGCGCGTTAGCGTGCATAGCCCAACTGATTTCAACATAAAGAGGTCAGCCCATAATTGTGCTCATTAACCTTTCTCAGCCGAGAACATACAGTTTTTTGATCTGAGCCCAAGGAGAAAAGGGGTAGCGAGGTGGGTGAGTCAAATGATCAGTCAGCTCATTCCCCATTGTAGCTTTTTGCACGAGGTAATTATCCCACTCCCACTCCACCGCTCCTCCCCTACTAAGACTTAGCTTGGAACCATATTCTTTCGCCTAAAACCATTTCAAAATACAGGTCAGGTCGGCTACCCTTCCTCTGCACTCCAGCACTTAGTTTTGTATGAAAGTCATGCCTCTCCTCCCTGACCACTTGATAAAAGTAAGGGACGAGGCCCGGCGGAAGCAGGGCGACCGGTCATATTATAAACTAGAATTAAATCAAACACTGACCTCGCGCTCTCCTTGAAAGCATCCATAGTGAAAATGAAACAAGGCATCCAGAAACAACGAGAGCTCCAGCAATTGTAAAGAGTAGCACGCTAAAAGAAGGTGCTACACTAGTTTTTTGAACACCTAATCAACATGTCTTATGCAAAAATTGTCTTATGCAAAATTTGTGTCTTATGTATGTAGCGGATAGAAGTTTCTCTAGGATCACGAAGTATATTCACAAGCATTCATTTCACGAAGAGACTCAGCAGTTTGCAACTAATTAATGGAACCAACCTTTTTCCTGTACCCAGCTGACCTTTAAGGAGGAGCGGAGAGAAGTAAGGAGAGATAAAGTAACTTCTGTGACTCTATCACTGTAAGGCTAACTTCTAATCAAGTACCTCCTTGTTCTTTATTTGTACTTAACCCAGCTTGTTGCTGTCCGCTGTAAGCTGTCTGTGCTTCAAAACCCCTTGTTTTTTATCTGTCTTATTTGTCAGTTTGAGGTTCTTTGTCTCCTCTTTGCTCGCACTGGGTATCTTTGGTGGAGCTTTGCAGGCTTGCATGTGGCCTATATAGTGAGCAGCATTCAAGTGATCTCGTCATGGAATACAGCCTCAATGACTAGTGGAAGAGTCCCTTTTTCTCTGTATTTTTCCCTTCTTCCAATCACCTGTATCAACAATTGTTCCGTTGAACACCATTTCCTCGAGCACCAGCAGCGCCCCTAACATTCCCTTTCGCAAGCCAGGGTAGTCTAGTAAATCGTCCTCGCTCGAGGGACACGAACCATAGGATTCCTTCCAATAAGGATCATTGGGAAGAAATCTGACCATCACACTGTCATAGCCGCTTTAGCCAACGGTCATCACTATGTCGCACAACATATCAGGCCAATCTGATCTCCAAGATTTTGACGTCCCCGGATTTCCCCCTGCACTTGCGTGTGTGGGAAAATTCCGAGCATCATCCTCTTCAAAGCACAAGAGCAACGCTGTTAGTATGTTAGTCCTGCTTTCGTGGAGTCCAAGCCTCCGAGGAGTACGTCAATGCGGAAAGGCAGTGATATCGAAAAGGTGAGTGCAGAGTCGTACAGTCTTTGTCTTTCCCCTTTGCCCCTCGATATTTCCGAATATTCTCGCTAGGCGCGTTCAGTCTTGCTCGGCTCCGGAGCTAGGTCGATTACCAGGTTGACTTCTCGGCCTAGGTACACGTAGTCAGAGAAATCAAAAATATTCGTCCCGCTCAACGTAAAAATGGTTCCTAAAGTTCTTCTGCGGGATTACGCAGTGGCTTCCACGTTTAACACAAAGGATGCTTTCGGGCCGGAAAGTGCAGTAGTTGGAGCATAATAGGAGCCCCATTTAGCGACGCCCACGTACATCGACCGAAGATATGTCAGACGAGTTCCTGAGACGATACACGTTGCGCTATTCGCGTCAGAACTCGCACGTTCAGCATGCTATCAAGTGATCGATGAGTGGTGAGATAATGTTTTACTGTTAATCTGTTACCCTCTTATAATTTTTTGCGTTCGATTTCCTAGTTTCTACCTTACGACAATTGAAAAAGTACTTTACTTTTGCTGTCAATCGTGTTCTTGTTAGCCTGCGACTAGACTCAATTTCAGTAAGAGGCATTTTTGCTTACTGTACGCATTTATAGTTAAACATCCCTTCTACGCCATTTTTGTTATTATTGCTTCAGACTCGTTTTTATCGACTTTTTAAAGCCGTTTATCCCTTTTGAAACACCGATTCTCGTGATTTCTTCGCCTATTCTCCGCCATCTCTTTTATTTTTCGTCATAATCTGGATAATCCAAAATTATTGTGAACTGCTTTTCCAAGCTTTTTGGTGGTGTCGCCTTGTTGGACGTATGTTTTCACGTTGGCGATAAAGTTCGTGTAAAGGATTATAATCAGATCAAAAAACTGTTGTACAGGCTACGGCACACCCTCGCTGCTAACTGGAAACACCCTTGCTGCCGAAAACTCTGATTACTGCATCTGTCTCGACGGTATTGAAGCATTCGTCGATCCATTGATTGCAGGACACCACAGCATTCAGTCTTCCCGCCATACTACATGGGTATTTGCGACAATGTGAATGGAACCGACGACACTGAACCCTCTACTATGCTTGCGCATGACTGCTCTTCTTTTATATTCTAATGATCCAATTAGAAGTGATTCGTGTGAAGTTTTTAGGACACGAACAGTAGGCGAATTGACAGCTATTAACGTTTGTATCTTCCTTTTTGCAGTCTTGCTAGTTTTCCACAACGTAGGCACTTTGAATTTCGACGGGTGTCGCTGAATAGTCTAGCCAAGGTTTTGATAAGAACTGATGAAAGCTGAGCAGTGATGGCAGCTAGACGTGGCTGTTGAAGAGATCCGATTAAGGCTCGTGGGTGATTTTCTCCATCATCCTTTGAGATGCAGTAACTTAACGACGACGGTAGGTCATATTTGCCCTGTAATTGGCGAAAATCTGGTGGACATTGCGAATGCTCAACTACAGCGAGAACTGTGGCTCTTATCTGTCTCTCAGACCTTTCTTTCTCTGAATAGCTTCGCAGGATTGGATGTTAGCTAATGATTATTTGGAGCTCGCGCAATACCAAACTGGCGTTGTGGCTCAAGAGTCATCGAAAAGAAACATTTCTTGGCAACTTATAGACACTCTGCTTCCCTAGCTCCATCGTGAATGTATTTGATGCCGTTTAGATTCTTCATCTGTGTTTTTGATAACGCAACCTTCACAGAAACCAAGCAAGATTAACGAAGTGATTTCAATACATGACAGTTTTGGGGCTCTTTCAACACGTTCTGCAGCCAGTGTTAACGCTGAAATCACAGACGATGACCTTGAAGAAGGTGGGTCCTCTCTGAAAGCTATTTTAGTCCGGTTATAAACACTAAACACTTTCAACTAGGTTTCTGAGTAATGCATTTGGCGAAGATTGTCAGGGCTGGGGTTGAACCACATCTTCAAACAGTCTATCCGAGTTATCGAGTGGTGGTTTTTTTTGGTACAACTCGATGTCTATGGCCAAGTGCGTATGGGGGCACTACAAGTTATTAGTTGACTTAGAAGAGGGGTTGGTCTTCTATATCAACTATGTACTCTGAGCAGTTTTCGTTAACTTTCATTTCTCGAATCACTCCCTTATTTGCTGCCTGGCCGCTGCCACTAAGTAGCCCCGTCACCAAGATCCTTCAATGGAAGGAAGCTTTTAGTAAAAGGAATCGACTCTATTTCTCCCCGGTCCTACAGTATAAGCAAAAATATGTATAAGCGCGAGGAATGTAGCGTACGGATACCTCGCTCGAATATTGATAATCACAATTTTCTAAATGGTAACTATTTTAGACCAATCAATTGTCTCAAGCATCCTTCACTGATTGACTGCCCAAATATCGTATAAGCTAAAGATTTCTTTCTCTATTGATGCCGAGAAAAGAGTGCAGACGGATATGTCTCCCTTCCGGAATTCGATATGCCATCACGCCAATGACGATTTGTACGGCGCTCGGTGCCGATGGGGTCATACCAGAACGTCTGAAAAGTCTTCCATCCCTTATCGTCAGAACTTTGGCTGAGCTCTTCACGCGGTACCTACAAGGGCGCAAAGTGTTCACGTTCTGAAAAACTAGCAAGACTGTGTTGCAGTACAAGGGAAAAAATTCCGACCATATTAGCAACTTTCTGCCTGCTGTCTGTAATTCACAAGCTTTTCGCATGTGGCTTCCTGATTGTCATAACATTAGATGAAGAGCAGCCATGGGAGCAGGCAGGGTTTCGGATAGGGTTCACTATTTCACAAAAGATCGCATCCACACAGTCACACGACTGAAGTGCCGATATGCCTTACGTTGATCGATTCGAAGAGGGCCTTCGATACTACAGACAGAAGCGGTAATTGAAGCCTCGGGCATCCAGGGTACCTACTCAATAGATAAAGATGATTTGTTATCTCCACGACAGCTTCACGACCAAGATTTCGCCATTCTGCAAAAAAATCATCATCAACGGAAAGAGAGTTGTCCGACAGGGCGATACCATTTCGTCCAAACCCTCAGTGCCGTTCTCGAAAACATGCGTCATATAGAATGGGATGATTGAGAGTGAGTGTCGACGGACGCTATTTCCATCACCCCCGCTTTGCAGTTGAAATTTGGCTTGTAACACTGAGCAATGAGCGGATGAAACAAATGCTGGTCGAATTGACAGCGCTTGTAGCCTGTTACAGGATAAGCTAAAATAGACGTTTTCGAAACAGCTACTACTGGGTAATTAGAATAATTAGTGTGCGCGGAATACATTAACTCATAACGTGGCTGGCAGCATCCCGCTTTCAATTGCTAAGATTGAACCGTGGACGTCTGAACTGATTTGCCTAACTTTTTGGTAAGGCGTACCGTCGTCTATTGTTAAGTCAACGATCTCTATTCCTCGTCTCTCCGCAGTCTGACATTTTAAAATGAGATCGCCCCAAGTGATACAGTTGTTCACGGGACCACCAATCATCAAAGACGCAACGCAAAAAAGAGCCATAACTCTGTTAATCTGTTATACGGGTCTCTAGAAACGAGAGGAGTCAAGCTGAATCGTGGCTTCGCGACTGACGACATGTATACTTTAACAATCCAGCTCTCATAATATTCCTTCTCAATGCACCAACATTGAGGCAAAGAGCTAGTAGCTTCTCATGTGAACTAAAAAAAGTCTTCTAGAGAGGACAGTACTTTCTGATGTTTTTCTTGTCTGAATGGTGGAAAATTTGAAAATACGGAACTAGGCATTAGTTGAGATCACTCCGATTCTATTAAAGTTTGATGGATATTACATTGTCGTTGCACCAACCGACTATAATAGCTCGACCTCTTCCCGACGAAGTCAGGAGGACAAAGAGTTTACAAGAATTCTAGTGACATTCTTGTAAACTGTCAAGAATTCTTTTCGGAAACAACTGCCAAAACGTCAGCGTGGAAATGGGTAAGGTCAGGCAATGACTAATTAACGACCATACTCGCAAAGTTTCGCATATAATCGATAAGGGAAGAGCTGAAAGGAAGAAGAGGCAGCAGTCCTAGTTTTAGTCGCTGAGATTGAGCCTAGATCGAGTTTCACTCGGGGGGCGCGCGATTCACGCGTGATTCCATTAGAGCGCTTCGCGCACGCGGCATCGTTTTAGTACCTTTCTGTTGAGGTGGACCTAATAAATTTGCAGTAGTCCACAGCTTCGCCGTGAATTAGAGCAGATCTCTTTGCTATGGCAATGAAGCCCTTTCGAGATTAGGAATTCACCTCATAGGTCAACAATTTACTTATCAAACGTTCAAAATAAGAATAACTTTAAATTTCTTGATCCTAGAAAGGCAATCCGTCTATAAACGTGCATACTTGGTCATTTTTCTACTTATTCTACTTATAAGTTCTTATTTCTTGCATTATGGTGGTAAGCGCGACGTTTTAGCGCGTTTTGTGCGATGACCTCATTAGTTTGACGCGTGAATCGCACCACACCGGTTTTACTCAGCTGTTCGACCTTTCGCTGGCGATAGAGCTGCTTACAGCGAATATACGTATAAATCATTCTAGTACGGAAATTAGCTAGATTTCTTGCGATTAAAACCAACCACAATCCCCTAGATTTATAACTAGATTATCGAGATCAAATTCTGTAAAGGTCTCACACCTGTCTTTGTTGGACTGAGGAATCGTTGTTGGATCATCCCGAGACACTAGCATGGTTTACATATATTGACTATTATAACGAAATCGCTCGATTGAAAGACCGGGTCAAGTGTGGGATGGGTGGGCCAGGTCTCGAGAAGTATAAAACACACATCAGCTCGGCGGAGCCCCGCCCACAGTGGGCGTGGCGTGCCTCGAAATGAGCCCTACCGAGGACCATGATTTCAAATTCAGCCACAAGACGGCCTCAAAGTTGGGGTTTAAAGGTGGCTTGAGGTGTGCATTGGTAAGTTAGATCAAACTGGGGAGACCCACCCCCGATGGGCGGGGCGTTCTCCAAAAATGCAATGCTTTATGAAAACATTTATAACTCGGTTTGGAGAAAGCCAACAGAGCAGGAAAAAGTTGATGTAGGAGGAGCATTGTCGGGGGTGTCTCCAGCATAAATGACGTCAGCGGAGGCCTGCCCACAATGGGCGGAGCGTGCCTCGAAGCTCACATCCCTTCTTACATTTATATACGAAAATCCATAATTCCGGTTTCCATGGACGTAGAGAGTTCAAATTTGGTAGGAGTACAGGCGTCATGGAGGCAAAACTCATGGTGGGTGGCAGAACCAGACTCCGCCCACAAGGAGCGGGGTTTGTGCGGAAATTCATAACTCCCGTCCCCATGGACCTAGAAAGTTCAAACTAGGTAGGAGTACAGAAACCGCGATGGGGAAACTTATGGCAGGTGGCAGAACTAGACTCCGCCCACAAGGGCGGGGTTTGGGTTAAAATTCATAACACCGGTTCCCATGGACCTAGAGAGTTCAAATATGGTAGGAGTACAGGCGGCATGATGGGAGAACTTATGGTGGGTGGCAGGACCAGACCCCGCCCACAGGAGGCGGGGTTTGGGCAGAAATTCATAACCTGTGCCCATGGACCTAGAAAGTAAACCTGGTAGGAGTACAGGCGACAGGATGGGAACACTTATGGTGGGTGGCAGGACCAGACTCCGCCCACAAGGGGCGGGGTTTGAGCGGAAACTCATAAATCCGATAAAGGTCTATAATGAAAATCAGCTCATGCGGCTCCGCCTCTCATGGCTAGAGCCCCTAGCGCGCGCGAGAGCGTGCATAGCCGCCTGGTATACTAATATTTATTTATTTATTTATACACTCAATTGAGTGCGCCACAACTGCATAGTAGCAAATAAACCACCCGTCGCCACAGTACAAGTGAGATTAGGAAGGGAGAGAGGACAGAAATACCAATCTCTAGAACTGCAATGGAAGTAAGTTCAACGAAGAAGCCTCCATAGCCAGTAATCGCACCAGTTGGCCAAGGTGCCCTCATTCCGTAAGGAGTCATAGGACCAAGTCGGAACTTCGGCACACGGGTACGCCAACTTCCCTCGTGGAACCGACTTGTATGCTACTGGCTGAACGGCGAGATGTGAACTGTTGGGTCGGACAATGACCAAACTAGAAGCTTCGATATAGCAGACTCAGCAATGGTGGCGACGGACTCTTAGTTCAGGAACAAAAAAGAAGCTCAACGAAAGGAAAAAAAAGAAAAAAAACAAGGAGAAAAGAAAAAAAAAACAACAACATTCAAGTAAGGAAAAGGAAATAGGTGAAAGCAACCCATAGGCGGACACGGAAAGAAAGTGAGATTCGAGAGACAAGGCTATTAGAAGAAAAACGGCGACACAGAGATTCGTCAAGAGAATACCGAACCAGGATGCATGATCGCAGCACAAAAAAAGAAGAAATATACATCCAATGAAACTTTCAAGGCAACGAGAATAACCGGAGAGGCATTCCATTGGAACACGGTTGTCCCTACATACCGCTACAGGTATAGCTGCTACCCGATCGATATCGACGGCGAACTACCTCAGTAAGACCTGTAAATGATGGCAACATGATAATGAACAAGCTTACGAGTCGATTATCTGAGCTACATTTAAGGCCCTCAATTTGGCCTTGAAAATCTTACCATTACTCGATTGTAGCACCTCTCGCGGAAGCTTTTCAAGCCATCTTGCTGTACGGAAGAAGAAGGAATTAAATGTTAGGGCATGATTGAACCTTTTTATTCTTTTGCTTTGCAACGAGAAGCCGTTAGATCTAGCACTACTAGGCCGGAAGACCCAGTACTTACTAGCTCTGAGCTTGATTTCTTTGCGTATTATGCGAAAGCAGAAAACGAGATCACTTATGATACGTCTGTTCATTAAACTCATTAAACCAAACATTTTTAGACGATCTTTATAACTAGGTATCAGCCTGTACTCCGTGCCAGGGAACATTCTGAGAAACAAGATCCTCGTGAAAGTTCTCTGGACTTTCTCAAGTTTAGCAATATCCTTTTTAAGCACCGGGCTCCATACCTGAGAGCAGTATTCGAGATGAGGGAGGACATATGCCTTGTACAAGCGAATCAAAATTTTGTTGTCGTTTGTTAGCACATTGCGCAGGATGAGGAACAAAATAGAGAAAGCTTTGTTAACCACGCAGTCTATATGGGAAGTAAACTTGAGATCAGGACCGTAAGTGAGCCCCAAGTCCTTGGCAGACGAGCAACGGGCCAGCTTGATGCCACAAATTTCATAATCCAAAGGAGATCCTACACCAACGTGCAACACCGAACATTTCTTAAGGTTAATGGGAAGACGCCAGAGCTCGGCCCACTCAGCCATCTTTACAAGAGAGCGTTGAAGGGATGACTGGGCTTCTTCCCGGTTCTCCATACCATACGAGACATAGATCTTAATGTCATCAGCATAGATTTGTGTTTTGATGTAACTAGAAGTTGTTATGGAAGCTGGAAGATCAATTGTGTATATGAGAAACAGAAGGGGTGACAGCACACCACCTTGAGGAACTCCACTGTGACAATAGTAACGCTGCGAGAAACTCTGACCAACTTTAATCGTCATATGTCTATCGCTTAAGTAAGATCTAAACCAACTCAGCAGCTGCCCACTGATGCCAAGATCATGTAGTCTTGAAAGAAGCCTGGAGTGGCTGACCTTGTCAAAAGCTTTAGAAAGATCAATGAATACAATATCCACCGCTTCCTCATTATTTAAGGCAACAGTCCAATCGAAGAAAGTGTCAAGAAGATTAGAAGCTGTAGAAGCTCCTCTTAAGAACCCATGCTGCTCTAGTGGAACAACATTGAATCTATTGAGCCATGCCAAGATCTTTTCTCTAATCAAGGCTTCCATAACCTTGGCAGCCGTGGGTAAATTGCTAATAGGGCGGAAGTCAGATAGGAGTCGGCTGTCGGACTTCTTAGGAATGGCTGAAACTATGGATTCTTTCCAGATATCAGGTACTTTTCCAAGAAGCAAAGAAATGTTGAAAATGTGTGCTAATGGTTTGCATAATGAGCGAGCACACTTACGGAAAAGTATCTGGGGGATGCCATCATACGGCTCAGCCATGGACGGCTTGAGCTTAGTAAGTACACTGAAAACCTCTTGAGGATGGAAGGAAATCCAAGACAAGGAATGATTGATGCCGAACTGATTGCTAGTCTGAACTTCATCCTCAGAGGTATCTGTGGAAAAAACACCAGCAAAGTAGCTACCTAAAGCTTCGGCTTTCTCCTCATCGGTAACAAAGAGAGAGCCGAAGCAATCCGAGAGTGCGGGTAGCTTTAGAGTGGTTTTAACTCTTCGTCTGACTAAACTGAAAAGATGCATAGAATTAGCCTTAGCCGACAGCCGCTTATCACGATTTTCCACGAACTTTTTGACATGTTTATCGAGGTCAGAGCACACTTTCCTGTATAATGTATTTGTCAAAGGATTCGGAAGCACTCGGAAAAGCCGTAGTTTTTGGGTCAACAGATTTTCGATATGAGGAGGATAACGCACATTATGCGTAGAAGGAAGCTTAAAAGAAATGAAGGAAGCGAGAACGGAGTAAATTTTTCTGCAAAACCTCTTGTAAATATCATCAATGGAAGTATAGTTGTTGAAAAGAGCAAACCAGTCAACAGCGAGAAAGACCGAATCTAGCAATCGAAAGTCAAGGTTGGCAAAATTGGGTGTAGGAACTGGGTGAGGTAGAGACATAGTTTGAGCCAGCTTGAAGGCCACGACGTTATGGTCAGAATTTGAGAAAGGTGGCAGAATGGAAACACATTTAACAGCTTGGGAAGAAGACAGAACAAGGTCTAGTATCTTGTCACAGTAGGTCGCCTCTGTAACACACTGTGCGAAACCGAGTGTGTCAAAAAGGCGAAGGTACTGCGAAGCGACACAATTAAACGGGTGCTTGTTGGACCAATCGATATTGAGGTTGAAATCTCCAATAACCAATGTATGGGATCGCACGGCGCAGATATCCGACAGAAGCTCAACAAAGGCATCATCGATGGCTGCAGAGGTACTGGGTGGGCGATAGACTGCCACAAGCCTGATAGTAGATGCAGAGGAGGCACCGTTCAGAAGCTCAATACAAATTAGGTCTAGACCAAGCTCCACATCAACTTTAATTTCTTTTGAGATCAGGAAGGAATTCACTAAACAGCAAACACCACCTCCCCTCCTACCTATACGATCACGCCTGTAAACAGAATATGGGAATCCTCCAGTCAATTCAGTGTCGCGAACCTTAGCACTCAGCCATGTCTCAGTAATCGTCAGAACATCAGGTTTGAATTTACTCAAGAACATATGCAAGTGATGCATTTTATTCGCAATACTGCGGGCATTAAACAGGAAGCACTTTAGGTTACCGTTATCGAGGGAACCATGCATCTTCAGGCGTTTCCCGAGAGCCTCTGCGACAACTCAGAAACTCGTCTGAGCTCTCCTTTGTACACCACCCATTCGCGAACCGTCTTACCTCTGTTCCGCTCTCTCGCTTGCTGCCGAAGTTCGTATTCATGCTTCCTTTCTTCATGTGTCATACTCCTTCTGACAAATATATTCTCAAATCCATTCGTCTTCAGATTCCTTGCGTTAGTTAGTGCAGTGCGCCAGTGGAAGCGCGAAGGTAAGAGGACTTTCACAAGTCTGGGACGCGAAGGAACCTCTTTTCCCATCCTATAGACTTCAACAGGCCGACACTCCACGTTCAAAACATCCAAAATATCGAAAACTTTCGACTCCAGATCTCTCTGCTTCTCGGACGGCAGTGCATGTGGGGGAGCCTCTTCGAGCCCACTCAAAACGATGCTTCTGGAGCGTTTCTCAGCTTCCAAAAGCTCTGACATTTCCTTGGGTATCTTTTCCGCTAAAGCTAGAAGCATCTTCTCGATTACAGGATCACTATTCCGCTCCAGAACCGCCTTAATAAGCTGGCTTGCTGAAAGACCAGAGTAATCCGTGTCCACCGAAAGTGTTCCTGAAGGCTGAGAAGGAGCACATTGGGCTATCTTGGAACTACCTGAGTCAGCAAGCACCTCCTTCTTCCTGTGAAGTCGATCTACCTTGGGTGGCATTGTCGGTCGTGCACACTGATGACAATATGCCGAGACTCTTTCTCACTAAAGAATTTGTGCCTCCCGTTCTCTTGCAGATGAATCTGTATGTGTGCGGTGGAGAGTCTGCAGTGTGGAGAAGAGTGTATTCTACACATCAGCGCAGTCGAAACTTGCGTTGGAATGGAGGGGAGTAAATGATTGACGACTCGAGGTTGCTTCTAACAAAGAAACCCATTACCCATTGCACACTGTGAAATTGGCTGGTTTGCCACCCTGAGTTTACTCAGCCGAAATATTAGAGCCTGGTCAGCCCGTGGTATGTATGCGCCAGAAACAGGAACATGAATGGCAATCATTCTTTGAGTCTGGGGTAGTTCCCAGTTATGAACGCTGGCAGCGTTCAGCAGGATCGCTCGGTAGAGGCTGCTGAAGTCTCAGGGCCATAACAGGCTGTCCAAAAAAGGAGAAGCCAAAGTATCGATCTTTACTTACAATGCGCGAACTGATCGTGCTTGATATTCCTAGCTTGCAAAATTAGACCTAATGCCCTGTATAATGTTGTTGCATCAGAAGCGTGTATTGAAGATCTAATTATGCAAGCTAGGAAGGTCAAGTACGACTTTATACGACTGACTTATACGAGGCATTGTCCCCTGCATACCACACGATTTTTGAAACTGAAAGAGATTCATTCCTTCGCTCCCGATCATCTAATCCGCATTTGGTCATAGATGTCGACTCCTACAAAAGCTCGGCAACTCAAATCGGGCGGTTGAGATCTGGCTCAACCCCGGTTTCAGCAATCTCGTTTCCTATCTGGCAATATCAAGCTACGAACAAAGAAAAACCGGGTGCCTCTCATACGAAGCTGAAAAGTGTACTTTATGATAGCGAATGATGACAGGTGGTAGGGTTGATAAGGGATCATAGAAGACAGGAGCCACTGAGTTTGTAACGAGCACGCTCAAGAGTGGAACAAACAGCAACAGATGAAGGTTTTCAACAACGCCCCTGTTGCATACTATGTGACCTAGATAACGTGAAGTTTCATAGAGTAACACTAAAAAAACCAACACGGATCATTGGAATGGGCTGGCAAAAAATGAGCGATAAGCACAGTGGTAAGGAACAATCAAAGTCAGTTCCTTAAAAGTAGAACGAAAGCCGGTTCATATCTTGGTATTAGATTGAGACGATTCAGAGTTTATGTTTCACTGAAGGCCCGCGCTTTTCTTAACTTCCCAGGTGAAAATGTAGTCGGGGGAGGGGGCGCAGTGCCCTTCAAATCACTGAAGGCTAAAACGCAGCGTTGCCGGATCGAAAGGATTGGTCGCCCTTTTTGCTTGCCCCCAGAGAAGATGCCTTTAGCCAAATGAATATTGTTTTAACCTCAATCTAACAATAAGAAGGGGAGGAACTCCGAGGTAGGTGAGATGATTATCTCGCCCAAAAAGCTGCAATGAGATAAGAACTGAATATCCATTTGGCTCGTCAACCCTTAAGCTCCTCCCCTTCTTAAAGTTTGGTGAAAAATATACAAAAATATACATTTATAACATAAAAAGCTATGGAACGCTGCGAAAGACCATTACGGGCTTGGCTACTCTTCCTTCTGTGCGCTCTAGCCGTCAGTGATTCAAAAGGACGCGCCCCCCACCTTCCCCTCCCCCCAACTATTACATTTTCGCCACTTCCCACTATCAATAACCTCGACCAGTGATTTATTTGCATTTAGTATAAGAGTGGCTATGAATGAGGGCTCCTGATAATATAGGTATCATCGATAGCAGTACTAACTGATTGATAGAGGCTTATAGAGCCTTAAGAGGCGAGTGCTACCGACCCTGTAAAGATGTTAGTGTTAGCACTGGGACCTCAACACCTTGGCGTCTAATATGAAGGAATGTAGTGTCTTGAGTACTATTTGTCAGGAAGCAACAAGGGTACGCGTCTCGTAATTCGGAATTTGAAGTTTTTGCGATATTTCTCATCAACATTTTATAATCATGGATGAGTCGCTTGTTCAGCAAAGAGTTGTGGAGGGTCAGTCGTGCATTCCAATCCTGCAATAGGAATAAGAGAGTTTGGCGTGACCTGGTCGGCTGTTTTTTTACATACGTTTTACACAATGATGTATACGAATATTGATTTCTGGAAGTAGTGTTGTCATCAATCGACCGACAGTAGTAGGTATCATTCGAGGCTTGAGATCATCCAGGTGGTTGCCGCGCCAGAAGGCCCAGTAAGAAGAAGGACTGAATTGCCAGTGGATCGCGTGCTCCCCGTGTCTAATTTGTACTTCTTACGGAATTGGCATATGAAAGAAAGGGAGAGTCTCTTTCGAGACATTCTTTTTTTTGAAGAGACAAATGAAGGACCATTAAGGCTTCATAACTTTGTGAAAGAAATGAGAGAAGCCAGCTCTGCGTAAGCAGCGAGATTAGACTGCTATATATGCATATCAAATAAACACGAGTCCTACTGGCTCAGAATTTGAGATTTACTCTTCTCTCAACACCTGAGCTTCGACCTTGCCGTTTTCCTCTGAAGGCTGACCCTGAAGAGTTTAACTTACTCCCACAAAGTTATTTTTTGGCCGGAGATCAAGAAAGTTCTAGCACTGATGGAGTAGACGGCATCGCACCTTTGCCTACCACTAACCTAATAGAACGTCTGAATAAGATTTCAGAGATTTTTGCTTACTAGCATGAAACTAAAAACTCGAACATTATCAAAATGACGTTAGTGGCATAGCAACCCAGCAGCGCACTTACTTGGTAGTGAAAAACTCCTTGCTCTTCTTCGGAGGCCTAAACAATTTTTACACTATCGAAACAGAGAACCGCGGAATGGAAACATTACGGTGCTTCTTGTTCCTCCTCTTCATATTCTTCTACTGTAGTGGTCAACATAGTAGTGGGTATAGTTGCCTCACTGCTATCTTTCGAGGTTTTCGTGTGTCCCTGATATGAGCGGCACTCAGAGACTTCAGGAAATCCAAGTGCTACGAATGCTACGAACGCTCCTTCTGGTTAAGGTGTCAGGAATGCAAACTCACGGAAGAGATATAGAGGAACCACACAACTACTAAACTTTTTGTGAGGTGTAAGCTCATACGGCAACTTCGAAGGCCGCTTGAAGTAAGAATGATGGGAGAAGCTAGGGTTGATTGCTTATCAAGTTCAAGGATGAAAACAAAAGCAATTCGGCTTCATTCCATTTTGGAGAGTTTGAGGCGAGAAACTTTCCATCCTGAAAACTTTCAACCAGGTTAAGTTATTTATAGTCATTTACCACCAGTCTCCGGTGCTTCAAATTTTCGTATGCCTTGAGTTTTCCGTGCAAACATCGCAGTCCTTCTTGAGGGTACTTATCAGAAGATTTCCAGAACTAGGCAATCGCTCAACCTAAAAAGTGCTTCACGGCATTAGGTTGCCTGAGTCGTTTCGAACCATCTTGGAAAGAAAAAAGTTCATCATGATGTGGATTTAATGCGAACATCAAATTATTACTTCTCATGCATCTCCGTGAACAATTATCACTGTTTGTTAATTCGATTGAGTTGGAACGCACTGTTGACCCTCCGATGTCTTTACGTGGGATATGAAACATTCCTGGCCATAAAATTTTTGATTACTCGAGCCCCCTGACGGCGCATACGCTAACCAGTTACTATTACCAATCTCCATGATTCGCTTTTTAGCCTCGCAGGTGACCATTCAGTGGGATTCATTCTCTCCGCTTCACCGGGTCTACTGTTACAACACTTCTGCAACTGAGGCACCAGGATAGTCACCGTCCTGTATGATTCTTGTTAATGTTGTCGAATGATGATGGTATCACTATCAGAAGTCAATTTTTTCAGCACTCCTTATCTGCATGAATGTATAGCACTTGTCAAGGTTTACAGATTTCGCCGGTTCGTGTCACTACACTTATCGCTCATCCTTCTTATATATAAAGCAGTAACTTGGTTTGTCGGTTTGTCGGTATGTCTGTTTGTCTGTATGTCGGTATGTCGGTTTGTCGGTCTGTCCGTCCGGGTTACTTTGTGATTATGATAAAGGTAGTGATATGGAAAACTTATTCTTCGTATATAAAAAGCAGTCACTTTGTGGGTAGGCTAATGGAGTAAAGTGAGCACTGCGGAGTGAAGGGAGTAATATGAAGTGAGGTGGATGATTCAAATTGTGATCTCTACTGTACTGTAATGGCAGTACTTCGACACTGGTTTTCTATTAACCTACCTATCCTCTTGATATATCCTTATCCTTACTTTACATAAAGCGCTCGCGTCTGTTTGTCCGTCCGTCCGTCCATCCGTCCGTCTCTCTGTTGGTCTGTCTGTCTGTTTGTACAGAAATTCATAACTCCTGTCCCCGTGGACCTAGGACGCTCAAATTTGGTAGGAGCACAGGCGGCAGGATGGGAACACATACGGTGGGTAGAAGGACCGGACTCCGTCTACAGGAGGCGGGGTTTGTGCGAACGAAATGTTTATGCGGGAGATCACATTTCCTGTCTAAGTGGACCTAGAAAACTCGAACTTGGTAAGAGTACCCAAAGCAGGACGGGATTATCAGTGGTGGTGGCAGGATCGAGCAACAGAGGACGGGGTTTGCGCAAAAATCATCAATTTGGCTCTAGGGAGCTCAAACTTGGTAGGAAGACAGGCGGCAGTATCGAGCACTTATGGTGGGTAGAAAGACCGGACTCCGCTCACTGAAGGGCGGGGTTTGTGCGAAATAAATGTCTGAGCGATAATCCATAACTCCTGATCCCGTGGACTTGGGGAGCAGAACCAGTAGGAGTAGAGGGGGCAGATTGGGAACACTGACGATAGGGGAAGCCTTAGAGAACAAATTCCAATCACCATCTACATCCTAGCGCCTTTGTTATTAACGATTTAGCTGTGATTCCTTGATATATTTCATTCGATAAGAAGGGTAAGTGCACTGACAGGGCCGTTTATGAAATTTGGTCCACTTCTTGCTTGCAACCACTACCCAGCGGAGTTTGCGATTCAATGAAGGATCACGGATCCTCTCTGCTTTGATACCGGCAAAACTGGCAAAATTTATCCGATCGCTAACAATCTTGGCTTCTCATTTAATGATGTACAATACTGCTCCTAATTTCTGTTCAACCGACGGTTCGCGACGGATTAATCCGTCGCAAACCGTCGCATCGCCATAACTTTTGTTATAATGCTCTGATCAAGTTGAACATATGATTAGCTGAAAGCTCTACTCATGAAGTATCCAAATATATGGAAATCTTTCGATTTTCTCAAAATTTTCGCCTTCCTCTCTGGGAAAAACGAAAATTGAGTCTCTGAGCACCTGGGGTGTTACTTGCGGAGATGAGAGCGTCGTAAACCCTCCACTTCAACTGAAAACTTCCTTTTCAGTTTTAAAAGGGCCTGAATCGTGCTATAACTGAGGAGAGCATAGAATCCTGATCATTTTGATACCCTTCATGACATAATTTAAACTTTTTCAGCTGAAAGCAGCCGTGCAAAGCAAATTATCAGGTTTTTAGACCTTTATTGTTCCTTTCAGCCACGTCACGTATTTCGTATGTCGACCGTGTGATTACTTGTGGGGAACCCTGTCATGTCATGAATTTTTAATTTCTTCAATTTTGCAGCATCATTGTCATGGAGGTCAACGAGTAAGTGTTCAGCACCTGAGGTGCTTCCTGTAGATATAGCATAACCTTAAACTTTCCACTCCAATAGAAATCTTCATTCTGAGCTTTTAAAGACATTTGGATTATGGAAACATGAAATCATGGTTATTTTGATATTCCTAATGATACAGTTCAAAAAGTTGCACCTGAAAACAGTGATTTCAATGATGAACTTCCCAGAATCTGGTATTTCAGACGTGCACTTTCTCGGGAGTGAATCAATCTGCAATTACTAGGACTTCCATCATGTGATCTGATATTCTGATAATAGAAGGATGAATGGCCTCCTAATCGGACGCTGAGCTAATTGACCCCTCACCATCGATCTCTATTGGCCCATCGCCTTCGCTACTGCCAAGTCCATTTAAGAGTACGCTTGTCGACACATATTGATATGCAGCTGGCAGAATGAAACGACCGCGCCATGATAAATACTGTTTCACTGAGTATATCAAGTTTAGCTGTACTACCTTAAATCGCGTACAAATTTTCGCTCGTTAAAATTCGCATTTTACGGAAACTGTGGGGCACTGACACTAAACACCGGCCAAATTAGCACAGAGAAGCACTCATTGCTTGCCAGCACTGTCGTTTCAACATTTGCAAACGCTGTGCACGACTGAGGATCTTAACCCATGTGGAAACTAGGTCGGGTTCGAACATGAGACGCACGCACTCCCGCTGCGCCATTGGCCGCCTTAACTTGCAAACATTTCAATCAACCATTTAATAGTGGTTTAGGCGGGCTGCGGTAACAGTAGACGAGGGCCGATCGGTTTCTGACCTGTAAGGTCACGTTGCGACATGGTTTACTCACAATTTATCACATTTGTCACAATTCAAATATATATATAATGTGTATAATATATACAATAATATATATATGTTCGACTGATTAATGGTTAATAGTGGAGCTAGTAACTTGACCCCTCGTTATGGATCTCCTTAGGACTTACTGTCTGCATGGCCATGTTTTCTTGAGCCACATAGTGCAATCAACTCAGACATCTTGTACTGTAGTTATGTTCGACATTATCAAGGCAAAGTATGCTGTAACTTAGCTAAAATTTATAATGTAAAGAGACGCCAGTTAAAGGCCCGAATGGAATAAAGTTTATTAGGCAGATACACGTTCTCTGATCGAATACATTCCGTAGCAAAGCTAAAAGAAATGGAGGCACTGTAATCGGTTGATAGGAATAAGAGAATCATTCCTTTTCAAAACTGCCCTAGAAATTTGCAAGGTCGTCTATAAAATTAAAAGTAATTGGTCCATTTAGTAATAAAATATAGTTTTTGTGTTTTGAGCAGAATGTGAGCTTTTAATAAGACTAGTGAGTGAATCATGTCGCGACGTGACCTGACAGGTCAGAAATCGATCGGCCTTCGCCTACTGTTACCGCAGCCGGCCTAAACCGCTATTGAATGGTTGATTGAGATGTTTGCAAGTTAAGGCGACCAATGGCGCAGCGGGAGTGCGTGCGTCTCATGTTCGAACCCGACCTGGATTCCATATGGGTTCAGATCCTCAGTCGTGCACAGCGCTTGCAAATGTTGAAACAACAATGCTGGCAAGCAATGAGTGCTTCTCTGTGCTAATTTGGCCGGTCTTTAGTGTCAGTGCCCCACAGTTCCCGTAAAATGGGAATTTGAACAAGCGAAAATTTGTACGCGATTTAAGGTAGTACAGCTAAACTTGATATACTCAGTGAAACAGTATTTATCATGGCGCGGTCGTTTCATTCTGCCAGCTGCATATCAATATGTGTCGACAAGCGTACTCTCAAATGGACTTGGCAGTAGCGAAGGCGATGGGCCAATAGAGATCGATGGTGAGGGGTCAATTGGCTCAACGTCCGATTAGGAGGCCATTCATCCTTCTATTATCAGAATATCAGATCACATAATGGAAGTCCTAGTAATTGCAGATTGATTCACTCCCGAGAAAGTGCACGTCTGAAATAGCAAATTCTGGGAAGTTTATCATTGAAATCACTGTTTTCAGGTGGAACTTTTTGAACTGTATCATTAGGAATATCAAAATAACCATGATTTCATGTTTCCATAATCCAGATGTCTTTAAAAGCTCAGAATGAAGCTTTCTATTGGAGTGGAAAGTTTAAGGTCATGCTATATCTACAGGAAGCACCTCAGGTGCTGAACACTCACTCATTGACCTCCATGAAAATGATGCTGCGAAATTGGAAAAAATTAAAAATTCATGTCAGTACAGGGTTCCCCACTAGTGATCATACGGTCGTCATACGAAATACGTGGCTGAAAGAAACAACAAAGGTCTAAAAACCTGGTAATTTGCTTTGCGCCGCTGCTTTCAGCTAAAAAAGTTTAAATTATGTCATGAAGGGTATCAAAATGATCAGGATTCTATGCTCTCCTCAGTTATAGCATGATTCAAGTCCTTTGGAAACTGGGAATGAAGTTTTCAATTGAAGTGGAAGGTTTACAATGCTCTCATATCCGCAAGTAACACTCCAGGTGCTGAGAGACTCAATTTTCGTTTTTCCCGGAAAGGAAGGCGAAAATTTTAAGAAAATCGGAAGATTATTATATATTTGGATTCTTCACGAGTAGAGCTTTCAGCTAATCATACTTTCAACTTGATCAGAGCACTTTAACAAAAGTTATGGCGATGCGACGGTTTGCGACGGATTAATCCACCGCAAACCGTCGGTTGAACAAAAATTAGGAGCAGTATTGTATCTGTAGAAAAAGCGGCTACATTCACGAAGACATTCGATAACGGTATTATTATGACTCGACAACATTTGTGAGTACCATTCAAGGCCTTGGATGCCTACCTGTTGAATCCTCATTGGGTCATTATTTTTAACATCAACAACGACAGATCGAGACAGACAGATTCTAGTCAAAGGTGTAGACATCGGCACATTTTGAATATCGTTGGCGTGCCCTATTGTTCCTCTATCAGACTTTGGTTCCGAAAATATCATTCGTTCCAAAGGAGTGTGCTGTTTGCCGTTTATCATAACTCTACCAAAAGAAGGAGGGAAGCTCGGCGTTAGCCGGGCTGTTCGACTGTCTCTATATATAAAGCGGTAATGTTGTGTTTCTGTTTGTATGCCCGTTTCTGCGTCCTTTCGAAAGTCACGTAGGTGAAAAATGTTAATGTTAAGTCAGCGCGGTGGGGAAACACTTTCAAAACAGGAAGTCAACCGATACTGCTCATTGTTGTCCTCTGACAAGTCGTAGGTAAGCGGTAGAGGGCATGTTGTGCACGCATTAGCGTATGTAGCCCGACTGGTCTTGAATAAATGCATAAAAATATAAGTGCTATATCTTGTAATAGACTGGTCTCCCGGCATCGGCGGGCTTCATTCATTCGTTTCAAGAGTACAATATCTACCCTAATTTTTCAAAAACACGGAAAAATGCAGATTAGCTTCTTTTTCGTCTTTTCTTTATAACTACGAGTTTTCAATTTTTTACATGTAATGTTACGTAGTTCAACTCAGCTCCACGAACTTCCCGATACGGTGTGCTGAAAAACAAAAAACTTCAAGTTTAGAGTCTTCGGCTCATTATAGCTCCTGGAAACACGTCATTAGCAGCGGCGCTCGCTATAATTACAGCCAGACATTCCCTTTTATTGAAAGTATTCGGTAGTTGTAAAGCAGCCATTATATTCTAGAAGTGAGCGAACCGTAGACTTTTGCACTAATCATGTTTTACTAATTATTTCGATATTTATTTTCTCTAAAAATGGACAAATCTGGTCATGCACCAATCTTGCACCAATCTTGCACCAATCTTAATACAATGCAAAGATCTACACTTTTCCTAGTTTTAGTATACAGTAGCCGCTCCACAACTCCCACAACTTCAACAGGGGAGTCGGTATTTGTGTCCAAATCCTTCGCACCTTCTTCGCACCTCCGCTCACTCGCCTATAGAGGACCTCTTCTAATTGGTTGGCTGCTGACCTCTATGGTAGTCTCAGTGAACTAATATTGATTTTATGAATTGGAAACTTTATCATTACTATTATTATTATTATTATTGTTATTATTATTATTATTTTATTATTATGATAATTATTACACACTTTGAAATAACATGTAGTAAGGACAAGACAACGTTCAAATTCAAGATCATCATCACATTACATGGAAACTATGTAAAGGATGGATGGTTTCCACATTGCAATAAATTCATTTCCCGATGAAAATGTAGGGGGGGGGGTGACCAAAGCCTTTTTGAATCACTGAAGGCTATAGCGCAGAGAAGGGAGACTAGCCGGGCCCTTAATGATGCTTAGGAGCGTTTCATAGCTTTTTATGTTATAGCTGTGTATTTTTCACCTAATTTCAGCAAGGGGAGGAGCTCCGGGCTGGGAAACCCAATTGGACGTTCAATTTTTGCCTCAACTCTGTTTTTTGCACGAAATAACTATCTCACCCACACGGAGCACCTCACCTTCTTAAAGTTAGGTAAAACAGAATGTCTTTTGGCTAAAAAGCACCTCTAAGAACATATGAGGAAGACTACCCCTCTTTCTCTGCGTTCTAGCCTTCAGTGATTCAAAATGGGTCTGGCCTCCACTAACTACATCTTCACCCCCCCCTCCCTATGATTACTACAACTTGCACAGCTTTCTGGGTTGCATAACTTGTGTTGCACATTGATTCTTTATTTTCTTTTATTTTATTTCCCGTACTTGAAATGTGACTTAGTTTCTAAGTCATAAGCAGATATTACTGGTCTGGCAGAGAGGTCAGCACCCAACTAATTAAGCGAGGCCTCCCCACAGGCGAGTGGGTGGAGGTGCGAGGAAGGTGCGAACAAAGTAGAATTGGACACAAATTGACTCACCCCTTCAACAGGAGGGAATACCTTCTGGCTACAATTATAGCGAGCGTCGCTTCTAATGACGTGCCCCCAGAAACTTTGATGGTCCGAAGACTTCGAATTTGAACTTTTTCACTTTTTCAGCACACCATTTTGAGGAGCTCATCGAGTTGAGTTGAACTACGTAACGTGATCTAGTTATAAAGAAAAGACAAGTAGACGCGAATCCGCGCTTTTTCGTGTTTTTTTTCGGAAAATTAGGGTGAGTATTGTAGGTAGAAAATGATGTATTTTCCGAAAGAGGGGGAGGAGGGGGGTTGGGGCTTCGCTCTTATCTAACATTGAGGACTTTAGTGCGAAGAAGGATGGATAGCCGACGATAGAGCTAAGAAGATAGGATGGGGTCTGAGTTGAATACCCCATTGACTCACCCGCACCGGTACTCCTTCACTCCTGAAACTCAGGTCAACGAACTGTATGCTCTTGGCTAAGAACCCTTCCTGAGTACAATAATGGGCTGACCTCCACAATTATGGGCTGACCTCCCTCTCTAGCACTCAATGTTGAAAGAAAGCGGGTTCGACCAGTTGGTCCGCCCGGCTAGCACCGGGATTCCCTACTCCTTTAGCGAACCTGTAGTAGTCGGCTAACTCTCCAACCTTCTTCAAAACAAATAATATTTCCCTGTACACAAAATTTGCCACAGGGCTAGCAAGGCAGTGCAATTAGTATTCAGTGTGAGTCGGTGTTTACGCCTTTAATTGTGGGCCTCGATTTTTTCCCGTCTTTCTTAAAATAAATGCTCAATAATGATTCAACTATTGGGTATCAGATCCTACAAAAACGAAAATTCAGTCCGGCACTCGGCTCTTACAGTAATCCGGCACGTGTTTATACGCAAATTTTTGTCCGTCACATATACGACGCGTCGAAAAGGGGCTTTGGGCAAGGACACAGGGGTGGGTGGTGGGGTAAGCCAGGGGGTTACTGTGGGAGCCGAGTGCCGGACTGAATTTTCGTTTCCGTCCAAAGCCTTTAGCGGTACTCACAAATATTTCGAGTGGTGATAACGCCATATGATAATGGCGTTCCCATCACTCGAAATATTTCAAAATATCTCTGTAAAGAAAAATGTGCATTGATAACGCCATATGATCATGGCGTTATCAATGCACATTTTTCTTTACAGAGATATCATTGGTTGAGGACTCCCGATTACTGGCGGTCGGTTAAACATTGTCACAAATGATATTGAACGAAGACGAGTGACGAACCTCGCTGGGTAGCGGTCGTGATCTAATAGCAAGAAATGAACAGTATAGTCATCGGCTTATCGTAGTACCGGTAATGGGTACCTATCACTGCGTCAGCCACAGTTTTGTCACCCTACTCAACCTTTCCTAGGCCCCTTGTCTTCTCTTATCAGTTGTAGTCGGTTATTGTCACCGAGTATCTATGATCCCGTCATATCCTACATCAGTTATTAAAATGTACGTTAACACTGTAAATACACTGAATACGAAAAGCTGTAATCCTACCAAATATGAACTCTTCGGATCCACAGGGTGTGGACTCTACAAATTTGGACGCTCTAGGTCCACCGGTACAGGAGTTATGAACTTACGATCAAACATACACACTGACACACACAAACAAACACAACGACAAATCAACAGACACACTTAGCGAATTAAATGTATAACAGGCAGCTACGCACGCTATCGCGCGCGCTAGGGGCTCTAGCCATGAGGGCCGGAGCCATACGAGCTTCTGATTTTCATTATAGGTCTTTAGTATCATCTGAGCCTCTTCCCCGACACTTCTGTAGCGGCCATTATCTTTTTGGGTGTGAAATGGGGCTGTGTAGCCGTGAAGAGTACTCCGATAAATCCAAATCGAATACCTCTGCAGTCCATGTAGTCGAAGAACGGTGTAGTATGAGCCTGAACACTAACTTTGGAAGGAAAGCCCCTTTGGGTAATTGTAGGGATTTACACGTCTCTACGGGGTGTGCACGTGCGTGGAAGGGGATATTGTAGAATTTGCCGTATGAGGTTTGAAGTAATGTAGTGCAATTGCTCTTGTGTAGAAGGGACTAATGTGTATTGAACCATGGATACTAATTTTCAAAAAATTCTCAGCCCAAGTTTCGAAAGGGTTTAGGGTATTCTTTAGTTGTACACCTATGTGGTCAAGGTTATTGTGAAGGAAAGATGTATAAATTCTTGATCTCAAGCCCGCCCACCTCTCTGCAAACTCCCCCCACTCCAGACTTCAAACCACGTTACTTCTACTTCCTCCTGACACCTTTTCCCCGCAATCTCAAACGCATCTGAAGAGACTTAATAATTTTGATGTAGGCCCACTTCATTGCCAATCTCGCCTACTTGTGGAATCTAACCATATTTGTTCGGCTATATCTTACCACTTTTTTCCCGCATCCCACAACGTCTCTAAATTGAGTTATAAATTTTTGATCTGAGCCCCGTCCACTCAAGTACCAACTCCGCCCACTTCTGGGATTTGACCACATTTGTTCTTCTACACCTTATACCTTTTTGCCGCAACTCAGAACGTTTCTGAATAGAATTATAAATCTTTTCTACGTCCCGCCCACTTTGGTGCCAACCCCGCCCACTTTGGAGATTCGGCCATTTTTGTTCCATTACCTCCAATCACTTTTTCCCGCATTCTTGAAAGTTTCCAAGCACAGCTGCATTCATTTTTGATCGTCTCAACGCATGCCCCCTCCATGGTAAGCGGGGTTTCGCTAAGCCTACGCATGCCCAGCACACATAAGGCCCTGCTCACTCTTTTTATTTCTTTTCCTGACCCCTTCGCCTCAAATGAATCGAGTTATGAATACATCTAGAAAGTAACGCACATTTTGAGAAAGCTCCGCCCACAACACGTGGTTCTCCTCCGTCTGGTTTGCTGACACAATCCTCATCTTTGAAATTTTTCCCCGCTGTCTGGACTTTTTCGAAGCAAAATAAAATGTTTGCCTGTTGGCACCCCCGATTCCGGCACTTGCCCCCCCCCCCTTCCCCGAGCTGCGCAGAGCTCGTGTGTGCTCTGTTGATTTTGTCTTGGGTTCCACCCATGCCGATCTTGTCCCGACCTCTAAATATGTTTTTTTTTTCGGGTAAAACCGGATTTTGTGACAAACAAACATACATATGAACAGATACGCCGAATATGTGGACTATATATAGCAAGGATGGAAAATTACGCGTCTAGTCTGGAAAATAGGTCAAATGCTGAAGTATTTTGTGAAAGCTTTCGTAAGCAAAAGGTTATTTGCCCGCGAGGCCTAACCTCTCTCCTCCCTAAGTTGGCTGCGGACGGATAGGTGAATCGTCCATAGTATAGGGATGTAGCACGACGATAAATAGAGAGGATTATTCGGAGTATAAGAATTAAGTGATACTCCGCAACTGGAACGATCTGATGTCGTTTTGTGGATATTAATCTCCATTCTAACCTCCTTTAGTTCCCAAGGGTCTGATTGTCCTGCGTCGGAGGGGGGCGACCTAAGATTTTCAGTCTGACGTCGTAAATAGACTGGATATTAATAAGAAAACAGAAATGACACGACTTCCATGTCATAACTGCTTTCTCACCGCGCTATTTTGATCTTCACTCTTTTGATCGTGCCAGCAAGGTTTGTAATTCAATGAGGAATCACAATTCCTCTTTGCTTTTATATTACTCGCTACAAAACGCATTCAACCGCTAATAATCTAGGAGCCTCTACTAATGATATATCCTCAAAGGAGAAGTTCCATTCATCTACTATTGCAGTCTGCTTTTCCTTTAGATTATCACTAGGGATTTTTTTAAGGAGAGTTCGCTCATAAAGATAGTGAGCACATCCCATTGTTAGTAGCGATGGAAGGAACTCTTTTTTATTTCTTGCGGAAAAACGTTTTGCGAGCCAATCATTCAAGCAGCCTTATGTCGAGCGTTGCTTTTGACTACATAATCGCAGCACTGAGTATCCAGTTCATTTATTTATTTATTTATTCACGCATTCTAGGACGCCCCAGCTACACTAGGTGAGGAAGGACTTACAGCGTGACTAAGAAGAATAGGCATTAACTTATAGCCATACTGAACAGCAAATAAAACGTTGTAAGTTAACAAATTTAGAAAAGAAAAAATGAAGATAAAATGAACAAGCGCGAAGGATTAATGAGTGAAGAGAATAAGAGAGACAGGCTGTTCGAGCAGGCTGCTCCCCTCGGCGAACAGGACATAGAAGGTGGCCTCACCTTGACTCGTGTGTGCCCAAAAAATAAAGTCACACAAAGCAATGGAACCCTAAGCCTGAATTCCTTGAAAATTGCAGTTTAAGTCAGCACCAGTCGTCCATGGTGCCCTTTCACCACTTGAGTGATCATGGAACTTCGAGACACGGGTATGCTGCCCGCCCACAAGAAACCGGCAAATTTGACAGAATCTGCATGCATCCTTCCAATTTCAGGCTAGAGTAGTCATAGCCTCATTTCAACTTTCACCTCTCAGATTGGATATATGACTTGAAGAGTCCAATCCACAAGTCCACATTGCCGCCATGGATATTGCTAAATAGAAAATGGCCAACCTTAGCGCTTCGCTGTTGATTCCATCCACATGAATGCTCCAGCTCAGATTTCTTGAGAGCCTGATTTCTAGGATTTTACGTGCGCCTCGAAGGAAATTTACTCGGGAACTGAAATTCTCCCAAGAGAACATAGCACGTTTTACAGGAATTTTTTTCTAAGCTCTAGGAATGGGCCCAGCTGAACATCCTCTCAGCACAATTGTTCAGCCCTGCCTGGGCCTCTTGCTTTTCGTCTTGCGAATAAGTCACTGCTGCTATGATATCATCCGCGATTGCGGCAGCGGTGATTCTGCCGTCAATTTCAAGATATCCTAGTAAGTCATGGTATAGATGAGCAAAAGGAGAGGCGACAGAACACCCCCCTGGGGGACTCCAGAGGTACATTCTTTCGTTTTCGAAAGGCAGCTTCCAATCCGAACGTTTAGTTTACGCGCTAGCAGGTAAGATCTGAATAACTCCCATGTAGCTCCTCTAATTTCGATATTGTCGAGCTTAACCAGCAATTTAGAGTGGCATACTTTGTCAAAAGCTTTAATCAACTCCAAGTAAACAACTTCAACACTCTTGCCGCTATTTATGGCTTGTGTCCAAGCGTGTATACAAATAAGCAACTGAGCACGAGTAGATGCCCGGATAGGAAGCTATGCTGCTCAGATGGGATAAGGAGCTTCGAAATCCATTCCAGCAATTATTTTTCACTACTTTCACAAAGATTTTCGATAGGGTGGGTAGCATGCTTATGGGCCTGAAGTTGGTGATGCTCGAAATTAGGCTATGAATTAGACAGATGTTGAAATGTGAGCAAGGGAGAAGTACCTTGCATGTTCCTTGAAGAAATGTTCCAGAGGGAGAAGGGTTTCATTCGATGCGAGAGACCTGAATGGTTTGAGTGATCTAAGATACTTCGAAAAAGTGCTAGGCGAGATATTTGATAATACCACTTATATTGTCATCATAAGTTTCCTCGTATGCACTAGCGAAATCGTCAGCAATTGCTTTAAGTAGGTTGAATATTTATTCCCTTCTGATTCTTCAACGTTTGATGCAAATTGTAGAGTTGACCTTCCGATATATTCATAAAACTTTTTCATATTAACTTTAAGCTAGTTTTCGCATTTTAAAAGCTAGGTAGCGCTTTATATGGGAATCAGGCTTCTTGAAATTATCAATGAGAAGGGCATCCTTCCGGACTCGAGGAATTGATGAAATAGTCGTTCACGTTGCTCGAAAACTTTTCTTATGTGCGTGGGATATCACTCAGATGAATGTTTAACGCACTGTCGAAGGGGACATAACGATCAATGATATCAAGCAAGACGGCAGTAAATTTGCTGTATAGGTCGTCAATGTCCGAATAGTTATTGAAATATCTCATCCAGACAAAAACAGAAAGTGCTTGCTTAATTCGTTCTTTGTTTGCGCACTTGAAATCTCCACGAAAAACTAGTTCCGTATTCAATCGAATGGTGGAGAGTCCAAAAGAGATGATATTGTGGCCTGATGTTGATAACGGCGCTTGAGGAGAAGCATCAGCGATGCAGCGCTCATTTGATAGTATGAGATCTAAAATTTTCTCCTTTCTAGTTGAAAAAGTAATACATTGTTGGAGGGATAGGCTCTCGAATGCAGCTAGGAGCATTTGGGTGCTAGCATTACAGGCCACACCGGCCTCCCAATTAATGTCAACATCAAAGTCTCCTATAATAATTGTGCTATGTGGCACAGTAACAGATAGGTCAGTCAAGAGAGTAATCGATTGGTCATCCTGATTTGTGGTAAACTGTGGTGAGCGGTATACCAGGAGAGTTTTTTGTTTTCGACGCAGGGCAAACAAATATCAAGACACAGTACATCGAAATTTAATGATCTGCAATCCAGAATAACTCCTTCATATACAATCATTGTGTGTGAAAACGCACTCACCTCCTCCTGCTCTATCATGTCTATCTTTTCGAATTATTGTATAAGGGAAAACAGAACAGAGTTCAGAATCAGCTATTTTTTATTCAGCCACGTTTTCGTGCTGAAAGTAATCCCGGGCTTGTGAATGTCCATGAGGTAATGTGGATGGTTGATGTCATTCGTGAGACTACGAGCATTGAGCAAAAAACACATATTCAATGGAATTCGGGGAGCGACTAGATTTTTGCGAGCAGTGAAGAAGTGTGGGCCTTTTTTACAAGGGGAATATTAGACGCCTTGATGATATCACTTTTGCGTACAACCTAGACTCTTGCCCTCAAACTCCTTGTCGTTTAACTCGTGCTTGGCTACGAAGATCACGCTCCCTTTGGGGTTCGTCGATCCTCATTGATCGGCGTACAAAGACTTCTTTGTATTCGGGTGAAGAACGAAGTGTACGAGCCTCGGATAAAATGTCGAGCATAAAGCGACGTGAAGAGAACACACATTTGACAATGCGAGGTTTCCCTCATCAAAGTGTCACATCCTGTACGCCTCAACAGGCTTAGTCTCAATATGTAAAGAGTCAAGAATACTGGGAACGAACTTCTCTGTATGATATTGGCACCCACACGGAGAAGTTCCGTTTTCAGCCCCATACATGACAACCGATCTCAGCCTTTTATCCCGTTCCACGACATCTGTCACAAGTAAAGGCAACTTACTTAGGAACTGATTGAGGAGCTGTATCACATCCGGTGCTTTGAAAATGAGAATTTGATTGATGTGATTTAGCAGTTGAATACTATCGGTGTCGAAAATTGAAGTGACCAATAGACTGGCTGCTGACTGGGACGACGTGCTGAGATGCAGAGATCATCCCGATCAATTAGTCGTCCGCTCACGGCGGGCGCAGGCGCTGAATGATAATAATTGATAACTGAGTAATTAATATGATGCACGCTTTAGCGTGCATAGCCTAACTGGTAAAAGGGCAAAGTCTTTGAGCTTCAATTAGCCCCTTCCTAGGGATGCGCCCCCGCATTCGACTTCAATTCAGAATTATACTGACGTAAATGCTTATGTGACGCATACAATGCCTTCCAATGGTCAGCCGATGTACAAGTCAGTGCTTTAATCCTGCCAGAGGGGTCTAGTACCATATAGCCTGCCATAGATGGATGAAGGCCGGTTGGCATAGGCGGATATCTACGGGGGGGTGCCTTTTATATTTCGGGATTGAGCAACCCTAGTGTTGTAATACGGTAACTGACAGCTCCATCGCAAAGCTTGACATTTTTGAGGTTATACTTACTCAGAACGTTTTCACATATGCGCGCTCTTTGTGTTGTTTGCAGTAGCTTAAAAAAATTCACTCAGGTCATTGGCGCCCCACCCCCCCCCCCCCCCTTAGGCCATCAAGGACTAGTGCTTGTCGGTGGTATGGTGAATTCAACAGAGGTCGTGGTTCAATCCAAGACGAATTTCGTGGAGGTTTCACAAATGAACTGTTGTTCCGATGCTGTGTGCTAATATTGCGAGATCGTCGTGTGACCCATCTTGAGATTGGGACAACCTTAGGCATTAAAGTGACCAGCACACATTCAATATTGCATGGACTTTTGACTGTAAAAAATTTTTTTCGCGTTGGGTCCCACAATCGCTCGAAAAAAAGGCTCATGTCGCTCTGTCGAAAGAAGTGATCGAAAAATACGATCGCAGTGCTTCGGAACACGTCTATGATATCGAGACAGGTGACGAATCATTGGTTTACGCGTATGAGCCAGAAAGTAAATAGTAGTCGACCGTATGGGTATTTCAAAATAAGCCAAATCCAACAAAAGCTATCCGCTTACGAAGCACTCCCTAACAAATGGTCACCTGTTTTTTTCCGGAAGAGATTGGAGATGTCGCAACCGTACTACTAGAACAAGCAGAACAGTCAATTCTGAGCGGTATACAATCATTTGTTTGCCAATTGTCTTTCAAAAAATCAGGAAAACCAACTGCCGAAGGCGGATCACTCTTCACCACCACAATGCGAGCTTCCATACATCAGCTCAAACAACTGCATTTTTAAGCACTCAACAAAACGAGTCATCAACCATATAGAAACAAAAGTGCTTCGACAATTGGTTCCAACGCATACAAAAGCGTATAAATCTTAATGGGGAACATTTCCAAAGGCAGTAAAGTGATTTTCAACGATTAACATTCATTTTTGTTATCGAATCCTGAAATATGAAAGGCAACCTACGTATCAGTGACTCGAACCTGCGGCCGTGCATCCCATACAGTGCGCCACTTGCCACTACGCTACTAGAGAGCCAATGCTCCGAAAAGTGATCTGAAATGTGGCAATAACTTGCGCTTAAGTTATTAATCTTTTACACATAGTTCCATGATCCAGAAAAATTCCACATCGCTCGCCAAAATGTCAAACTCCCACAATTGACTCAAAAGGAGGCACCGACTGATGACTCGTGTCTTTTATAACCCCTTATCAGCTTTAACAGCTATTATCAATTCCAGCCACCAGGCAGCCGAGATATCGGCACGTACTCGGTTGAAGGCCGGGGTTTCACCATTAACACGAAGGGTGTTACACAGACTCACAAACTTTTACTTTCTATGGCCACTTATCTGACCTATAGGCACAGTCAAAATAATTTTGAGGTATCCTTTCAAATCGAAAAGAGGAATTTTCGGTTGGGAAAAGTATATGGGTGGTGAAAGATGCAAGAAAATTCGCCGATTTTGTAAAGAATAAGGGTTCTCAAAAATGGTGAAAATAAAGTTTGTTCAAAGGCACAGTTCACGATAAAAATGGTTACTGCTCTAGGAATACACAGTGGCCCCCAAGTGCAATAGGAAGGACCCTCTCGCGCCCGAAAATTCAGCGGTCAGGGCATACTGGGAGCCCGTTACAGGCTCGCACCCAACTTCCCGCCCCTAGACCGATGTCACGTCAGACGAGATGTAAATGCGGTACAGATTGCAAAGATTCGCGCCAGGACCCGCCGTTCAGCGCGAAACCAGCTGATCGCCCAGTGATGAGGAGATATTTTACTGCTGCTGTTCCTTCTTATTCTTTTTGCTGTGAAACCCGCGTATAATTTCCGGATTGTCCTATAATGCTCCGACAATATCTCATGTTCGGTGAACATGATTAGCAGAATTTATATTTCCAGATTCATAAACTGAACCGAAGAGGCATAGTCAATGGTAGACAACGTTCTCACCAAATGCAGGGAAGATGACAGCAGTATCCCTCCGTTCTCTAGCGAAGCTCTTTATGAGGTACTCGTGATATATTACAGTAGATGAATCGGAAATTGGAATTTTCAACCTAAACCATTTCTGCCATAGTCAAACCAGAGCCGTTTGTTTGTATCCAGGTGAATCATTCGGAAGCATTCGTTTTCAAATTTGTGGAACTTTCCCGGAAAAGTTTGGAAACGACGGAATAAAATAGCATTTCAAAAGCGTTGCAATACTTGTGCACCAACATAATATCACAGAAACCTGTACTCCTCCCTGCGTCCACTAAATCAGCTGCCAAACATTGCATGATACTAATGAATGAATAAGACGTTCTTATGCCCTCTATTCATAGGATTGTGAGTGGGACTAGACTAGTATATATAAGTTTACCATTTAGCATTGAGACCGAGTAATACCATAGTTATAAATTGTGCCCAGCCAAGATCAACTGATGACCTAAATTTGGTGGTTACTCCATTGGATGTATACCTTACAACTTCATGTATGTAGTCGCTCTAATGCAAAAATAATAGTCAAGTGGGGATAGTACTATGACTACTCTTTGGTGCTACACCGAGTGTTTAATCTGTCATTAGGTGTCGAAATTCGGGACATTTACGGCTGTCCTTCGCCTGAGGTTCGTCCCAACCCCCCCCCCCTCCCAAAACCATGTGCTTGTGTTTGAATGTCCTTCATGAAGAGCGAAGGAAAGGAACGGTTGAGCATCATTGAGGCAACATGCTTTCATAGTGCCTTCTACACTTACTATCGTCCTTACAATATAACATCACGCAGTGCTCATGATCATCTCATAATAATTAGATGTGAAAATCTCAGTTCACATTCAGAAGTTTCACAATAAAGGAAATCAAATAATGATTAGCAGATGGACGGCTGAGTCATGTGAAGTAAAAAGACGAGTACACTGCTAGGCTGTTCCAGTTTGCAAAAAATTGACGATAGTCCAGTGATCTGACTGCTTCTGTAATAGGGGAATTAGGTTGGCAGGCAAAGGGCGTAGAATAGAGACGCTACAAAAAACTTTCTAATCATGTTAGCCAATTACTACATTGTGTGGGTGACCGTTAGGAAGAAGTAATTGAATTTCACCTGTCAGTAGTTTAGGTGGTCACTACAAGTAACTGTTGAACTTCCTTGCTCGATAAGCTTCAAATATTGGTACTGATTACTTCTTTGTGATTGACACTCAAAGGAGAGAGGAGGCTGAGTACCGCATCATCATGTGCATTTCATGAGGAACAAAGCTTGATTTCTGCCTGTCAACCTAGTCGTCCATCCCCGGAACGATTGAATGGAATCAGACGCGCCCAGAAAGATGAAAACACTGAATGAACATTGATTGGCTCAGCAACTGCTTATAGAGAAGAAACGACACCCTTGCTTGTATAAGCAATATTAAAGTGCCTCCAGAACTATGAATGAGGGTCGAACGGGAGGCAGTTCTCGAACAACAAGTAGCAACTCCGAAATTTCATAGCTGAAGACACTGTTACAATAATTTTTTCGGTTCTTCGAAATTTTGCATGACTTGCCCGAAATATGTATGCCGCCGACTAGGCTAGGTAAAATACTTTTTAGGGATATGAAAAGGGCTTTCTGTACTGATAAGCACACATAGATTTGTGTTTCACAGTTGTACGAGCACTACCAAACAGTTCCTGTACAAAGAAACACTTCATTCACTTGAACAAATTCTGAGTGTAGAAATGCGAGCGATCTGTTTCAGATCTTAGAAGGAAGTTGAGCATTTTTATTATAAATAACAGCACAGGATTTGACTTTGGAGAAAAGTGATTTAACATGTGAGATGAGCATGAAGTCAACAATTGCTTCTAACCCTCTGATGTCAGTGCTACTTTTACAATCGAGGACATCCCTTTGGCGTCATCGGAGTGAGCTCGCATCAGAGTTAAGATTTGCAATCACCAGAGCAGAACAAACATCAACAAGCACAAATGACCAACAACTCCAACAAAGACATAATCTGCGCTAAAAGGCTGCATTGTCCATGTAGCGCAAAGGAGCTACTCCTTTGCTGCAGAAGTGGAACGAGGCAGAACATTAGAGTGGCGCAAACCCAACACTGAACTTTCTTTCATGGCGAATCTGAGCTTACAGTGCTTCCTTCTGATACGCAAAAAAGGACAAAGCAAATTGGATAGCTATTATGACATTGACAGGAGCTCTTGAACCACTTGGCTGAATCAGAATTGTTCTTCTCTGCAAGCCATTACATTCACCGTAGAACGCAAAAATGCATATTTTTCTCCCATATTTGTGCTGTGCACATCCCACTGCTCAACCGAGCGCAAACTATCTTATCAGTGTCCTTCGATATGGAAATAATTAGTGATACAATGAGCATAATGCTGTTCTCTGCAAATCTGTGCATGATAATTAGGTCACTGTTGTTTAGCCATTGAAACCTTCCAACAAATATTTAAGACAGAATTGGAAAAACTTTCTGAACAGTCCTTCTGCCTTTTCGTTGAACCGATCTTGAAGCGCTTCCTTCACCATGTTCAGAAACGGTTCCTCCATGTTTTGAAAGGCACTGTTCTGCATGCCAGAAACCTGAAATAATCCCGTTAACGTGTTAGTCAAGAAAAACAAGGCAGGTAGTGTTAAAGAAATTCATAGGTTGCTCCAACTTGGAATTTTTTTCTGAAAAAAAGCTTATTTTTTTCACTCTAACGACAGAATCGAGTTGAGTAGATAACTGTTTGTGATACTTTGAGGATAAATATCTTACGCAAGCAAAAAGATCCTACCCAATGGTAACGGTGGGAGATTGGGCGGAATCACCTATATCTGGAAAAAAGATTACAAGTCATGATGATATATGAGGTACAAGCGCAAACTTTCAAGACACATTGATATGTTCTCGACTCTCGCAACGTATCTATTTGAGGGCACTACCTGCTTTTTATTTACATTGCGTTATATTATTAGGCTGGTCTGGTCTTAGTCTCGGAAATCTTAATAAACAAGTTTGAGTGTATTCTCGTCTTTTTACATAAACCTCTGTTGTCCTCGGACCATCACCTCATCCTAGAAGAAATTTAGCGTTACCACTGGCAACATTTTAATGGATCTTGAAGGATTCATCAGTTTTGCGTGCGTTAGTTATTTATTCGCTCGCTTTCAGTTTGGAGATTCGATGGTTCGATGAGAGAAGAAATGAAATGCAGGACATCACGAGCAGGGAATTGAATTGCGCGATCGAAGCAACGTTCGACTTCCACAGGCGCGATTGCAAAAATGGTGAGGATGTAGTTAGGAGCGGGGAAAGGAGGGGAGGGAGGGGGGGGGGGGGGGGAGGAGGGGGTGTTTAGAACATCGCCATGGTGAATGAAATGATTACCTCTGAAAAAGCTGAATACTCGACCATTCCGGAGCTCCTTACCTTCTTCAAAGGCTTACCCTAAAATTCCGTAGATAAGAGCGGTTTAATTTACTGTGAAAAATGAATTGGAATGAAATTGAAATTGACTGCGGTCACCCTCTAACTTGATGGATGGATAAATAAAAACCAAAGAAGTTGAAAGAAGCTCCGCCCCTTAACTCTAAACCCCGCTCACTCAATAAACAATTCATACAGGAAAATAGCGATCCGTTAGAATCGCTATCCTTCTATATGAATTGTTAATTAAGTGGGCGGGGTTTAGAGTTGAGAAGCGAGGCTTCTTCTTAACTTCTTCTTTGGTTTTTATTTATCCATCCATTAAGTTAGAGGGTGACTGCATTCCATTTCAATTTCATTCCAATTCTTTTTTCACCGGTAAATTAAACCGCTCTTATCTGTGGAATTTTAGGGTAATTGAAAAATCGCATGTCGCTGGCGTAAGACACGTAGTACCGCGTTCATCCCTTGATATACTTACACTGTTATGTGTGACCCCTCAACCACGTTCTCACCGCAAAGTGTCTTGCTAGATGATTCCCAAAAATTAAGCGACGATTTCCGTCACACGTAGCTCCTGCGTTAGCTCCTAATCGCTTCCATGTGGAAGGAGCTTCTACAGGTTTGGTAATGGTGGATGAGAACTAGGTCCTTTTTGACAACAGCAAAAGATTCGTTTTCCACCGAAAATTCCATTCATGTTGCCTGAACGAGAACGGCCTCAAGGAAGGTTCATCTTTGATGCTGAGTTGCTCATTCCCAGCCTCACGCTATCACCAGACAGTCCAGGTTGCAGGAGCTTGGCTTGATATCGCTCCCTACTCCCAACCCTCCCCCCCCCCCCCCCCCCCCCCCTGAGCTGTTCTGACCATCACCTCTCAAGCCAGGTTTTGATCAAAATGAAATTCAGAAATTTAACCCAGAAATTCTGCCGCAGATTTCTTAGACTCACGGTCTCCTTTCCATGAGAGAGGAGAATGTAGCCGGCCTGCTCCCTCGTCGATAAAAGCATCGATTATGATGTTGGTCACATAGTTTGACGATTAGAGGTTGAATGAAATTGTGAATGAATCAAAAACGTTACACGTGCATCGGAGTGTCTCATGACGTTTGCACCGAAATGATGCATACGACGATTTCATGTGCGATCATATCGGCCGCCATCATTTCGGCAATTATAAATTAATAGTAATAATTCCTCCGCTGACCTGTCACTTTAAGCTAAAAATGAACTCAGGTGGCTGTGACTTTACGTCTACTGTCCCGGTTTGGGAACAAGAGTTTTTGTTTAGTGGCTAGCTTGCCTTTACCCTTTTGTTTGGGTGATTTGTATGGTTACAGTGGCTTTGTGCAGATTTATTGAAAGCACAAAAAGGCCCCGTATCGGCGTGTAACGGTTATTTATACCCAGCTGATACGGGGTGACAAACATTCAAAGGTCACTGCGTAGCAAATATTCTAAATAGTTATCAGTGGTTTTATAATGGCAATTACAGTGAAGGTTATCAAGGGTCAAAGGGTCGCGCAGAACCAAAAATTGTCACGGTTTGGGAACAAGGGTTTTTGATTAGTGGCTAGCTTGCCTTCTTGAACCATAAGAATCTGCCGAGGTCTTTATGCTCTTCTTGCAGTCTTATTTGTGTGAATGCTGCTTGAATAACGCACAGCAATATTATTCTGCTGGTTCTGCTTGCAACTGGAATGTCGTGAATTTTGTTCACAAACGATTCTCCGGTATGGACAACGTCATTGGCTGCTTTCATAGTCCGCCGGCACGCGCGCCGGCACGCCGGCCGGCCGGCCGGCGGACTATGAAAGCAGCCATTCAAAGACAGTTGCCCGCATTTTTTCGACTAAGCGTCGAATACTATTCGTAGTGGTTCTGGTTTTGCAGGGCGCCATACTCCTGAGTGTGGCATGTAGTAACAGCCAACGCTGTTCGTATTTACTTCATCAGCGTGTTCAACCACATCTTTGGGAATATACTCTCCAGAATTTTTTGTGCACCATTTTGCTGCTCTTTGTTACTCTGCATGTGTTTTCACAGTGATATGAGTCTACGGTCTACGGTATAGTTATCTGAGAGATCAGTCACGTTCTCTTTTGAAGGTAGTGGTGCTGTGACTGTTCCGTTTTTGATTTGTGTTCTTTTTGAATACTTCTGAAAATATGAGAATGTAGTATCTTCTCTTGTCAGCTCGTGGGGATTGATCCCCAGACCTCGCAACTCGAACAGTTTTTTGAGCATTCCTGCTTCTGTAGGCTCGCTGATAGCAGTTAGTTGTTGCATGAGCTGTTTGCTCTCTGGATCAGTTGACAAGGGACTGCATCGTTCGTGGATTCCGCTGCTGTTTGTCTGCATAGGTATGATACCACGGCCATGAATGCTGGGGCCGAAAATTGTTTTGGCGATGTGCAATCCAATTGTAGGAGCTTACTATTCGGAGGACCAAGTGATAATAATGGTCCAGTCCAGCAAGAATATGGGGATTCTGATGTTCTGCCTAAACTCGTGGATTGCATACCCAAAGACCGTTCAGTTGGAGGAAGTTTTTGTCCTCCTTCGACAAGTGCACCGATAAAATCCATTTGTGATTAGCGGTTTTGTTTGGGCTTTCATGTCAATTTCCATGCCGTGTGCAGTGAGAATTTTAAGTGTGACCACGTTACTTTGGAACATTTCTGTGTGTCCACCATCTCCCGACGTGGCATGTATTTCTCGTGATTGCTTGAAGAGTGCCAGATCCTGTGCCGTCTGTTCTCCTATGAGCGTTTTCTGAGCTCCCGTATCGAAGAACACAGTACTTTTTCGAATTAGTCCATGATATAGTTCCACACGCTACCTTCGGCTGTCATTAGCACGATTTGCTCCTTTGCTTTATTGGCATAGTTCTTTGCATTGTCAGAATAGACGCAGGCATTATTGGCTATTAATCTACCTTGAAAGGGTCCGTTATTCCGAGCATCTTTGGGACTATTATCAGTTCACGGCTGCCTTTTCCCTGTATTTTGATAGGGTTTCTTGGTTCGGTGGTATGTTGTTCCTAGGCTGGAATCCAGAACTTGATTTTCTAGGGTCATTGAAACCGTTCCTTTTTTGCATGGGGCCATTGGCGACGCATAGGCTGACATCGTGCATTTGTTTGCAGCGCGGGCAATTTTTCTTGGGACATTCGCTGCTTTCATGGCTGTCAGCAGAGCACTTCCAACACAGTTGCGCCTTTTTCAGGATGTCTCTCCTTTCATTTATTCCTACCACCGTTCTGCAATAATTTGACGTGTGGTTGGCATTTTTGCAATATACGCACGCCTTTGAAGCCTTATACAGCTGTTCTTTGGAGTATTTCTCTCTTTCTCCGTTGTGGTCGTGCATTGAGAAGTTGCGTGATCTTGATTCTACAAATTTCATCGCTTCTATCCCTCTTTCCAGCTCGTTCATTATGTCTTCAATTTTGACCTCGTCCTTGCTCTGTGTACTAATCAGGACGTTTTTCACGATGCCGTATGAGATTTTTCGAGAATCTTCTCTGTCCATAGCGCGTCTTGCACAATGCGTATGTCTTGACCTGCTGATACCATTTGGTTAATGAGCATTCTAATTCTGTCGAAGACATTGTTGCAAGCAGCCGCGTTGTTGGCCGCTGGACGCATGTCAATTTTTGTACTATTTTCGTTCTGTTTATGGGTTTATTTCCATATTTTTTTCAAGAGCTTCAATCATCCAGTTGTAGTTTTTTGGAACTAACTGTATACCTTCGACGGCTAATTCGGCTAATTCAGCCCTTCCTCTAAAGCTGTCTCTTAAGAGCAGCATTTTCCCCCTCGTACTTAACACTTTGTTACCGTGCACTAGTGTTCGGAAGACTGCCCCGTATTCTGGGAAGTCCTCCTCGTCGCCGTAGAATCTCGGCATTTTTAACTGGCTGGGTTTTACGAGTGCGGCAAATCGCGTTCTCTTTATCAAATTGTACGTTGTCCAACCTGTCGGACATGTCCTCTGACAACCAGGCTACGTCCCCGTCGATTTCGGGATCTTCTGTGGACTCTGCCTTGGTTTTGTCCTCTTTAGCGCCATTGCGCTGTGCTACTTCGCTCCTTTTCGGGCTTATCCCCAGCTTTTGAACAAGTTTTTGCAGTTTATTTTTGCTTTCTATTAGTCGTGCTTCCAACACGTCGATCATTTCGTTGGCACGGGCTATTTTTCCGTGAATTTGCGCTCGAATCAATGTCTTCTATATCATTTATGAGGTCTTTTTTGTTACCTCTAGTTTTTGCTTCGTCGAATCCTTTTTCTAATTTGTCGACGAGGGATTGTAGGGAATCTCTGCTAGATTTCATTATTTTTATACCGCCGGCTATTAGGTTCACTGCGATAGAGTACTCGTCGCACTGTGTGCGATCGTCGCCTGCAGAGTTTGTCTCCTCTGCGTATGAGCTGTACTTGCCTAGCAGAGTACTAAGAGTCTTTGCGTTGAATCCGATAGGCTATTTGTGGAAAATTAGCGACATTTCGGACTTTTTCTTTGTTTATTGTTCTTTTTTTTGCAAATTATTTCCTGGTCTATGGATTTTGCCAAAGACCGGTCGATACTTTGCTCTGAACAGTAACAGCTTCTGGTTCCAACGGGTTTTGCCGTGGGAATAGGCTTATGCAAAGCTTTGCTTTCAGACGAAGGGTTTATTCCAAGTTCAATCGGAGTTATCCGATGGAACGGATGGAACGGGAAAATGTGGCAGGATTCGGCCGATGCACCAAAAATTGTCCCGGTTGGGGAACAAGAAATTTTGATTAGTGGCTGGCTTGCCTTTACCCTTTTCTTCGAGCGATTTGTATGGTTACAGTGGCTTTGTGCAGATTTATTGAAAGCGCAAAAAGGCCCTGTATCGGTGGTGTAACGGGTATTTATACCCAGCCGATACGGTGTGCAAACATTCAAAGGTCAATGCATAGCAAATATTCTACCTAGTTATCAGTGGATTTATGATGGCAATTGCAGTAAAAAGGTTATCAAGGGTCAAAGGGTCGAGCAGAGCGAAACATCTACTAACATTCATTGCCATTTCCTCCGTGGATTTTCATCCTGGGCAATACTGAATTCCTGCCCAAAGAGTGAAATTTGCGTGGGAAAATTTGAGGAGGATCGCTATAACAAGAGGCCAGATCGGTATCGGTGTTTAAGGACATGTTCTCTGCAAAAAATGATTGTGCCTCCGCTGGTAGTGGTCGTGCACTGCTGCCAATCAGTCACCATATCTCGATCCAAGTCTGAGTGTCGAAGACCAATCTAATAATGATGGAGCAGAAGGTTCCGGTGGTCTTGTCAATCGCACATCGTTCGCTAGATGGTGCGCACTTCCAACGACACGTCAAATACCGATCGGCCATGTTTTTGATCTATCAGCAATGCCCTTTCCCAGCTATCGAACCAATAGTCCTACTTTGGCGCGGTTTCATAGAGAGTTGAGAGGCATACTTTTCATAAAACTCATCAATCATCCTGATATTACATTATTATATATAGAGGATAACATCAACTCCTTCAAGTATCATTAAATCATTGGCACTGTCATTGATATCATTATATTAGTTTGATCGAAAAGTCTCGCCAGGGTTGTCATAGTTCTGTTTCACTTTACAACTCAGCAAGCAATGCAAGCTATTCAACAATATAATTGACATGATAGTTACAACATTTTCCCACCTAACAGGCAGGTCAGCGATTCTCTTCTCCCACAATTGGGGAGATTCGGAGTCAAAGAAGTCACCCAGCACTTGTTCGAGGTGATCATATTGACGAATTTTTTCTACTAAGAAAGCCTTGAGAGGCCAAAACAAATGGTAATCTGAGGGCGCAATATCAGGTAAATATTGTGGATGTGGAAATGGTCCTAGCCTTACTCCTCCCACGTTGCAGGAGTCTCTTACCCTATGTGAGGCCTAGCCTCACATAGGGTAGGAGACTGGAGGAGGTGCACAAAAGTTTGTCTAGTCCGTTTTTCTCGAACGGTCTCAGCTAACCTAGTCTTTTCTCTGCAGCTAACCATCACAACAGGGAGCAGTGACGATTGGCCTTCCTCGAGCATTCCCTAGAACAGCATTTCTTTTGAACTCTAGAAGCAGCGAGGGAGAAATTTTTTGGAGTGGAAGCCAAATTTAGCTTGCGTCGGCGACTATTCTCCTCTCATAAGCCAGACGGTGCGGTTTTCGTGAAAAATCCAGTTCTCATGTCCAGTTACTAGGTTTTTCAGAATTTCCTTGCTTCGTCTGCGAAGCAGGAGAGACTGGGTATACTGCATGCAGTCTGTCGAGACATGAGGTATTCATCGTGTCAGCACGTTTCTGTAACCGAGGACCTAAAGGCAACTGTTGATGTTGATTGGGCACACCCATGTCTCGTCGCAGGATTGCGGATATTAACTTGCGACATGTCGAGAATGACCGAGTCGTCGACAACGAGAAGGCGTCCAGACGTAGTTTGTCTTTGAAGCCCGTGTCTCTTTCCTTGAAGCGAGCGAGCCAGCGATTGACCGTAGCGATGGAAGTGCTGTGCTCCCCCAATGCGCTGTTAATGCTATGGACTGTTGCTGTCACTCCAGTGCCGCGGCACCACTCGTAGAAGGTGATGGCTTGAAGATAGTCTTGTGGAATTGACATCGTGTTTAAACTCAGGTAGGTGCACCCTGCGCCCCTCTATACATTTTGCGGACAGCTTCCAGAATTGACTACAACTATCTCATGATAGATCATGGATATAGGTCAAATTAGAAAATCCCACACCTTTCAAAAAATCCTATCACGACTTTTCAATAACCTAACAATTAATACCCCAATGGTATGATAAGATGACTATGAATACTTCTAAGGACTTCTGCGTTCGTAATACTATGCTTTTACCAGTCGTGATCATAGTTTAAGACTGAAATAAAGTCACAGCTTTATATTTTTTTCTATCTCGTCCTCTTCTTTTTTGTGAGAAGAGAATCTTTCTAATCCTCCTCTCAGGCTTTCAGCTTTTGCTGATTATGAAATGGCAACGATGAGTCGTAATGAATACAGTCTACGATGGTATAACCTTTGTGCGATGCATTTTCCCAACAGCCATCAGCCGATCGCACGCTTGTTTCACGTCCCCAGGTTTTTCTTCAACCGCGCTGATGATGTCGTCGAAAACCTATGACAAATTTTTATACAAGTCTTATGGAAAAAAATTTCGGAAATTCATACTTTCAGATAGTTGCCTGCCACGGCTTCGAATCCTGGGTTACTACAAGTTGGATCCACTGTAGATGCATCGATACTCTTCAACTTTGCGTATAGACTTGCATTTTCTGGATTTTGGTTTAAGTATCTGGAATACGAAATCAGAAAAAAAGGTGTAGAAGAAAATTTCGAAGGAAATAATAGGGTTGCATAACTTTGCAGAGCTTAGCACTTTTGAGCTTATTCACGTGTGTCCCTATGTGTTCATTCAGACAGCTATCACATATATTATGATCGGTTCAACATACGAAGATATTATACGATGGCACAAAATATCATTCGTGCCTAGTAATAAGTGAAGGAGATTGAAAAGCCATATTCAAGAACTAGGAAAATCCTGGTGATCCTCTTGGATTTAGATAGAGTCGGTGTCTAATGACTTCAGGATGGAGATGGTGCCTTATCTGTTTTGCTCTGGAAAGTGCACTGGTTTGACAGTTCGCTTCACATGTTCGCACATAAAGAGACCGGTATGAGGTTCGGTAGTTTGAATTTGGCAAGCCAGACGAACTACTCGTCCCATAAATCATTCTGTCGATCATCAGCGTTCCTCACGCAGTATCACAAGCTGAGTGCTTCATTAGTATCACTTGGAAAGAGCAAAATTAGATAGAATTGGTCGGAAGAATAAAATTGGATAACCCCTCGTGCCCGGTTTTCTACAGCCTGATCAAGATTCATAAGTTGTCCAGCGAAGGTGAAAAGTCAGTTCATGCCGGTGATTACAGAGTCAGACTCATCACCAGCTATGTAGGAGGACCAACAGGCCGTATTTCCTGGTCCTAAAAAATTGTTGGTCATCTACTCCGATACATACCCTCATATCTGTCTAACCCAAAGGAATTTCCCGGTCGTCATGTAGACTTCAGGAAAGTTGCATAGTAGAGTCGTTTGATGCAAATATGCTTTATACGAACGTCAACAACAAAGAAGGTCTACAAGTGCTTCCCCAAATGCTGGGCGAGCGTGACAGAAACTGTGGCGTTCGATTTCAAGGTTCACATTTTGGCTCCGATCAAGGAATGTCTCAATCGTAATATTTCCAAGTCGAGGGGGCAGTACTTCTCCCAAAAGCGAGGACTTGCTGCGGGTCGGCGGATAGCACCGATCTTAGCCATCTGTTTCATGAGCAGGATAGAACACTTATAACGCGCATGCCCATTATACATACATATATATATATATATATATAATATATATATAATATATATAATATATATAATATATATAATATATATATAATATATATACAATACCCGCCCTAAATATTCAAAAAACACGAAAAAACGCGTTTTTGTTGTTTTTGTTTTTTGTTTTTTCTCAATAACTAGGTTGATTTACAGTTTTTGTATATAGTACGCTATATGGTTGAACTCAACTCCTCAAGTTCTATAACATGGTTTATCTATAATTTTAAAAATTCCGATTTTGAAGTCCCCCATTCATCAAAGTTCCTGAGGGTACGTCATTAGCAGCGACTCCTGTATAATTATAACCAGAAGACATTCTCTTCTATTAAAAGTAGCCTGTGAAACGTGGAGTAGCTAATATTTTACGGGATTAGGTGAAAATGAGACCATGGCATTTCTCAGATCGTCCTGAACACTTCGGTACCAGTCTCCTCCAAAATGGATGAATTTGGCCATGGGCCAAATTCAAGTGACAGAGACTTTTCAAAATGGAGAATAGCCAACATTAGTTGATTTCTATTCTCAGGAAATGGTGTGCCTTTTCTCCAGAAAAATTACTTCCACATGACTTGAAAAGTAGTGCTCTGAGTTGAAAAGAAAACGTTATGTAATCGTTTAAAATCCTGTACGCGCCATGTTTTTAAAAAGAGCATAGGGTTTCTTGCTTTTTCAGGTGAGATTTCCGATTATCAGGGAGATGCACTTTTCCAAAAGTATACATACTAAACTTCTTGTGAAGGATCACTGACTAAAAAAACCGTAACTTATCTGGACCCTCGGACTATATAGGCTCCAGATATCGCCCCAAAGCACAGTAGACAAAATTTTGATATTTGCATTCAAAGTAAACATCCGAAAACCTACATGGTTCGAATCTATTTTCAAAAAGCTACACAGTCATATGAAAATCGATCTACAAAGTTTACTTCGAAATTGCACCCCCTTTACCTTTAGCACCGCTTTTCTACCCCTCCCATTCTCTCGCCAACCCTGTTGGCTCCCCAGCTCAAATAACATTTGCACCATTTTCAAGTTCATTAGTAAGTTAATGGTAATGGTGTATAAGTTCCGGGTAATGGTGGATAAGTTCCGGAGTAATTATTTGAAAATGTTTTTGTCTAGTATTTTTGTCGTTTCGTTAAATAAAATTTGTTTAAAAAAAAGCTACTGAGATCGCGGAATGACTGTGCCATCTTCCAACCTTTGTCGGAGTAGTAGAGCCTAAGTTCTCGAATATGCGAATGGCTTTCTTGGTACATTCTTGCAAAGGAAATCAAGTAGATCATTTCTAGAAAAAAAACCCGAACTCAATAGTCAAACTCGTTCGGGAGAAAAAGAGCCGAGAAAAAAATCCGCAATAATTATGCATCAACCTAACACATATAGCTTGGATGAAGCGCCAGCGACTGAAGGTTTTGTCTTATCATCACATTTCAGTCCCTTGTATTGTGTCGGCCTGGCGACTGCCAGTCCTACCGGAAGACAATTTTCTTGGATAGGGGCTGAAGGATTTTCAGCTTCTGTAACCTTCCCTGCTGCATTACAGTCTTACAAAGGATGACTTCGTTGGCTAAGGACCGGGTATGACCTGATGATTTACGCTCAAGACAAGCACCATCGTTTCCTCGGTAGAGATCAAACGCCATAGGATTGTAATTTACGATTCGATCGTGCAACAGTATTTACACTGGACTTGCACGGTTACGGAAGCCCACCAAACGTTGTGCTTCTTTCTTCATAACTTATATTCCAGATAAATCCTCAAATCGTACTATGTCCCTATCAACGCACAACTATGAACACACTTATACAGCTTTTCTTCAAGCACGGATCGTGCGCACTTGCAAGTTTATATTAAGTTCATTCGAGCTTTGTCGTGTGACGAGGTAGCCGCGGTCCCCATGGCGACAATATGCGTTCTGGAGAACTGCAACAAAGATATCTCCTTTTTTGAACTTACCTAATTGATATTGAATAGAGGGTATAAGAACTTATATTACGCATGTAATTGCCAGGTGCTATGTGGCTCACTTTATTACAATCGCGCATTTCAAAATAGCAATCAAACTATAGTAACAAAAATGATGTCAATAGAAAACGCATGAGAAAGCATACAGTCTCAATCGTCGGTGCCATTAATACCATATTTTTGCATTTTTGCAATTTCAGTTCAGAGGAAAAATTTTCAGTTTGTGCAGGGAAGAGCTAAAGGAGGGTAAGGTTACAGCACAATGGAAACGGAAGCGAAAAGTGCAGGTAGTTGAAGGGTAGACTAGTCAAGTACTGGAGTCCGTAAGGAAAAAGGAATGAAGTGAAGGCGCCGATGTTGTGTTGGGTCTGGCTGAAGAAGTTCTGATAAAAGTGATACGCAATACATACATTGGTCCATAAGGTGAGCGCTAAACGCTTAGGGAGACGCCCAACTCTGGACACACTACATACAGCTTTTCCTTAAAGACGGATCGTACGTACTCTCAAGATCATGTAGGGTTCATCCTAACTTTGCCTTGTGACGAAAAAACGGTGGTCATCATTAGCTTCATCACGCCTATGCGATGAAAACAATACAGTAGTGTCATGTACTATAATAGTTCCCCCATCTGTCCAGCACCTCTTGAAAAATTCCTAGCGATGCCTTATGTCAGGAAAAGAAATTTAAGAAAAACTTGTGGAAGATCAATCCATCATCCATCACTAAGTTCTCCTATAGGCCAGTTTGGTGAACCGTGTACGCACAATCAGTAACTTACTTGTCCAGTGCCGGTTTGATTTCCATATTGTATAAAGTATTAGCGCTATTGGGTTTGAATTTTGCGTTTTGGCCTGGGTATCTCCAGATGCTCAACTGTGATCAACCTTCTTGTCAAAAAAACTAAGTAGCTCAGGTGGTTCTGAAGAGAGAGGTCAGCATTGAGCCAGTGAAGCCATATCACCTCATAAGCTAATGAGTTCCAGTGCGAAAGGAGATACTCTTATTCGCATTCAAGTCTTAAATATATCTCCTCTTGAGTTAGTAATTCTTCGGATTATGTGGCTTGAAAATTAATTAGGTTCTGGAGCGCAAACGAATTTCAGTGGTTCACAGGCACATACATACATTCTACGAAAAACAATCAGGTGAATGTTGTGTTCACCCTGAGAAACAAAATTCGTTGTTGGCATGCGTGTGACTGTGACTTGAAAATAGCTTCTATCAAAAACATAAATCTAGTAGGTCGCAAAACAAATACGAACATTTCAGTACATGTTTTGTGATGTGCCAGGTTCAAAAATTAGGCGTTTCATGATGCGCACTGCTTTGGATCTTCGCATCGAAATTGAGACTTGTTGAAAGATATTCGGTGTAGTGGGAAGCAGAGGTGGGTAGTGGCAAGTGGCGCACTACATACCCCACACCTACGTTCAGGGGTTCAAATCTCGGATTACCCGCCTAGGCCAACGAAGCCTTCAACCCTCCTTGGTCGATTAGCTGGTACCAGACTCGTCTGGGAGGATAAAGAAACACTGACTTGCACATCGGCTGGCCACCGCAAGTCATTGTATAGGCCACATACGCACTCAATACGCCACTGCGATTCTGATTGGAAGTCGAGTGCGGGGACGCATCCCTCGGACGGGGTTGATTAAGACCAAAAACCTTATCCTTATCCTTTATCAGTATTAGGGCCACCTTTCTGAGCCCTATTCAGCGCTGCCAATTTTCTAAACGATACCCTCTAAGAGAACAATCTTAGGCAACATATACATAGATGGGCTTGCAAAGAGGAGTATCCTCGGCTTAGCAAAGAAACCACACTCGTGAGCTATCTGAGCAACAGCTCCCATACTTGTGCTACGTTCTTCTTACTCTGGTACGGGCGCACCAATCATCCCAGTAATGGGAGCGTGAATTTCCTTTCGCAGGGGCTTAGTGTGGTTCCATTCTAATGGTAAGAAGTGTATGAAGATGTACACCTTAGAGAGGACCGATAGCCGAGAATGACCTGTACTTTATTCCCACTTGTTGATATCTATTTAACAAAAAATTCTGGAACAGCGTCTTCCCTCTTTAGTAAAATTTCTTCAGCAGTCGGTTGATGCCGCCGAAAATGTTCTCTGCACTGTAGTGGAACCTGTACGGAAGCGAATCCACATTCGCTCTTTTTTGTTATTTTATTTCAAAATACAGGCGCAGCCAATAGCTCGACTCTAGGGGGTGCTCAGAAATATTTCACGGTCCGAACTGCATCTTCTCCCTCTGGTAATGAACAACGTGTCAAAGGTTGGCAACTGCAATATAGTTACAGAAACCTCCATGGAGGCTTCGAAGTAGTCATCCAGTGAGCATAACTCAAATGAGTCTAATATGCCGTAGAATGAACCACAGAGCAATTTGATATCTATCAAGGTAAGAAAAGGGTGGAATACCAAGGGCTAAATCGCATTGAAAGCGACGACAATCCTTCATATTAATGCTGTTCAAGACAGCCGGTGGCATAGCTACATATCTTGAGAGACATACCACAGGAAGTAATTTTGCTCGGCCACCACCGGTAAATCTTCAGTGTTTACGTTATGACATTATTCCAAACACTTGCAGTTCGCTCGTGTTTAGGGGAATCCATAATTTCCGTTCCAATCCCTAACTTGGATTCTTTTCAAAACCTTGTATTTCTCCAAATACGCCGATTTCCGCGATTTCTACGCCTTTTGCGCTATTCTGGACTATCACTTCCATCGTTCGTCTGAAGCTGGAGTCCCCAAAATTATCGTAAACTGTGTCTTCAAGCTCACTCTATGTTGCAAAGTACATACTCTAACCGGGACTCAAAGTCAGGAGTTGGACTCCTTAGCAAAGTCAGAAAGATCACAGTTTCACTTTCGAGCACTGATCAAAACGTCGTTATTACAACGAACAGGGGTGACTATACTTGCCTAGATTCTTGAGCTCAGATCATCATTTATGCGAACATGTGATGAAATATACTTTACTCAGATCAACTTTTTGCTAGCTCACCATCGCCACGTAATACGATGACCGAGATTTCAGAGATTTACTTGACTACCTTTACATTCTTCGTTCCCCTTTTTTATTCACTGTTCGAATGTCTGTTCATCCTCCTCTTCGCAAAATTGTTGCTTCGTACGATAAACACAACGAAATGTACAATATACAAATCTCCAAGGCCTACATCTTGGTGTGGGAACTTTTGCACGATGGCACTTAATGAAGGTTACCTCGCATCTAGGCAGGAAGCGACTTCAAGCGATGACTTCATCGTCATTATGCTGCCATGTTATCGTTACCGAATAAGATGAAGGTACAAAGAAATAATTACAGCAAGGAAGTGAAGCTCCTTTAGATAACTAGATCTCTTATAGGAAATAATCTAGTACCACTGTTTTCAGAAGTTCTATTTTCAGGCAGAATGCAGGATGAACAAACTCAAACACATTAGGTTGATGCATAATTATTGCGGTTTTTTTCAGCAAATTTTATCAAACGAAAGATGAAATTATTTAACAAATACATGTTCAAATATTTACTCCGGTACGTACTCACCATCTACTCCAAGCACTGCTTCCCATTTGTTAGATAGCCGGATTCCACGGGCGGAAAAGTTTCGGTCCCTGAAGGTGATCCTCACCTTGAAATCGGCCACCAATTCATCCATTTCGTCGTGTTTGCTAGCCAATTCTTCAACGAACGTGTGACGCGATAACTTATAGAGTTTCTATGGGTCAATATGGAGATTTAGGAGCAAATCTCAGTCCTCAATTGGCTTTGGCTGACAATTCCATTACCAAAAAGTTTGCTGAGATCGCTTAGTGAGCGCGCAACCTTCCATCATTTCTCGAAGTAATCGAGCATAATGTGGCGAGTAAGAAGGTGACGTTCTAGATATATTTCTATTGAAGAAAGCGAGTAGATGATTTCTATAAAAACCTCGACTTCGATATTGCAATCGTATGGAGAGAAAAGAAGCCGCGAAAAAAATCCGCAATAATCATGCATCAACCTATTATTATAACTGCGTCTGCGTGTTCTTAATAAACCCAACTTCCTAATTAAACTTCACTCACTTACTGTTATTATTCTTATCAGTTAACAACTACACACTCATTAATGACGACATTAAGGCAGCATAATGACCATGAAGTCTTCGCAGTTGATTAAAGTTGCTTTGTGCTTGGGTGCGAAATAAACTTAACTAGGTGCGGTGCGATCGTACAAAATTTCGCACAAATACGTTTTATAGTGAGTTCTTAGTAATGTTGTCTTATAAATTATAACAGCAACTACAACTCAAACGAATAGAAGGATAGATTGTACTCTACAGCACAAATCAATTTCTTTTTACGACGTACTCCCGCATTCGACTTTCATTCAGAATCGCTGTAGAGTTTTAAATGCTTAGAGGGCCGATTTGAGACACGGTTCATGGTAAATTTGGGATATCTAGTTTTGGACGAGTAATGGGAGTGGTAGTCCAGAATAGCGCAGAAGTGAAAAGAAAACGGAAGACCTTAAAAAAGAAGTAAAACTTGGGGTGGATGACAACATTGTGAAAAAAGGAAATAGCTGCTAGGAGGGGTCTTGGGACGGGAGCGCGCCATCGCACACAGCTGACTGCATTTCGCTGCCTGCGTGAAAGATGTGGGTCCCTCTGCGAATTGTGCAACTTCTGGAACTTTTGGAACGCTCGTCCGCCTTGTGTGTGTAAATCGGCTAAGACGGTTTCGGGGGCCCTTATTACGCCTTATCCTGACTATTTTTCGACCCGAGAGCATACTTCAGGCTTGGAGGTCACAAGTTCATCAAAGGAAGAAATCTCAGAAACCATTTTTAGCGTGAATGATGCCGTATGACTTGTGACGGCAAGTCTATGTACAAGCCAATACGTTTATCCTCCTAGACGGTTGCAACTAAACTACCAACCTTGAAGGAAGAGTTGTTTGGCGATAATGAACATCCCCCGAACACATCCACAAAAACAGGACTTTTCATAGGGCCTCATATTATACATCAGCAGCTGTCAAAGTCGTGATTCCATGTGCATAATATACAGGCCTCTTCTTTGCATCATCCGACCTTACTCTTAATCACAAATGATTACTATCCTCGATTCCGTGACAAAATCATGCTTGTGTGATAGTGTACCACTGTCACTGTACCACCTCGCCCAGAATAAAAGGATTGGGTCAGCATTGGAATCGCAATTGAGGAGGGTCCCAGGTCGTCAAGTCGTGTAAAATGCCTTCGCAATTTTCTATATAATCTTTTGTCATTTATCCGGTCATTTCATAATCCCACTGGGGTAGAACTTCCGAGGTTTATCGACCAAAGTTGGCCAAATTAATTTTGGCCAGCCAATTTCTTGCTATCAGGTAGTTTTGCATAGATCGAAACAGATGATAGTCAGTCACTTCACTCCATAGAACCTTTTCTCAAAAGTTTTGTCATGCTCCTGCAGCAATTTTGCTTTTTTAATGTGAAAAAAAAGCATCCCATACAGTACTTCTGCAGTCGTTTACCTCAATTTCAGGTTGGAATATCTTTTAACGAGAGCAACGAATAAAACTATTCTGTCAAAAACGGGAGCAGAAATATTACGTTTTAAGCATACGTTTGTTCGAGACGGTCGGAGGGAGCAAAACTTGCGACAAGGCACATGTCAGAGCCAGCCACATTGTAAAGATAAACAGACCGTCTTGCCTAGCACTGAAATAATACTAGCAATCCTTTTCTTCCAAAACTATGGTTTACCCTACTGCAGCAACGGTGTAGTTGATTCATCAGATGGCAAATTCTACGATTTGATACACTTTTTGATCCTATGAACGAGTCACTCAAGTCGGTTGAATGCTCGAAGTAGTGCTTTTACTTTCTGTATTATACTTCCATCGAAAAATTCACAGTTAAATGAATGTTAGTATGTCTTCGTAGGTAAATTTTGATAAACGATCTCGATGATTGAAAAAGTTGCTAAATTTGGTTTTGCCAATGTCTCCTATACAACCTATCTTGGATACGCGAATTGCAAAAGGTTGAATGGGCACAATAATTGTCTCTCAAAGATCAAGCGTTCTAGGAAAATGCTGTACATTGTGGTACTTTTTCTAATAGTAGAGCAGCACTATAATACACTAAGAAAGTCCGATTCAGATCTGGGCATTAGAAAAGAGAAAGGAAAGAGGAAGCAAAAGAAGAAAGCATATGTGATAAAAATAAATGGGAAGATTGTGTCATAATGTGACCGATCTGGAAGGAAATATGCGAAAAGGAAGCAATTGTTCATTAGTAACACTACCAGTTCGATTTTGATACGAGCCGAACCCACGTTGATGGATAACTTTAGCTATGCCTTAATTAGTCTCTCCAATAAGAAGAGAATACGGAAGTGAAATGAATAAGCTCATCAGATTGGCCTTATACAGGTTTATAGGAGAAGCATACCAAAGGGGTAGTTTTAAAGCAATGGCACCAAATGGCGAAGGCTGTGATTAAGGCTGTATTTCGACCTTTATACCGCTTGGTGATTCCAGACCGTCAAAATCAGAGCAAGGCATTAGAAATGGAACTTTGTGACGAGGTGATCGTTTTTATTCACTGAGCAACATGCTCACAGTCTCCCTCCAACCTGCCCCTGCTACCACATGTGTGGGTCACTTTTTTCATAGAAAAATTATGGCCGTTTTTAAAACTTCACATTAATTGTAAGAGTGAAGCTGTTGAGTCATACCTTTCTCAGAGTAGATCATGCTGTGTAAGACAAGACAAAATTCAAGAAAATCGGACATAGGAGTTAAGTCACTATTCCTGAAGTTGAAAGCAAAACGTTGAACTCACCTGGCAAGCAGCAGCTTGCCCGAGTCCTTTTCGTTGCGTCTTATAGTCTTCCAGTAGTTCTTCAAGGTGAATAATTCGCGGAAGTTTGGATAAGGTAAGCGCGAGTCGACTGTTGGCGCTTCCGCTGCCGGAGTATCGGAATCGCCTTTCTGCGCATCGGGTGGCGGTGGCGTTTGCTTGGCGCCAGCACTCGATCCCATTTACGACAATGGGACACGGGCGACACATGCACAGAATACGTTTCTGGAGTCGCCGCGTAAGCGCTCCTGACGCGGATGCTGTCGACCACGCCTACCTCCTGGGACCTCCGCTTGTCAAGGGAGACCAAGAATGTGGCCAGTTGTATCTGCGTGTGTCTAATAGCTCCGTGTGAAAGTACTTCGAAGCATTTTCGTTCACCTGCGTTGAAAGGAATTACCCACAGAATTACGTCATGTTGAGGATAATCAATGAATGACATATAATCACGTCCTCGTCGGCTAAATCTTGAAAGCAGCTCTATAGCAACGGGGCTGGCGAATTCACAAGGGAAATAACTCAAACTCGAATCAAAATAACGAGGTGTTTGCTCAACATATTTGAGGTGTTTTAGCGAGACAGGCAGTAGCATAGCTCTACCATCCATTGAATTTTCTATATATTCTCCGGAATAGTACAAAACAAGGCCTGCACCATCACCGCTGATGTGAGTAGAATAATGGTCAGGCTGCGAGCGAACATCATAGCATCATCGCTGACTTGCTCCATCACACATACAATAAAACATAGAAAAATGATGATATAGTCAGAATTTCCAGAGGATAAAGAAGACAAAAACAAGGTCCTCACATTTTAACGGATCCTTACTAGTCATTATTTCGCTTTTTTCGTATACAGCTTGCTTTCCTCTACAGTCTTACCTTAATATAATATTAGTGACGAATACATAGTTGCTTTTCCGCCAACACGTCACAAAAATGCAAATTTCCTCACACCACTTAGGCCGTGCACGATACCTAGAGCGTCTCCTGGCTTTTCATAAATGAATTTATTTGAAGATAACCGGCAAGCGTATCGTCTTAGCAATGCAGTAACCGCCCTACTCTGAGAAAAGAAGAACCGTTCCCTCACCCCAACTAATCTGAGCCGTCCAATGAAAGCGCATATTTCTAGCGAACTGCACTTAGCGTTACATTCATTTGTGCATTCATATATTATTCGAGACGGTTTTAAAAATCAGGAAAGGATATTGCAATACTTTCCTTTGTTCAATTGCCTGCCAAATGATTTGGTATCAGATGCCTGCCGGAGCAGGCATCTGATACCAAATCATTTGGTGACCTCAATAGCTCACTATCTCGTTTTATGGATCTTTGCGCAAAATTAATTTTAAGCATGTAAGCGCAGGGGTTCTACACGAATCTATTTCATTAGTATAAGTGTTCTGCACTGGTGAGGCAAGTGAACACAAACCCTTTGACCTTACTAAACAATAAAGCGCTCTACAGATGGGTACTTGGAATTCGCAAAGGAATATACATATTATCGAATAATAATATATCCTTCACCCTACTGCTAGAACGGTGTGCGTGTAGCTTTCTTTGAAATTCTTCGAGAGCAACCTCGAAATGGCTTGTTCTAACAAATTCAAAGCAGAAAAAACGCTGTTCACGCTGAATAATAGACATGTTAGTAAAGCGAACGGATGTCTGGAGCGTAGATTTGCTCATGGTCTTTGAATTCAGGCCTTTCCAACCTCACTCCCTCGTGTTGCGTATGACCTGAGGAGGATGGTACAGGGAATGAAATATATTACGTGTTGAGATAATCCAGAAGGTTCAAGATTCCAGTCAAGTTCCTAAACTGGGATTCTATGACATGGGAGATTAACCGCAGTCTTGTAAGGAACTTTGATCTCAAAACCTAAAGTAGGCTTCAATAGTATGCTCTACAAAGTCGGAAGTTACTCATCATGTAGCCGGCATAAAGTATTTTCCGATCGGCGGATTTTGTAGCAGCAAATCATACTTCAAAATAGGAACATCGAGTATACCCTGATAGTAAGCTCCACAAAGTAGGTACTGTATTAGCAGAATTGTACTTTGAACTGATAGCGTAGAGTGGACTTATATAGTCAGCCTGCCAAAATGAATTTACTCACTATGAGAGTGGCGCGGAAGATTTTCCGAGACAGCGGAACAGTACCATCAGGAGCTCACCTGAATGTATTCAAATACGTGGATTAGAGCATTATAAAACATCTCGGCACTGTGCTTTTTATCGCAAGAGTACAATGCCTCACTTGTTTTACTCCGACTCCCACCAAAGCTAATTCTCCGGCATCTTCAGGATTAGCTATTCCTGCTGCTCCCTCCTATTCGTGCTGATTCCTGTATTCAGATAGCCAGTCCAATACACCGTGTCACCACTATTCTATGCACCTTCACCCTTTCCACCTCTTATACATTCCCTCTGTATCAAAAGAAGAAAGCATGACGTACTAATTTACCTCAAGAAAGATGCTTTCAGCTCCTCATAACTCACAATTAAAGAAACATGTGTCTAGATACGGCACTGATAAGGCTTTTTACTTTTATATACTGTGATGATTCCGAACATTCAAAATAAATTTTGTCTTCTTATTTTAAAACCAGTTTGGCTATGCACGCTAACGCGCGCAGTATATGTATGTCGACGACCACTTATCCACGATGGAGTCGTTCAGCGGAGTTTTGGATAATCAGAATAAGATAATTCTCTCTGGACTCGAACGCTGCTGAGAGCATCAAGCTCGATATGTTTCATTTGAGCACGATTATTAGTGGTCGATCATAACTCCGTCCACCTCAGTGCAAATCCTAACCACTATAAACTTAACCACCCTTCTTTTGACTGCTCTTACCCATTTTTTTCGCATTCTAGGAAGTTTTTGAAGGGATGAGTTTTTTGTACTAGCCTTGCTTTCCTGTGCCAGCTGCGCCCACTTTGGGGATTTGACCACATTTGTTCCATTACCTCTTCCCACTTTTTTCCCGCGTTCTAGAACGCTTCTGAACAGAGTTATGAAATTTTGATCTAAGTCTCGCCCACTTTGGTGCCAACCCGCCCACTTTGAGAATTTGACCACATTTGTTCCATTACCTCTCCCCACTTTTCCCCTGCGTTCCAGAACGCGAGCGAAGTTACAGTCATTTTTGAAAAGTAGCTTTCGCGTTAACGCACGCCCCGCCCACCGTGGGCGGGACTTCGCTGAGCTTGCGCATGCCCAGCACGCATAAGGCCTTGCCCACTCTTTTGACTTCCTTTCCTGACCACGACGCCTTCGTTGAATCGAGTTATGAATCTCCGTGGAAAGTACCGCCCATTGCGAGAACGCTCCGCTCACCGCCGGTAGGTTTCCTTTATTTTGGTTGTTGACCCATCCCCCACCTTTGCACATTTTTTCCCGGCGTCTGGACTGTTATAAGAGCGAATTAGAAGAATTTGCTCATTGCCCCGCCCATGCCCCGCCCCTTAGGGGCGGAGCTCCGCTGAGCTCACATGTGCTCTGTTGGTCCTGTCCTATGCTCAACCCATTCCAAACTTGATCCGACCTCTCCAGGTGTCTGTTCATGTTATATCGAATTTCCGTACAAACAAACAAACAAACAAACAAACAGACAGACAGAAAGACGCAAGCGCTTTAAATATAGTAAGGATACGTAATACTCATACTCATGGTAGTAGTAATAATAACAGTAATACAATTTCTAATTCATACAGTCGATATTGACAGGTTGATGCACAATCACCGCGGATCATTCCGCATCCTTTTTTCTCTCGATATAATTTGAATATCGAGTTCGGGATTTAATAGAAATAAACTTGTTACTTTCCTTAATAGGAATATGCCTAGAAAGTCATCTTCATTTGCGCCAAATTATCCTACTATATATAACGCGCTAAGTGTGTCTGTTGGTTTGTCTGTGTGTGTGTGTGTGTGTGTGTGTGTGTTTGACCGGAAATTCAAACTCCGGTTCCCGTCGACCTAGAGAGTTCAAATTTGGTAGATGTAAGGGGGGCAGGATGGGAACACTAATGGTGGGTGGTGGGGCCAGACTCCGCCCACAGGGGGCGGGGTTTGTGCGAAATAAATGTTTGAGCGCAAATTCATAACTCCGGTTCCCGTCGACCTACAGAGTTCAAATTTGGTAGGTGTAAGGGGGGCAGGATGGGAACACTAATGGTGGGTGGTGGGGCCAGACTCCGCCCACAGGGGGCGGGGTTTGTGCGAAATAAATGTTTGAGCGCAAATTCATAACTCCAGTTCCCGTCGACCTACAGAGTTCAAATTTGGTAGGTGTAAGGGGGGCAGGATGGGAACACTAATGGTGGGTGGTGGGGCCAGACTCCTCCCACAGGGGGCGGGGTTTGTGCGAAATAAATGTTTGAGCGCAAATTCATAACTCCAGTTCCCGTCGACCTACAGAGTTCAAATTTGGTAGGTGTAAGGGGGGGCAGGATGGGAACACTAATGGTGGGTGGTGGGGCCAGACTCCGCCCACAGGGGGCGGGGTTTGTGTGAAAAACTTAAACTTGGACCTAGAGGGTCTAAATTTGGTAGGAATACAGGCGGCAGGGTGGAAACACTTATGGTGGGTGGCAGGACCGGACTCCGCCCACAAGGGGCGGGGTTTGTGTGAAAACTTAAACTTGGACTTAGAGCGTTCAAATTTGGTAGGAATACAGGCGGCAGGGTGGAAACACTGATGATAGGTTGCAAGACGAAACTCCGCCCCAAAGGACTGGGCGTGAATAAATACTGTTGGTTCGGACCCAGACCGTTGAAGCTTGAAGGCACAAGGAGTTGGCTGGGAACATTGATGGTAGCTAACATAGTAGACTCAGCCGCGATGAAGTCTGAATACTTTTTCTCTAAATAATCGCTTTTGTGATATAATGCGATGTTCTATTCGGACACAGCGAAGATGGCTTACAGAAAAAATCGTTCACAGTTCGAAGCTAATACTGAGGGTGTACAGCTTTCAAAGAAAAAGTAGAATCCGAAGTGTTATTTGCGCATAGCAAATTTCTCAGAGTAAGGAGGAGCGCCCGGCGTAGCCGGGCGAACCCATTAGAAGGAGGGAAGCCCGGCGTTAGCTGGGCGGCCCGACTGGTTCCCTATAACTTCGAAAAAGGATGGAGGGTGGCACAGACATGAAGTGACCTCAACGAACTTCTCAACGATGGAACAGTCAGCCAAAGCCGAATAAGGAATAGAGTTTGTGTCTCTCCATTCGCCCTATTCACCAACAGAAACTCCTATGGGTTATAACATAAATCGCTCGTTGAAAAATTGGCTAACGAACAGAATTTACGACAAAATGGATGAATTGATGGCCGCCGTCAAGGCATGGATCGCCTCCAGGATTCGGAACTTCTTCGCCTGAGGTCTTTGCTAAACATTTCCATTGTTTCTCCAAGTAAAATTTGCTTAATAAAGCGGCAATAATTGTGCACCAACTTAAAAACACATCTGAGACTGTGAGAGAGGTCAGAAGCCAACCAACTAAGCGAGGTACGACAGGAGAGTGAGTGGAGGTGCGAAGAAGGTGCGGAGAAACAGATTTGTACATGAATACCGCCTCCCTTTTTGAGGCAAGCTACGATTACACTTCCTTTCTCACGTGATTCAATATGTCGAATCTTTGAGAACGGCCTATGCTGTTGATTTGTTTCCTAGAATTCTACTAATTTTTTTCTACTGTCGGGTCCAGCTGTCTGGAATCTGTCTATTGACAGGACAATGGTACGTGGGATACACTTCGCGTAAGTTAATTCCGACAAAGTAATCAATTCTCATGCCAAACGTGGGATTGAGAATTGAGAAGGCGACAAAAGTTTGCTCAATACCGGGGGAAACTCCACCGAGGTCAAACAAGAGCTTGAGCATTAGGTCCAAAAGGTTACGGATGATGCGCAACTTGTTATCACAGCGCTCGATGTGAGACTTCTCGTGGACGGCCCCATGTACCATATTTTCCAGCATAGCGGCGATATACAGTGCGTTTCATAATTATAGGATCACCCTCGATTTTTGCGATTCTGGAGAAAGCAGCCAGAATGGAATTTCTGTCAAACACAGAAAGATTTCTCATCACAATATACCTTCGTATTCAAATTTTGTCCTTCATCTCAGATTTTTTATGAATTTTTTAAAGATAGTGTCGGCTTTAGCACCGTTCCATAATCCATGCTTCGATGATTGCCCGCTTCAGCTCTTCTGTGCCCTGGAACTGACGATTATTCGCATAAACCTGTCCGACTATTATGCCCCAGATATGTTCCATCGGATCGAGTTCTGGACTGCAGGCTAGCCATGGCAGGACGCTTATTTATTGGCATTGCAGCCACTCATCCGTTGCACGGCTCACATGAATGGAGGCGTTGCCTTGTTGAGAGACATAGTTGAGGTGACGGATGGCATAGAAAGCGTACTAGATGATGCTCCAAGACGTTCTGGTAATCCTTGAAATCCATACTGCAGCTCACGACAGGTAGATCCAATACGACATCATTGCACAATGCACCTACACCATGGACTTCCTCCACCGACATTGCAACGGCTGAAGTAGACTGGTTCCTCCCTCAACTCGCGTCAGTATCGCTTGTTTCCGTCAGGACCGTCCAGGTTGAATTTCTTTTCATCCGAAAAGATGACCTGAATACGAATTATTCAGCTCTATGATGAGATTTTGGTGCAGATCTACAGGGTGCGGCAAAAGTTCTGGCAACGGTAAACATGATCGTAAAAACGGTCAAATCCATCGATTCATTACACAACTCCAACAGCATTTATCAACAGCTATATAAATCCCGAAAACAAACTTGATCTCGACCTAGCCTCCTTTTGCGCGAATACAGGCTAAAAGTCTCCTTGGAAATGGGTCGACGGCGGCACGGAGGTAGTCTTCGTCCAAACCCTCCCATGCTTCAACAAGGGTTGCACGTAGAGCATCCAAACTTCTACGCTAAGTAGAGCAATCTTCCCTCTTAAGAAGTGACCCCACAGAATAGTCTAATGGATTCAGGCATGGCTTGTTTGGGGGCCAATCTTCCGACGAGATGAAGTCTGGGAAATGCGTTGAGCACCAGCCCTGTACCACATTGTACCTGTGTGCTGGAGCTGAGCCCTATTGATAATTCCATGTCCAGTTGCCGAATTGGTATTCAGCCCAAGGAAGTGACTCCTGCTCCAACATGCCTTTTAGGTAGGTCTTGCTATCCACCTTGACTCCTTTCTCCAAGCAAATCAGGGACATCTTGCCGTCCGATGTGATTGCTCCAAAAACCATCAACGGTTTGGGGTGTCCAGATCGCTGAGCAATTCCTCCATGATGGCTGGCTCCTGCAGTGCTTCCCACTATCATCCTATCGTTTTGGGTGTTCAGGAATTGATCTGTTGAAAACAGGCATTCGTCAATGAAAAGGATGTCGCTGTGCCGTGCCTGCAAAAATCACTCTAAACGCTCCCTAAATCTTTCGAGCCTAGTTTTCTTCATACGCTTAGTTAGCATGTGAGCTTTTGTGATCTTATAAGAGCGAAGTCGAAGGTGGGTGGTGACAATCCTTCCGACAGATCGAGCGGAAATTCCGACCTCAAGAGCCGTTTATCTCTTGGACCTACGAGCGTTGCGACGGATTTTCTCTCGAATGATTGTTTCACTATTTCCTATGTCGTTGCACTCTTCGGTCTTTCATTTTTAGGCTTGCCCTCCATAGTTCCTGTCGCCTTGTACCTGTTGAAGTTTTGTTGTACACGGTTCTTAAGGGAACCTGGAGCTGTTTGAAGATGGTCTTTGCCGTGCATTCAGCCAGATGGAGGTGCAGGATGGAGGGTCGTTGGTCTTCGCTTGTCACTATTCTGTAAAATGGCATATTCAAGAATGGCCAGTTTATGGAATGTATAGAAGAGGACTTGCAGTAAACAGTGGCACAGATCCTGTCGAGATCGAAAGCCTCATTTTTTATAGAGAACCTGAAACGGGTCTTTGCCAGGACTTTTGCTGCACCCTGTACCTTTGCCCAATCTCTCCATAGGTTCATCTTTGCAAACCCGAGTCGAGCCTCTCTGTGGCGATCGGTGATTCATGGCACCTTCTCCATTGCTCGCCTGTTGATGTTCTCGCATCTTCTCACTGCTCTTCAGAATGTAGTTTTCGACACATAGAGGTTTAATTCCGATCGGATCTAGTTCAAGGAGGACGTACTGTTGGAAACAGTCCTCAGAATCTCGTCACGGGCAGTAATCTTTCATGGGTGTCCACAGTCGGCGTTATATCTAGGGACATCAGGGCTCTCCAGAAATATATGAATGGACCAATGGGATCTCCCTATTTGCCTGGAGATAGCTCGAGAACTGAGCCCACCTTCATGATGAGCCTTCTCATCAGAGGAAAGCAGATGACCACGAGTCATGATGATAGCCAGGTTCAGAAACGCATTTGCTACACATGCTTACCTTTATAAGTATCTTTAAACACGAAATTTCCTCTCTTCCATGAATAATTGTTCACTTTCTCAGGGTGACCTTATAATTATGAAACGGTGCAAAAACCGATAAACTGTTCTAAAAAAGTTCAGAAAGATGCAGCTGCGGCTAAAAAACGAAATCTAGGTTATTCGTGCTGGGGAATCCGTTCATGATGCTAGAAAAAAATCCTTAATGATTGCTTTTTCTGAAAGTGCAAAATTTGAGGGTGACCTTATGATTATGAAAAGCACTGTAGTCATTACGACCGCAGCGATTGGTACGTGACGCGCCGAAAGCTGTCAACGTGCCGACACTTCACCTAATGACCGTCATCAAGGAATACAATCATTTACGGCCACTCAGGATCTTTCCGCTCTTACGCTACTGCCGATTGAGCTTCACCGGCTGAAACAACATTTGTTTGACGGTGATGTTATTAACTTCTGCGACTTTTGACGCAGGTTCAGGATTGCGCTTCACGAAATTGGCAGTCTTTCATTAACTACCAGATTCTTTCAATCTGGCAAATCCACTGAAAGACAGATCTGACATGGGAGCCAGAACATCACCTTTCAGCCAGCCATGCTCTCGGAAGACGATACGATCGCCCCCAGTTCACACAATTCCCCATCGGAGACTGGAGTGACTACCTACACGAGGCACCACGGCATCGTCACTACGGGATACCCCTCCACAGATTTAGTCTGTCATCTTGCAACCGTACAAAAAAAATCTCCCCCTCCCTTCGTGGGCATTCATAACCCTGATCATTTCGAGAATTTCCTGTATATTCAACGTTAGACTGGCAGGAGGAAAGTAAACAACTAATGTGTCTACTTCTTGGCAGGATTCCATCGACAACAAGATATCCGCCGCATCAGATAAGGCAGCTTTCTTCAGTCTGGTGACCGTGGAAGCTAAAGTCATAAATCCGCTAACACTAATGCTGTCGTACTCCTGCTCGACACGGGAGCACAGAGAAGCTTCGCAGACCGTCCACGAATACTTCCGTTTGCACTCGTTTTTTGCCACATTTCGCATTTCGGACCACCCCTTCCAAGATCCGAGTTCTTTCGTGGCCTACCCGCAATACTCTACGTTTATTCAGAGATCGATTCACGATTCAAATACAAAGTACCTATATTCAATATCTCGTTTCGACGAACAGGCCCACTTCTCGACCAGCAAGAAGACGCACGAATACTACAGCAATTCATGAACACTGATCAAGAAATCACATTTACCTGCAACTCTCATCAAAAATATCTCATCCCGGGCTAGTTGACAGTAGGCTCCTTGCCTATTGTCAGCTAGCCCGGGATGAGATATTTTCCCAGACTGCTATATGCTCCCAGACTTGGAAGCTAGTACAGATAGTTCACTGATAAGCGGGATTTGAAGAAATTCTTTTCCGACGAGCTAGGACTACTTCGACACAGGAATTATTGGTGAAGTATAATACTACCATTCCGACGGGGTTACATGGTCTACTACATTTTGCATCCAGCTGTGATCGAGGAATCGCTAAACTAGTTCTGCTACTTAGTTGTTTTCTTTAACTCTTCACGAGGTTTGTATGCAAGCATTATTAGGCTGACGTTTCGGCGGAGTCGCCTTCTTCAGAGCCTAGAAAGATCATAAAAATTCATGACTATCCGACCAAACGTCTCCACTGCCACACTGAACTTCGAGACCCCCAGGGCACGCAGGTGATTAAAGGAGAACCACTCACCGTAGCTTGGTGGATTCTTCGAAACCAACCAGCAATTGACGATGGTAATAATCGACCAGTCTCATCTGGGCTAGGTCTTCATTCAGAGTCTCTATGGGAAGGCCAACTTTATATAAGGCCGCAGCTCCCGCGTGATTGCGAAGCATTCTTCCCTACGATTTATTTTTGGATCAGTGACTCGTATCCAAAATGCCTCGAGGGCTTGACGCGCGCATAATTGCGATTCCTGTGCCACGACCTCCACGGTGACTTCAAAAGGGCCTCCGTTGTGCTTTTGTATTCGATGAATCCCTAAGGCAGTGAACTCGTTCAATCGCTTCATACCATCTATGTGCTCCTTAACCCTTACGTGGAGTGGTCTTGCCGTTTTTCCAATATACTCTTCCCCACAATCACGACAAGTAATTTTGTAGACCACCCCAGACATGTTACAATCACCTTCCCTTCCAGCCGTACAAACACACAGTTTGAGGTTGTGCATAGGCGATCGTACAGCCTGTTCCGAACCAGGCGCTTCTTTAGATTGAGGGGTGGTACGTTAAAAATAGCAACCACATTTTCCAAGCCCGATCTCTTTAGACACTTCCTAACAGTGGCACTGACCTCATCAGAGATAAATGGTAATACGAAAGGAATCTTCCCATCGGTCGAAGTACTACCATGTCTGAGGATCACGCCACCAGAAGGTGCTCTTCTTGTAGTTGGAAAATTGCGGTAGCCATTCATTTCAGCGATATCGCATTCCATTTTAATCGACTCTTTTCGCTCATCCTCCCCAATGCAAACCTTCTTAGCGGTGCGGAACATATTCCTAAAAACCGCTTGCTTTATGTAAAAAGGATGAGCTGAGTGATAATGGACAATGATATTTTTATTGCTGGGCTTTCTGTACCACTTCGTAATAATCGCATCGCCGCGTAACCTCACTTGAACATTTAGGAATGGAAGCCAGTTTCCGGTCGTTTTTCCCGAGTTAACTTAATGTGCTCCGACTGTGAGTTCAGCAGGTCAAAACACACATCTATTTCTTTCTGTGTCGCACAAACTAAGAAGCAGTCGTCTATGTACCTGCAGTAAAGTAAGGGCAGGTATTCGTGTACAGGCGCTTCAATCTTGGCCATAAATGCTGCAGCCAAGACATGTGCCACTCGTTGTCCCATAGCTAAGCCACTAGTCTGAGCGAAATATTTCCCCGACCACTTGAAAATGTTGCAGCTGAGGCACTCTTCAGCAGGTGTCATCAGTTGGGATGTAGAGAGCCCTCGCATATTTATATCGCTTTGGTGCTGACTAAGAAGCTCAACCACGGCTTCCATAGCAGACAAATTGCTGACATTTGTGTAAAGGGCCTCTACATCGAAGGACTCCATGACGCACGAACCACTGAGGTGCAATGCGCCAAGGCGATCCAGAAACATTTGGTTGTTTGGTATTTGTGTGTCGCAATTATGCGCGCGTAAAGCCCTCGAGGCATTTTGGATACAAGACACTGATCCAAAAATAAATCGTAGGGGAGAATGCCTCGCAATCACGCGGGAGCTGCGGCCTTATATAAAGTTGGCCTTCCCATAGAGACTCTGAATTAAGACCCACCCCAGCCGAGTCTGGTCGATTATTACCATCGTCGATTGCTGGTTGGTTTCGAAGAATCCACCAAGCTAAGGTGAGTGGTTCTCCATTAATCACCTGCGTGCCCTGGGGGTCTCGATCTTCAGGGTGGCAGTGGAGACTTTTGGTCGGATAGTCATGAATTGTTATGATCTTTCTAGACTCTAAAGAAGGCGACTCCGCCGAAGCGTCAGCCTAATAAAGCTTTATACAAACCTCGTGAAGAGTTAAAGAAAACAACTCAGTAGCAGAACAATTATGCCGAGGTTCATAGAAAGCCGTTCGTGGAAGCTAGACCTAGTGTTGTAGTCACGTGCAATTTTTTGGTGTCAAAATCTTTGAAGACACAGTCTCGTTTACTTAAGAACACACATGCTAAAAATTCAAAAAGGCAGCCTGATCGATGACAACGATTGGAAAAAGCATTCGGAATTTTGGACTTGCTGTAGATAGCTATACGCGACGGCACACCACTCGAGTTTAGATAGTCCTTACGTCCAACTTCTGATCTGGTCAATCCTTCTTTACTGCTTTTTCAAAGCCATTTTCTCATGAATACACAGAGGTTTTGCCCCTTTTTCGCCATTTTCCACTACCCTCTACTTGCGTTCCGTTAGTTCACCTGAATTGGGCGTTTTAATATTATCTTGAACTATGCCTTCGAAGGTAGCGGGCACAGTTAATTGGACGCGTGCTCAATTTCGAAGGCTGCACGCTCTCAAAAAGGTCATGTGCAATGTGAAGCGCCCGAAAAAGTGCGAAAAAGTCAGCAGGAAGATGTGGGGTTACATGTTAATGTTGCGTGCACTCATGAAAGAAAGATAAACTAGCATGATCTCGACAGCCTCTTTTCTTGCTTCATCCCTATCCATATCAATGCTTCGACGATTCAGGACTACCTCCACACAGGAAGTATACATAGAAGAAGTTGACGTCCACCACTTTGATAGGTTAACAGGATTTGCTACACAAGCTGTTGTCAAGGAATCGTCTACCGCCGCCAGATTTAGGGTGTATTTGGTGCTTTGGCTCATTACAGAGAGTACCTGACCCCAGCGTTTGTCTCCATCCTTCCGGACCATGTTGTGGGAATTCTTCTTCAATTTCGTCTACATCCTATCATTCTTACTCTAAAAGTTGAGGGGACGTTACTGTAATCTTTGTTCCAGCTCAGCTTAAAGGATGTTGCCCGGCTCCTGTGGCTCATCATCCCATTTCCGCCACTATCAAAGAGCAATCCTTACATGTTCCGCTTTACGAGAGTCTCCCTCAGATTATCCGCGTCCTTCCTTTTCCTTGCTGCATCCTTTTGTGTTATTCGAGACAAGATCCATTCTCTACGCAGGAGATAGAAAATACCCTATATGACGGCAACATTTAGATTGGAACATCAGCGGCAGAAGAAATATGCGCAAGTACCATAACTCTAAATCGATGTTCGGTTCTATGAATATATAGAATATAGACTTGAGAAAAGTTTAGTCCAATCAATATGCCGTCAGCACTGCTATAGATGACCCGTACGGCGTGCCATGTTACGCTTATGTGCCCTTGATGAGCCTTTATTTGGGAATCCTTCCGGGACACTTCTCATTCCTATCGAGCCGATTTATCGACCTACTAAACCAAAGACACCGCGCTACCATGATTTGTGGACAAACTCTTACAATGGGATGACCAGCTGAACGCCGAACACGCTGGGGAAACCGAGGGGAAACCTGTTCAAAAACCCAGATGCTGGCTGCACCATTGAAATCAGATTAGCCAGCGAACATTAGTCTGACAAGAAAACGTCGAAGTCGCTTTCAGCGGAACTCGTGAAATCGCCTGTTGTTAGTCCTTCGAAACATTTTTTACTATGGACAGTCTAGTGGGTGCAATCACTGCGTTGCAAAATACCGATTATTCTTCGCCGTTTCAGATTTAGTCACTAGTGCACGTGTGCACCCTAGTTTTATAAGCCTTTTATAAGCCTTAATACAACTGTGCCACCTCACCCCCTTATTGTAAGAGAACGTCTCTGGAACCGATTCATTAGCTCATTAAGGCATCTACATATAATCAAGAATACCTCTTGTACGATGACGTTGATCCCAAGGTAGAGACATACCACCTGCTGAGCGCCTTTCACTACGGATTGCGCAGTCGCTAACCACTGCAGCCATGTGCGTTCTCTATGAGAACTAACGCAGCCGCCGATAAACAATCGCAAGCTGACGCAAGTAGCTGAGTTTCAACATTTGGAAGTCCGATTCTCCAGTTCGACGGGTCAACATTGCTACTGGGCAATTGGGGGGCGCGCGATTCACGCGTGTCCTCATTAGAGCTCTTCGCGCTCGCAGCATAGTTTCGGTACCTTTCTGTTGAGATGGAGCAAATAAATTTGCAGTAGTCCACGGCTTCATCATGAATAGAGCAAATCTCTTTACTATGACAAAAAGCCCCTTCGAGATTGAGAATCCACCTCATAGGTCAACAATTTACTTGTCAAACGTTCAAAATAAGAATAACTTCAAACTTTTTGATCCTAGAAGATGCAATCCTTCTGTAAACGTGCATAGTTGGTCATTTCTTTACTTATTCTACTTATAAGTCCTTATTTCTTCCGTTATGATGGTGGGCATGATGTTTTAGATCGTTTTGTCCGATGACCTCATTATATTGACGCGTGAATCGCACCACACCCTGGGCAATTTAGTCCCAGTTTGATTTGGGTCAGCGATGTTGTCGACGCCAGCGCCGACCTACAGTCAGGAGGAATTACAATCACCTTTTTTGTCGGCTTCATATTCTCCCTTTGGTCAGCTGAGTAATCTAAACTCATTTGTGTTCTGTTTCTTGCCTCAACTCTATGACCTTTTTTGATTGCCTCGCCGCCTGATTAGATGCCTTCTGAAGGTTTATGCGCTCGATGGATTGTGTGTTTTACATATTTTTGTGCTTTCGCGATGGTCAACAGGTTCTGTGTCTCCTTTCCCTACAAAAATGGCAGAATTCGCGAGGAGCGGAGAGTGACCACGTGCTTGTCATCTTGCTACGGCCTAGGCCACCAGACTGTTGTTCGTGAGCATATCGACTGGCCACTGAAGGTTCGGTGGATTGCCGCATACTCTCCTCCATTCGTCCAGTGGGCATTACCAGGGCCCTTCAATCATTTCATCTCTCTTCCCAATATCTCGTCCCAACCACTCGCAGGCCAGTTCCATGGTAGTTTTTTAAAATCGCGTTTTTTCCGCCGAATGGTATTTGGTCACAGAATTCCTTTTGCATATGTGCATTGAAGTTGTACTATGTAACGTCCTCATGAAAATAGGATCTGATTCTTGTAGTGAGATCAAAAGGGTTTAATCCCAAATCTACTTTGCGAATTTCGTCGTTGAAGTGAAGGGTTAGGCGTTCAGGGGAATAGACAACTTATCTCCTCAAAGGTGTGGGCGCTTGAACTCCATTGTTCTGGCATGGCCTGAGATGTGGGACTGCGCATATGCGCACAAATTGAGGCACTTACTAAGGAGGTAGTACTTACCATGGAAGTCCAAACGAAGACCCTAATGAATCGATAGAGTTTCGAATGTTTATGAATGTGAAAACTAAAACTGCACAATGGCGTCTCTTAACATGTTGTGGGGGCTCGAATTATGCTTGACAGTAGTGTCAATTCGAAATGCGACTTCGTCGCTTTGATATTAAACGCCGGCTTGGCATAGTGGAAGCGATCTCGCTTTACAAGAGGACGTCGCGGTTCTGCTCCCGTCCTTGTCCAACTTATTGCACTGTGCTCTTTCGTCATTAGCAATTTTCAAAACGTACTCTGATATTTGCTCGATTAAACGCATTATTTCTGCCTTCATTTTCGCTTGTTGCACCTATTCGAGGAAGAATGGCTCTGCATTCAACTGTGACTCTATTATTTTGATAAAACTCAGACTCATGTCCCACACACTACTGGCGAGTATTTCTTCAATCTTGAGAAAACGACTGCTCTGTCTCCGGTTGTAGGTTGTATAAGGTGTGCTGTTTGTGATTAACATGCGTTCTCCACAACCTTCTTTGGGTTTTTACCATTGTTCCTTTTTATAAAGGCATCTTACACGTACATCTATAGCATCAATCTGTTAAATGTTTCTCGAAATTCAAGATAGAACGGATCCGTTCAACTATTTCGAAAAACCATTCTTCCTTGAATAGGCGCAACAAGTGCAATGAAAGCAGAAATAAGGCATTCACACAAACGAATGCCAGAAAAGGTCTCAAAAGCCTTTAATGAAAAGAAAGAGCATTGTGCAAAAAGTCAATGATGAGGAGGACTGCATCACGTCGACGCTTGATATCGGAGCTACGAGCTCGCATTCCCAATTAACACTACTGTCGAGCGATTTTCCAGCCCCAATACTCTCTGAGGGGAGCCATTTTGCATGCTTGACTTCCACAATTGTGAGCAACATTCAAAACTCTATCTAGTTATTGGGGTCTTTATTCGAAGATCCATGATAGGTAAACTACTTCCTTCTGTTCAGTCAATACGACGGTTGTAATTGCTGTCATTTATAAAAACAAGCTCTTATATGAAGGTGTCACCTGATTGTACAGTTTAAAAGCACAGTTCACGATAAAAATTGTTTCTACCCATAGTATGAATTCAAACCCTGTTCTACCCACAATATTTGGTCGAAAAGGGTCCTGGATAGTACACAACAGGGGGTCAGGAATTGTATCGTGCGCATGTCACGCCCACCCCCCCCCACCCTCCCCTTTGTGGCCGAGTATGGTATCTAATTACCGGGCATATGCAAATTCGCATGGAGCCATGTTTAAGAAAAATCAATCAGCTGATCGTCGTAGCGAAGTAATTACATTTGAGACTATTCTCTCATTTCACTGCTACTCCTTGTGACTAATATTGTTCTGAATACCTCATCTGTTAGAGAAGCAGTCAATAGGAGATTAGAACCTACAGGATCATCAGCTGTTTTGGAATTATTTTTGAACCATTTCAGCTCACTTGAGTTATCTGTACGCAGTGACGCATATGTATCTGAGCACGCAGCTTTCCAACTCTTTCCCTTGCTTTTGCACCATTCTCGGCTGCTAGTTTCACTAAACCTTGGTAGCCGGATACTATCCCACAAAACCAACGTGAATTGTCTTTAGGTCTAAAAGCTGTTCTATTGAGAAACACCAATTGCACTTGCTACAGCTCCGTAACACTCGTCAGCCGCTACGGTTAGACGAGTTGTTGTGCTCAAAACCTGTACGCACACGTCATGCTCTTACTTATGAGCGTACTTGTAAATACAATAAAAAAGGTTAGTGTGCTGCATAGGTGTTTTCCAATAACTATGACTGGGGCTGATGCTATGAACGTATGGGTTCACCAACCAATCAAGGTTGAGTCAACGAAGCGTGAGTATATGTAAATATCTATGATGGGCATTTCGAATTGTCAAAAAAAAGAAAGAAAGATGTTGGCAGTCCACATGGCACTTGCTTGTGCATCACTGTGGCAAAAAAGATCTTACTCGATTGATAAAATGCTAAGCCCGTATGAGCAGCCGCTCAAGATCATCTGGGATAATATATGTAGTGATATGATATTATAATATTGTAGCACAAGGAATTACAACGGCAAGGAATCAACGAGTATTCAAGATTAAGCATATATCCTCTATATTATGTAAAGCGGTAACTTTGTGTATCTGTTTGTATGCCCGTTTGTGTGTCCTCCCAAAAGTCACGTAATCACGATGAAGAGTGTGAAGATCACAAGAGCGCTGCGAGAAAACAGTTACGAAATGGGAAACATCTACCGATGTTCTTTATATTGGTCCGTTGTTTGATATCCAGCCTATTTATGACGTCACAGACTAAAAACCACAACTCGCTCCCCACGATGCAGGACAATCAAACCCTTAGGAAGTAGAGAAGGTTAGAATGGAAACAATTCCACGATCACCTATTAGTGTCAAGAGATCGATACCCACAAAGCGGCATCATCTCGTTCAAATTGGGGAATATCACTTAATGGGGAAGCGGTTATGAAAAGGGAAGTCAACCGATACTGTTTATGTTGGTCCTCTACCAAGTCGTAGGTAAGCGGAAGTGGGCAAGGCATGGTGCGCGCGTTACTGTGCATAGACCAGCTGGTATATATATATATATATATATATATATATATATATATATATATATATATATATACATATATATATACCAAAAAAAAGACACTTTCACTGCTCGGCTTGTACCACCAATGTAATCAAACTTTATTAAACTCTGACTGAATATTACCACCCGCAAAATCAAGAACACATTGAACTCGATCACGGAATTCTTCAATGGCCTTCCGCACGGACGAAATTGAAAGTTTTTGCCACGGAAATTTGATGTCGTCTGAGGTCGGCGAGATCGGCTCGTCTCCCACGACGTCGCAGACCATTGCGGAGTTGTCGGGGCTACAGGAAGTCAGCGGTCGTCCAGTTCCTAAGCAACGATGCCCAGGAATCTGTCCGTGAGCGACTCGATTGAGAAAGTAGCGTATCTGCTTGTTGTCGACCGACATCCCATAAGTCGTCTTGAGCGCGTCCGCAATGGCACACGGCTTCGTATTTTGATGCCGATATAGGAACCACACGAGTTCCTGCTTCCTTTCATCGAGCAACATTCTTAGAACAATTGACTGAATCACATTCTTCTGCTGCCTCAATCGGTGCGACGTATTCCCAACTGGATCACACCCCATGCATAGTGTCTCTTTTTTTGGTCATCCCTGTATATATATATATATATTTAGATTTATATATAATATATATAATATATACATATATAATGAGAACTCTTATACCGAAAGATAGATTTATGAACAGCTCATTATCCGAGCTCAACTTAACATATAAATACATGAGTCCAACTCACATGACTATGAAAATGAAGAGACAATAATGAATAATACAGCGCGAGAGACCTTAATCAAACAATCACATACTTAATGCACCAAGTTTTAGCACAACAGCTACATTGGCGAGACTAACACAAGAGGAAAGTTCCTAAAAAGCTGTAATTGACCATATTTGAGAGATCGTGGACCTGATCGGTAACTCAAATTGCTTTTAATTTTCCAGTGCACTTCGTCAAGAGTTAGCCATTTGATCGACGTTGATGACTCCATCGCACATATCGGTTTTCTAATTGTCCAGTTTTGCTGATCTGAAAAACCGAAATGTTTATTTGGTGCAGTTAGGAAAAAGCGGGATTTTCTACGTTTCTGAAAGAGACAGGGTCAAACTGTCTATTCGGTAATCGATACTTTTTTAAAAAGTCCCTACTATGCGACTCACATTCAGGAATGTAGGGGCATTTTTGGAAAACGGCCTGAATAGTGCGTAATAAGTGCTCAGAGATCATGTCTACTGCAACCACACCGTGGCCGTATTCTAAAAATTTCGAAAATACTAGGTCATTCAACTAGGAGCACACATGCCAAAATTCAAAGAGGTAGTCTGATCCATGACGACGATGGAAGAGGATACTGAGCATTTCAGGCTCTTTGTAGCCACCTCCACACGCCTCCTACGTTAAGATACCCACCTGTGATCTTGAGAATTCCCTCCCATACTACTTTTTCATGGATTTGTTCCTCATAGACATTTCGCAGATTTTTTCGCCTTCTTGCAATAATCCGCACCTTAACTTCTATTAGTTCACCTAAATCAGGCGCCTTGAAATCAGGGGTGGACTATGCCTTCGAAAGTAACGGGCTCAGCAAATAAGATCGGTGCATGAATTCAAAGTGCACGCTCTCACAAAGTCATGTAGGATGTATAGTTACCGAGAAAGAGCCAACAAGTCAGCAGGAGCAATAAGGGGTCACATGTTGATGTTGTGTACTCCTACGAGAGAAATGATGAGACCAGTAACAACGAAGCGCTTAAACCGGCAAAGTGATGACGTCGCTAGATATAACCAGAAAAGGAGAAACAGTTATAACAGCCACTTTTCTTGTTTCCTCTAATTCCAGTTCCAGAACAAATGCACAAATGGGACCAGATTGCGCCGTCCGCACAAGTTCTTCTTGATTCTCAGAGTTGCCGCTAACATGACGTCTACTGGCCGGACGCCATTGACATAGCGTCTGACTGGCTTGTAACACTTAGTCTGTTGAAGCTAGTTCATAATGGTACAGATGCCGTTGCAGTAGATCTCATGTTTACCTTTTTCGCTTTTTTCTATGAGTTGGTTTGCAATGGAATTCTAAAGTCGAACATACCCCTAAATTCAGCTCTACAAGCTCCAGAAGATGGTACTCAAAATAAGTTAACTGCAAACGCTCGGAAGTTTGGCTGTAACGCATAATCTCAAGGGGAACAAGAAAAGTCACGTCTCGGCCTAAGAGGTTAACCATTGACTCTGTAAACGATGCTGGACTATAATTAGTGCCCTGAAGGACTTTACGCTGGACGTGGTCCAAAGTGTGCGTCTATTCTGTCGTGTGGCTTGCAATATCAGAACCGAAATACTCATGATTTAACCAGCTTTAATTTCTTTCTCGAAGCAATTATTATTGTTCGCGATGTTACTACGATTTTTGAGCGTCGCAAAAAATTCATTCTCGATAGTAGAACCTCACTCAGTGATATAAAACCCGTTTTGCTCGATTACCTTTTGAAATCCTTTTTATGATTTCAAAGCTCATCTCTCATAGAGCTTCCAGTTTTTCCGGCGAGAACCTGGGCCACATATGATTTGATAGCCTCATCACTGGCGAAAGTTTTCTCAGTCGAAGACTGAGAAAATTCAGATTAGATTCAATTCTCAGTCGATTCTTCAGTCTTGCACTGTATCAATGCTACACTACTCTTCTAAGACTCGCTAGGTTTGAAGGCATTTCTTTACCGCTTTATGAAAATCTGATAAGCAAATATCTGATCTGAATTAATATTCTGTTCCTTCGAAAGCATTCTACACTATACAATACCCGCCCTAATTATTAATTATAACAAAAACCCAAAAAAAACACGGATTCGTCCTTTTTTATTGATGTTACATTGTTCACCTTAGCTCGTCGAGCTCTATGAAATGGTATACTGAAAAGCCAGAAAGTTAAAATTCTAAGTCCTCGGTCCGTCAAAGTTACTGGGGGCACGTCATCAGCAGCGACGCTCGCTATAACTATAACCGGAAAGCATTTCCTTCTATTGAAAGTATTCAGGGAGTTGTGGAGCAACCATAACAAAAAGTAGACCTTCGCAGTCCTGTTGATTTGCTGAACACTTTGTTACATTTTTTTCTATATGAACAACTTTCGTCATGCACCAATCTTGAACAGGAGCGGTTTTTCCAAGTAAAAAATAGCAAATCTGTGCCAATCTCTAGTGCCAATGGAAAAAATGCCTATGCTTCAGAAATGGCACTTCCCTGTAGTTTGCAAATGGTATGCCTGATTTCAAGAGTAAAAGCGATTTCATCTTCCGAATCCCGGTTTGCGGCATACTTTCACGGAGAACATACGTTTTCTCGATTTTGCAAGTGAGATTTTCTATGTTTAGGAGGAAGTACTCATTTCATCGAGAGTACTCATACTAAACTCTCTCCGATTCCACAAAGCACAGAAGACAGAATCACATTTTTCTGAAGCAAACTTCTAAAAACTACACCGTTGAAACCCATTTTCAAAAAACAACTCAGTAATATGAAATTCAGTTAAGGAATTGCACTTCGGATAAACACCTTCAGCACAAAGTTTCTACCTTACTCCGACACTCGGCCACCCTTTTAGCCATGTGACTCGAGTGGCAGAGGCAGCATATTAATTGATTGCTTGCTTCCGTTGAAGTGCGCCATAATCTAACATTCTTAGGAATTTGCACTTGTAATTAAATGCGTACATCTCCTCTATGCAACTGTTCCCAACAAACCAGATCATTTTGTAGAAAGAGATAGTTGCTTTCCACCGGGGTTCAATATACTTTTTGTTTAGTTTTGGAATACGATGGCTGCTACACCACTCCTTGGATACTTTCAATAGAAGGAAAGGCTTCCTGTTTATAATTACAGCGAGCTTTGCTGCTAATTACGTGCCCCTAGGAACTTTGACGGACCGAGGACGGAATGAAAGTGTAGTGGGACCTTCACTTGATGAAGATCAGTTCTGGACCTCATTTCGGCAGGTGAATCCGTTATCGATTGTGGTACTTAGCGTGTATTATTACCGTTAATATTTCGAATTTCATCAGTAGAAAATAAGCGCTCTGCATTTCGTGTGAAGAGCAATTCAAGGTGTTAACTCGATGCGTCCAATGGATCGCCTTCGGCCATGTGACACCTGAACATCTAACTTTCTTATTGGTCTATTTCAATGTTTTCGTTACTCGTTCCGATGAATGGTCGGTCTTCTCAGTTGCTTCTCGCACTATTGCATTACGGTCGCATTCGGTCAATGCCATCAAAAGACTATCAACACTGCCTAATACTGCAGGTCAGGCCGCATCGAACAAAAAAACTGATAAAAATGGCCAGTTGTAAATCAATTTTCACATGTGCTCTGTCAGAGACAATGCTATTTTATGCTCTACATATTTCGTTTAAGACAGAAACAGCTTTTCTTCCACGATAGAAGAAAAATAATAAAGCTTGCCGAAAATGCTTCAATCGATGGCATTACACGTTCGAACTCTTCCAAAAATTACGGGAGTGAATAAAAATTTCGAATTTTCCATCGAAAACGCGAGTATAACCTGTAATACATACCAGGTAAAGCGTTCGAACTTTTGGAAGGCCTTATAACAGATGTTTGAAAAAATATCCTCTAGTAATTGTAATTACTTTCCGAACAACCCAGCACATGGTGACAATGAGTACTGCTTAATTCTCCAGATCAAATATTATGCGTTAACAGATAAACGTTGGTCACGCTTATAAAGGCGTGCGTCACAACAAAGAAAACGTCAAACAGAGATGACTTTTTTGCTCTGAGCCCCTTCCTTCAGCAACTTGGCTAGAGGCTGTGGCGGATCATGAGTCTACGCATAAAGGCCAATGATGATCCGATCACGGGGCATGAATCCCATCGCTCACTTTGTTGTATTCCAAATCTTTGCCCATGTTCCCGGTGCCTAAACTTTTCGGGGCAGAGTTATGAACTTCTTCTCATTGCTCTGCCCATTACAAAGCAGTCTCAACCCTTCCAAGCGTGCTTCCCCTGAGCTCGTATGCGTTCTAATGATCTTGCTTTGAGTACCAGGCACCCAGAAGTTGATCCGACATCATGTGAAAACGAATTCCAGGACCAATAGACAGACAGGAACGAATCCTCTATGTATATATAGTAAGTGATAATGATTTCATAGATAGTGACTAATGATGATGACTCCATCCGAGAGCGATTTTGAAACGTCAAGGCCATATTCAGAGTCGTAAATCTTGTAGATCGTAGGTCTGAGCTCCGGCCCCACTTTGAAGATTTGATCAAAATTCTCCTATACCCTCTAACCACTTCACTCCCACGTTCTAAAACGTTTTTGAACACGGTTATGAATTTTTGGTCACAGACCCACCCACCCCAGTGCAGACCCCGCAATCGACTGCATTCCCTGCTCCCTAGTTCCTAGTGAATTATTGCCACACTTGGTCTTAGCTCCGCCCACTCAGCGCATGCCTATTCGAGTTCTAGAACCTCGTCACATCCCTTCTATAACCTCCACTCACTTTTTTCCGCACTCTAGAACATGTTTGAACAGAGTTGTGAGCTTTTGATCTGATAACTCCGCCCGCTTGATGCAAGCCGCGCCCACTTCAGAAGATTGGCTACATTTCTGCTACATCTTCACACTTCTTTCCCGCGCTCTATAAAATTTATGAATTGAGTTATAACTAAAACAAAGCGGCCCCATTTCGACGTACGTCTCGCCCAATGTTGGTTCACTAAAATTTTCATGCCTAGCACGCGTGAGGCCTTGCTCATTCCTTTCATTTCTTTCTCGCCTCCACGCCTCCATTGAGTAGAGTTATGAGGCTATATCGGAGATCACGCTCAATGCGAGAACCTTCGCCCTTTGGTGGTGCATCTATTTCTTTCCATTTGTTGACCCATCCCTCACTTTGCTGTATTCTCCGACGTCGGGATTGTTATGAGGCCGATTTAGAAAAAGTTGCCTACCGCTCATTACGGCACCTACCATAGGCTCAACTAATTCCAGACATGAACCGACCTCTGCCGGTACTTTTTCAATCAATATCGAATTTTGTGACAGTCAGGCAGCGCTATATGTATGAAGTGAGAATGGCCTGACTCCGAAGTTCGGTATGCTACTTGCGACTCATGGGACTGGTCCATGTCAACATTTGATCGGGGTGGATTTCATCTTTTCAAGGCTCCGTCCAACGTATCGAGCCATCGCTGCGTCGGGCGTCTTCCCTGCTGCTTTTAAGGTTAAGACCGATCTGGCGGATACGCCGTCATTCGCACCAAGATTATGACCTTGCAATCCTAAACGGACTTCCAGCTTTTTATCGACCGTCGGCGTTACACAAAATAGCTGCCTGATGATGTCATTACTATCGCGGTCTAACCGTGTTACTCCGACTGTCCAGCGTAGCATCTTGGTCTCCATTACACTGAGACGGTCTTCAAGATTTTGGTCACAGGTCAGCATTGTGCGCCGTAAAACGCGACCGGCCAGATTACAGTTCTATAGATCTTGGATTTAAAAGGTCTAGGGATGTTACTTTCGCAGACAACGTTAGTCGAAGAGCGCCCGCTCAACCACGCTTTATTTACGCGAAAGAGACCCTTGAAAAAACATAAAGGGAAAAATCGAGACAAACCACAGAGAACCACCGAGACAAGTTCCCGCCTCAGGGTAGTCTATGTATCAGTGCGCCGCATCTGATATAGAGAATCGATTGCAACCGTTGATTGATTGCAACCGTTGGTCGTTCAATTGATTGGTGAAGAATCGAGAGGTGGTCAATACGTAAGAGCATGTTGTACTGATTTAGCTAACCATACAACAGAAGAAGCCTTGCTGTATGATAGCGGCAGCCTCAGGATTTTTATAAAAAGCTCACTGTCGTCGAGCACAGTCCACCCAGGCTATCCTTTCAGGCTAGAACGAAATAACTTTTTTGTAGTTGATAGTAGGCCTCAAAATCGAGCTTTTCAGATTGCAGCTTTACACTATTCAGCGTCTCATACTGCAAAACGTTAGTAGCCGAATTCACCGATTATTTGGCTCAAGTGAAAACTTTATTCTGCACCGGTCTACAGGAATACAGGAAAACGCGAATTCTTTTTCAGCGCAAATTCAACATTCTTCGCGGATACTACTATGGAAGCTCGGGAGTGCTCGCCTTTGCTGACCCTCAAACCCCACTCAGGACTTCTTAATACTGCAGATTTCGACGATCTGATTTTCTCTCTACATTGCCCAGACTTGCCCTCATAACTTTGCCCAGCTGAGGCAGCTTGTAAATTAGTGGCGCTACCTTCGCATGGCGCTTTACCAGTTTTCTCCAGTTTTGTGTGTCATTTGACCCATCCTTTTTTCCTTCGGTTAACAGACTTTACTACAAGCCTCAAAAATGTGTTTCTTTCCTTTTCATTCATCACCTGTCACTAATTCCCTTACAACTGCGAGTGGCAAGTGACGCGCTATCTCATACGCACGATTACGAGTCCGAATCCCGGATCGATATCTGCCTCGGCCAGCGAAGCCTTCCACTAACCTGGGCTCGATTAATTGGTATCAGGCTCGTCTGGAAAGATAAAAAGCATTTATTTGTACATTTGCTGGCCAATCCAAGTCACTGTGTAGGACATATACTCATTAAGTCCACACTACGATTCTGAATGAAAATCAAATGCGTGGGCGCATCTCTCAGACGAGATTGATCAACGCCTCAAGACTCCGAAACTTTATTATCTTCTCATATGGTGTTCTCACATTATTCCCAAGCTTGCTGCTGTACTACTCTACCTACCCTTCTTCAACGACCCGTAGCACCCTTACATTCCTTGCTTCCTGCTGAAACAATGTGATATGACCGCTATGTTATTGGATGATGATGTGTCATAGTAAGTTGAATAAAAGCACACGCTTTGCAGTTGAGGTGAATGTCCTCTCAAATGTCGAATGGTGGGGTGATGAGAGTGAATACCGTTTGTACGGGGAAAAAGACTCGAAAAATTGGATGAGTTGGAGTGATTTTCGGGTGTATCAGAACAACTAGACTTCGTAAAAAGCAGATCAGTTTGCAGACGACCATTTCTATGGACGCGACTCCGTTTTTAATACCCTAAGTGCAGCGATCCCAGAAGACGGGGAAAGTGTAGTGGGCATGTGTTCTTCAACTGGTAAATAGTGCAAGACCCTCAGAAAGAGCGCTTACCTGTGGTATTCTTCAAAGTTGGACTACAGGTGACATCACCAGAACCACTATAAGTCAAAGTTGTTGGTGTCGTCGTCGGTTATAACAATCCGGACATGACGTGGTCGATGACGGAAGGAGTTTTCCCCGCTGGAAGAAAGGGTTAATTTTGTACTGTATCTCACCACGAAACGATTAGTATCAGAATTGAGAAAACTCAAAACATATATTCTGGAGTAAGGCAGCGATAAACAAAAATTTTTTGTCTGGTTTTTGCTTATTTGACAGGGTGGTTTTCTTTCTTGTGTCCATACTTGATCACATAGCCACCCTTTCTGAACCCACACTAACTACACATCCACAAGGAAAAACAATCGAAAGTGCTCATCTCTCTAATAGGAAACAGTTTCTCGGCCAAGATTGATCCCAAACTCACTGCATGACTGCTCTCAAAAAGCTCCCCCCACACGATATACTCCGTTGCAGGTACGCTACACTGCATCCTCAACGCTTATTCTACCAGTTGGGCTATGCACGCTAACGCGTGGCAACATGGCAACGTCAAGGTCATTGTAGACCCCCTATGAAAATTTGCCCAATCCTCTTTCAGCTGCCCCTACCTTTTTCTCTGCATTCTAGAACGTTTTCAATTATAGTTAGGATTTTTTTTCTTAACCCCCCCCCCCCCCCCTGGGCGAAGCTTCGACATGTTTACGTATGTCCGGCACGCATGAGGCCTTGCACATTTCGTCCTTTTTTCTGGCCTCGACGCTCCCGCTAAATTGAGTTATGTTCTTATGTGATTAGTATCGCCCACCGCTGAGAGTATGCTTCATTCCACTTATTGACCCGTCCCTCACCTTTGTCCATTTTTTCGCAGCGTCTGGGCTATTTTGAAACCTAATTCAAACATATTGCTCGAGACAACGCCCACTCTCGTGCATGCCCAGCGGAGCTCCGCTGAGCTAAAGGTGCTCTCTCGGTCTTGTCCTATGCCCAACCTGTCCCAGACTGCATGTGTTCTTCAAGGTAATATTCTGAACGTGCTTCTCAAGGTAATATCGGATCTCCGTACAACCAAACAAACTGACAGACAGACAGGCATACGCGAGCGCATTATACATATATAGTAAGGATAACCCAAAGGGACTTCGCAGAAAATTTGAAATCATGAAGAAAATCTGAAGAGAAAGAAAAAAGGGTAATCGAATGGCATTTGTATCGCGTTGCAGTTTATTTGGGATAGACTTGACTTTTACCTTTCTGCTATATTTGACCCGTTTTGTGATAGCGACTCAGCATTCTGACAGGCTGCTGGGCAGGACTTCTTCTCAGTGAATGAAGATCGAGCTGAAATTGTATTCGAACTAGTAAACAACTCATATATTACGCCTGTGGATATAAACGTTCAATCCTGAAAATGTTTTCGCCACTCACTAACAATCCTTTTGTATGATATTCCAACAGATAAACAGGGTTTACAACAGCTTGAGCCACTTGCTAAGAGCCAGTAACTCGGTGATTGGACGATTTACGAGGCAGCGTTACGACTAATGCAAGATCAACATCGGCGATGCCGAAAAATTAAGTTTGCCGGAGTTCGGAGAATCATACAGCAGCATAAAGCAGCCCGAAGACTTTTCTACCGTCGAAATCGCTCTTCAGGACGATCCCATAAATCTCAAAACCACAGAAAAAAGATCGATCCGTAGCAGCAATATGAACTCGATGGGTTTCATGGATTGGGTGTTCATGGAAAACCCTTCCAACGAATTTGTGATAGCAAAACCCTCGTCTTACCGGGACAGTGGCTCTTCCGATCATTATACAGTGCTCGCCAGAATTTCTCTTGTTCATAAAGCAGAAACTTGGTGTGTCGCTTTGTCGATACGTCGGTTTGTGTGTTTGTCGGTTTGTGTGTCTGTCCGTCCGTGAAACTTTATGTTATCGATAGAGGTGGAGATACAGAAAACCCAACTCCATTCGGCATTTCCTATCCTTCTTATATATAAAGCAGTAACTTGGTTTGTCGGTTTGTCGGTATGTCGGTATGTCGGTATGTCGGTTTGTCGGTCTGTCCGTCCGGGTTACTTTGTGATTATAATGAAGGTGGTGATATGGAAAACTTATCCTCCTTGTATATAAAGCAGTCTATTTGTGGTTAGGTTAATGGAGTAAGGTGAGCACTGCGGAGTGAAGTGAGTAATATGGAGTGAAGTGGGTATTTCAAACTCTGATTTCTACTGTTCTGCACTGGTTTAAATATGAAGCAGTAAGTTGGTTGGTTGATGGAGTAGAGTGAGTACTGCGAATAGAGCATGAATGGAGTTGGGGAAACGTGGATGTGGAGTTAAGTGGGTAGTTCAAAACTAAGTTTCCGATCTGTACTGGCATCGTGCTATTATATATTCAGCTCTTCACCGTTGGATAAACGTAATGCCTCTCCCTCCCAACATTTTCTAACGAAAAGTAAAGACTGAGGCCCGGCGTAAGTTGGGCGACCCGACTGGTACATAACATAGCAAAAAAGCACTAATGCGCGCTTCTCTCGTACTTCCTTGCTAGAAGCGAATTCGACCATGTTTCATTCGAGCAGTTTACCACTGAACTCAAGATGCCGAGACTAATTCAAAGTCAGGCATGAAATATTTCTGGTAACTGCTTTAAGGCGTTGTTCTGCTGTCTAACCTAAGTTCCCCCACCGATTGAACTGCTATTCCCAGAATTAGATGCAAGACTGATATTCGGGGTCACACAACTGAAGATACATAGACACACCTTTGTTAAAGAAAACAAAACTTCTGCGCTTCTTCAAATGCACTATGGAATTGTCCATCAAGTTATTATTGAGTCGTTCATTATCGTCTAATATTAAATTTTATGCGAATCTCTGAGATTTCGAGTGAATATTCATCCGAACATGTGCCTGCCCTGAATCTAACTACTCAACAATGAAGTTGTTCTAGATTGCCAAACGTTCGTTCTGTGAAAATCGACCAGTTGAATTCAACGGCAGACACTATTTTCACAAAATTGGGCCGAATCGACTCACAACAAAAAAAAAGGAAGGCGTGCGTGGTTTTTAAATTCCTGTCGAAAATTACTGTTTTCAATGCCTACAAAGCACATGAGATGCTGATATATGTACCTACTGGTGGTGGTCAAGAATTGCATCTGTAGCCGCTATGCTATAGCGAGGCCAGCGCGCAAAGCGGTCTTGTCGGTTGACATTGCATGCTCTTAGCAAATAAAATCACACAAAATAACGACGACCTAAGAAGAATTCCGAAAGTATTAGGAAGTATCAGGAATTTTTGAGAGAAGTTCTTTCGCTTCATGTTTATGCTATGAAACTGGTGCCACAGCTAGTGAGGAGCGTCTTTGAAAGGCCCGCGGATGATCCTCTCTTCCAGACCGATCCCGCGGGTTGATCCACAACTTCGCTTTAAAGGCATAGATAGAGCTCAGATTTGCGGACATAAGTGACAGAGCAGGGCGAGGGGTCACGACGCAAAGAATTTGGCGCCGTGCAGGGCAGAAACTGCATATGATTTAGCGTTGATCCTTTGGAAACGGAGAACCATTGGCTCACCGTATTTTGGATGCAAGTGTCGGTGAGAGTCGTGTAGCGGCACAAGATGATTAAACAGGACAATTTTTGCAGCAACTTTCGAGAAAGTAGAGGTCTTGGAAGTGGCAAAGAAGAACTTCACTCTCTTCGGGAGGCCCTCGTTACTCTATGTGATTGATATAGCATTCTCAATCAGCGTCAGAACCTACCAACTGCCTGGTTTCGCAGACATGAATCGGACTTTGAGAAAGATAGCCCATGTGCAGGTTTTTGCGAAGAAACAGATGTTCGACGATTCGCTTCCACCTTCGCCGTCGGCGTTTGCGCTTCGTTCATCTCTTTTAAATCTTCCATAGTGCTCTCAGGAGTAAGAACTTCAAGATGAGGCTGAAATCGTTTAGCATTCTTTGCAATTTTTTACAACAAAATAAGTTTATGGAAGAAACTGTTAGTTGTCGAGTAATAGAGAAGGTTGCTACGAGCAATTAGATATGATCACGAAAAAAGTATATGAGCTATTGCTGCTGTTTTTGACGCCTCCTGTACACGAAATACAATATAACCGCCCTTTCGCAGATGGAATTCCAATCACTATGAGTCTAAAATTCCTCACAACAGGTAGTCATTCCCCAGTCGAAACGTGCGTTAAGGAGAAGTCCGTTCGAAAACCACAGGGACACAGAAGAGTGTCAGCAGATCAATTAGATTTGTCATTTTTAGTTGGAAAACAACCGTTCTTTCTCAGAAAGGGGCATATATTCTAGAGGAAATCAACACGTAGACGCTTCGAATGCCTAATACCACTTAGATTGACTGAAAGGCAGAAATGAGAGGCTTTCATCGCATTTACACAACCTACATGAAGATAGTCAATATCGTTCTCGCTGCTGGTTTCGAACTTGTGATCGGTCGACAGAGTTTCTCCAGGAGTAGGCGTCACACCCGATTGTAAGTCTTCGATAGCCGATCGAAGCTGTAAATACGTTCCTGAACTCTTAGACAGTATAAATACAGCATGTTATTAATCGGAGATTACTCCTGAAGCACGCAAAATAAGCTAGCATAAGGACGCCTCACATCACACAACGAGATGACACCAACAAGTCGACCGGCCTTCGTCACGTAGGCTCGTTTTAGGCCGAGTAAAGAGAACAACGAGTGCACCTGTAACGAATGTGTAATTAACGAATTTATCTAGATCAACATTAAGATGATGTTTTCAGCAGAAAGCTTCACTTCGCATAACACATACTCTAGACTCTAGGGCGAACTAGTTATCCACTTATGTTTATTGCGGTCAGCCTGATTCATAGTCAGTCTGCATTCATAAACTCTGCTATCCGCGTTAAATGGAGATAGAGGGGGATCAATGTCATTGGTGATTTCAAACTAGCAGAGAATGAACTTTGTGTCAAGCTGGTTGTTATACATTGTTGTTGTACAGGCTACTAAACTTGCAGTAGCTAACGCTCATGCATTTCGACCCATCACTGCCTGCTTTAAGTCACATTACTTTTATTTTTTCTCATACGCTACAATTTTTCAACGCCACATCACAATTTTCTTTTACCAGTCGGTGAGCTAATGTAGTACATAGAGCTACTGATTATTGCTGGTCGCCCCCCTTGCGAGATCAGCTCTATGCCCTTTGCTCTCAGCAGATGTTTTTCCTTTCGGTTCAAAGCAATTGAGCCACGTCCTATGATGAAAACAGTGACACGTGGAAAGGATTACCGCATAAACCATGCACCCTTTTTCTTACAATGGCAACATGAAGCGTCATCTCTTCCCTTAGTTTTAAAAACGTCGAAGCAAAACCATACAAAAGCTCTGACGCGAGGCCTCAATGCGGCGTCCTGAGGTCAGCAAAAGCACTTCAGTCAAGTTGAACATTTTTTCATTCACGGAACCATGGTTAGCATGTAATTGGATCATCCCGCCTCATTCCTTTTACTGCAGCTGGATCATGTATTGTCACAACTCCATACTGCGAGCTATAAGATGACACATGCCACCCTTATGCCATCCGCTTTCTCCCACTACAACAGGAAATTTACTCCTACCCTAGCTTAATCCCTTTGACGATCATCACTCTGACCATCACATGCTTTTGTTAGGCACCATAACTATCGCAAGTTTCTGCTTCTCTCGGATGATTCTCACATGGCGTCGGTTTCGACTATCGCTGCTGATCACCTAATTTAGTGCACAACGTTAACGCTTACACAATCGTTCAGCAGTAGCTTGCTATGTTGTTGTAAAATCGCCTATAGCCTCCGCTCATCTACATCTATCGCATGATGTTAATCGAAAGATGCAAACCTTGAACAAACTAGTATTCTCAATCAGTTGAAATGGAGACGGATCGATCTGTACTCCTGTCAGATCAATTGTCTGCTCCAATACATACTTCTCCCATTTCTCACGCTGAAATCATGCAGTGAGAGAAAAAATAACAAGGTGTCTAAGTGTTCGTTGGTAACAATTCGGAAATACTACTGCTCTTCAGCCGCTTTACTTTACTAATCTCGCTATACATAAAGTGGTAACTTTGCGTGTCTGTTTGCACGCCCGTTTGTGCCTCCTTTCAAAAGTACCGTAGGCACGATGAAGAGTGTGAGTGATACGCGTGCGCGGTGAAGAAACAGTTATGAAATGGGAAGTCAACCTATATAATTTAAATTAGTCCTCTAACAAGTGGTAGGTAAGCGGTAATGTTGGGAAATGATAGTAGTGTCTACTATCATGCCGTATCACTGTGTATAAAAGTGTGTTCTGTTGAGTATGGTTCATTCTTTGTGTCAACTCCAATAAAGGACTCACTAGCCGCCTGTGGAGTTACAACAAGTAGCGATCAGGACCACGATCAAAGGAACAGCGAAGACTCTCAGCAACAAGTCATCCCAAGAAGAAGCGGAGACAAGATGCCCAAGTCATCTGGAGATGGAGCTGCACCTACTCATACGACACAGCTCGAGGTACTCATTCAAAATATGGTACAACAACTACAATTTCAGCATGAAGAGATGAAAATACAGCATGAAGAGATGAAAATGTTGTTATCCCCGTTGGTGTCGAGCAGAGGAGGCGCACAAGAGACCCAGAAGAGCCAATATGACCAGTTAAACAAGGATGTCGAGAAGTTTGTGGCAGATGAAGATGCTGGACAGACTTTTGACCACTGGTGCAAGAGGTATGGGCCTATCATAAGAGTTTCGACTATTCCAGAAGATAAGAAGAGAGACCTTATCCTACTGAAGCTCGATGATGCCGCATATCGTAAGTATGCAGGTGATATTCTAATTCACAACCGCACGAGATTGACTTCAACACGACGGTGAGGAATCTTCAAAAGTTGTTCACATCCAAGAAAACTTTGATACGTAGACATTATGAGTGCTTGAGGATAACGTGTCCTCCTCTCACTCAAGATAACGTACCGTTTCGTGATTACACGAATACAATAAAAAGGATGGATGAAGATGCTGCGCTGAAGGAGATGGATTACACGTCAATAAAGACCTTACAGTTCGTGGCGGGACTTCAGGACCCTTCATTACGGGAAATACGTCTCAGAATGCTTCGTCGACTTGATACGCAACCAGAAGACGCACCGCTCACAATCGAAGATCTCGTTGCAGGATGCGAAAATATCACAGCATTGAAGGTGGATAACGCAAACATGGAAGCAAGCCATGATGTGCATGCCGTGCAGAAAAAGAAGGTCAAATGCTTCAAATGTGGAGGACCACATCACAAAACCTTCTGTCCTCTTCTCATGAAACAGTCTCCGAAGAAACCGAAGAGGATGCACCACCGGCACACGAGGAATAAACGCAAAAATGTTGCCACATTCTCCGCTGAGCACGCCAGGACATATATCAACGTTGATGTCCAAGGGCACAAACTACGTCTCCAACTGGACACTGGAGCTGATATAACGCTGATATCACGTCACACATGGAAAAAGCTTGGATTCCCTGCTTTGGAACCCTACGGTACGCCAGTCAAGACGGCAGATGGATCGCCAATGAAGATAGATGGAAGATTTCATACCGAGTTCTCTGTGAAAGACCGCACCAATGGTGAACAAAACCACGGAAATGGCTACTGTTACGTTACGGAGAGCACAAACCTACTTGGTCTAGAATGGTGCACTCAACTTCCTACATACAAAGAGTTGCAAGAGAAGTATCACTGCCGAATGGTGAAGGATTCAGAAGCTATCAGGAATTCCTTAGTTGCAGATCTGATGAAACAGTACGCAGAGGTTTTCAAGAGCGAGCTAGGTCTATGCAGGAAAGCAAAGGCGAAGCTATTCCTGAAAGAGAACGCAATACCGGTTTTCAAAAAGAAACGACCAGTCCCTTTCGCCTCCATTCCTGATTTGGATGCAGAGATTGACCGGCTAGTTTCCGATGGAATGATCTCATCAGTCGATCATTCGGAATGGGCCCCACCCATCGTTGCAGTCAAGAAGAAGAACGGGCAGATTCGCTTATGCGCCGATTTTTCAGCAGGATTGAACGATGCCCTGCAGTTGCACCAACACCCATTACCTACAACGGAAGAGGTGTTCACGAAGCTGAATGGAGGACAATTCTTTTCTTAAATTGACTTGGCTGACACATATCTGCAGATAGAATTCGAGAGCAGATCGAAGGAGATGTTGACGATAAACACACATAGGGGCCTTCACCGTTATAATCGTCTACCCTTCGGAGTCAAGTCGGCACCAGGCACATTTCAGCAAATTATGGACTCTATGACTTGTGGACTACAAGGCGTTGCCGCATAACTGGATGACATCATTGTCACAGGACAGACATACGAAGAGCATCGCAGAAATTTGGAGGACCTTTTGAACAGGATTTCGGAGCATGGTTCCCATGTCCGACTTGAGAATTGCAATTTTCTCATGCCTATTGTTCGCTATCTCGGATTCATTCTCGATAAGGACGGACATCGTCCTGATCCGGAGAAAACTGAGGCTGTTCGCCAGATGCCAGTGCCACGGAATGTCGCAGAAGTTCGCTCGTTTTTGGGAATGATCAATTACTATGGATCATTTGTGGCCGAAATGCGCCAAATACGCGCCTCACTTGATGAACTTCTGAAGAAAAATGTCCCTTTCCGCTGGACAAGCAAGTGTGATGAGGCTTTCAAACGCGCCAAAGAAGTACTATCCTCGGATCTACTTCTGACACACTTCGACCCCAGCTTGGAAATCATAGTCGCTGCTGATGCCTCGGACTATGGAATTGGAGCCGTGATTCTTCACAAGATGCCTGACGGTACAGAAAAGGCCATTTGTCATGCAAGTAGAAGTCTCAATACTGCGGAAAAGAATTACGGTCAAATTGAAAAGGAGGGACTCGCTCTGATATTCGCAGTTAGGAAATTCCACCGCTATATATATGGACGCCAATTCAAGTTGTTGACAGATCACAAACCGTTGCTGCACATTTTCGGACCGAAGAAAATGGTGCCGATCTATACTGCAAATCGACTACAACGGTGGAAACTAATACTCATGGGATACGACTTCAGTCTGGAATATCGAAGCACGACTGAATTCGGACAAGCCGATGCATTATCGAGACTCATTCCAGCAAAACCGAATCAAACTGAAGATGTTGTAATAGCCAAAATAGAGCAGGAAATCCTCGCAGTGTATGAAACTACCATAAGAGCATTACCAGTGACCAGAATCCTGATTCAAGACGAATCTGAGAAAGACGAAGAGATAGTCAAGGTCACCAGAGCACTGAAACAAGGAGTATGGCCGAGTAAGCCTGGAAAAGAAGTGCAAAACTGGAAGGCCTTACGGCATACACTATCGGTGCAAGATGGATGTCTGTACTTTGGCCACAGAATCGTTGTCCCAAAGTCACTTCGTGGCGCCGTACTGAAGCAACTCCACGATGGACATCCGGGAATGACAAGAATGAAAATGCTTGCAAGAAGATATGTGTATTGGACGAACATCAATAAAGACATTGAGGAAAACGTGCAAAAATGCCGTTACTGTCAAGAAACAGCCAAGATGGCAAGAAAGACAGTTCTATGCTCATGGCCTGACGAGACAAAACCATGGAATCGAGTTCACATCGATTTCGCCGGACCCATCAACGGAAAGGTGTACCTTGTGGTAGTTGATTCGTACTCCAAGTGGCCAGAGGTCCTCGAGATGTCGTCGTCCACAGTAAAAGCAACTTTGAGAGAACTTAAGATGCTGTTTGCAAGATTCGGAAATTCAAGCGTGATTGTGTCAGACAATGGAACACAGTTCACATCAAGAGAGTTCCAAGAGTTCTACGAGAAACAAGGCATAGAACACATACGCTCACCGCCCTTCCATCCGCAATCAAACGGACAAGCTGAGCGTTTCGTCGACACGCTGAAGAGAGCTTTACTCAAATCGAAGGGAGGAGAGAAGTCGGAACTCCTAGCAGAGTTTTTAAAATGCTATCGAAAGACGCCGAGTACCATGACCCCCAAACAACTTTCTCCAGCAGAGTTATTTCTTGGACGTCAGCTACGGACAACCTTGACGCTGCTGAAGGAAGAATTAAGAAATGAAAAGGGATCAGGTAAGACGGAAGGATGGAAAGACAGTATAATCTTCACCATGGAGCACGTGAATGATCGTACCAAATTGAAGATCCAGTCTATATTCGGAACTATCGTCCTGGACAGCAAAAGTGGATTCCTGTCCACGTGAAAAACCTTCATGGACGAGTACTGTACGACGTTTTGACGGAAGACGGGCAATTGTGGAGAAGATACACCAACCAAATGCGAACAAGTCGTAGGTAAGCGGTAGTGTTGGGGAATGATAGTAGTGTTTACTATCATGCCGTATCACTGTGTATAAAAGTGTGTTCTGTTGAGTATGGTTCATTCTTTGTGTCAACTCCAATAAAGGACTCACTAGCCGTCTGTGGAGTTACAACAGGTAGTGGGCATGTGGTGCACGCGAGAGCGTGCATAGCCCAACCAGTATATAAATACATATATATACATATATATGTATATATATATATCGATATATATAGGGTGTGCCATAAATATGGTAACAAAAAATGGTCCCAGAGACCGCAGTTCATATTGATACACGGCGAATTCATGCGAGGTATTTACATGCATCGCATCTACAAAACGAACGCACAGTGATCCTGAATAACCGTCTCCGGGCTTTTTTCAGTGATTTCTCAGAAGCAGCAACAGTGGTGCGTTTTAGAGCGCAGACTTTCCTCTCCAGTATGGACTATACATAGCGACCCATAACATTGTGGTTCGGGAAATCCGTAGGGCGATTTGAAGCAGGGATAAATCCGCGAACATTTCCTCAGCACCAGTCTTGATCTTTTCCCATTCGTGAGCGAGTGTGCCGTAGTTTTTAAATTGTACCCCTAAAGAAATCTTCAACCCTCAGCTATAAACTTTCAGAACAACCCTTGCTAAACAGGTTTGGATTGAATTTTGCGCTTCTCTTGTCTAAGATTTGCGATACCGTTCCGATAGTAGAGATTCCAGCCCAAACCATCTTGAAGGAGGGAAAACGGCTGCGAGAGGCGATCTGATTCTTCTCAATGGCTTCTATACTCGTAGTGTGAAATATACGTACACTCTAGGATCTAAACATCTCTCTCACGCTGAACACCATGTAGCCAGGAGCAAGTGTGGCGAAGCTCGTGCCGCGCGCAAGCAGCGCACGGCTTCCGTTTCTTCTCTTCAACTTCTTCATGTCAGAAGGCTTACAAAGCTTTCAATTTCTATTTCTATTTACATGTATTTACTCGGTTTGAACTCTCCTCATCGGAGTAGAACATACAAACAAATTAGCAGTCACTTTTCTCGTGTTCCTGCAGTTTCCGCAGCGTACTCCTTCCCAAGCAATCGTATTCGGAAAAGGGGTAGTATAGGAGACAAGACGACCGTTTTGAGGCTTGACATTGACCTGTCTACGCATCGCGATTTGAGAGACTGTCATGTGGAGATTATTCAAAAGAGGAGCGATTCCGAAAAAGGACTCACCTATTGCGCGCAAAGGCGGAACTGATGGTGGATATCTGCGAGGCTTCACCAATTTTCGAAAACTGACGAATGGAGAGCATCAAAGTGGATATGTTGGCTAAGATGTGTCATAAACATAAGGAAAGGAGCAGGATTGGAGAAACCCTCCGAACAAGGGAATTTATGGCGCACTCTGTATATATAGCAACTCCCGCAGAATCGCAGAGGCGTACTGAATATCTATATAACCTACACATTTTATATACAATATATTGTATTGATTCATATGAGGCCCTAAAGGCAATACCGAAGAAACGCTAGCTAATGAAAATTAAAAGAAGCTCAAATGAAAACCTCGCGAAATTCCAAGGTACATTATGTAGTAAAACACGAAGCCTTCGAGACCAATCCTATGAGCAACTGATCAATTCTGTGGGCAACTCCCGCAAACGTCATTCAACGTCCATTCAGAATCGCAGGGGCGTATTGAATATCTATGGAGCCTATACAATACAGTGACAAGCCGTTGTACAATGGTCGACCTTGGCTCATATCGATGCAAGATCCAATCTCGGATCATGCATGAGTGATAGTGCGCCCTTTGCCACCTCGTCATCCATGCCCGTTATCGATACTATCTCTCCAAATATGAATTTCTAATCTTGCGTGTCTCTTTGTATGTAGGTTTGCGTGTCTGTGTCACTCTTCATCGCGAGAAATCACGCATTCACGATGAAGAGTGTGAAATGCCGCGATGAGGAAGCAGTTATGAAATAAGAAGTCTACCGATAGGCTACTCTCAGAGTCCGCCGGTTGGCCCCGCGAACTCGCGCGCGCGTCGGCAGGGGGCGGCGCTGTCCACTTGTTAAGAAATTGAGTTGATCGATACCGCAGGCCGAGTGACTAATTTCTCAGCACTGGAAGCGGTCGCTGAAAGGCTTTCAAAGCCGAGAAATTGGTCACTCGACCTGCGGTATCGATCAACATCCAGTTTGCAAACGAGTGGCAAGCACCGCCTCCGGACTTTGAAAGCAGCCATAGTGTTTATATTGGTCTCTTAACGATTACGGTTCTTCTTACATCAGTGACTGAGAGCACAGCTTCCTTCATTTTCACGACGGATGAACCTTATTTCAAATAGCACGCGACATTGCCATGTTGCCACCGAATTTCTCCGACCACTTACAGAGCTTCTTCCAGTGGCGTGACTTGAAGACATGTTAGTACCATGATAGATGGAAAAGGTCACCATCAGACATTGATTTAAGAGGTCGGGTCTAGCAAATGCATTCGCCATTATAAAAGAACCACCCTTCAATCTAAAGCAACGCCTGGTTTAAAACCAGCCATACAATTGCCTGTGTACCACCTCAAATTGTGTGGTATGTCCACCTAGCAGATAAGGAGATTGCGTAAGGTCTTGGTGGTCTATAAGATGTCGTGGCTCCGTTTTACGGGAGGATTGAGAAGCGCCTAGATAGCATGAATCGATTGAGAAGGTCTACCGCCTCAGGAGCCCATCACATTTAGAATGATAGTGGAGGCGGTTTCGAGGTCATCGTGGAGGTCGTGGCACAGGAATAACACTAATCCTTCGGTGCATTTTGGATACAGACCATCAATCTGAAGTCAAACAGGGCGGAAGAATGCCACACAATAACCGGGGCACTGAGGGTTTAAACAAAGTTGGTCTTTCTACAGGGATTCCGATTAAGATCAAACCCAGCTGACCTGGTCTCACTATTAGTTTCTGAGCAACTTCGAATATCCACCGAGACGGTGCGTGTCCCTTCTTAAGATTACTTGTATGCTCTAAGGGTTTCGAAAACTGTTGATTTGATATTCTCGATTTGTTTTGATACGTTTTAGATCCTAAAGAAGGCGATTTCGTTGGAACCTTAGCTGATAAAAATTTAATAACAACCTCGTGAGAGCTCAAAACAAAGAACACCAAGCTAAAACCCTATTTGGTTTTTTTTCAGTCACAAGGTAATCAGACCTTCGAAGAAAAGAGGAGGTAGGAAAGGTTGCTGTCAGGCAGCTTCTTACCGTTACGCCTTCTCCCACAGAGGTTGTAAAAGGACGAGTCACGGGTAGTACTGGGTGGAACTTGTTGCCATTTTTAGTCAGCAATCGTAGAAGTATAAAAATAGACGGGTCGCTAAGAATCGTAGGCGGCAGGCGGTATGCGGTAGGCGTAAATTTTTGCTGAAGCATTTTGACCAGCTGTTTCTTTGACTCACTTTTGGTTCCACGTGGCCATGTCATCCCTCTTAAAGCCACCCCTGACCGCTTCCGTTTTCTCATTTTATGTTCCCAGTACCTTCCTTTTCTCATTGTATTTATTAACCCTTTTGTTACGCAATACATGGTACGAGCAAAAATTAGAAATTCAGCTGATCGAAAAGCATGGCCTCAACATGATAGAATGTAATGACTGACGGCTTTGACAGCATCAGCAGAAATTCGCCTGTGTGATGAGCGGAAAATGCGTGAGGTTCAAGGGGCAAATAAGCCGCATAACACTGTGCACAATGGAAGTAGGAACTTTTCTGACCTATAATTACCAGTTTGATGGCTTGATCGACATCGACAAGAAGCCATGGTTGTGACGCTATGACAGGAGCATTTTTTGATCTGTTCCCAACACTACCGCTTTTCTTCGTATTACCGCTGAAGAAGATGTATTTCATAGCATTGAAATGCCACGATCACAATTTCCCGAAAAGGGTTTGAATAGGTATGTGTGTAGAATTGCTTATTTTTGTCAGCAGCATTTGGCGGACAAGCGCCTCTTATCTACTGCAAGTAACCAAAGCTCAAGCTCACAGTATATTCAATTATTATTACTGATACTACTGATAAAGCCAAATGAAAAACGAACATCTTCTCCATGCAAATCGAACTCAGTATCCTGATCCTTCTTGCTTCTGCCCTTGCGAGTTATGGAACGGAAAACTTCTGAAATAGCCCAAGGTTACAATAGCAGCACGCATAATATACAGTAGCGCTCAAAAGTCTTCGGTGAAATAGTTCTTCTGCCGTTCTTTTCAGTCGTAACTCCTTTCCTACTGGATCTAATCAAGCGAAATTTCAATATGTGTAGCATTGGTGTAGTATGAATATTTACCACTATTAACCTGCAATCTGATCATGTTCCAAATATCCAAAATGGCTTGAACAAAAAATCGACTGCAAATAGTAATGATGGTCTTTCTAGAATCTCTTTCCTTTTTATCATGTCAAAAGTGTACGAGCGGTAATGCCGATCACAATAGATGAGAAAAACGCACATAAGGTGCGAATAAGTGCAGACGTCAACAACTTTAGTTTTAGCAATATCTGCTACTGCAACAAACACCTTGCTCTATCTCTGGATATTGCAGCTTCGCAGTCAAATAGTGTTGGATAGGGTGGAATACGCTCTAGTTAAACATATCCAAATTTCGCGCAATTTGGTCTACTAAGAAAAAAATTATGAACGAAAAAGCGTCGAAGCATTTCACCAAAGACTTTTGAGCGCTACTGTAGTTGCTAATCGATCCCATTCTCTCAGTTGCTATTCGTCAAGAATCAACACTCAAGTTCAAACTGTGCCCTTGTAATAAGAGCTCTCCACAAATGTGCTTGCCTCCGATGGTATGGTAAGGATCCGCCTGAGACTGCACTCCGACTGTGGCTAATCGCTTGGTGCCCATTGCGAGAATTCTTTGCTAAAAAAGTGTAACGTAGTCCAGAAACTTCTACAGAACATTATATCGTAAAGGTGAATTTTAAGGGCAGCATTTCAGAGAACCACTACACGAATGTATTCAAGAATTCAGGATTGGACTATGAATGGTCTTCATCTTTTGAGAAACTATTGCTGAAAGAGACAGAAAAACGACACAAATTCTCACCTTCTGATAGTCTGGAATGGGAACGCCACCGGATGAGCTGGAGACCGCTGAACACAAATTTCCCGTCTTCACAGATTGTTGTGGTATCGTTCCATCGTTGCTTGTATCAGCTGCTTCGATCGTGAAACTGAATTGTTGGATGGCAGTAGGATTTCACCAAGTCCGATCCGCATTTCGTGAAAGTGGTACGTGTAGAATGACAAAATCGAGAGAATTCAACTTATCTAGCAAGGAGAATTTGATGGCTCTTACCGTTTCGTGCCCATCGGCGATGTAATATCAGAGACCTTAGATGTCAGTAAGTTCCCGGAACCTGCCACGTGATACCGCCTGCTCATATCATTGAGAACACCACGTATTCTTTGCGTTGCCTCAGCCTGCCTCGCTCTCACACCTAATTTCGACTGAATCAGTTTGAAGAGATGTGGACGAGTCACCGACCCCAGCAAAACCATCGAATCTGAAATTATTCCCTAGATGAGACATGGGAACATGAATAACCATAGGGTGATGTTTGACCAGTGGAAGCCTTGACAACTTAAACGCTCCACGGCAATACTGGCAAAACTTAAAATTTATGGCATCATTCTACCATGAAAGGCAAAGGAGCGTTTGAGCGAGTTTTTCATCATTGCAAAGTACATCATTAAATCACGTGAGGAAGTAGCTAGAAGAACTTCATGCCCTATTTCGAGGTAATCTCTGCGAAAGTGAACCATTAGCATGAGAAGTCGGCGTAGTCTGCCGGTTTGTTCCTTATTAAACTGTTCGTCTGTGGACGTGTGGATTCGTGAGTCTTTGATTTGTCTACCCATCTGCGAAAATGTAATAAAGATAATGATGTAGAGAAATACACTTGAGAGGAAGAGCCAAAGAAAGAAGAAAGCACGAAAAGATGGATAGATAGCAAAACATCAGGTTTGGGTTCAGATGGAGTAGCAGAGAACGTTAACAATTGATAAGGGGCAGTAGCAACTCTTGAGCTCTTTCTTGAATGGAATGTTGTTGATATTGATGCAGTTATGTCTTCAAAAAATCTAGAACCTGAAGCATTCGCATTATGCTGGGAGGGTCCAAGATAAAGGAATCAGAAAGGGTACAGTGAAAAGCAGTAAAAACCGACCAATTGTTCGGAAATAAAAAGAGGTTACGTTTTCCTTACACAACCTTTAAGTGAATTCCTAGCTTTCAAGTGGGTATATTAACCCATCTTCGGAGTGAATTCTTAGCCCTCACTTGGGTGGTTATCTGGAGCAAAACGGGATCGTAAATCGAAGGATGTCAAAGGTAAAAACTATTTATGAAGATTAGTAAGAGGCCTCAGAGGAGGTACACCGAATTCACTCACGATCAACAGTGGCTTATGGAGGATTGAATCGTCGACCAAATGTAGCTTGTACTTGCCTAGAGATGCAGGGGCATTCAGGGCACTGACCAATGTTTCTGCTGTGCCTGTTCGATATATCGTCTGTACCACACCACACCCCTACCACATAGAGTTAGCAATTTAAGACATACTCTGACACCTTCAGACCTCTCAGCACATGAGTAGGCTAAAACATAATAATCCTTGGTGAATAATAGTGACACTTCTTCTCGTGATTGAAACACAATTCCTCTCATTTCAAGGGATATTGCAACACGTTCCTATACGACATTTAGGATGATGCCTCATGTTTCACTTTTTCCGTGAGTCGACAACTGGAGTCTGGGGAAGTCTTACGTAATAGGTCGACTTTTTATAAGCACTCAAGACTATCCATGCCCAGGACGCCGCATTTTATAGGCCTGTGACTGTCGTATAGCGATGCAGGTAGAGGCAGCTTTCGAAATTGAAGGACGACCAATTTAAAACGTTGCATTCTATTTTTGAGAAAATACGAACTAAATAAACAATCATGAAACTGTCATGGCTGGAAATATGGGGATAGCAAGTTACACATGCCCGTCGTATATATGGAAGGGGGAGTTTGAAGTAACTTCCGCATTTAGAGCGCAGTGCTGAATCACCTCCGTGCTGAACTCCTGCTTGTCTGATCGTCTACGTCTAACTATTGATTTATTTCGTTTAAATCAACTTCAAACTCAGCTTGAAAGTATTGTAAAGTGGAACTTACTTTTGTTTTCCACCAGTGGGAATGCTCTCACATGAGCCATTTTCAAGATCACATCCTGCACCTCACCATAGGTCGAGTCTTTGCCCACATACGCGACTGGAGTAGTCATGAACTGTTCAGCTGGTAGAGAATGGTACCTGGAAACGCATCACTGACTTGGGAGGGTGATATTCATAAGGTATCCAAATATGTAAGAAGCCCAAATTCACAAGCTCCTTAGGCAGAATGAAATTATTGATTCGACTTTATCAGCCCACCCGCACAAGTATGTTTTCTGTATACTATAGTGATACTCCTGATATCTGCTAGATGGTGAAGGCCATTCACTTTAATTTGCAATCATTTGCTTTCCAGAAGCGGAAAGGCATAGTAAAAAGTCGTGCGATTCCGAAAAAAAGAATGACGGCGAAGGAGGGTTTTAACCTGCACAGAGAAGCAGAACCAGTCAAACTTGAAGTCACAGAGGGGCGAAAGACCAATCTTTTTGGAAACAAGACATTAAAATAGTCCGTCTGAGATTCAGTCGTGATCCAGGGTGACCCTTCAAAAAGATGGCATCGGAGCAAGCTTTATCGAAGTTGTTGGTGGGCAGGGTTGCCAAGCAAAAGCTGCATAGCCACTCCTAGTGTATGCGAGAATCTCACTTCATTTACAATCTGAACAGGCAGTGTAACGGCATATTATGCAGAGGGTGGCTAACTCACGTGAGCGGGAGCAAATCATCCCTTCCTCGTTTCCCATGACGAGAACGTTTTCTACGACAAAGGCAATCCTCAACAGATAAAACGGTGGCGTTTTACATAAGAATATACTCTACAACCTCTCACGAAAAGCTATAGTCACAGTTGAATAATGTTTATTGGAGTATTTACTGCGGGAAGTTTGCGGGAAGTTTAACAAAGGCTATTTGAAGAGTATGCTGATGGATGTACTGAAGGATTCGACTACGCACTCCAACCCACAGAGCCGTGCTGACGTCAACTACCCCAGAACATTATCATAGAGGAAAGGCCATCCCGCCTCCTGAGTGTCAAATGAGTTTACTCCTCCCTGAGTAGTAGAGTACCTGTCGATTCCGAAGTTTTACTTTGGAGTCCTCAACAGCAAGAACTCAAAAACCGCTGGCAGAGACCGAGGAGAGATAGTTACATGCATAATGCGCTGCGTGCAGCAGCTCTATCACGGACCTCCAGCAGAGTATATGGGGAACTTTTGAAATGTGATCGTGCTTTTTGTTGCACATGTCTAAGCAATTGTGCATACAGGCTCTATTGTCTTCCTAGGATTGGAAGCACATCGACGACATCAGCCTTATAAAAACCATAGATCGCATCAAAAGGAAAGTTGAGTGGCAACGATACACTTCTGCCACTCTACTCTACCATCCCGTCTATCGAATAAAAAATACTGAACAGTCAAAGCTACATCGTAACTACCGAAAGGTTAGGATTTCGATCAGTAGGTGACTCTTGATCTCTTAGGCCACATATTTCTCTTATCAGTCGTCAACAGTTCTTATCGCCGAGTATCTACGATCCCTACATGTCCTACATCACTTTTTAAAGCCGAGGTTCCACTGTTGATTCAAAAATATTATTCTACAAAATTTGAACTCTTTAGGTTCACGGGAGCATGAATTAAAAATATCCGTCCAAGCATTAATTCTGCACAAACCCAGCCCCTTGTGGGTGAATTCCGGCCGCTACCCTCCATAAAAGTCCCTATCCTGCCGCCTGTACTCCTATCAAATTTCGAATGCTCTAGGTTTGAATTCACAACTCTAGGCCCAGGTAAACAGGAGTTATGAATATGCAGTCGAAAATTTCCAGCTCACAGCGCGTTCCCATCCTGCCGCCTATACCCCTACCAAATTTCATGGGAACAGGAGTTATGAATTCCAGTCAAATACACACACCGACACATGCAGACACACAAACACATCGACGAACCAACAGACACACTTAACGAATGAAGTATAGCAGGGTACATCCTTTCGACATACGACATTTTGTTGTTTCATCGGATGAAACGATATGACTAGATCGACAGGAAACGACCGATAAATACAGTTATAAGGACCGATTAATTGAAACTATTCGATGGGAAGGATGTTTGTTCCACTACTTGTTATCAGATTACAAATGCGTCTCACAGTCTCTTTCCATGAAGACCTTGTTTTGTTTTCACTCAGACCTCGGTTCTCACAAACCCTATCAGACCATCTTTCAATGGATTGTGTTTCCAATGAGTGGTCAATATTGAGACTAAGTGCGGCAGACAGTGATTCTCCCAGCGTGGGTGATAGGCGTATATGTGGTACGAAGTACTGGTCTGTTAGCAAGAACTCGAAGCACGCCTGGAACAGAGGAAACGAGTACGCTGCGTTAGACGGCTGGAGTACGCGTTCGAACCGTATTCGCAACGATGCTATAGAGTAATAACCCCTACGGCTGATGGAATGCGCGAAGCTCTCCTCCACGGTCGTGTTCGGTCTGTGCAGTCAGAAATGAAATTGACTTCGACTCTGACGTGCTTGAGAAAGGGCACAAAGGAAGAGCAAAGGGCCCAAAAGAGAAGAGGAACAAGAAGAAATTGAACAGGAAGAAGAACAAGAAGAAGAATAACAAGGAGAAATATGGGCATCAAATGAAACGTGTTAATAATGAAAAATACATATGCATGTAATCGAAACAACTATAACTAGTCCATGGGTACTTACATAGAGGAGCTGTGTGAAATGTCAGGCAGGTAAGGCAGTCGTTTGATCTTGATGATGCTGTCGTATATTGATGGTTGCAAATAGGAACATACGGCGTTCGCAATCAAAACAGCTATCTGAATGGCGGCAATAGGAAGATTCAACAAAAAAGAGTATCAACACCGATGGCTCAATGATTTTCTTCCCCTGAAGAAAAGCTGAATCACAATCCTGTCTGAATATTGAAAGAATGAAGATATATGTTCCGCGATGCGTTTTTAGGAAGAACCAAGTCTTTGTCGATTATTTCAAGATACCGTGAATAGATTTGGCTAATATATTGTCATTTTACTGTCAAAATACCGACACAGATGCTGAGTAATCTTGAATACATAGCCTATCTCTGCAGGACAATCGAACATGCCACAAATCATATTCTTTTATTTGTCATGAGTGAATGGTACGTTTAAGGAAAACTCAAAAATGCAGGCTTAGGCTCAGGCTCAAATTGTTCAAAATGACATCGACTTGTATACAAGAACCTCCCGAGATCACGATTCAGGCAATTTCACGATGAAGACCGATATTACATGATACCGTGTTAGAGAAAACCGAATCTGTGCTGAATCCGGAAATCCAGTACGCCGTTATTTTGCAACTACTATTTCATTGGAATCAGAAAGTTGAATGATATCCACGAAAATCTCACCATCTGTAGTAGTTTCTCGAAAGAGATCAAATTCTCCATAAATTATTTTTTTGCGAAAGCTATTTCTTTTCGCTGTACAAGACTCTGTTATTTTCCGAATATGATGCTGCTTTCCTGGAAGCCTACTTTTAGAAGGCTCCAAATCTTCAGTGTAATCAAATTGGGCAACATCTTAGTATTATACGTGAAATTGGAAGTGCAACGAGTGTATAAGTTTCAATACTTAATGGAACCAGGAGCGGGCGTTCATTTCTTCCTTCAAGACGATATTGCAGAGATCATTTTCCTTAGCATCGAAGTCAATTTTGCATACTAAGACGAGCAGAACTGCTGTGAAACTTCCACGATTCAGTTGTACAGGACAAGGGAAGAATCAGCATTAGTAAGTGCTTATAAGGTATAACATCTCAAGTCCACAGTATGAGGTACACGAAGGGCAAGGACAGCGGTGCTTGAGTGAGAACACGTGATCATGCCAGCGGGACTAAGAGAGGATCAAAAACATTGAACGTAGAAGATCTCCACCGCAGGCGATCTGAAGTGCCCTCGAAACACAAAAATTGGCAGAAAACGTGTATGCAGAGACTGTAACTGAGCAAATGATTAGAACCGGAAAAAGTTCAATGGACATCATGTGCTTTCAGGAATAATGGGTCATACATACGGAAGGAGAAGTTCGGCGTCATGCTAAAAGGCACAGCTCGCGATAGAAGTGACTTTAAAAATTTTCTATCAGTCAGCATGCTTGCCATCTGAAAAAGCCGCATGGGGCATTTGGGTCACGAAGCTAAGATAGCTTGAGCGAAATAAAAGTTTTTGAACCTGTCACGAAACTAATCAAGATTCAATGCTCTCATTCAGGGGCAGCATAGACCTTGTGAAGGCAGTATTACTCAAGATTAAGCGCATTTGTTGCGGATGCAGATAAACATCAAGAACTAGCTAAGGCACCTCTGCAGTGAACGGCAGCCTAATCGAAGACCCCATTCGTCCTCTAAGCCTTGTCCAAACTCACAGCTATTAGGTTGATGCAAAAGTCTCGAGATATAAAATTTCGTGTTCGGTGGTTTCTCTAAAAAAATACGACACACTTTTTATAGAGATGCAATGATCCTCGTTCGAAAGACGAGCTGCCATCGATCATGACCGACTTGTCAGAAAAGCGAACAAGAATCGGCGAAGGCTTTCGGTGCGATTAGAGCAATGTCGCGCGAGAGTTTTACGAACATGGCTACTCGAAAATTCTTGCTCGATGACTCCGGGCCAACAAATCGACGACCTCCGCTACGTTAGCATCAGTCAGTCAGTCGTTCCCCAACACTTCCATTCGAGCACTTACGCAGGAGATGAGAGCAAGGCCTTATATGACAACAAAAAAAGTATCGCTGTCTCGTGGAAAAAAAGATTCGTTGCCTGCGAGCTAAGCCACGACAGCATCAGAGGGTGATTTTGTTGCATTGCTCTCAAGACTAGAAGAAATGATGTGGTATGAGTCGCCCCTCAAACCCAGATGATCACGGCCACCATTTACGACCAGCTTCGAAGCTGACAACCAGCTTTCTACAACTAGCATAGAATTGAGGAGGAGCTTTTAAGGAGAAGTGTTTTGCTCGCCTTTTGCATGCTGATGCTCGACCTTGTGCCGCGAAGACTACCCAGGCTACAGAAGCGCACAATGGAGTACTTCCATGCCGTCACCAATCTCGTTACCTCGTCCCTTCTGATCATGACCTTTTTAGTCACTCTTATTAGTTTCTAAGCATCAACAACTCCACCAGTTTTGGTAATATCAAAACTGTTGTGGCCTACTTCTTCAACACGCAGTCTTCCTATTCCTATTGTAGCAACACTTTATTAAACTGACGTTTCGAGGCTTTCACCTTCCTGAGCCAGGAAAGATAAAAGCCATTAGAGAAGCTATTCGGCCAAGCACTACATCAATCTACAGAGTTTAAGTTTAAGGGTGTGAACTACGAAGTCAGAAGTTGTTAACTAACCATCAGGGTAGTAGACCTGTCCGGTCCACCGATTACACCAAGGTCAACTTGCTTAAGGGGCCTTCGAGGGGCTGATCACCTAGATCAAGCTTTCTCAAAAGCCACACGAGGCCGAGCGAGCCGCTGATCCGTTCCTAATCAACTCCATCGATTACTGTATGAACCCCCTGACCCTGCTCCGCCGAAAAGACCACCTGGAGAATCGACCACGCAGGTCGAAAGCAGCATAGTGCTACAAAGGGCGGCAGCTCTGTGATGAATGCCACGCACACTTCCCTTTGGTTCATTTCGGGAGCCTTATAGATAATCTAAAGGGCCGAAAGACCCGCCGCGCCGCAATATCGGATTCACGTGGTGATATTGCGACCGTCACCTCGAACCTCACATTCCCATCGTACCCTATGTTCTCCTGAGATATGACCGAATTTCGCACGCCATACAGGTGCTCATTCATCCCGATGCAGAGGCCTGCCTGTTTTCTCAAAATATTCTCCTCTTCACTATGAGGACGCGATATAAATATACAACACCACAAGTCATGCAGTCTTCTATCTTTCTCTAGCTCACACGAGAACATAAGGCCGCACCCAATTCGTCTGATAAGAATGGGACACAAAATGGGACTTTTCCTCCCTGTTCTTCCTGACGATTGTATGCGACTGACCACGCCTACTGAACTTCCTCTGTGGATTGAAATAGTGCTTGACCGAGTGGTTTTAAATGGCTTCTGTCTTTCCACGCTCTGAAGAACGACAAAGCACTGAAGCGTCAGTTCAATGAAGTATTGTTACAATTCTGGCTTCATAGCTTAAAAGGAAAACCTCAAAACTGCACACGAGTGTTTCAAGTCTTCGGCTTTCTCGTTTTCTTGGCCATTTATGAACTACTCTGCATCCGTGCCACTACTCGTATCCCAAAAGACTTCCCTATAAACTTATCGCGAAATGTGCCCTAAAATTATTGCCTCGAGAATTCTGTATACTATATTTAAAGCAAAAGCTAAACACAATAGCAAAAAGAGACAAAGTGGAAGATTCTACCATGACCGGTATGAGCAGTACGAGTTGTCCGGTTAGTTCGAAAACAATCACAGCCACGGATACAGTATGAGTGACTGCCCCACAGAATGCAGCAGCTCCTGAATACCTTATATTAAAAGGGAAGGTCTACACAGCTCTCTTGAAAGGTTGATCTACCACAGAAGTGTTAATGGAAGCATTTCATTGCAATGCATAAGGTGCGAAATGGAAAGAACATATCATGTCTCAGATCCGTTTCATGATGTCACGACCATCTTTAGGTTTGAGGAAAGTGTGTTCTGCTCATTTATTACTTACTAGGTCTAGAGTGTAGAGAAGGAGGGATATATATATATACATATATATATATATCCTACTTCATATAATTCGCTTAGTGCGTCTGTTCGTGTGTCGGTGTGTTTGTTTGCGTGTGTCGGTGTGCGTGTTTGACCGGATATTCATAACTCTTGTTCCCGTAGACCTAGAAAGATCAAATTTGGTAGGAGTACAGGATGCAGCGAGGAAACACCTGTGGCACTTATGGCAGGTACCAGGACCGGACCCCACCCACGGGGGAGGGGCGTGCGCGATAGAAATTCTGGGCCGCAAATTCATAACTCCTGTTTACTCCTGAAAAGTTTAAATTTGGTAGGAATACGGGGACAGGGACGGGAACACTCATGGCAGGTGGCAGGACCAGACTTAGCCTACAGGGGCGAGGTTTGTGCAGAGTAAACATTGAGCGTTAATTCGTAACTTTTGTTTCTGTGGATCTAGAGAGTTCAAATATGGTAAGATTACGCTTTTCGTGATAAAAGTAGAACCTCGGCTTTTTAATAAGTGGTGAGGATAAGATGGGATCCTAGGTACTCGGTGACAAGCATCCCAGCGCAAGGCGATTTACAAAACTAAGGTCCAGCAAATGATCATGGACGGGTGATTTAGAAACATCAAGCCTTTGCCCTACTCTACGAGAAGTGCTGTGCCACTTCACTTCCGTTAACATTTTGAGTTGGTCGTTTTTACTGAAAATAGCCCCCTTGAAGGTTGCCGGTCTTCGCAAGCGAATTCACTCGGTTTTGGGTCGCAACCAATCACGTACTGCACGTTCTTCCAGAGCACTGTCTACTCAAACGTCACAAATCTTAATCGCGGCTTGAGCCGCATTCTATGCCTTGCGGTAGAAGAAAAGCTTTAGATGCCGAAAACGCACACAATGGTTCCCAAGTCCTGGGCGAACTTTGACAAATGTTGACAGAATCCCAACAGGAATATAGAAGAGGACCTACTCTTTCACAAAACGTATAACTCTAAAGGTCCTTGTCTTTTGTACAACAGTTGAGGAACCGAGGGTGTTCGAAGTTGGCGGAAACTTTTCGGACATCCTATATATAGTGAGCGCCCGACTGGTATATATATATGTGTCAAAATTTGTCTGCCCAGGCTTCGTGTGAAATTGGGAACCATTGTGTGCGCTTCGGCATCTGAAGCTTTTCTTCTACAACAAGGCCTGCGGCTCAAGCCGCGATAAAGATTTGTGACGTTCAGTGCTCTAGAGGAACGTATAGTACGTGATTGGTTTGCGACCCCAACCAGAGTGAATTCGCTCTCGAGGACCGGCAACGTTTAAGGGGGCTATTATCAGTCAAAACGACCAAATCAAAATGTTATTGGAAGTGAATCGGCACAGCACTTTTCGTAGAGTAAGGCAAAGGCCCAACGTTTCCAAATCAGTCATCCATGATCATCTGCTGGACCTTAGTTTCTTAAAGCGCCTTGGTGCTGGGATACCTCACGATATGAGCAAGCGCAATATGATGGACCGTGTTGGCGACTCGTTGCTCAAACAAAGAAAAGCTGTTTCTAAAACGCATTGCTTTTCAGTAGGGAACCATGTAGTGTTTTTAACCCATTGATGACCATGCAAACCACATGTGAACTGAATTTGTATTTTTTGTTTTATTCATCTGAATTTCCACTTTCTTTCAATTCTTCTTTTCAAATCATGCCTCAGTGAAACTAAATACAGCGTGGTCCTAGAAAATCTTCTAATTTTGCAATTGTAAAGGTGTTTTTCTCGAAGGAGTACATTCATTACCTTGGTAAATTTTTCGTTCGTTGAACAACTTCAAAAAATGAGATATTTTGAAAAGACGGTCGTCATTAGCGTTTCCAAATGCCGCGCTAGTGAAAACTCCACGAAACGATTTCTGGTAATGATTGACCAATTGGCGACCGCACCTTTTACATTGTCCTTACATTAATTTCTTTTATAACTTAATTGGAAGTGAATGGTTCCTGGACCATGATGCCTCAAGATTCTCTAGAAGGCTGTGAGTTCAGCTAATACTTGAAAACATCAAAAAAATTATAAGAACACTTGATAAGTAATATAAATATTACGGAGGCACGATATGGTGTGGCCCGCCGGCAGGCCACGCGGTCGTCCATGGGTTAATACTACTTCAGTTGCTACAAAATCCATCCGACCAACAATAATTTAGGAATCTCGGCCAATGATTCATACACATGAAGATGTGGAGAGTCATGGATATGGACTTCTAATTATAATGCTAACAGCGTTCGACAACATTAGTGTGTATCGCCCACGTCCACGTTCACAGTTGCAAAAAAGTGGATACAATGAAGAAAACTATTTTATTTCTATGAGTTCCGAGAAAAGCATCAGATGGATTTTTAAACTTAGGCAATAGGAGTGGGGAATTGACCTTCAAAATTTTTTAGCCAGAAATCAATAACTCGTTTCGGAAAGAAGAATGGAGGGTCAAGCCTGCATTTCGATTTCGTAGAAGTAAAACGGGAAGCTCGTGTAAGGCATGGTGTTTCATTTTAGTCTGGGAAAAGTTACTTTACAACTCACCAACTACAGCATAGGCACCAGGGTGAATAACGCGAGAATTATCGCCCGCAATTACATGTGGATACCACACACGAAGAACCTCTCCTGCAACAGAGGATATTCAGCTGAAACCTTGATGATAGAGCACCATTTAAGTGACCTGTGTATCGACCAAACGCTCCTCCTAGTACGAAAACTGGCATAAATATCCCTGCTGGAACTGGAAGAGTTGAAGCGATTATTGATAAGATGAACTGAAAATGTCGAACGAAATTAAAAGAAATAAATAATTAAATTTGTTTATACAAGCTAGAATGGAGTATACTACAGTACACGTGCTTTCACACATACGTAGAGCTCTTACCAATATCTAGGTAACTGAAAGATGCGAAAGAAAAAACTCCGAGAAAAACGTACAAATGTTATTTGGAATGCAACAAGTGAGTGGAAAATGCTTATGTCCCCATGTGGTCCAATCCACGACTCGTTGACTGCTCGAGGACATGAGTACGGAGTGTCATGGATCCACGAACAAGCGATGAAGAAATCGTGCACTGTGTGACTGAATACTTCCTGAAGTACTGCGCTTGATTCCTATCCCTCTTACCAACAGGGGAAACGTGAAAGCATAAATGATAATTATCATTATCATGGCAATGTTACGATCAAGCTCAGGGAGTCGAGGACGTATCCTAACCCTGCAAGCGGGCCAGCGTATTGGAACGTCAAGCAATGACCTCACCAGAGCCTCCTGAGGAGCAGAACTGCATTTCCTGTCATGACACTTAACCAGCTGTACGTGAGGACGTGATATCGGAGTAAATTAATTCTAAAAGGAACCCGAGTTGATGATGAACGGAAGTGGCTAAGCAGGGAGATGCACATTATTATATTGAACCATTATCATTAGTCTTGCCTAGAGATCGCCATCCTTGTAAGACTTCCGGATCGCGTCCTGCAGTGGTATAACAGCAGTTAACAAATCGGCAAATCAATATTAAAGCCCGATCGAAAACTTTGGTAAAGCAAGATTTTGCAACAATGGTCGGAGGACTTGCATGATAAAAGTGCTGTTCTACCAAGTTCGTGAGAGCATACCTCACCAGCAAGATATTTTCCAAAGCCTAGTGGATAGGTGATTGCTGACATAAAGAACGATACGAAGGCAGGATAGACGAGCCAGCTGAAACAGCACTTTGACTATAATGAATGCAGGAGACAGATGAGCCACCTAACGAAATGGTATGAAATGCAAATGCAAACCATCCCATTAAACAGGTTCTGTGAAAATTTACGTGTAGTTTTCCACCAGACTGAAGTGACTATATTCTTTGAGCGCTTTCTGTGAATGATTAATAAAATTGGCCAATAAAGAAGCACGCAGATTTCATAAGACAGGGAGCCCGCATTAAGTCCTGGAAGAATGGCTTTTCAGCACGACTCCACTTCCAACAGTCGTCAATGGCAAAAGGGGTTGAGAGTAAGCATGCTTACGTCACAGCCAAAACACGAAATGTTCATTGCAATATTTCAACCCCATAACTGCAAATAATATTCTTTTCTCACAGCATATTCCGTGATCAGATCCCGACCTAGTTGAAATAAGTTCTCTGTATAATTCGACAGCGACTTACTACTTCTGAAGCACTATTTTTACGAAACTGTTTCTCCTCAGGAAGAGCACAACAGTTCGGTGAAGAAGAATGAATAGTGCACCGAGAATTCCACATAACAGCCTGAAATGAGAATATAACAGAATATTCTTGTTTCCCAGCCAACAAGAAGGCTACTAGATGAACTTAAGTGTGACAGATGCACGAGCACAACAACAGAACATTATTTTAGGACATAATTTTCATCAATTGAGCAAAAGCAAGTGTATGCCTGCATTGAAAACTGAGCAGGCGGCGCAATGGTAATACGCTTTCAATATCTTAAACTGCATATTCGCCATCGATTCCCTCGTAGTAGTTTCAGTCAATAAACAAGATCAGTATCATACTAGCCCAGTTCTTCGGTGGGCCATTTAGGAAATTGGCGTATGTCACTTTGAGGGAGCTGAATTATGCTTAAAAGGTACACATTCCAAGAGTGATAACGTCCTCAAGTTGGCATCATTATGACAACATTTGCATCGCAAACCGTGGCAGTCAATTATGTTATATAAAAATGCCCCTGGGTTGGAATCTAAATTGAAATTATCTCGTAATCAACCGTAATCTCCTCTTCCTTGAACAGCACCGATCGTGCGTTTGATCTCCAAATTATTTTTCAAAGTAAGAGTAATGAGACCTGATATGTTCTTCTACGGCTGATGCTAGTGCTGACCTTGGACGAGAATTATGAGTTCTGAAGAAACATGGATGAGCGCTATTAAGAAGGGTTTCCGTGAGGTCAACTCCTCCATAAGATTGCTCCACACAACCACGGCCGTACACCGTAAGCGACTACGATCGAAAAAAAAAGGCGGACGGCCCACAACTAATTCTGAAGAGAGTAGGGAGTTCGACAAATTTTACGAGGTAATCTTCTCCTCGGAATTTATTCGGTAGTATGGAACAAATTGACTGAGTCTCATGGTGTGAATGCGAAGTTTCATTCAATAGGAACAGCATATTCCTGGTATCGCCTCAAAAATGTAACTCAGCAATGCAATATTACCATACCAATCGGGTCGCTCGGTTCGCTCTATTTCCTGAAGAATTCGGTATCAGCTGAATAATGTTCTTCCTCCCGATATATGTAGACAATTTACATAGTAAATTATCTACATGGCGACAGCACATGCGCGCAGTTCTTAAACTGCTTTTCAAAATCAACACTCGAAAAATCCAAATTTTCCCCTATTTTAATGTTGCCTTTACCAAACTATTTGACCGCTCAAATTCATTACTGCCACAATGGTTAAGCCATCCTGCTACCGCTCTGCTATCATCAAACTTCATCTCCAAGGAGTTTCGGCACACGAAACTCCTCCAGCGTCTTGGTGTACATCGCAGTGTCACCCACAGGACCATTAAGCGCTACAGGGAGCTAGGAACTGAAGACGACCCACCCAGAAAAGGAAGGCGCGCCACCCTCTACGCGTACCTTCCTTATAGGCGTACCTTACTTATATTACCCGCTACCAAGGAAGGTACGTGAGAGGATTTGGAGACAGCCATCGCAGTCGGCTCGCAGAATGTTGCGAGAAATGAACACTATTCAAACGATAAACTGCTCCCCTAGGCTAATTCTCATTTTGGGAACCGCTTCCGGACCCTCCCGCAGGATGGAGCCCCCGCTCACACGTCAACTACCGTGCAACAGTGGTGCAAGGAAACCTTCCCCGACGTAATCGCTTTTAGCGAGTGGCTGGCTTGCTCTCCGAACCTAAGTCCCATGAGCTACAGTGTGTGGACCGTTCTGGAGGCAGAGGCTTGCTCGATACCTCATCGATGTGTGGATTCGCTAAAATGAGCTCTTGAGAAGACGCGGAACTTTGCGTGCGAAACTTGCGTGCCACCGTCGATGTTTTCCCTGAGCGTCTCAGGGCATGCATCGAGAGCAACGAAGAAATTTTCGAGATCTATTAAATGTTTTCGATTCTGAGGTGAACAATGAACGTTGTTGCATTGGAAGTTCGCTAAAATTGCAAACAAGTCGCTCGAGACGATTCAAATACCTTGTCACTATAATTTTGACGCACCCGTACAGAATGATGGATCGGAAATTTAGCAATCAATTTGGAGGTACTGCTCCCATCAAAGTTTCTAAGTGACGCTTGCTATAATTATAACCAAGAAGAATTCGCAACCATCGAAAGTTTTCAATGAGTTGTGAAGTAACTATAATACTTCAAAGCCTGTCGAAAAGAGGCTGTTGCGTTCTTCAAACTGTACTGATGATTTCAATACCAATCATTTTTTTCCAAAATGGATGATTACTGCCATGCTCAGATGTCAAAACATAGGCTTTTGAGTTCATAGCAGGCATGCGGTAAATTCTATTGTCAGTGAGTGATATGATTATACTCAAAAAGCACATTTCCCTATGGTTATCATATCGCGTGCTTGACTTCAAGAAGGAAAACTATTTTGTGTCCAAACGCGGCTCAGGACTTGCTTCTATGATAGAAATACGCCTCGCTTCTTCGAAGTAAAATTGTTGGTATAGAAAGAACTATTCCTCTTTTAGAAGTATTGATAACAGACTCTTTGTGAGTGTTCGCTGAGACTGAGGAATGCTAAATTTTCTGGAGCCTCGGTCTTCATATAGGTCGCACATGAAACGCTAGAACTGAAGCTCAAATTTCAATGGAAATAAACTTCTCGTTACAGTTATTATTCGTTGCTACTAAATCAAGCGGAAATCACTTCACGAATTTCACTTTGTATTTGCAACTTCAGCACCAATTTTCCACCGCACTTGCTCCCTGGCCAACCAATCAGCTATCTGACTCAGTTGACCAAGATACTATTGATTGAATTAGCTATGCTGTGCGTCACCAAACTGACTTCCTTAAAATTTGCACTTCTAATTGACTGGGTAGAGCCTTATTTGCAATTGCTTTCGATGATTGAGATCACTTTACAGACAAGGACGTTCACTTCGAATTCCGCTGTTTCATATAGCGACTTTAGATAATGAGACAGGCTCGTCCACCGACCGCAGCGGCTGCTACAGTAATCAGCGAGGAAGCTTATTCGCATTGCAACAATAGCCTACCTATCAATGACGCCGCCGTCTGAACTGCTTTACTACCTACACAGCCAAATGCATCGGCTGTGGTGGCCTATTCATGAGCTTGAAAATGATGCTAATATTCAACAGTGCAAAAAAAGAACGGAACAGTGCTCACAAAAATTTCAAAGAATCCAGCGAAAATCCAAACTAACGTGGAAAAGGCAGCGCATCAAACGGCTTGCAGGAATATCGAAGTTCCTTACTATATATAAGGCGCTCGCGTCGGTCTGTCTGTCTGTCTGTTTTTACGGTAATTAACATTTCCTGCTTTTCGTAGATCTAGAACGTTTAAATTTGGTATGAGTACAGGTGACAGGAAGGAAACACTTATGGTGGGTGGCGGGACCGGACTCCGCCCACAAGGGCGGGGTTCGCTCGAAATAAATGTTGGAGCGGAAATTCATAAGTCCTATCTCCGTGCACTCAAAGGTTCTAATTCGATGGGAGTACTAAAAACAGGATGCGGACACTCAAAGCAATTAGCAGGACTAGACTTCGCTCATAATGGGGCGGGCTTGAGCGGAAACTCACAAGTCCTGTTCCTGTGGACCTAGAGCGTTGAAGTTCGGTCGGAATACTGGTGGCAGGATGGGAACACTTGTGATGTGAGACAGGAGATAATAACCATTAAAAGAAGCTGATAAATAGCTTTGAAAGGCGAGAGCCGCGTGATCCATTACCCCTTCGTGTAAACGGTGGAACCTTGGCACTTTAGTAAGGGATGTGGATGAAGAAGTGACCGTAGATGTTCAGTGATAAGGATCGATAACAACCGTCAGAGACTGATAACGAGTCAAAAGGCGAGAGTCATTAGGTCTACAACGTTTTCATATTAACAGAGAAGCGCTTTAGTAGGCGTTGTGGGATGTAAAAGGACTGAAGGTGATTGGTGACATGGACTGATAAGAAACGGGCAAAGGCTGATGAGGAGCCTAGAAGGCTAGAGCCACTAGGTTTATAATCCGCAGTGAATCAGCAGTGGAACCTTTGCATTTCAAAAGGTGATGTAGGATGTGACGTGGTCGTAGGTACTCTTGACAGGAACTGATAACAGCCGATAAGAGCTGATAAGTGGTCTTCAAGAGCAAGGGTCACTTACATAACAAGTCCTAATGGCTTTGGTGTTCAAAACCGAACATTGTCTATCTGACATGTCTCGTTCAATAAGACGGGATAGTAGAGTAGGGGAACAAAAGTGAGTGGTGAGGGCTGTAATAAGGACCTATTAGCTTGGAAGGAAAGTCCTGCAACAAAACTAAGGTCTTTTTCAAATCATTTCTGAAGTTTCCCGGATCAATCAATTTTCGGAAATATATTTACCAATCCTTCGAGTAAATCACTGATGCCTTCTATCCAAGAGTGAGGAAGCTGTGACTCAAAGAAGTAAGTGACTGCCATTTTCAGATCACATTAAGTTACGATACTTTTTTCACAATGGTATGCTCAGGAAGGGGGAGTGCATGGTAATTAAAGGGGGCAACACTCCGGGAGTAAAACTAATGAGCAACTTGGAGCCAAGCGGGATCGATGAACTTTTAACGTGGGTCTAAAGCGAATTTCCGACGTGCGCATCCCTGGGACCTGATTTACGGTTTTGATCGTCCTTCTCTAACCCCGTCGGCCAAATTTCGGGGTTCATAGGGATAACCGATAGCTGTGTCCATCTAGTCTGCGTTTAGCAACAAATGGTGAATGGATTCCTCCAACCTCCATCAGTAAAAGGGACGATGCTTGCGTTACTTCGGAGGCTAGTATCTCTTCCATTGGAGCGGTCCAACCGATTGTTGAACGTTGTTCGATGAGCAGTTCCAGCATTGAATAGGTTGCTGATAATTCGAGCCGCTACACCCGCGTTTTCCCTTGGCGTGCTTAGTAGAAGGTGATGGTACAAATCGGGTGTTATCCATTTATGGACCGTAATGCTGCTAAAGCCCATACGCGTGCCCTTATCTACTCATGTGTTGATTACCTGAGGAATGTCATACATGTTTATCACTCTTGATACCGTGTTCACATTGTTGATACAAATTGTTGACGCTTAAAACTTTCTGTTGCAGGACTTTCCTTCCAACCTAAGCCGCACTGCTATAAGCAGATGAGAATTTTGTACATTTCTTGCTACTAAATTACCCGCTATCCGGCGAAGTTTGTGACTCGATGAAGGACTCTTTTTCGATAGCATTTGCGACAAAACTTGACCGACCGAAAGTGATCTGGAATTCCCAACTGATAGTATCCCTGTAAACAAAAAGGTGCACTGATAGCGAATATGGTAATGGTATTATCATCACTCGAAGCATTTGTGAGAACTGCACAAGACTTTGGTTGCCTAACAGTTGAATCTTTAATGGGTGTTCAATTTCAAGAAAAAGGGCAAAAAATCGAGAATTTGAGTTGAAGGCATAGGCACCGACTCACACTGAATACCATCAGCACTGCCCTGTAGGCCCTGTGCCAAACTTCGCATACATGAAAATATTTTTTCTCAGAGAAGGGGTTGAGGATTCAACGATCACTATAACTTTGTCAAAAAAGGAGGGAAGTCCGGCAACGACCGGGAGAACCGATTGGTAGAATTATTGAGGGGAGAAACGATAGAGACCGAAACAAGAAATGCGGTCATCACTTCGTGGAGTAAAACCTGCAGGTATGACTCAATCTCGGTATCAACCGATAGTCTTATTCTGTATATTGTTCTAATCAACGAAAACAGTTGAAGCAGAGAAACATAGGAATTGTGCCCAATTACTAGCCTTTCAGTTAAAATTGCAGACTTCTGAGGATGATTCATTGATGGCACATATCACAGCAGGTCCAATCATCTTAAGTGCCGATTTTCTACACTTCTCATTCACTCCGCCACTCGATTAGCAGTTCTCTTTGCTGGTCAGCTAAGCCAGGTGGCTAATTGAGTGGCTGAGTGAATAAGAAGGGTAGAAAATCTGTACTGAAGGTGTAATGTTGAAGTTGAATTTGTGGATCGGTGTTTATTTCAGCGTAGCTTTTTGGGAATAGATTTCAATTATATGAGTCGTTGAGAGTCTAATTCTTATGAAAAAAAGAAGTCACGTTTCTGGTGTGATATCGAAAGCCTAAATCGAGTATGAAATTTGGGGGGTAACTATTTGTTCTCAACAGCCAGTGATTGATAGCGAAGAGTTGAGAATTTGAAGACTTTTAATGAAGTGCATAACTTGTTCCTGAACTCAAGAAATCTCACTTGAAAACAATAAAGAGGTAGTCACATGCCGCACACCGGATTCAAAAGTTGAACCTGCTTCTCTTATCGAGATCGAGCAACGATTTGCGGACTATAGAGGAATGCTACTTCTAAGATACAAGCAAATCATTTATTGGGAATGGGTACCACGTCATATTCGCTAGTCTTCATTCCCAAAAGCTACTGCCTATCGTTGTCGTATGACGGAACTCATCCACTCAGGAAAAATTGTATCGAAATGATCCGAACAACATGAGAAGTGTGAAGGTCTCTGCTTCATGCTTAGTTTTGGAATATGATTAGCCCTTCACAGCTCAATGAATTTTTTCAATATAGGCGAAGGCCTTCTGGATGTAATCAAAAGAGTACGTCGTCGCTAAATCCCATTCTATAGTAAACAATCCCACTCGAGCGATCAAAGCGTGAGAAGCAGCGACGCCACGAAAGTGAAAGGATGGTGGGAACTTCAATGGTTACCCGTCACGTTCTGAAGGAAGGAACCCTCGATCTACCTCCACGGTGCAGGACATATTTGATTTTCATGAAGCAGATTTTGAATGATTCGTTTTTTTCCGTGCGATAGGAAATTTCAGGCTTCAATCTGTTAAAATGCTCAATGAGAATGCTGCACGAATAAGATAACAATCTCTATTGACGTTACTGCATCAAATACACACAACACAACACATTACGTGCTTCAAACATTACCTTGTGCGGTCGCTGGTACGCCGGGAAGGCTAGAACAAGGAAAATCAGCAGACAAGATAACACATAAGTTCAGGTAATATAATATATACTGACATTGTCAGCCAAAAACATAAGACTCCAAGGGTGATCTTTCGGTTGGCCAGGCGGCAACGTTATAAATTAACGTGGATGTTGTAATAAGTAACACTCACCCCATAGCAGCGAATGCAAGTAGTTCCGAGGAAGTGTAAGTGTCGGTTATGGTAAACGTGGTTTGATAGTGAGCTTCCATGGATAAATCCACTGGAATGTAGTTCATCATACAGAAATTCTCCCCATATTACCTTTAATCCTGCGCCTCACTCACTCACTGAATTATTTCAGCACATTTAACAGTCTACTGCAATCTTTTAGAGCAAAGTCAGAAAATTGACGATCCGACCAAGCAATAAAAAAGTAAAGGACTTTTATAAAATGTGAACAGTGTGATATCAATGCAAAGTGGTATTTTGCAGAGATTCCCGACATCCACGAGTAGGATACCCACCCTAGTTGTTCAAAAAATCACAAAAAACGCCACTCTTTTTCGTAACTTCATAACTTGCTTGGTTTCCATTTTCACATGGTATATTACATCGTCTTCACTGATGGTTCTCTTCTAATTGAGGATCCCAGCCGGTTATCGACGAGGCTACGTAGGGCGTCCCCAGGTAGCGAATAGGAGAGTAAATTGCCGACTGAAGCCGCAGGTACTTGCCCAGAGACGCAGGTGGATTGGGTGAAAAAGCCTATCGTCCACTTTTGGGATAGCCTACCTAGCACCCGGAGTCGACCCAACGGAGGGTGCTGAAGCCTCACGTCAGAGCCTGGCAAAATACTCGTGTGGTACATAATCCAAGAACATGGGATTGTCCCCCTGAACCTAACTGAACCCCATTACGGCAGCATTGTATAGGGCCGCTCGGGAGGGACTATAGTTTTAGACCATAGATAGGCTGCCTTAAATGAGAAGGACTGAAATTGCGACCTGTGCTTTCAATGCACGGACGGGGAAACGTGTATAGAAGAAGAAGATCAGATAGGGCAAGCCAGGAAAATCAAGTACGAGGTCGTCGGACTGACCGAGACGAAAGGATACCGCCCTTTGCACGGTGTATTTGAGATTAGTGGAGAATTGATTCTTGAATCATGCGACAGCAGAGGCGTCGGCGTCGTAGGTGTCCTCGCCAATGCACACTTTGCCATGAACATCGATTACGAAAGCCTAACAACCCGAATCGGACGTTTGCGATCAACAAGATGTGGCTCAACCCCAGCTCTAACCATCTTCGTTGCTTACGCACCAACATCAAGCTACGAAGAAGAGCAGTAGGAGGCGTTTTATATGGATCTGGAGAGGCTCTACAGAAAATATCACACTTTCTTCAAGGTCATCGACGGTGATTTTAGCGCCAAGGTTGGCCTCAGGAGAACGACTAAAGAGCTCCACATCGGGACTCACGGTATGGGATTCAATGAGCAGGGTGAAAAGCTGTTCGAGTTCATTATGTCGATTCGCACTATCCATGATAATCCGCAGTTCTAGAAGCACTATCATCTCCGATGACATGGGAGTCACCTGAAGGACAATTTCGTAATCCATGGGCCACATCATTTTCAATCAGAGGTTTCGCCTGCCTGACGTCGCTGTTGCGCCGAAGCTCAAGGGATCGCACCATCGTCTTCTTCGCGCTAGATTGTGTTTCTAGTGCGCGGAGAGAGAACTGCGAAGTCCAGAGAAAAGCCTCAAGATTTTTATCAGTCGGGATAACGTCACTTCACATGCGAGTCTTCGGGGAGATTCCATCAGCGACAACATCGATGAAAAATACAACAGCCTCGTCGAACATTTCTACGACAATGGCAGGAAAGCAGAGAGTCCCAAAGATGCCGAGAAAGGCCTCTTTCCGATGACTCTCGAACTTCTGGAAGAGAGAAGAGCAGCCGTTATGGACGAAGCCGCCGAGGCCGGAAAGAGCCTACGCATAGCTTGATGGAGCCAATACAAGACCGGAAATACTTCTCTTCGTCGTTCTGACGGAGCAGCTACTACATCCGAAAGGGCAATGGGAAGGTCATATACAACCTATGTTCAGACCTCTTCGACAACCACGTCTACCTGCCTACCTACCATCTTAGGCAAGACGGATATATCGCTTCTCTGATTCTTCCTTCCAAATTCGACATGCGATCACGCCAATGAAGAACTGAACGACTTCCGGTCCCGATAGGATTAAACCAAAACTAACTAAGGTTGCGTTGTCCAATGGGTATCCTCACTGCCACGGGGGGTCACAACGTGGGGGGCATTTTCCACCTCGTAGTATTCGTGAACGAGCACCAGTCATTTTGCCTGCTATTCATTTCCGAAGAAATGAGCAGAGCAATTCGATCAAGTTTGACTAGGTGTGATCTACAGGAAGAAGTCATGGTTGTGGAAATACCCCCAGGAAACCTCTGTCGACAACTGGTCCGCAATCGCCTATACGACATCTCGTGTGACACTCCAGATTGCCTTGTGTGTCCTTCCAATCGGCGGGGTGATTGCATGAGAACAGGGGTTATCTACGAAATTCGTTGCCTGGCCTGTGGAGCTGAGTATATTGGGGAAACAGGGCGTCCCCTCCGTACACGGATTAAAGAACATTTGGATGGGCTGAGAAAGTCTCGCACTCAAACACCACTGGGGATGCATCGAATTTTGTGCCATGATGGGAACGAGTTCACAATTTCAGTAGCCATCTTGGCACTAAAAGCGGGGACCACTGCGCGGAAAGCACTTGAGGCGTGTTGGATTGCAGCTAGGGACCCACAAATTAATAGGAAGGAAGAGTGTGTGGCCGTAACCCGTGACCTCGCGCCCTTTCTCGACCTCTGCAAATTTTGAAATTACGGTGAGGTCAGGAAGGAGGTAGGCTTGCTCATTGCACGCAGACGTTACATTGGTGGTCGGTCTAACGCCCCGGCGATTTAGATCAAGGTAAGCCTCTTGTATACCGAGTCCAGGAGGTCTCCTGGTCTAGAGAACTGTCTGGGTTTATCTTGCCTTATTATAGAATCTATTCCAATGGTAGTTCGACTTTCAGGCTCTGACGAAGGCGAGCTAGCCGAAACGTTAGCCTCATAAAGTTTGTAATCTTGGAAAGGCTGCAGTGAACTTGCATATCAGTAAACCAAAACTGATGAGCCTTCCGCAAGACAATGTCAGCACCCTGTCTCTGCTCCTCACGCGGTACCTGTCGAAATGCAAAGGGCTCACTTCGAGGAAAATTAGCAAGAACACCGAGTTTATTGTTTTCTCGAACTTTTCAAGAGGCTTGTGAATATGCTTCGTTAGGCTGACGTTTCGGCAAAACCGCCTTCTTTAGAGCCTGAAAAACAACCAGTGACTATCCGATCAAACGTCTCCACAACCCACTCAAGTTCGATATTCCCAGTGTACGCAAATGTTCGAAAGGAGAACCACTCGCTGTAGTTTTGTGGATTCTTCGAAACCACCCAGCAAGTGATGGTACCAACCGACGAGTGTCAACTGAGGTATGTCCTCATCAACGTCTCTGCGGGAAGACCAAACTTATATAAAGCCGTAGCTCCCGCGTACTTGCGAGACATTCTTCCCTACGATTCATTTTAGGATTGTTGACCTGTATCCAAAATGCCTAAATGGTTTTACGCGAGCACCATTGCGATTCCTGTGCTACGTCTTCCGCGACCTCAAAAACGCCTCCGTTATGCTTCTATATTCGGTGGCTCCCTAAGGCAGACTTTTGAACGCCTCATGCCATCATCTATATGCTCCTTAACCCTAACGTGAAGTAGCCTTTCCTTCTCTCCCATATACTCATCTCTACTATTACGGCGTGTAATCTTGTAAACCACCCCAGACATGTTACAATCACCATCCCTACCAGCTGGACGAATCACTCAATTTGAGGTTGTACATAGGCGATCGTATAGCCTGTTGCGAACCAGGTGTTTCTTTAGATTAAAGGGTGGTACAGTTGAATAGCACCTAAATTTTCCAGACTCGATCTTGAGACACTTTCTAATGGAGGCGCTGACCCTATCAGAACATAAATGGTAGTACAAAAGAAGTCTGTCCTTCAATCGAGGTACTAGAAATATGACATAATATGAAAGATTCGAGGTAGTTGCATTATACACAAATGTCGACACAGAAACAGCTGTTGAGGCCTGCACACGCCTTCTCCGCAGCCACTACCGAGAACTCCAGTTCTTTGGCCTTACTGTCGACAACATTGAGGAGCTGCTACGGAAAGTCGTTGGCGTGAACATTTTTCAATTTGAAACCAGATCTCACAAGCAGACCAGAAGACGCGCTATGAGCAGCAGGTTGGCTGCACTACTCACTATCGTAATCATGGACATGCTTGAAAGACCTGCCCTGTCGTCTGAAGTGTTGTATTTTGGAAGATACACTGACGAAATTTTTATTGTTGGTAATTCTTGAACAGCACTTCGGCAGGAAGGCTGAATAGAGGATTGCAGTCAATCAATTAACACTGAAAAAGCTTCCATGGAGGAAGTTCTCTCGTTTCTAAATATTAAAATCAAAATTTCGGACGGGAAAATCATCAGTTTTGGAACAAGAAACGGAGGTATCAGAACATCTTCGTTCACGCGGATAGCTGTTTGATTTTACGGCAAAACCGGTACAGAAGGAAAGCATTCCGAAGCTGGAAACCGTACCAAACACCTTGTGATACACCACTCCTGTTGCCATTCTTTACAGGATCATTTGCGAAAGATGTTTATCGCGTCGTAAAAAGATCACGACTCCCAACAAGCTGTGATCAAACCCTCAAATTGAATGGGGTTAGCACAGAAGTGGGCGGGAGCTTAGATCAAAAACGAAAACTCTGTTCAGAAGCGTTCTATAACGCGGGAAAAAAGTAGTTGGAGGTTATTGAACGAATGTGTTCTATTCCCCAAAGTGGACGGGAATGTCACACGGGAAGCGAGGCTAGGGCCAAATTTTCATAACTCTATTTGAAAACACTCTAGAATGCCGAGAAAATGGTTAGGAGCTGTTAAAACAGGGGTAGTAAGTTTTGTAGTAGGAAGAGATGGACGGAGCTATGATCAACCACTCATAACACTGCTTAAATGAGATATATCGAGCGTGATGCTCTCAAAGCGGGTCAACGGCTGAAATTTAGAACGAGCTATCCTATCCTGATAATCCAACACTGCGCTGAATGACTCCAACGTAGATTAGCAGTCATGGACATATAATGCACGCGTTAGCGTGCATAGCTCAACGGATTAGATTAATGCATAAACTCTTCCCGGAGAACGTCCGTTGCGCGCGTCCGTTGGAGGTAGGTCACCCCGCCCACTTCGTGCGCGGCGCACTCACCTGAGGTTTCGAGATAACATTACAATACCAGCAAGTGTCAGTGGAGCGAATGATTTGTATTCGTTCGTGTTATCTTCTCTTTGGCTGACTGCCGTGAACCGAGCGCAAATCGTACTGCCCCACCGACAACTGCGACGTTCGTCAAGTATCGCGGGCTGACCCTCGCATGCGACGGCTGCGGCGTGACCTAGTTTGTTACGGACGCGCGCAACGAAGCGCACCCGTTTCTCACAGTGTTTGATATAATACTTCCGTGTTTCTTTTGCATGGATGTTGGCATTTCGTAATCACGTGTTCGTGACCTGCGCATGGTAGTACTCTTTCATCAAGCTAATAGGTCGATGCATAATCATTGCGGATTTTTTTCGCGGCTTCTTTTCTTTCAATAGAATTAAACTTTTGGATTCTGGATCTTTGAATAGATGAGCTTCTCGCTTCCCTCAACAGAAATATGTCTAGAAAGTCATCTTCATACTCGCCACATCATACTCTATTACTTCGAGAAAAGTTGGAAGGCGGCACAGCCATAATGTGATATGAACGAACTTCTTCGGCGATGGAACAAACAGCCAAAGCCGAAGAAAGAATGAATTTGCTCCCGACTAGAACTTTCGACGAAGTGGGTAGCTTGAAGGCCAACGACAAGGCGTGATCTCCCCAAGAATCGGAACTTTTTCGCCTGTGAAATTCGACCGCCCAGCAAATGATGACGCAAATGGCGGATATGATTGGCTATCGCTCACCCATGCAGACGACAGTGCCGCACAATTAATGCACATGACACTGGAATGCAAAGGAAGCCCATTCCAAGCTAGTGGGAACATATTATACTACGAGGGCGCCATCTCTTAGCGCACGTGCAAAACTTGTTAATCAAACTCAAGAGAGGAGACCTTCCTCTCGAAGATGCTCCGAAGTCGGGTCGGAAGATGCAGCGGGGTTTGGGAGTATTATGTTCCACCGTGGAGGAGGATCCGTGCCTATCCATCAGGGTAATGGCAAGCATGATCGGCTACAATCAATCGATGGTTGTACGTGGACCGGATCAGCTCGGCAAGCTAGCAGAACTTGGTCGATGGGTCCCACATGAACTGTCCGCTTATGACTTCTCGAGGAGAGCGGCCACCCCCGCTTTTCCTCACTTTCCAAAGGAAGCTCCACTTTCTCAACTCGATATTCACGGGGGATGAGAAGTGGGTTCTCTACTATAACCTTGTGAGCAAGCGGCAGTGGGTCGACAAAGCATAACAGATAGAAGCCATCTTCGAAGCCTGCCTTCACCCTAGAAAGGTCCTCCTGTCCTGGTGGTGGTTCAGAAGGGGCATTTAGCACTGGGATGTGCGAGAGAAGGGATAGACGATGAACGCTCTTTTATACGTGACCGATCTGTGGAAATTGAAAATCACGTCGACCGAACTCGTGGATCGAGTGCGGAAATCTACCTCCACCATAACAACGCCCGACCTCATACCGCAAAAGCCGTTCCAGGCCGAGCTAGAGAAGTACGGATGGCTGACTGCCGTCGAGCCCCTTACAGCCCTGACCTCGCTCCTTCCTATTACTGGCTGTCCAGCCACCAGCAGAGCTTTCTGGAAGGAAAAAAAGTTTGGAACAGAGGATGATGATCGACGACTTCTTCAATTCACAGTTCTCGTCTTTTTGGGAGGACGGAATCTATAAGCTGCCTGAGCGTTGGCGTCAAGTAGTGGATGACGTGCATACCTCTAATCTTCAGGTTGGTTTGCTATTGAGGTGACTGTTCTTCCTACTGAGTTGATATTCAATGGAACATGTAGTTGTAACTATATATGTTCTCATAATTCAGTGGACCTGAAGAAAGGCCTATGCCTGAAACGTTGTCAACCAATAAAGATTGAGACAAAGTCAAGAGCTTCATGCATTCAATATATGGCGTACGGTATGAAAAGAGTGAAAACCAACAAGCTACAATGAAAACAAGAAAAAACAAAAAATCGCTTTCTTTTTGTGAGTCTTTGAACATATAAGGTGAGTATTTTATAGCAGAATGGCTTTCGTTGCGCAGGAAGCACAAATTTCACTCTGCACACGACACGCAGTGAGGAATGTCAAGCAGGAGGTAATGTGCGGTTGAAACGCACAATGTATAGTGCACAATTTATTGCTATAAGAGACTATTGATGATGACTCGCACTATGCTAGCGCGACTCATCGCGAGCTCCAGTATTCTTACCGAGTTCCGAGGGGAAAAAATTTTATCCATGGGTGATTGGGAGTTAGAGACTCCGACGAAAGAAAGAGTGAAAAAACTGAAGTAATGATTGCAGAGAACCCAAAGACAAAGATTATTCAAAGATTGCTAGGAGGGATTGGATCGTGTGACGGACGCGTCTTTTGCAAAAGATGAGACTAGTCGTGAGGTATTGATGCACCGTTTAAGTGCACTCGATAATACAATTGCGATGATAAAACGTTATCAAATATGCTCGATGCGATGATTGTTTTGAATCTTTCATGGATTTTCTGTGATGATTGTTTTGAACCTTTCATGGATTTTCTTTATAGCTTGAAGGAATCCTTCCTTCGAATATTACCCGGCAGACATACGATCCAGGCTTAATTTTTGTCAAGCGTTGCGACACCAAGCTCGCTTTCGCACAAGGTATTTCATCTACCGCAACGTTATCAGTGGATAGATCTCAACACCCGGCCACGCTAAAAAATTTGAGATTCCAATTATTCATCAATCCCGTCAACCCAATGCTATCCGTGACGAGAATGCGCTCCATCGATACTTTCTGAAGCCACAAATTCCTTCACTGAAAAATTCTCTCACTGAAGGATCTCTAGCCGGTTGGTGACCAGGCCACGTGGCGCAACCCCATGTGGGGTGTGGAAACTTAGTTACGATTGAGATGAATTTAGGTATGACTGGGATCGCTTCGCGCCAAGGTGCGAGGTGACCTCGACCGTAACTAACCTTACCTCAATTACGCGCCTCCCCTCGATCGTACCTAACCTCACCTTGGTTATGAGAGTGATGGCGAATGAGGAAAATGACGAGAAAGTGAAACTTTGCGAAAACTAGCCTTTTACGTAAAATTCTCACCGTCTTTGGTTTAAAGAGTTTTATTACCATGCGAGATAGAAGAAATTTCTGTTATTTGTGATATTTACGATCTTGTACCACACGAGGTTTTTAAATGGAAAAATCCGCTGTCACCACAGGCGACTGTCAGTGGCGAATTTTCTCCGCGTGAGCGGTGGAACCTTGGCCTCTGAAGACGACGACTACGTCGAAACGATAGGCCGTTTGACCGAATAAATGTTCAATATTCCACCTAAAAGTCTCGTGTGGCACAAGATCGTAAATATCACAAATAACAACTATGCCGAGGTTAAAGCAAGAGAGAAGTTGGAGACTAAACGAAATTTTAACAATATATTAAAATAAAATGTAAAGAAGCCTAATCTTTCTAATAGGAAGTATCTCAAAAATAATACTCAAACAACTCAGATGGTCTTGTTCGCAACGAATTTGGATATTTTTATGCAAGTTGTACGGATTGGCCCGGTTGGGGAGGTGCAGAAGTAGCATAGTACACCCTTGTACTATGCTACGGGTGTGGTGCGATTCACGCGTCAATATAATGAGGTCATCGGATAAAACGCGCTAAAACGTCATGCCTACCATCATAATGGACGAAATAAGAACTTAGAAGTAAAATAAGTAAAAAAATGACCAACTATGCACGTTTACAGAAGGATTGCGTTCTCTAGGATCAAACAATTTGATGGGGTCACGCGTGAATCGCGCGCCCCCCTAGTACAAGAGTTGCAGTTCGGGTTGGAACTACGTTGGCGGAGGTGTATAGGTACAGAAGTAGCAAAGTATAATGGTTGTGGTGCGGATTGGAGCTGCGTTGAAGCTCAAGGATACCACGTGAAATCTCGGAAGCTGTACAATATATCTTCACAATACATGGTGAGGTTTTGAGCGAGGCTTCTTTTTTATAGTAAATAGTTGCATGTAAATCAGGTCAAATAGTAGGTGATGACCTCTTGTCAATTTGCTGAACTTAGCATGAAGTAGTGTAATGTTCCGTGCGAAATGTGAAATGGCCTAACTGGTCAGCAGGAGGTCGTTCATTGACCTTTCAAAAACGAGATGCCCTAACTATGTCGCTTTTGTGAATGTTGTTTAATATCACAGATGAGTGAAAAGATACCAAATAATATTTTTTACGTCCTACGCGAGAATCATTTTCGAATTTACCGAAAATTCTATTCTAAATGGTAGTAAAACTCTTGAGACCGTAGATGTTGAAAATTCTCCTGTCCACAGCGCTAATTTTCTATTAAAGTTTCACTTTCTGCCATCACTCTCATAACTAGGTACGACTGAGGAGAGGCGCGTAATTAAGATGAAGTTAGTTACAATTGAGATCACTTCGCACCTAGATGCGAAGTGATCTCAGACGTAAGTAAGCTCGCTTACTCCTCAGGTGGCGGATAAGGAATTAGGCAGTAGTGATTTAGAAGCAATGCGGCATGCGGTCCAGAACCGATAATGAACCCCTTGCTCACTCTCGGATAACTCGACCAGTTACCCGAAGACTACATCATCATTAACGTCATAGCGTGGAAAGTTACGAACGCTATATCTATAAACTTTAGAGAACACCTGTTACGGCCACGATGGATAGGGCCGCTCTGAAGCTGCTGAAATGCGATTATAGAAGCGAATTGGAAGCGTGCATAGAAGATCTGATGATGCAAGTTGAGAAGATAAAGTACGGCGTCATCATACTTACTGAAAGAAGAATGCATCTCGCGCTGCACGTCGTTTTCATGACTGCAGACAGATGAATTGTTCTTGAGAACACGCATTAGCAAAGGCTTGGCGTGTGATGTCTCCGTCAACCCGCAGTTGCTCATGAGCATCAATTTGCACGAAAGCTTGACAGCCCGAATTGGACGATTGCTATTGAGGAGAAGTGGCTCTATCCAAGCTCTAAGACACTCTTCGTTGCTTGAATGCCAATATCAAGTTACAACGAAGACGAGCTGGAAACGTTTCCCATAGAAGCTCTTGAGTGAGGACTGCTATTCTCCAAGTCGGGAGCGATTTCAACATTTAATTCAAAACATCGCTTACAAGCTTTAGGGACTCACGGAACTCAATAAAATGAGCAGGTTGAATGACTGGAAGACCGAAAAAGGCTTCCAAGCCACTCAAGCAGTGTGCCGGTGTGTGTGTGGGTTCAGTCGAAAATTGATGGCTTCTGTCCTCCTAAATGAAGGCGTCAGAATTCGGAAGGATGCAGTTGGCAGGCAACTTCGACAAGGAAACTAAAAGAACCCGGAGTAACCTTGGCAATCTTGCTAATGAATGACCACACAATAAATCCTATTAAAATGAGAATGAAATCAGTGCTGGAGTACGTTACCGTACTAGAAACAAGGAGTTAAAGACAATATGCTTTAATAAACTCTCGTCATAAAAACTATTCCATCTTTAGGTGATGTCCGCCGAATAGCTTTACCGCCTGGTTGACCTGATTTCATATTCGCTTAAATCTTAGTCGACTGCACTTGTAAAAATTAGACAAATCTATAATATTTCAGATATCTCACATAGCCTTTTATATTTCTGAGCCCTGCCTCACATTGTCTGGATGACAGAAAGTGCTTCAATCCTACTTCCCAACTTTGAGAATTACTGGACACGGCAAACCCGTCAAAGCGGTATATCTATGTTATAGCAGCTAAGAACAGTAGGAACCATCTATTCGTTTGCCGAAGTTATGAAGTTGTCAACAAATTGGAGTGAATTTGTAGATAATCTCTTTAAAATCAATCTCATCTGCGAACTTTCCTTTCTTCAAAAGACAGGATTTAGGAATTAGCTGTGGGGCCCCCGAAGCTCACCAGGCAGCTGGTATCCTTGAATTTAGGTTTTCCAGAAAGGAGACAGGAACGAGAAGGAAGTCAGGGAAGGAATTGGCAATTTTTCATAGTCTCAAGCTTGTGTAAAAAGAACAGACGCTTGCCACAATGGTGATCTTAACTCATGGACAATGCTAATGCCCGCCAAGCCGTCTGTTTCCATAAACATTTAATATTTGTGGTTCCAAATTTTTCCCCAAAATCATCAAATCATTCCCGCTGTGCTAAACAGAGAAGTGGAGCTCACGTAAATCACTCCAAGCAGACCGGTTGTTGCCCGTGCCCCTGAGTAGTCCTCGAAGTACACTGAAAAGTGTTGCACTGCAGGTGGCTGCAAAGAATCCACGCCAGTAGTTCCGCACAGCAAAATATGCGGAAGTGACTTCGATGGAAAACAGCACTCCTAAAAATAGTGCTAGAAGCGCTCAAAACATGCGTTCAGACTTCATAACGAATATGTAATCTCTTCCATTATTTTCTGGTTTAGTTCTTTGAGAGAGCTGCTAAGAAAAATTGTTTGGAACAGCTAATTGTAAATAAATTCACCTCCAACAGGAGCACTAAACGTGCACGCCACACCAACAGCACAACCAGCGGCCAGAAATTCATTTGCTCTCGACTCATTTTTAAAGACTCCGTCTGGAGTAGGCAGGAAACGATTCAACTGGTTAGCCACCACCGATGCAATATGCACAAGTGGCCCCTAGACTGCTTAATAGTTAAAACTTGCATTTCTAAATCCACTTTTACATACTTCTTTGCCAATTGGCAGGCCAGTCCCGAGTGATAACGTCAGACCAATTATTTTCGAAATGAGAGTCCGAATGGTGAGATATTCCTTGAGAATTACTCCACGTAATACCGTCTTCATTTCAGGTATTCCAGAGCCTGGAATAAAAATATAGATCTAGGGTACTATTAGTGCATACTTATCCTACGTAGTTTGCTTCACTCACTTTAAATTTACTGTCACACGTCACCGTATGCATTATGGTAACTTGTGATGCAACAGTCGCCCCCTCCCCCCCGTGACACACCTGCTGACTCTTCAGGAAGAACATATTAGGTGAGGTACTTTTCGCATGTCACGCTCGTATTAAACATACCTTATCTTCCTATATTCGGTTGTACAGCTCTTTGTGAGCGTTCAATCGAAAATTATTGATATGACATTCGCTAGTAGATTCTTCATCTTTTGGGACGAACTACAATCAAATAGGGTATCTGTGATGAGGAGGACACGATAGACGTTTTCGCCGATAGATTCACAAGGGACACCGTTCTACAAGCGTCTAGTCATACATGCCAATATTTCCAGATAAGTTAACCACCTTGCAGTCTGATAACGAATTCCAGGGACACATTCGGCTCATCGCGACCGCTTTCCCTGAACGTGAAAAAGTCGTTCCTACTCCGCTGATCGTTTCTGTACTTGTGAATCGAAGTTGTTTAGCGATGAAGACCACTAATCTATGTATCATGAACGCATTCTCTGTCTTCGACATCGAGCGCTGCGGTCCATTTACTCAACCTGTATGGGGTCACCAGACTGCTATCTATTTATGAAGTACAAGGAAGATGAATTTCTTCACTTATTCCCCACTTCTTGTTCCCACGTGGAATACGTACCCTATGATCATACAGACCTCCTCATTTTCGACATGTTTAAAAGCACACAACTCCTGAAAGTCATCTATCTCACTGAACGTTTCTGCCCCTGAATACTGCTGAATACAAAGCACAATTTCGTAATTCCCGTGTTATAGATTACGTCCAGCTCAATCTGCTGAGCTTGATTCCGCATAGGTGATGTACATTCAGCGCTAGTTCCCCAGACGAGTATGGTACCGATTATTGACTTTGTAGGAATGGAATGCTCGGTTAGCCTAGTCAAATCTCGATCCGAGATTCGAACCCACGACCGTGCCTGTGTGATAGTGCGTCACTTGCCACCGCACCACTTCGGCCCTAACCAGACAGGTTTCTAACGGCTAAAAATTCTAGTTTTCGAAGATGACGGTGAAATGGACCTGATCAACAGTCTTGACCATCTTTTCCTTCCTTACTAATCAGTAGGTGACATGAATGGGTGTCCGAAAAATTGTGAGAAAATTTTGCCTCTCGACTTTGAAAGCATGTTGCTCGCGAACGTGCTAAAGAGGGATTATAGACCGGATAGCAGGGGAAGGGGCATTGTTGCTAGATCATTAATGTAGCTGACCGCTATTCGACGTGGTCGTTCAAAGTGAGTAATCGTTGACCGCGCGATGTACTATCGATACGACTACCGGAGCCCTCTGCTTCTCCATTACGAAATCATTACGAAGCTTCGGCACCCAAGCTTGGAATGAGATATGGTGACTGATTGGTAGCAGTGACCCTCTCTTGCCCCCTACCATGAATGATACGATCGCTTTTTTTAGAAGAGATCTGCTTCCACGAAATTCGCTAAAGCTCACGTCCACTGTCTTCAAATACAAACTCTGTTCTGGCCTCTCGTCAGAGCTATCCTCTTCAAAGTCTTAGAAGATGAAATAGACGATAACGATAGCTATTCCCTATCCCATCATTCATGACGCTCTACGCAGAAGTCGCCTTCAAAGCAGGAGTCTCTGTAAGTATCGTCCACTTCCTGGTTGATCAGGAGCTCGAGTGCGAGTCAATGTGTACCAGAAGAACCTCATCCCATCTCGGGCGAGAACGTCGATGGATGCGCCGGATAAACGAGGCATAACCTGACCACCCCGCTCCCCACATATTCACCTTACTTCAACCCATATTACTGTCATACTTTCAAAAGCCTACAGACTTGCTCCAAAGAAAAAAATTCATCTACTGTCGAGAAGTCAAGTAGATGGTAGATGAATGAATTGCGTTACGCATTAAGAAGACGTAAACATTAAGAAGACGCAGTAAAATGACAAATAGTCGGGAAAAAGGGGAACTCTGGCTCGTTCCGCCTCTTCTAGACTATTCACCATACATCCTTCTTTTCCTCAAGCACATCGTGGTTTGGGGCTATTGGGCCAAGGGATTAGGTGGAGTATGACCATTCCCTTTGCCCACTAAGCTGTGTTCAATCTATACAGTAAGGAAAAGAAGGGAACACATAACTGAACATCCTCATAATGCCTCAAACAAATTTTTACCGTTATTGAGATTATCTCCAAAAGAAATCGTGTAGCACCCTAGATTATATCCATATGAGCACTTAAATTATGAGCAAATACGAATTCCTCTTCACATTCACTTCTCAAAAGAATTTCCGTCGTTCCCACTATTTCTGTGGTCAGCGTTCCCACCCTAGAAAAATCTTCAATGTTTATGGGTAGAGATGGTACAAAAGGCTTCCTTGGTACTAGGAATAACAGTATCACTTTGATAAGATCTGATGACATCGATGTTCAAATAGTCGGTTTCATGATGTCTGCTGAACATCTTATCATCATCATCTTCTGAAGGGAGGGTTTTGTTCTAAGTGGACCGAGGTAGTGCAGTGAACTATGAAACACGCACAATCATGGTTCAATTCCCAGATCGGTACTAGCTTACATGGTTGTATTATACACCTGTATAGACGCTGTGAACGATACATCCAACACCAACAATGAGAACCTACATGCGTTTCCGTTTTCTCCCTTATTTTCTTCATTGGCCACTTCTCGAAGTGCTGCACAGCAGAATTCATTTCAAAAGATCGTCACAGTAGACGACGAAGAAGAAAGGATTCAGCTGTTCGGCAATCGAGGGACCAATTGACAAATGGTTCTGAGACGATGCCAGGTGCTAACGCGCCGCCATTGCGGTGAACTGTTCTGCATAAATACATACATGTGCACTACATATTCGCTCCATACCATCGGCCACAAGACGGATTTCATAGTCCCGTGAATGTGTTTCACAGTAACCCGAACACACGCTCAGCGCCTTTGACCCGGCCTCATATGCGACGCAACAAAAAGGTAGCGCGGGTGAAGTTCGCAGGCATGAATGGTGATGCACTAAGGGTTACTTTATCTCACTTTCAGGGAGATAAAAAAACCCTAATGCATCACCAGTGCATTTTTATGTTGTAATTCCTTTATCCATAAGACCTAATGGATCTCACGCCACTATCCAGGACACTACCAGTGAAGAAAGAAAGGCTAGAAATGAAAACAAAACAGTTTCACATCAAGGGATAACCAGTATGTACATCGTTTAGGAGCATTTGTTGTAAGAAATGGGACATATAATCTGCAGTAGCTGTTTACTGAGCCTCCGAGATTGATACTGACAAGTTTGCTGGGAGCTGATATTTCGGCCAACTCCCTTTCCCTGGAGCCTGTAAACTTAAAAGTAGATTCGTGATTCACATGAGCACCTTTCCGGGCTACAAAAAAAATCCGAAGGGCTAATCTAAAAGCTATTTCATCACGAATGAATGCTGACCCTGAGGCACCCTGAGTCCTAGGCTCCTCACGGTATTTTATGTGTTCCAGAGATGAGAGAGCTCCAGAGGGCACCATGGGTGAAAAGTTATAATAAAAGTGGCCTAAGAGCTGGGTCCTTACTGATCCCGAACAGCAGACATTGCCCTTAATACTGGTCGTAAACCTCGGCGCTTCCGCAGGGTAATCAACTGTGTAGATCAAAGCTATGCATCGTGAGCTCCCTAGTTATCGGAGCGCATTTGTTATTCCTGTTCTCGAGGATTCTTTGCCGCAATCCTTTACGCCTCCAAAGCCATGCGTCTTCACGAGACAGTATCGCAAGACCATAATGTCTTCAACTTCCATGTTCGGTCTTCTTGAAACCTGGGCATGTCACATAATGTTTTTTACATTGTTTTGCCGTACAGGTCCGTTATGATAAAACCGCTTTATCAGGTCGACGTTTCGAACAACTCGTCGTCTTCAGAGACCTGAAAGTAGTTCGAAGCTTCTGACCTGTGACTTACCCGACCAAGCGCCCAAACACGCTAGGCCAGTTGCAACAACTCCCAGAAACTTGAACGCTGAAAGATTCCAGCGGAGAAACCAACCTTCTGCGGTTTCACCAGCGTTGCCGTTCCACTCGATGCCGTGAACAATAAGGGACCAATGAGACACCATCGACGATCGTGATATAAGAATAATGATCTGATCTCAAAGCCCACAAAAGGGAATGAATGGCAGAAGTTCACTCGTTATGGTAATGCATTCATTTCGGTTGTTCAGCTTAGAATTTCTCTCGCAGATGTGCAACGCTTCCTATATCTTTCTGGCATCGGTCTCATTCTCGTAAGCTAAGTTTTTGCATTTAATATCAAAATCATCGCCCTGATGTTCGTCTGGTCGATGCCTTCCAAGCGGCGTGAGTAGGCTCCCACGCCTTTTACCCGCTAGCTTTTTTCAACGCGTATGCTCAACATCCTTCTCGTCTCACCAATATATATTTCGTCACAAGCTGAACACTGAAGTTGATACACTGTTCCTCGCTGTGTGCATTCTCCATCTCTTCCAAAAGGACAAATAACGCAGTTATCCGTCGTGCACGTACGATCATAAAGCCTATTGCGGATTAGATGACGTTTGATATTGTCCGCTAGTAGGTTTATCAGGACAACATCATTCGCCAAATCCACTCGTGCAATGCATTGTCAAATTTCTGCGCTTTGTCTGATATAAATGGAAGCCGGAGATGCGTCATGTTCACACGGTTTCTCAGCGAATGCGCTACGTTGTGACCCGTAGCCATTCGAGATTGCAATCTCAGCTGCTAGTTTACGTGACTCCTCTCGTTCCACTTCACCTGTGCACACTCTTTTAGCTGTTCTGTACATGTTGCAAACAACTGCACGTTTCACAGCTTTAGGGTGAGCAGACTTTGTGTAAAGTAGAATGTTCTTAGAGCTGCTCTTCCGATACCACTTCACATTGTACCTACCCTTTGCGATGTTTATCTGCGTGTTAAGGTAAGGAAGCCAACCTTCGTGCGGAACTTCTCACGTGAACTTGATATACTGAGACTCTCGGTTGAGGATATCAAACAACTCATCCATCTCTGCTGTGTTGATGTAACTACGCAGCAGTCGTCGATGTACCGACAGTACATAATGGGCATGCGAGCTATGACTGGTCTTTCTACTCAGCTCATAAAGCAGATAGCCAAGACCGGTGCTAGCCGCTGACCCATAGCAAGTCCCCGGTTTTGTTAGAAGTACTGCCCACTCCACTTGAAAATGATACTATTAAGGCATTCCTCGATCAGAGTCATAATGTGAACCTTGCTCAATCCGAACGTTACTATTTCGCTTTCATGCTCATCCAGCATTTCGGAAACCGCTCGGAGAGCTTCGCTGTTGTTAAAGTTTGTATAAAGCGCAGTTACATCAAACGACTCTACTACGCAGTTTTCTTGAAGCCTACACGAACGTAGGCGATCAAGAAATTCGTTGGTATTTGGTAGATGTGAGGGCACATATCGGAGTAGTTAACCAACAATTTTATTGAGGAACCAGGAAATGCGGTCTGTTGGCCCTTCTTCACAGCTGATGATGGGTCTTATTTTATCATTAGCAGTAGCTCAGTTCTCGCCTCCGTTGGACAACTTATGAGTCTTGATCAGGCTATAGAAAACCGGGCACGACGGTGTATCCAACTTCAATCTTTTGATCAACCTCTTATCCAATTTTGCTATCGTTCCGATTGATACCTACAAAGCGTTCAGCTTGTGACACTGGGTGAGGAGCGTCTTTTCCGCGGAGTGACTATACACAGAAGTATCACTTGGGTGAAGTTTTGGGATTTCCAGATCTAGTGAGCGTGGTAAAACCACAAATTCTCCTCCCCTATCACACAAGGAAAGACGGATTTCACCATCTGCTACGCGATTCCGTATCTCTCGTAATATATAGAAATATATATTGGCGAGACGGGAAGCATGTTGAGCATACGCCCCAAAGAACATCTAGCGGGTAAAAGGCGTGGAAGCCTGCTCACGCCGCTTGGAAGGCATCGACTAGAAGAACATCAGGGCGATGATTTTGATATTAAATGCAAAAACCTAGCCCACGAGAATGAGATCGGTGCCAGAAAGATATTGGAAGCGTTGCACATCCGCGAGAGAAATCCTGAGCTGACCATATCAGCGAACTTCTGCCATTCATGCCCTTTTGTGGGCTTTGAGATCACCGCGCTATTCTTATATCACGATCGTCGATGGTGTCTCATTAGTCCCTTATTGTTCAAGGCATCGAGTGGGACGGCAACGCTGGTGAAACCGCAGAAGGTTGGTTTCTCCGCTGGAATCTTCCATCGTTCGAGTTTCTGGGAGTTGTTGCAACTGGCCTAGCGTGTTTGGGCGCTTGGTCGGGTAAGTCACAGGTCAGGAGCTCCGAACTACTTTCAGTTCCTTGAAGACGACCAGTTGTTGAAAGAACAGTAACGTCTTCATTTTCATGGTACTAAAGAAGAGGGTGTTATGTTTTTTTCCAACATATTTGAATGCTCTTTTATCCTAATGCGGAGCGACTTCTACCCTACACACTCCTCTGAATACATCGTCATGTAATGAGGTATACAACTCGTACAGTACACAGCACTCTTCTTTTATTAGGTTCGATATGGAAGAAGAAGGTTATCATTCCACCATCGTTACCAACTTCATTCATTCTGCATGATCGATATTTGGTGCTATAAAAATCACTTTTTACTGCGGAAGAGAGCGCCGTTATCATAATATAAGTGGAGAGTTCCCATTGGTTATATCTAGTGTGCATTTTCGGAGCAACGAGCAAGCCACGCCTTTGCTGCCGCATGTTGCGAGAAACACTTTGCTCCTATTATGATTCAAGAACTACGCAAATTTCGTGATCCCTACTCATCTGTTATCTCCTATAATTAACACTATACCATACTATTACATAATATGTACAGGGTGGTCCCAAAATTCAATTAATTCAGTTCATGGCAATGTACTTGAAGCCTCCCAGCTGAGAATGATAATGGAATCTATATGCACGTCAGCTAACCTTATGCACTACAACATGCTACAGTCAGATTTCAAAACGTCCCTCACGAGAGTGAATAGAGGCCCAAAGTTCACTCTCGAGCTCCTCGCACGTTGTACGCAGGTATCCTCCCCCATTTCTTCCCAGCTGAGCCCTGGTTCCTAGTACTCCAAACTGAGACTGCAATTCCGACAGGTCCTCTTCTGATCAGAGATCATGCGGAGGAGTCACGTCAGTTGACATCCAGAAATAGATGCCAATCCTCTTTGCTAATGAAGTCGGACAGCTAGCGTTGGCACCACTTCTGGGCGAGCTTGGCTCTGTGGGCTGGAGTACCGTCCTGCTGAAACCAAGGGCATCTTACCTCAACAAGGGAAAAAATCATTCTGCTTTTCGTATGGTCACTTTTTTTTATGAAAGGTTAGCGTTAGATGTTTATGGCTTTTCACTGTTGAGGATTGGTTTTTTCGTAAAAAATTTCTCTGATCTCTACACTGCCTGTCGAACTTAGAAACGGAGTAGCTTTTCTGCACAAGACTGGAGTCGCAATGAAGCTTCTGCATAACAGTCCGCCCCACCGAAAACCTCGAGAGGTCCTGCTCCTATGCCCTTCTCGATGGATCACCCAGGATCGCGATCGATTGATCATTTTAATAGTGCTATCTCTGGGAACTCTGACCTTTCTACCTCTTCCTGGTTTGTATTGATTGAGTCTTCTCTGTATCGTACAATACCCTACTGTATGGGAACTAGAAAAATCACAAGGATTTTCACAAAGTCCTTCCGCCTCTCGCATGCCAGTTATTGCAAATGGCATTGATGGAGCCTCGGCTATCTGAAAGATTTCGGGAGTTACACTTCAGCAACCATGCATATTGCAAGAAAACCTAAAGCAACTCACTAATATTGGGCATAGTGAGTTTGATAAATTACTCCTACAAAAGAAGGTTCTGAATATTTTGGGAGAAACAGTTTCTGAATTATAAGACAACCTGTACCCTTCTAGCGGTACCTGATATGCTCCTATGATGTCGTATGTACTTGCTCTTCCAAGCGTGCATCGCTATATTCCAATATACCTTTCCGATGCAGAAGATGTGCGTCGAAAATGTAGAACGCCTCATTGGTCACTCTTCTATGTAACGGCCTGTTTTGGCGCTGGGATTTTAGCAGCCTCTCCCTAACGGCCCAACTCTGTCTTACTGCTTCTTCACGTTCAAATGATAAGGGTCATTCATCTCACAAGCCTGACCTGCATCACCTGTCGTCCCGTTGATCATCAATCTCCTCGAGCGGGAGCCAGTAACGTCTCCATTCGTTTCTGTCACGAGCTAGAGTGGGGCAGTGAATCGTCATCGCTTCAGGGACAAGAGGCCCAGCATTCTTTACGTTCAGAGCTCTCGTGAAGAAGTCTGACCATCTCTTTGGCGGCCGTTCTGTTGTTCGCTTGACGTCCCGAGGGATCCCGTCAGTAACCGCTTTATTCAATTGTCACTGCTATATCGCAACGTGCCCGGCCCACCTGACCTCCGATTTTTGGCGTATCAACGGCATCCCCGATTTTCGTTCGATGACACAGCTGGGCACTCCGAATTTCCTCCTGCACTCGGGCGTATAAGGAAGTCTCGAGCATCACTCTTTCCGCTCATCCTGCTTTTGTACAAGACAAACCTTCGAGGCGTACGTCAAAGCAGGATGGATAGCAGGGTCAAGAAGGTGACCGGATTTTGTTCGTCTTCTCCACTACTCCCTCGATATCCTGGAATGCTCGCCACGCCGTTCTGCTCAGCTCCGGAGCTAGTTCGTTCACCATGCTGACTTCCCATCCTAGATACACATAGCTAGAGCATTCTTAGGAGCATTCCCTTTAGCGTGAAGGAAGCACCAGGTACCAATCAGTTTTTTATAAGCACTGTCTTCGTAGAGTTCAGTCTCAAGCCATTCTTTCCTCAAGCACTGTCACACTCGATTAGACGCTCGTTCCGCCTGCTTGATGTTCGATGTTATAAGCACGATGTCGTCTGTAAATCGGAGATGATGTAAAAAGCGGCCGTCGACCTTCACCCTCACGTCTTCCCATTCCATATTACGCATGATTTTCTCTAAAGAGCACTGAAAAATTTGGGCAAGATGGTATCGCTCTGTCGAAGATTCACATAAAGTTGTTGTAAAGCTCAGAAGAATCCTTATATAATGAGTAGGAACACCCTGGTTTCTCAGAGCTTAAATTATCGCTCCTGTCTTGTAGCGATGTCTTTCTCTTCTTCTGTCTGTTTTCTCGAAGGCCTTCTTGGAATCGACGATTAAAGATATAATGACATTTTGTACTCTCGCGAAACTTCAGTGAGTCTTGCAATAGTGTGGATGTGTTCGATTGTACTGGAACCTCTCCGAAACCCTGTTGCTCGCATGGCTGTACTTCATCTAATGATCTGCCAATCCTGTTTTGGATGACGCGAGTGAAAAGCTTGTAGATTACAGACAGCAGTCAGATTGGGCGATAATTGCTAATATCGTCTGGATCTCCCTTTTAATACAACAACTCTTGCTAGTATTCCACGACGTGGGCACATTGGATTCCGAAAGGAAGCGCGTGAAGAGCCTAGTCAGAGTTCTGACGATCAGTGTTGGAAGACTCTTCAGATGTTCTGGTTCGATCCTTTCGGCACCGAGCGCAGTACAGTTCTCCATCGACGTGATGGCATGTCGTATTTTAGAGGAGAAAACCGAAGCAGCGATGTATTAGTCTTGTCTAAGATGGTGGGTAGGCAGATAGACGTGGCTGTCGAAGAGATCTGAGTAGAAGTTGTAGATGTCCTTCTCCATTGCCCTTCGAAATGCAGTAACCGTTCCGTCAGGACAACGAAGCGAAGTTATTTGGTCTTATAAATGACGAAGCTCCGTCGGCTTTTGCGAATGCCCTTTCCGGCCTCTTTCTGCTTTGCTGGCGCTATCGTGAAGATGTTCGGCGAGCCGGTTGTATTCTTCATCGATGTGCCAATAACGGAATCGTTCCATTTACTCGCAAGAGAAGCGAAGTGTTCCCAGTTGATGGAGCACTTGGGGCTCCACTTCCTGAACTTCATAGCTCTCTCTCCACGCACTGAGAAGGGGAATCTAGCGCGGAGGAGACGAAGGTCCGATCCCGTGTAGAAGTTGGAAACAGCTGCAACATCAGCCAGGCAAAACCCCCGATTAAAGATTATGTGATTCATTTCATTATGGAAATGCCCTTCAGGTGACTCCAATGTCCATCGCAAATGAGAGAGCTTCTGGAACTGCGAGTTACCATGGATGGCGGCACGCAGCTGAGCTCATCGAGTTGATCTCAGCTTTTTGCGAAGCATTTCCGAGATTATTTCATTTCTTGTTTCGGATAACGGATGCTTCTATCTCAAGGACTGACAACACTGAGACATCCATGGGATTTAGGTCAAGGCTGCAGAGTGTTCACTGATCAATGATAAACTCGGACAGCCCTTCATCCTGCTCATTCCACTCCATTCCGTGAGTCCCGATGCGTAACTCTGCAACCGTTCTTCTGCGGCCAATCTTGGCCTTAAAATCACCGACGATGACCTTGAAAAAAGTGTGGTCTTCTTTGTAGAGCCTCTCCAGATCTATATGAAACGCCTCCAACTCCTCTTCATCGTAGCTTGATGTTGGTGCATAGGCAACGGAGATGGATGGGATTGAGCCACATCTTCTTGATCGCAAACATCCGATTCGGGTTGTTAAGCTTTCATACGAGTCGAAGTTCATGGCCAGGAGCGTATTGACGAAGAAACCCGAGCCGGTAGCCTCTGCTGACGCATTTTCCAAGGAACAGTTCTTCTCCAGTCTCAAATACAGGTGCAGCGAGCGATGTCTTCTCGTCTCGATCAGTCCGATGACGTCGTGCTTGATCTTCCTAGCTTGTGTCATCGAATCTTCTATAAATGCTTCCGGCGCAAACGTCCGTGCGTTGATATTACAGATTGCCATCTCAACCCTTCTCCTTTTGAGCAGCCTGTTTTGACTCTGAGGTTTTGGAAGCTTCTCCCGAGCGGTCCTACCCAACGCTGCCGTATTAGAGGCTTCCTCAGGTTCGAAGGAACGAGGCCCATTCATATCACTGTGACTAGCAATTGACTGCTCAAGGAGTAGCTTGCCAGATTCTAACATGGGGGCTGGACTGACTCCGGGTGCTAGCCGGGCTATCTCGAGGTAGACGAGGGGCTTTTTTTTGAAGGCGGCGCGAATTGTCTCCCAAACACTTCCCGGTCACTCGATTGCAAGCTTTTGACCGAGTCGACAGATAGGCAGGATACCACCTGCACCCGAGGACTCCACACAGGTATGCTTGGATATATATGCGAGAAACAGAGGGTATATCGACCAGCACAGCAGAAACAGGGAGTCCATCCTCCAGATCCACCTGCTTCCTTAGGGAGGTACTGGCGACTTTTGGTCAGCAATTCATCTGGGGAAGCCTCATGTGGCCTGTAGATCCGTAGTTGCCTGACCTATACTTACTTACTTTGATACTTTGATGGTCCATCGGTAAGAGGGTCTTCTCAGCGGGGACCACAGCTCCTCCATACCGCCCGATCTTTCGCGACTTGCATCCAATGTAGGCCGCTTCCTCTGAAATGTTTGGAAAACGAATCGGCCCACCGAGTCGGCGGACGCCCTGACGTTCTTCTTTTATTTCTCGGAAGCCCTCAAACCTTCCGACTCAAAGCTCACCAACGCGTGATGAGAAGTCGTTATAGCTTTGGCGATTGTTTTATTGTCAGACCACGTTTCAGTCGCATAACACATCGCTGGCAGTACTGAGGTGCTCAATATCGATGCCTTGAGGTCGAGATCGCTGACCTGGTCTGTCACTTCACGAATTGAACCGAAAGCTGCCCATGCAGCAGGTCTTCTCCGATTTAGTTCTGGAGCGATATTGTTCATCATGTTCAGCTCTCTCTACTCTTTTAAAAAAATCTATTGGCGCCAGTTTGCGTTTTTTTTGAGTAAGCTCGAAATTCTTTCTTCAGCAGTAGTGAAGACAAAATCAAATTGAACAGGGAATAACACGCAACACCGTGTCAATTACTTGTTATACTAACGCGGTTACGTGTGCCCCCCCCCCCCCTCCCTCTCCCAACAACGAACTACATTTTCATCCCTAAAGATGTCGTGTAGGCTTTGTAGGCTTATGGGGAGGCCACAGAGAGCAACCTTACTACATCTCTTTTAAGAGGGTACAGAGAAGAATTGATATATGAATGTATTAGAAAACAGAATTAGAATGAGAATAGAGAAGCCAAAAGACAAATAGAATAGTAAGTGCGACGGAGAGTGATTTTCACTCGACCTAGAACAAAACAGTCTGGCATACTCTGCGATCAACGCAGTATCCTAGAACGCAAGGCGAATCAGATGACTGCGAGACCCGGGCTTTCTCCTGAAAATAACGGAAACTGGTCAGCAGGTAGGAGTCACAGAAGCAGTTCAGCTCTCCAAAAATAATTATACCACGAGCGGGTAGACAGCGTTGGAAATATGACTCTGGAGCGGTCATGCAAATAGTCCCTTTTTATTTGAAGATGTCCGAACAGTTCTTGAGATGGTATGATTACACGGTAAGCCGTGGCAAAACTTCCTATAAGTGAAAGAAGGAATCAATTCTTATCAGTTAGAGCAAGCAGCCCTTAGATGCCCCAAGAAATAGTGGGAGACGCATTCGAATGGGGCCCTACAGAAACTCATTGCAAGGTAACGCTTGGTAAGGGTAAGCGATGATGTACGACAAGGGCAACAGACTATGGACTGGAATGAGATATGAAAACAGGTAGCGATCATCAATCAATAGACGGATGTAATGGATGAATCAGCATACAAGGATGGATGTCGTGACTCCTATCTTCATCGCGTGGTTAATTATTTAAACACATTGTCGAAGTCTCAGAAGATGGGGAAAGAAACGACTCATTCATGTTGCGGAACTGTGGCCTCAAAGACTTAACTGAAGACTCGAACTCAAAGACTTTGAAGAATAATTGCTTACGATATCAGTGCTACAATTTTGCTTTGAGAAACTAAAATTTCGTGTTGAGAGAGCGGCACGGCCGGAGAAAATCGTGCAGCCGCTAAGCCCTCTCAACACGAAATTTTAGTGGCAAATTGCCAAGCTTTTTCGCTGCGGGAACCCCGCTGGCCAAATGTCAGTGGTTCCCACAGCGAAAAGCTAGGGATACGGCATACCGACTATGCAAATGAAGTTTAGTAAAGGAAAGTTCACCAAGAAGAGGGACATTTTCGAACCACATTCATTAATACTTCAAAAGCATTCTCATTTTTAGCATACACTAGCACAGTTGGGCGATTTTTTTCAGTACTCTTAGCAGTGTCACGCGGTCAGCCTTGTATCAGAAAGTATAATTCGGTGAAAATGTAGTTAGGGGAGGGCAGCACCTTTCTGAGTTACTGAAGATAGAGGAAGAGATGCTCCTTACTTGCTCTCCGAGATGCTTTTTAACCAAAAGAATATTGTTTTACCTAACTTCAAGAGGGGGAGGGGTGCTCTGAGGTGGGTGAGATAGTTATCTCGTGCAAAAAGCTGGGTTGAGATAAAAATTGAACGTCCAATTAGGTCACCCAAACCGAAGCTCCTCCCCTTCCTGAAATTAGTAAAAAAATACTCAGTAATAACATAAAAAAGTCATGAAACTTGCGCACAAAAATGTCTTAAAATTCCCAAAGCTCTCCTACTGTTTTAGAGAAAATTGAACAAATTACGAAAGGTATTGATTGCTACTGCATGATGAGATTTCGGATGTGCGGTTTCTACAAACCAAGTTCATCAACAACAACAAGGTATTTTTTTCCTTTGCCACCCCTTCCTTTCGAGGTGACCACTGGCTTTTCCACGACGAGGGAATTATGGCAGGGACCACAGCAGTATCGGTTTTCACGATCAGCCATTAACACCCTTCCTCCACATGACGGCGATTGCCGCTCCTTACGAAGACGGCGGATTTGACCATTCCCTTCGACCCCGTAGTATTTCAATACAGCGAGCTTGACCTTCACTTGAGCTTGATTTTCTTGGGGGTTGTGTATACCATCTTCTCTTCTTGGCTTCGCGAGAAGGCTCAGAGACAAATGAAGATCAGACTCTGTTTCAACCTCATCATCGTCCGAGAGCTGACGACCGGTGTAGACCGTACCCTATTTTTGCTGAACTTTTCCTTACTAAACTTTAATTACCTAGTCCGTACACCGTATCCCGAGCTTCTCGCTATGGGAACCACTGGCACTTTGCCAACAGAGGTTCCCGCAGCGAAAAGCTGGCAATTTGCCACGACCGTGCCGGAGCAAATCTTGCGGCCGGGCTTAGCTCGTGACAATTTTGGGTTATCTAGTTCCAGACAAGTAACGGAAGTGATAGTTCTAAATAGCGCGAAAGTGGCGAAGAAAGCCTGGTAGTCAATAAGGAAGTAAAACTATCTGCTAGACAAGGGTTTTACGAAAAAAAAAACTGCTCGAGAGTAGTATTCGGACGAGCTGTTGGGACGCGCGCACCATACAGGCTGGAGTATGTGTACGAACGTGCGTCCGAGGACGCGCGCGGCAAATTGCGCGGTGAAGTTCGTAAATTTGAAATTTGAACGGCTTAATCGTCTATCAATGGGGTCCAAATTTGAAGTAGAGTAGATTAGAAGGATAATCTGACCCTACTAAACTATTCTACTTTGAGTTTGTGCCCCGAAAATTGGCTTCAGAGTCGTATAAATCGTCACGAACTTTGCCGCGCAAGTTGCCGCGCGCATCCTTCGCATCCGTTCATCTCGTCCCCCAGCTGGCTGCAATACGCTGCCTGCCTGCCTGTTGGTCCTGATGCGAATGGTGGACCTCTACAGCTTTCACAACGCTGAACAACTCGTCCGCCTTGCGTGTGTACGATAGATGGACCGGTTTCGGGGGTTTCTTAGCCGCTGTCTTAACTTTTTCGACCCATCAGGGCCGTTCATTATTAGGTTATTCTTGGAAGCCACAGGTTCATTCTAGGGCGATCTCAGCAACCACTTCTAACGTGAACTATGTGCTTAATCTTCTACTGATGGTAAACTGCTCAGCGCTCATATTTTCAGGTTTTACTTGGCATTTGTATAGCTGACTTTTCTACCAGAATCTGAGTGATGCCAAAGCCCTCTTTTAGTAGCGCATAACCACACCATTGTCTGGAGGCAGATTGATACCCACCGAAGTCAACAAAACTCAACATCTCTCCGTACTCAGTTACCGGTTGATCACCGCAATTCATTCTATGAGCCACACGCGCATTCAAAGCCTACCATGTTTCCGAATAAGCACCAAGTGAAAGGGTATTTTGAAAGCGGGATTGAGGACTGATCAGCATCAAAGGACTTCATGTTCATCGCTATCCATATGTTTTCAGGATGCCTACAAAATATGAACATAACATGTAAAGAAAAAATAGTTAGCTACATCAATTGGAGAGTTTGTCCATTCTTCGTTACCAGAAGAAGAAAAGCTTCTACTTTTAGGCATTTCGTCTTATAAAACTTTTTTTCATAAAGCCCCTACAGCTCTCGGTTTCCGAATCGTATTGAATCATGACATTGAGAAAGCTCGTTGTAAGCACAACACTGGCGACCCCTCCTACTCCCTTCCTTTACTCTACATCTACGAACATTTCAAAGGTCAAAGACGGTCAGGATTGAAATATCTCAAATCATCTTTTGTAACTAGCCTCGAAAAAATCTTAAACATCGGCGAAGATCGATTACCGACGGAGGACGAGTTTCCTCAAAAGTACAATATTCTTCGTTATACGATCCACCTCTTCTTAATTTGTGGAGTAGACCGTATGGTTAAGTCAAATTCGAAATGTCATGCAACTATAATAATCAGGTTACATAGGGGATGGCAAAAGAGTCTCGTTGATACACGTGATGGCCGGTGAGCATCCGGGAATGATCACCGGCCATCTCATGTACCAACCTTGGGCCACGTGTGTAACCTTTGAGCTCTGATTTTGAATGCTGTATTACCTACCTATGGCTTGTGGAGCAATAAAATGTGCCCAAAGAGCAGACGCACAAATAAGAATAACGACATACAGCGTCCAGACGACGAACGATACCACCCAGATCTGTTCATTCCGAAACCGACGATAAAGCACTATATGACCTGCAAAACCTGGTCTGAAGGCATTCGATCATACATAGCTCCCCAACCCAGAGTAGCTCGTGGTAGTTTTCGTAAAGCATGAGGGAAAGATAATCATTGATCTCATTTTTAAACGGTAAGCGGAAATAAACGCGGAAAAATGAATATAAATAATTTCAATAGATTAGGCTATTAGCACTGGTTGAAATATAGCAAAAGAAACAGCAAACGCAAGCGAAGGGAACAAACTAAGAAATACCCGGCTGGCGGAATTGAACCCAAATTCCCCGGCCAATGATAATTCAAATCCCTCCTTTCTAACCACGGCAGGCCGTTTTATCACAAAATACCACGCTCGGAAATATCCAGGCTCGTTAACATCATTACATCAGAATTACAAAGAAGTGGTGATGTGGCGCACCTCAGAGAGAGCTCACCTTCTTGAAGCTTGCTGACCGCCACGTCCATAGCTAGTGAAAATATAGCCATGATTGAGCCGAGTAATGCGAGAAACACCCACTCTTCTATGGCATACTTGAACACTTTTAATATTCTCTCTGAAGTCAAGAAGAAATAGTGAAAGGCAATAAAGAGTTTGTCAGAGGATCGTACTTGGACCGCAGCAGCATCCAAAGTACGTTCGGTCTGTTGTCTTTGGCTGCGTAGGCGAAGCAACAATCGGGTCTTTTGAGCGACTATCCTTAAAAGAAAAATTGTCGTCAAGGAATTCTAAGTTGGCGACTCGACCAAAGTGATCTCAATTCCAAGCTTCGACGGCACCCAGCGTTATTATTTTTTTTCTCGAACCGCTGACTTGAGACTAGGCTAAAAGAAAAAATTCCAGAACATGGAAAGGCAGATAATTTACCTTCTTCCAAAACCTCCTTCTGAGTAATTGGCTCATCTCGGTGTTCCTGTCACGACAGTGTTGACTGAGATGCTGAAGTGGAGACGAAGTAGAATGAAATTATCCTCACGTACCAGTAGTATGCGTGACATTTGTTTTGATGCGCTTCTATTCTCTGTGCTTCAAGGTTTTGTTCAAACGCATTGGGCGTGTTGATTCATAGAATAGAAAAGAATGATAAGGAGTTAAGTGTTTATCGATTTGCTCCCATTGTCAAAATGACTGTTTTTTTCGCTTATCAAACTTTTCCTTTTTGACTGATCAACAACCTCACATCGGTAATCAATTTCTTGAACACAAGCAAACGAAGCAAGTAGTAGGAAAATTAGGAGTTTGCACTTTCCGCAGAATTGTAGGATGCGTGAATCTACCAGGGATTGTTCATATGAAAAACTCAGAAGAATTACGGGATAATGTTGATTAGCCCTTGAAGGTAAGTAACGATCAAATTTCTTCTGGGGTACAGCAACTTTCTTGGATACCGCTTCTAGAATTTCCATTTAAAACAGCGAACGAATGAGGAAAACAGCAACATTTGTCGTAGCAAGTGTGTTTCGAGAGAAAAGATGAAGTAGCAAGCTGCGGTAGACTTGTTGGTTTAGGGGAGGAAGTAAGTGATGAACAACCGTGAGTTGGGAAGGGAATTGGCGATCTGTGGTGAGGGGCCGTAATTACCATTTGTGAGATCAAAATTGAGCAGCGTGAAGCAAAATTATCCAGGGGCAAACGGGCCCTGCACTGTGAAATACGAAAAGAGGAAGATGAATAAGAAGAAAATGTTACGGCCTATCATTGCAGAATGCGGTTGTCTGTCCGCAACCTTCTATTTGAGTCCACATCTTCTTAATCGTTGATTGAGCTCATAACGGAAATCTGCCCTTTATACTGCAATCTCGTAGAAAGCATTATCTCCGGGGAAAGTATTTGAAATCGAAAATTGAAAACGATTTTTCGTCAATCAGTCTTTATCTTATGTAGTATGCATTCAGCATTTGAGTTCCATTAAGAGTCGGTACCTTATATGTATATGTGGCTTATAACATTTTGCGGATGCTGATCAAGGCACGAGTGAATACTCCTATTTTTCGAAATGGGTCTGCTATTGATTAAGTGATCGGGAAGGAAGGAGGGTTTGGCTGACCTGACCGGGCATGATCTGAATTCAATACCCTACGTTATACGTGTGGTAGCAGTATCACTTGGCAGAGTATCATCTCCAAATCGGTAAGACACTGAACTTGCTATCAAATACTTGCACTCTATGGTAGAGTGAGTAAGACGCACTGGATTTTTGTAGAAGTGTTGTGATTGTTTGCTTAACAAAGTGTAAGCAAGTTCACGAAAACGAATATATGCAACTTCATCATTTGAAGTTACTCCAATAAGTCGAAGTGTATCACTAGCTTTTATATGCTCCTGTACGAGCTTTCCTTATTATCCGAAAAGAAGGAGGACTTTTTCTCAACAAACAGAATTCGCAGACATTCAATGAAACATAATCGATTAATTTCCAACATCCAACATAATAAACTTCTGGTTGTTTTTCTCTGTACCCCTAATTGTACAAAATTGCAGCTACACCCAAGTATAAGTGTTTTTTTTTTGCCTAAAAGTTTTCTGGAAGAGATTGATTAGCAAATAGAAGTTCGATGAATCAAAGGTTTCTCTGGAATCTCACTTCTCTCATCAACGTCAAAGAAACTACATTTTTTGGTGAGCCTGGTCAAAACATTCTATTGGAAGGGGATTCTGTAGTCGATAGTCGATTATTATAGGCCGGTCTGAAGCTACGATTTTTAAAGTTGCACTCAGCTCATGAAGTCCTATAAACTGGGATCATAAAAACCGGGGAATTCTTCATTCTAGAGAAGCTTCATTCTGAAGCATGCTCCATACTATAGGGGGATATTCCGCCTAAGTCCTATAATAGAGCGGTCGGTCAACAAACGACAGTTGAATACAATTTGCGCTCCAAAAGTTTTGTGGAAATGATTGCAAGTGAATGTCTCCTCTGTTGTGCGAAGTAGTCTAGTAGATTGTCCCCGCTCGAGGGTCACGAGGCACGGCATTCTTTCCGTGCAGTGCTTTCGTGACGGCCATCCTGGTGATCTTTTGACGTCCCAAAGGATCCAGTCAGTAATCGCCCTGGTTCAATGGTCATCACAATATAGTACAACGTGTCCGGCCAGCATGGTTGTCGATTGCTTGGTCTAAGCATCGACGCTCTGGATATTCGTTTGTTGATGGAACACAAAACTCCGGATTCCCTTCTGCTTATTAGTGATAAATTAATTCCGACACAGTCCTTAGCGCAGTGCCTCGAGTTACGCTGACTGCACGCTTATCCTGCTTTTGTAGAGTGGAAGTCGGAAAGGGGGGGGTGCAAAGCCGGGTGTTCTTTGCCTTTTTCATCACTCCCTGGATGTGTTTAAACGCTCGCCACGCCCCGCGGTTCATTCTGCTCAGCTCCGGAGCTGGGCGTTCAGTCATGTCGGCTTCTCAGATAAGCCCACGTAACTAGACATCCAAAGATATTCGTGAGTGGTCTTAGCATGAATAGACCATCACTTTCTAATTTTTCGTGAAGATCACCTCCGTTAAGCTTAGTGATCATTCACGAGGAGCTGTCGAATTCGGCCACCATCCGTTCTGCCTGCTCGAAGCTCGGTGTTATATGCACGATGTCACCTGGATAGCAGAGATGATTCAAGTGGCGGCAATCAAGTTCTACCCAACCTCCCATCTAACCATGCTTGCTCACATGGATGTCTTTCTCAGTATTTGTCTATCCTGTTGAGGTGAGTGGCGTGAAGAGATTATATCAGTGATCGAAAAGTCATGATAGATTTTTTGGAAAGAACTTTTGATTCTTGATGGATGTCCTCGATGTGTTGTGCAGTAGTTGTAGAACACTCTAGAAGCTGTTCCTCAAAAGGTGTACAAGGACGTCTACGATTGTCTGGGTTTGAGCACGATGTAACCTTACGCAGCTGCTTTCGAGTCGCATCATTTTCCATGAATGGCGCCCGTGGCGCTGAAGCGGCAGCAGCGGTCTACTACACTAACAGCATCGGGTGGGAAAGAACATCACTACCAGTGTCACCACCCTCTGCTGGTTCGATGTCTTCGCGAAAAAATTAGCTTCTAAGATAAAACGTCGGTTGCGTCGCCCCTCCGCAGTGGAAGACCCGTCGTTCCGTACACAGTCAAACAGGGACCGGAGGCTCAATTCCGCACTTTTGAGACAAGGCTCTATGCAAGAGACAGTCCTTAAGCGTCTTCACACCCTCGGCTACTGGAAAATGATGGCTGGACCCGTCATGCCCTGTAGTTGCGGCACACCACGGTATCTATACGTCAATCTCCCCTTCTCCGCTCGCATCGCAAGCAGTCTCTAAAAGATTCGGTCATTGGAGATAGGCTGCCTGAAGGAGGAGAGTCATGCAGGGGAATGCTAAACTACTATCTGCTCTCGCAGAAACACCCGACAACTGATTCCGTTAGCGCCACTCAGCTGTAAAAACTTGCAGGAGCTGTCTGGCAAAAACGTCCGACCGAGAAGAGCATCAGTGAACCTTGCTCATAGTGACGCCCAGAGCCATGGAACTAAAGATGCTTACCAAATAACTGAGGGGCTAGGCCTATGAATCGTATCCCATCGTCCTATTCTGATGACGAGGCTCCCTGTGATTCACTTGTTCCATCCCCTAGGGGCTTTTTTGGGGCAAAATTTCTTCAAAGTCTGATAACATGAGTCGGACAGACGCCGGCGTTTTGACTCCCAGTTTTCCCAGTTTCGAGAAAAGGGGATCGCTCGCCCGTTCACCAAATGAATCACATTGATGATCAACAATTAAGACTTATGTTTATGTGTTCTATTCGTGGATACCATTTGTGTACTGTCAAAAGAATAAAGAAGAGAAAGGTGAAAACTCTATTAAGACTTTTTTATCAACTTAGTAGATTACAGACAGCAGATAGATTTGGCGGTGCAGGCACTTTGCATTATGAGGGGCACTGCGTGAAGAGTCCAGCCAGAGTTCTGACAGTAAAAGGTGGAAGGTTTATAGATGTTCTGATTTGTTCCCGTTGGGACGTAGCGCGTTACAATCCTTCATCGACACGATTGTTTGCTGAATTTCGGAAGGGAGAGCTGAAGAAATGGCATATTCGTCTTGCCTAAGATGATATGTAGGTAGGCATGTGGACGTGCTGTCGAGGAGATTCAAGTTGAAGTCGTAGATGGCTTTTTGAGTTGCCCTAAGAAATTCAGTAGCAGAAACTGTGCGGTCAGGACAACGAGGGGAATTCATTCTAGTGATGTAACTGGCAAAGTTACGACCTGTTTTGCGGATGCTCTCCTCACTCCCGGTTTCCTCGGGCAGAACTTATACTCTTCTCTCTTTCAAATCTTCCTTTATCATTCCTCTGTGTAACTTCGCAAGCTGTCTGATTAGTTGATGACAACGCGCAATTCTAAGCCTGAAGCCCAAGGCTCCTATCGTTTCGAGACTCTTGGGAAAAAGATGTTCTTGAGAACTTCTACATTTTCCGCTTTATTCACACTATTTTGAAGATATTGGAGGACTGGTTCATACCAATTATCGATGTTGTCGATAGCGGAATCTTTCCATGAATAGTGACAAATAGTGAAGTGAAGAATAGTCTAAATAGTGGCTCCCGCGCCTATTGCAAATGAGGGGCTAATGGTACTCCAAATTATCATGTGGGTCGACATGATAAGCTTGGACATTTGAATATCGATGTGTAATTCTACATTCGTTCTTTTGAGCCACTCTCCGCACTGGAAGCACTTTCGAGGGCTTTGAAGAAGGTGGGCTTCTTTCTCTGTACAGCTTTTCTGAGTCCATAGAAAGCGATTCCAGCTCTCCTTCGTCGTAGCCTCATGTTGGTGCATAGGCAACGAAGATTGTTAGAACTGAAGTTCAGCCACAACTTCTTGATCGCAAGCATCCGTTTCGAGTTATCGAGCCTATGTAAGAGTCCTTGTTCATAGCCAAGTATGCATTGACTTCTCTGATACTTGATCCTCCCAGCTCGCATTTTCAGTGCGCATTTGATGGGAGCGGTGGTGCATTGAAAGCACATCTCAGACCTCCTCCTTGTGAGCAGCCTGTCATGGCTCTGAAATTTTAGCAGCCTCTTTCGAGTGGTCTTACTCAATGCTGTCGTCTTGGAGGCTACCTCACGTTTAGAGGAATCTGCCGAGGCTGACATATAGGTGCCCACGAGTAGCATTCCAGGCTCTGACCGGGAGGGAGGGAGGGGGGGGGGAGGAGGCTGCGTGGACTCCCGGTCAGAGCCTAGCATGCTACCTTTGGGCACCCCTGTCCACTCAGGCTATTCCAGAGTGGACAAGGGACTTATTTGTTGAAGACGACTTCGCATTATCACCTCTCCGATCTTTCAAGCCATCCGAATCTGGACTTCTGCCCTAACCCTAGTATAGGACACAACAGCACCAGCCGGCTCTGCTCGCATACATGGATACGCCTGCGAGTTGGCCGAAGCTATAGATGGAGTGGAATAGAAAAGGGATACCGCCTTCAAACTGCGTTTCTCAGCAAGTACCTGTGAATTTTGCGTTTATCCTTCTATCAGCCCCGTGGGGTCGCTCCATGTAGCCACGCCACCAATCTGATGGAACGAAAACACACGAATACAAACTAATATTGCATTAAGTTGCACAGACATTCAGTCGGTTTGTGTTCCGGGGCTTCACACTGATGATCCACAACTTTACCGATAGCTTCAAACCTAGAAGTAAAATTGTCCACATTTCTGCTTCAGACCGTTCTGCTCTTCGAAAATGCTCATAACGGTGATGAAGGTGTAGAAACATAGGATTTTCAGGTATTAGAGGTAGTAGTAACCCTTTTGAAAATGTGCAACAGCATTTCTCATCCAGCTGCAATCATAGTAGAAGTTGAAATCGAAATAAAGTTTTTTAGAGAAGCCAAAGAGCTATTGTAAATTAGAGAACTTAACTAATCAATCTACTTTCGTGATTGCGCTCTAATCGATTATCTCCTTACAAAACTGCTTACATCAATTAAATCATGTAAAGAAAAACAATCTGAAGTAGGTATGTAACTTGTAGAAGCCAATCGCAGCTTCTGAGAGGAATAGTACTTTTAGCGAATATCTAATGAGATTATGCCAGCGCTAAGCATATCGACGATAATTAATCATGCAAAGTGTGGAAAATTGAACGACTTTTAGACTGCACAGGGATATTATCTTTTTGCGTTTGATCAAAAAGAACATCTTTCAACTTGAAAAGTAAGCAAATTTTTCATAAATTTGCGCTTTTCATTGAAATCTATTTAACAAAACGATATCTAAACGAAGCAATATATAATACATAAATCTCGTGAAGCAAGGTATGAACAAAACAATTTTTGTAGGGCACTGTCACTTAATCGGATTTTCAGAAATCAAAGGCTTGATGCGGTCTCGAGAGCTTCATAAAAAGCTCCGAATTGCTCAAGATGGACGGTAAAGCAAGTTTCTCTCGGAGGCCTGTTACCAGCAGCCTTCATTTTTAGAAAAAGGAACAATAGGATCGAATGCACTGTTATGAATGAATGATAATGGTCGACGCCCTGAGAATCGCCGTATGGCACGCGTGACCATTTATATCACACCGCTATGAAGCAACGATCTCTATGCTTCTGGACCTATGTGTAAACTTCATTCTTTTTTTGCGGATATTTTACCTTCATTTCACCAACTCGGGCAGTGTATAGCTTGTATCTCGAAGGAGCACACACATTAGTGTAGCACGCTTGGTGGGACTATCAAAAAAGTGTTCAAAAGCTAAGACAATTTTCAGAAAGCACACTCAAAGATCACTAAGGATTTTCTATTGATTTCACAACTGTTCTCTTCAATGTCATGCTGTGAAAGCGATGCACGCTTCATCTATGAACAATGTCCTTCGTAATTTATTCATAGATAGATTATTGAATTGTTCACAGAGTTCAGGTTCTTCTTATTGCCTCCATGCGCCCTACAGCTTACAAAACCGTCCTTATTTCTATACAATCACTCAGGTGTGAGGAAATGAAGCAATGTCGTCTATGGCAGAACCTCTGAACGGATTGGCATCTCCGACCTCCTTATCGACAAACTTCCAAGTGATCCAAAAACTTGCGCTATCAGAAGGAATCTGTTCTGTGGCCGTCACAAAAAAAACAAATGACGTTTTCATCGTTCAAAAGTTCACAATATGGTTGCGTCAGATTTATATGGAGATAAGCCTAATCAACTCGCACAAGCAACCATGAACCGTGTCTTGGACACGTAAAAAGACTTTCGGAGGGCAACGATAAGGCGAGAGTTATTCATGCATAAGAATTTCCCCGTTTTCCGTCTTCACACAATGACGGCGATGTATGTGAGTGTTAGGCTACAAACTGCTCATACTATTCAAACAGTTTACAGTTTTTGCTATAAAGTTTGAATGGTAGACAGATTTTTCAATTCACAAGATATAGAAGTGATTCACGTAATCCTCTGTATAGTCATTTCAGACGAGCATATGATTTACCACATCACTTCAGTAGCAAGCTTGGCTTTCATCTATGACTGCGATTGGGGTTCCGATGAGTAGAGAAGAAGGTAATTAAGTGAATCAGTCTAAGTCATTGGATAGTTTTTTAGGATTGCACTTCCAACTTTCCTTCCAAACTGGCAACAGTTTTTGAAACACACTCAGTCCAGTGGAATGAGTATGATGAGAGTGCGAACTCGATGAAAGCTTCAGACTGGAGAAAGTTTGGGATCTCTGTTCTGAAGAATGTTCGACGAACTTTCAAATAAATCTACCCAGTTGGGGAACCCATCTATTCACAAAATACCAGCATGCGATCCATGAAAAGGATGCTTGTTTCCGTTGAGCGAAAAAGGAAGGGGAGTCCTGTTGGACTAGAGAGGGATCCACTAATCAACAGTGGGAGGGATGTAGAGACAAGAAGAACCGAATAGAACACGGCAATGAAACATAATTGATGGAAAATAACGTGGAACAATCCTCACTGCCTGCTTCTGCCTTCCAATTATATCGTCAACCGGAAATTCGATTTCAACCTATCTCTAGCGCTTGTTACAATGTTCGCGAAAATCTAAGGACTAAACCTTCGCCAACACTTGGTCGCTGCTCAAAGCCTCCTCGACTATTCATGTTAACCTTCATCTTTGATTGGTAAAAGATGAAGAGACGTGGTGCAGCTACTCCGAGGTGTTGCAATGAAGCCTAGCTTCCATGGTGCTTCTAACTGGTGAGAGCGCTGGTGCCTCCTAGCGCACATCCGCGCACGAGCGACCCCGCTTTTCCATACCAGGGTCTCGTCTTCAGGGTGATGGTAGCCAGAATGATGGTATCTACATGAGTTCACATCAAAAATGCAAAAGATAGGTCCAGTACACATTCAAAATGCACATTATGAGGAGGAGACGGATGGAGCCGGGGGAGAAGGGGCGATCCACTGTACTCCAACCATCCCCCACGCCCTTCTCACCTCCCGCCATCAACACTAAGCCTGTAGTGATGCAAAGAAGTCATTCAGAGCCACAAGAAAACGATTCTCTCTCATGTGTGGAGCTTTGTAGTTAAAAGACCTGTCGACTTGTGCCAGAGCGCGCAGTTTGATGGTGAGGTCTTGATGCTCCAGATGATTACGGTAGTTGCCGTAAAATCATCATGGCGGCCGCAGAGATCCGTTTAGTACATCCGCCACCCACTTAAATGCGCTTGCCTTTCCCAAGTCCGTTGTATCTTTTCGTCATTTTGAAAGGAGTTATTTCTTTCAAAAAATTCCGATATGTAAAGTTGAAATTATCGTCGAAAATAGGTCTCCAAATTCAGCACGCTTTGCAACTGTGTATTGTGGAATACACGGTCTATTCTTTTCGTATGCACGACATCTCACCTCAAAATTGATTCCAACGATCGCTTGGCTTGCAACGGTTCCCAAAGATGTTGTACAGGATGTCCCAAAAGTATTGGCGCCGAAGTTCAGAAACTTCTAAGATAGAAATAATTCATCGAATTCACATTACCTCCTATCAGTTAGGTGCCTATGAAAGTTTCCTTGCAGTATGCATGGTTACTGATGTGGAACTCCCAATATTTTTCAGATGGAGGAGGTTAATTCAATGCCACTTGCAATCATTGACACGCGAGAGGTGGAAGGCCATTATTAAATTCTTTGGGATTTTTATAATAATCGTGTAGGCGGCTGGTAAGCCATATAAAAAAGGAGAATGAATCAGAGAAAAACCAGGAAAGGTAGAATAGGAGAATGTTTCCGAAGAGAGGACTATTAAAATGTTTCGTCTGCCAGTCGGTCGGGATTGTGGGTGTCCCATCAAAAGGACGTCAACGGGCACGACTCACCGGAGTTGTCGCGATGGAAGAATGTCAGGAAGAAGCTTCATTGCTATTCCTATCATATGCACAAATTTCGGTTCAATTCCGATCTCAACAGACACTACAGGGCCAATAAATGCAAAAAGTCGCAGACCCATTTGAGTGATTGCACGCAACCCTTGATGGTTTTCTCTGGTCAAAAAATTTTGTACGGTAAAACCACAACTCAATAAACAAAACGTTCGCGTTCCGAAAAGAAACGTCTAGCGTGCACTCTCTCACAAAAAAGTTGCTATGAGGAAAATGAAGTGATGTTTTTCGAAGAAGTCACTGGCGAAGGTGAGACCCTCGTGATTTCTTCGGTGCCGGGGTGAAAATCGACCATAACCAGTGCTCAAAGAGCGTACTATAGTCGTAATAAAGCCCTGATAGGACTGCGTTTCCTGAAACATCTCGTAGTCCTTCCAGCAGGACGCTGCTCCAACCCAAGGAGCAAAGCTTGCCCGCGAGTGGTGCCGACGGCAGCTGCCCGACTCCATTGGTAAAGAGGACTGGTCATCCCATTCTCCAGAACTTGACTCACTTAACTTCCACGAATGGTCCTTGATTAGAAGGGGACCTGTCGAGTTTGCGGTCCCAGTTTGGAGTACTAATATGCAAAGGCTGAAGAGGGGCTGAGAAGAAATGGAGAAGGATACCTGCGTGCCACATGCGTACACGAGAGCAATCTTTGACTTCTCTCCGCGCTCATGGGGAATATTTTGAAATGCGACTGTAGTATGTTGTAGCACATAATGTTAGCTAGCGTGCATAGAAATTTCATCGTCTCTCACTGCGAGAATTTTCAAATATATTGTTTAAAATCGGCGCCAATAATTTTGGGACACCCTGTAGATTCTCTGAAGATAGCAATCGACTCTAGTATCTCTACTCTGCTCTATTTCTTAACAATTTTTCTTTGCAAAATTCCTAGTATAGCCATTACATGATTGCATATTGTGAGAACCTCAACATAAAATACCTGAGTTCCACAATCCCAACTTCGTTAGGGAGTGCAAGGTGCAACAACTGCTGGTTATTACTTAAACTTATGTATCCTACTTATATAATCGGCTAAGTGTGTCTGTTGGTGTGTTTGTGTGTATGTGTGTGTGTCTCACCGGAAATTCATAACTCCTGTCCCGATGGACCGAAATCGTTCAAACTCGGTAGGAGTACAGGCGGCAGGATGGGAACACTTTTAGTGGGTGGCAGGACCGGACCCCGTCCAAAGGGGGCGGGGTTTGTGAGAAATAAATGTTCGAGCAAAAATTCATAACTCATGTCCTGGAGCACTCAAACTCGGTAGGAATACGGGCGGCAGAATAGAAACACTAATGGTGGATGGCAGGACCAGACTCCGCTCACAATGGGCGGGGTTTATGCAAAAATTCACAACTCCTGTCCCCGTGATCCTAGAGCGTTCAAATTTGGTAGGAATTGTGAGAACAGGATAAGAACACTCACTATTGATGCAAGAACGGACTCTTTCCACAATGGGCGGGGTTTGTGCAAAAATTCACAACTCCTGTCCCCGTGATCCTAGAGCGTTCAAATTTTATAGGAGTTGTGAGAACAGGATAAGAACACTCACTATTGATGCAAGAACGGACTCTTTCCACAATGGGCGGGGTTTGTGCAAAAATTCACAACTCCTGTCCCCGCGACCCGAGAACGTTAAATTTGGTAGGAGTACGGGCGGCAGGGTAGGAACACTAATAGTGGATGGCAGGACCAGACTCCGCTCAGAATGGGCGCAATACCCGATAAAATTGTCAATTTGGCCCTAGAGCGTTCGAAGTTTTCCAATTGCACGAAAATTTCACGGAGGTATGTTTCCTTAGCCGAGCTGTCCCTTTTTTTTTCTCCTTCGTAATATCATACGCCGATTGAATAATCGCTTTTGTGGTATTATGCGATGTTCTTACCGGACACAGCGAAGATGGCTTACAGAAAAAATCGCTCCCAATTCGGAGCTGATGCTGAGTGCGTAGAGCTTTCAAGGAAAATGAGAATCCGAAGAGTTATTTATGCATAGCAAATTTCTAACAGGAAGGAGGATTTTCAAAATGAAGAGCAATCGATTGACACTTTCAATCGTAGGCGCTAGCGTGGGCATATGTTGCACGCATTGGCGTGCGTAGCCCAACTGGTATTATATAAATGCCAACTACGTACATCTCCACTAAGGGTTCTCTCTGACTGAAGAATCTCAAGCCGGTTGGCAACGAAGCTATTACAGAGGGCATCCCCATGTCTCGAATGGTTGAGTACGTCGCCCACCAAAAGCCATCGGTACTTACTCTGAAACACAGGTGAACTCAGGAGGTGGACAGCCCGTTTCTGCTGTGCTGGGTCGACATATCTTCTGTATATCGTAGATGTATCCACACATGCGAGTGTGGAGAGTGTGGGGTGCAGTCTATAAATATAAAATATAAACACGTCCACTCTGGGATAGACTGACTAGCTATTAAGAGCAGACCAGCGCCCACGTCATAGCCTAGCAAGCTACTCCAGGTACCCTGATATATAATCGGCTCCATTCATCTGAATGCGGGGTAGCCCTCAATACGGCAGCGTTGGGTAGGAGAGAGGCTTGAGAGAGGCCGTTAAAATCTTAGGGCCAAAACAGACTTTCTGAGGGGACCTCAGATAATCGTTACTATATACATGTATAAAGCGCTCTGTCTGTCTGTCTGTCTGTCTGTTTGTTTGTACGGAAATTCGATATAACCTGAAGAAACACCTGGAGAAGTCGGGTCAAGTTTGGAATGGGTTGAGCATAGGGTAAGTGCGACAGAGCACATGTGAGCATAGCGGAGCTCCGCCCCCAAGGGGCGGGGCATGCGCCGGAATTGGGCGGGGTCATGGGCGAATTCTTCTAATTCGGTCTCATAACATTCCAGACACCGGGAAAAAATGTGCAAAGGTGAGGGATGGGCCAACAACTAAATTAAAAGAAACTTACTGGCGGTGGGCGGAGCGTTCTCGCAGTGGGCGGTACTTTCCACAGAGATTCATAACTCGATTTAACGAAGGCGTCGAGGCCAGGAAAAAAATAAAAAGAGTGAGCAAGCCCTTATGCGTGCTGAGCATGCATAAGTATAGCGAAGCCCTGCTTACGAGGGGCGGGGCGTGCGTTGAAGTGAAAGCCACTTTTCAAAAGTGAGTGTGAATTGATTCGGATAAGTCATAGAATGCGGAAAAAAGTGGTTAGAGGTAATGGGACAAATGTTGTCAAATCCCGAAAGTGGGCGGGGCTTAGATCAAAAATTTACAACTCTATTCAGAAACGTTCTGTTATGCGGCAAAAAGGTGTCAAGGTGTAAAAGAACGAAGTGGGCGGGGCTGGCACCAAAGTGGGCGGGGCTTAACCAAAATTTCGTAACTATGTTCAGAAACGTTCTAGAACGCGGGAAAAAAGTGGTAGGAGGGAATGGAACAAATGTATGTAGTTAAGTCCTCGAAGGGGCGGAGCTGGCACATGGAAGTGGGGCTAGGACCAAAAATTCATTTCTTCAAAAACTTTCTGGAATGCTGAAAAAATGGTTTGGAACAGTCTGAAGAGATGTGGACAAGTTTATTGTGGAAAGGGTCTGCACTAAGGTGGACGGTGCTATGATCAACCACTAATAACTGTGCTCAAATATATCGAGCGTGATGCTATCAGCAGTTCAGCGTTCGAATCTATAGGGAACTATCTTATTCTGATTATCCAACATTCCGCTGAATGACTCCATCGCGAATAAGTGGCCGTTGACATATACTGCGCGCGTTAGCGTGCATAGCCAAACTGGTGTTTATATATTCAACCCATGAACGCTTGCATCGGGAGCGTGCATTAAGGATTGGGAGATCAAGTACGCCTTCATCGGACTGACCTAAACGAGAAGGCACCACCCGGGAGAATGGAGGAAATCTGTACCTTTGAACAGGTGCCAGGAGAGGCGCCGCCCTGTAGGTGTCCTCGCCAACACGCACTTATTCATGAACATCGTTTCTTACGGAAGCTCGGGAGTCCGGGTTCGAGTTCGCTATCAAGAGGTGTGACTTAACCCCAGATCTAGGAATCTTCGTTGCCCATCGTCGGACCATCGTCTCCTCAGGGCTGTTTCCTAATGCGTGGAGAGAGCGCTGTGGAGTTTAAGCAGGAGCTGTTATAGACGAAGCCACCGAGTTTGTAAAAAGCATTCGCGGAGCTCGACGAAGCACCGTCATTCACAAGATAAGAATGATTTATGCCCGGTCCCGATAGGATCAAACCAGGACATCTGAAAATCTTCCCGGTAAGACTTTGTTGCTGTACAAGAAGTGAGGTCCCGACGATATTGGCAACTATTGCCCAATCTGCCTGCTGTTTGTGATCTACAAGCTTCTTGCACACGTCATCCTAAACAGGATTGGCAGAATATTAGATGAAGGACAGCCATGCGAGCAAGCACGGTTTTGGAGAGGGCTCAGTACAATTGATCACATGTACTATGTTACAAGGCTCGATGAAGTTTTGCGAGAGTACAAAATGCCCATTATGTCTTACGTTCATCGATCTGAAGAAGGTGCTGAATTGTCGAGACGGAAGCGGCAACTGAAACTCTGGGCAAGCAGGGCGTTTCTACTGAATACATAAAGGTGTTTTGTGAGCTCTACAACTTTCCATTGAAGAAGTCAAAAACTTTTAGTGCAAAAATGTCGTGGTTCATTTGGAATGGGATGTACCGGCCACTACATACATCGACCACGCTATGCCGACGATATCGTGCTTATAACGCCGATCATAGAGCACGCGGGAAGAATGCTGGCCGAATTTGACGGCGCTAGTAGGAAGATCGGCTTGAGGCTGGACCGAACCATGACGATGTCCACGAGAAAGAATTGATTTCTGATGCTTTCTTCACGCTGAAGGGAGCGAACATCTCTGAATGCTTAAGTTACGTATATCTAGGTCCAGAGTCTACATAACGCTATGAAATCGAAAATCGAGTAAGCCACGCACTTCATGCGACATGGTGGTGACAGTTTGACGAGGGAGGTTACTGACTGGTTCCCTCAGGACGTCAAACGAACATCAGAAAGGCCGCCAATGCGATGGTGAGAATTCTTTGCAAAGGCTCTAAACCAAAGTAATGTTTGGTCTCGTGTTTCTCAAACGAGTACTATTCACTGAACTACTGTGGCTAGCGACAGGGACAAATGGGGGCGTTACTGGCGCCCGCTCGAGGAAATCGAGGATCACAAGCACTGCAAAGGACAGGTGATGGGTGATACACTGTCAAGCACTAATGGAAGAGTTAAGAAGGTACATGGGATTACTACACAACATTTCGCCACCATCGGCGAAAAAGACACTGTAAAAGAAACTTTAACTCGACGATTCAATACATAAGAAAACCTTTTAATATCAACAGAACTTCATGGCTAGAATTTCACCATCCCGCGAAGAGGCATTTGTCAATGTGAAGAGAGTGTTTGGCAAGGTGATAGATCTCCCACGATCTTTTCGTTGGTCCTGTGATGGCAGTTAGTTACGTCATCCCCGCTTCGCAGACAGCATCGTGCTTATGACACATAACAATATCGGAAAAGCGAAGTCGAATGCTAGCTGTTCTCAACGCATGCAGAAAGATCGATTTGCATCCCAATTATTCAAAGACGATGCTCATGAGAAATGAACTGTTGCCTGTTGCTAACCACGTTAATCGGTGCGGTTATTTTTAATGCTCCGTCGACTTGTATCTGGATCGAGAAGTTGAGCTGAAGAACGATCTGGTTATAGAGCTGAGAAGAAGGGAACGAGCGGCATTGAAATTATTTGAGCGCACTGAGAGTATTATGAAAGGCAGAGACATAGTGGCTTTACTCCCATCTTTGCGACTTTGCTGTCCTTCCTGTCTTGTCTTACGCCTCACAGACTTAGCCAATGTGATATCAGGTTGCGCATACAGTCATCGGTATTCACTGAATTGTCGAAATTTAAGATGAATGGAATCAAAGGCCTGGCCGGAATGAATGTGATTTCACAGTTGATGACTGTTGGACCAAGGTACTCACCAACCTCGGAATTTCAATCAAACAAAAGAAAAGCGCAGGCTCAATCAACATACTTTTCACATCATCGCTAAACAAAATAAGTGATTCGCCCCTGCATCCGAGTAATAAGGGCAGTCTAGACCACATGAATCCGTGACAGAGATTAATAGAGACTCTGCTAGCTGTTTTCGGAGTGGTTGTTATATGTAGGGCTGTGACTTTAAGTTGATGACTCCATTGATTCCCTTTTCAATTCCAAGCTTTTTATGACATATTCTACATGCCATAGAAAAGTGTTCCCACAAAACTCCTTAATGTCATGAGTCTTCCATGACGGAGTAAAAATTCTACGATTCGCATCAATTTCCTGTTTAAGTAATGCCTTCACTTTTTGCATCATAGAACCTTCCGGTGAGTGGGGGGTGCCAGCGCCCTTCCCTCGTTGCTCTGTGTCTCCCAGGCGGCAGAGTACCCAGAGACCTCACTGGAGCGGGGATATGGCTCTCTTAATGGTCATAGGGATTGTATTCTTTTCAAGGGGAGGAGCTCCGGGGTGGGTGAGAAGCAAACGTAGTGCAAGGACACGAGAAAGTTGCGGTCAAGTAGAAAAGAGTGGAATGGGTTAAACTTGAGAAGTTTGACTGCAGTAAGGCGATTGCGCACCGTGGACGCACCGCCCGCGTCGACTAAAGTTGTTATTAAGAATTGTTCTAAACCATTTAAACTTTTTGCACAACGTTTACTTTCCACCCACCCCGGAGCTCCTCCCCTTGTTAAAGAACACATTAACCTCATCACTGTTAAGGGGCCATATCCGCGCTCCTGTGCGGTCTCTGGGTACTCTGCCGCCTGGGTCAGAGATGCGGAGCAACTAGGCGGAAGCGCGCTGGCACCTCGGGTAACGGAACTTCTCCCCTATCGTGGCATTCTCCCTTGCGGCATGTGGCAAATGTCACTGCAATTACCGTACTCACCCCGCCTCCCGCCAATCGATAAGACGCGATATTTTTCCTTGACCGGCTTGCTTTTCATTGTTTTTTATCGTTTTTTCTTCTGTTTCTGTTTAGTTTTCATGTTTATTGGACTTGATTAATTAAAATGATTCCTCCTATATTAACGACGATCGAGACCGCATTGGAATTGAAAAGAGCGGTCAGCCAATTCAAATAAGTAAAGGACTCTCTACCTCACAAATTGCGCGCTCCAATCTTCCATCGCAATCCTGCGAGGGGTGCGGCGTGTGCGACGCCGTGTTAGGGGAGAAGTTCCGGGACCCCTGGCACCCCCATCTACATTTTCACCAACCTTCTCAATTCGAATTTTTAAGAAAAATTCAGGAAAATCAATCTCTCAAGGATCTCACTTATCTCATAGTTATGAATAACTGCTGGAACAAATTCGACTTCGACAGACTTCCCAAAGTCTCCAATTATCTCTAACAACAATCCGGCATGCTATAAACGTGGGGTGAGCGCAAATAGTCGATCCAAACCTACTAGATTGCAAAAATCAGCCTGTAAGAAAACTCAAACGAGATGTTACGATCAATACTGCGTCTTTCCTGAAAAGCCGTATCTTTGTCCGATTGCGGTTCTTCACTCGCCTATTTTTGACTTGCCAATCTATGCTGAACTCTCGAACGAGATGCTTTATTCACGGTCTTTCAGCTACCCGCTCGTCAGATCGTCAAGGAAAAGGTCGTTTTCACGAGCGATCGGCTCACGGGTAAGGAGTTGTAGGAAAGACGTGCTACTTTTCTGTTGTCCTGGGATGACGAAGACCGAGGATCGCTAGAGATCTGGGTTGAGCGGTAAACAATAGCATTTCTTATGTATACTCCAATACTTGTGGATAAACAACGGAACTGATGCAGTTTCTCATCGGCGAAGATAGAGGTAAGCTTACTCATGGCGTGAATGATGCTTTGGGAGAAGTTGGATTTGCGCTGCGAGACTCTGCAGCGCAAATCCAACTTCTTCTAGAAAGCCTTCCCATTCAAAAGATTTTGGAAAATATATAAAATAAAAAACTTGATCATAAGAACTTGATAACTAACACAACACATAGGTCAGCTAAGACATTCATTCCTTTTTATTGGTGAATTTGTGATGGCCGACTGATACATAAAATGTAAGATGGCACCAAAACATGTGATTCATAGGCCTCAAGGATTCTATTCTATGAAGATGTACGAAGAAAACCCGCAATTCGGCTTATCTAAAGAGTGTAGAGGCTTCCAAGGAGAAGTAAAATCAGGGTTGGACGGGAATGTTTCGGAAAAAGCTGCATGGAAGGGGTATTTGGACGAGCTGTTCGAATGCGAGCGCCATTGCATATACGGCCGCAGTACGCTGCCTGCGAGCAAGGTGTGAGTCTCGGTGCGAATGGTGCAATTTCCACAGCCTTTAAAACGTTTAACAACTAGTCCGCCTTGGGTGTGTGCGTGGGCTAAGCCGGTTTTGGGGGCCCTTATTACTTCCCATCTTGATTGAATTTTGACACGACAGCGTTCCTTAGACAATTCTTGAGAGTCACGGGTCCATCTTAGGCATAAATAACAGAAACCATTATCAAAGTGAACTGTGCTTCCAAGGATGTTCGTGAACATCAAGCATCATGATTCTTCCCATTGTTATTCACAATAGCACTTCGTGAATGGCAGCGAAGACTGTAAACAGGTGAAGCCGACTAGAATTCAATAAGTACTTTTCCGAAATTGAATCATCTTTCCGCTTTGAGTAGAATGCACTGGTTATACACCCGAGAATTACATTGTTTGCCAAGCAAACAGTATTGAGTTTCAAAAGATTCATTATTGACAAGAGGAAGTAGCGATACTGAACATCACATGTGTCATGTGAACCTCAGCCGAACTCAAGGTGATTATCACAGGCCAAAAAGCTTCCAGAGTGGAAGCGGTTGCAAATGTTTAGAAAAATTATTAATTACTGGAAGCTTGAAGGACTACTAATCCAGAAATAACACTGGGCTCGATCAGCTTGATGTTTGTGTATGCCACGTATGCACAGCGCTCAAACGTGAATGTGAAATTTCATTTACACTCGGAAGAGGAGGAACTATTCCAGCGAAGGAGAAAATGTTAAAAATCTCACACTGAAAATACCTTCGCCGGAGGAGTGGAAGCAAAGCAACGCCGACCCTGGAAACGTCCTAATAACCACATTGTTCTGAAGGATGCATTTGCAGAGGATATAGCAGGGGATTTATCCATGTAGCTGTTGAAATTCTTCTGCCATTTGCTGTTTTTGGATGGGACTCTTTATTGGAATAACGGCCTGAAGCCAACGCAATCGCCGTCTTCAAAGGCATAAACGCAACGCAAGATAAATATCCAACGACCTTCGATCTTTCTAGGAAAACAACGACATGTTTGGAACTCATAGGGAAACTATGTACCAACTCTATTGAGCTTCTCTTGCGAATTCAGGGGAGTTTAGAAAGCAAACGAATGTTTCAAATTGATGAAGCCAATCAGAAGAAAAGATTTTAAAAAAGACTGACGGAAAAAGATCGCTTAAACCTAGAGAAGTTCTACACTTGCTAAGTCTATGCTTCTGGGATCTGATAGTCAATTGAAAGTCAAGAAGAACAACCAGCCATTCAAATTCTCTAGGTGAGCCAATATGCTTTCAAAAGTCGCTGCGAATCTGAATTCGTCATATTCAAATGGGACTGATCGACGACGAAAACTTCATGCTTCATAATTCGACATTGGCCGATGGATGATTCACGGCATTGAACGACGTTTCTATTCAAGAACGATAACATAGCTCATGCTCACTGGTGGGAATTCCACTTTCGGTATTGACACCCATCGATAATGCTCGTTCTTGATGTGAAATCTCTAGAATCAGAATTGTGGTATCAACGTTGCCTAAAACGGAGCAGTAGAAAATAGGAAGCCATGGTTTGTCAAAGTTGCGTCGTCGTTCGTATGAAGCTACAGTTTCTGCTACACCGTAGGAGATCCGGTGACATTTCATTCTGACCCACACCATGTTCGATCGGATTCCAGTTTACCAAAGATACACTCTCGAATCATCTTCAGTTCTTTGTTGGGTGTGTTCTGTGTCAGTTAGAATTTGGGCACACGATGACAATGACATTCATAGAAAATCAAAGCTATTGTCCGCTCCCATTCACAGGACCGAAGACACTGCTCTAGTGCTTCTTTTCTACAGTAATTGATAGATTAAACATCATGACGGTTCTCAAAAAAAAAAGCCGGGTAGAGGCGAAGTAAGAGATGACACCAGCTTATTTTTTCTCAAGCTTACTCCTTTCTACTTTTTTTCTTTTTATGACATTTCTCGTAGTGAAAATGAGCTGATACTCATCTCCTCTACGACGAATGCCAAATGTCAGGTATCTGAATCTGATATCGTTTTCTGTCAAAGCCTACAAGAGCATCGAAAGAAACTTTTGCAGTGTGTAGAGAGCGAGAGGTAAGCAGGGTGAGAACATTGATACAGCAAATACACCAAGAATTTGGAGAGGGTAGTGATAAGGAGGATATTTCCCACTCTTCATTTATTTGGTCCGATCGTAGAATGCTCAAACTTTTTATGACTATCTTAGCATTACCCACCATCACGCCAATTGAGTTCGACAAAATATTGAGAGAAAGCAATGACAACATCGCTTTTGCGCTAGTCAGATGTGATGAAAGGGTTTTCTCAATTACCGAAAGAAGTCTTCCCAAAACTGAGTTCAGCAATTCAAAGAAAACTAGAGATTCAATTTTCTAAATTGCGATACAGCTTGAGCGATACACAACTGTTCCTTTTAGGCATGCACCGCAGTCGACAATGGTGATTCCGGCTAAACTGCTGTAGTTGGATTAAGTATTCCAGTACTCAGTTGCATCCATATAGTATGGGGAATAAGGAGCGAGAAAGCAGCAGCCTAATCCGAATAAATACGTAGAAAATACGCTGGCTAACTCTAGTGAGTATGAATAATTGGGCTGAATTTGATTTCTGCAAAAAATGAATCATTATAATCAAATGTGGTGACTGCAGCAAAACGCTTAGTCGTCTATTTTGTAGGATGGAATATGTATTGAATAGTATAGTGCTGAAGAATCTAATCTTGAACAATACTTTTCTCAGAGCCTTAGCCACTATGCTAAATTCTGCGTTCACAATAGGACTGTACCGATGAGGATAGATGCACAGACAGTCCATGATTTCAATCACTATCTCAAGCTCATTGCAAGAAACCACTTACAACTGTAAGCATAGCCTAAGAAATTTATATAATCGTGGGACCATAACAGTGTTTGACTGAATAAAGTTCAACCAGTGCGTGAAGATTCAACATTACACTGCTGTGAAGCCTTGCTAAGGGGAAGATAAAAAGGTCTTCGAGGCCCACGGTACACTATCGACCCTTTCTGCAAACTTATTCTTCTGGAAGAAGATATGGTCCCTGATGAGTTAATATGATGATAAAACAGTTGTAGTAAGACAGATCTCCATGATGAAAGGTCGGAATCGACTTGATTTAGGATCTTCATGATCTTTTGATGAATGGTGATGGGCCCTAGTTTTTACTGGACCATATTTCGCCGTGACATACTCATACATCGGTTCAGGGTAGGAAGATTCAAATTAGTGATCGTTCACGAGAGTGCACGTCAAGTCATTGTAAGCAGCATCGCTGGGTCGTATAATTCGAATCTTGTAGTTATACCATAGGTAATAGGGCGGGTGTGGTGCGATTCACGCGTCAATATAATGAGGTCATCGAACAAAACGCGCTAAAACATCTTGCCTACCATCATAATGGAAGAAATAAGAAGAATAAGCAAATAAATGAACAACTATGCACGTTTACAGGAGGATTGCATTCTCTAGGGTCAAAAAATCGAAATTATTCTTATTTTGAACGTTGACAAGGAAACTGCTGACCTACGAAGGGAATTTTCAATCTTGAATGGGCCTCATTGCCATAGTAAAGAGATTCGCTCTAATCCATGGTGAAGCCGTGGATTACTGCAAATTTGTTTGGTCCATCTCAGCAGAAAGGTACTGAAACGATGCTGCGTGCGCGAAGAGCGCTAATGGGGTCACGCGTAAATCGCGCGCCATCCGTAATAGAGCTCATCGGCCCCCATCATCTCTACAAATTCAAGGCGCTTGAATATTAGCTCAAGCACCGCTGGGGCGAGCCTAAGCTCGAGTTTGATTCATGCCATCAACTCATAGGAGTCTGAAGATTTTTCCAGACTATATTCTGGGGAGTGCGCCCGATCATTAAGGCACACGTAACAAGAGGTAAAGTCAAGATCATGAGCACGCTCGAGAGCTGCACTAACAACTTACACTTTCTAATCGGCCGCCTGCGCGTGGTGTTTGTAAAAAATCAGCTCCCACTAAAATAAGTGAGAATTCAACCTAAGCGTGGATGCGGCCCTTATCGCAGGAGGGTACAGTCACGAAGCTGCCAATGACAAAGAATCCGTTGGAATTCGAGAACATCGCACACTTCCAACAAAAGAATTTTATTAGAAGTATCTATCTGTATCGGATCCCACTAATTCGATGATCTAAAAAACTTCAGCATCGCTCAAGAGGTAGGTAACCTCACATCTATCCAACTGCTTAGCAGAAAAAAACTTCTTGTAGCTTTATATGAGAGTATGTAGTCGCTTTTTATAATTTAAGCGCATATTCCATAACGCATATAACGATTCGTGCCTCTGTGCCACTAGACAGACAGATCCGTCTGCCAAAGTTATCATTCAAATAGTGGTAATTCAGTCGCGAAGAAAACAGACAAAAAAGAATGGATGGGCCAATACATAAAGCCGCATAAATGCTGAATAGTAAAATCTACATAGAGCTGCGTTCAAGGCAGAGCTTTTATCACCGAACCGCCGACAGCAGGGGATTGTATTTGTCCTTGAGGAGTGAAATGCAAGCGAAAGTTTTGTGACTGCACAGTGAGAAGTTTTAAGAGGGGCGGGGTTAGCAATGTATAGAGCCTTGCTCTCGATTCGAAGCGTTGCGTCCATCAGTGCTTGGTTCCGTGTTGCTAGGATGCCCTAAGAGAGGTGTACATAGAAACTACGTAGTACCAAGGTTCGAAACACAGGTCTGAGTTCAGAAGGAGCACAATTTATCGAAAGGCGGCTACGATGCCATGCCCAGTGAAAGGGTATCTACTAAGTCTGCTGGGCTTTTAAAGTCAGTATATTGTAAATGAAAACGCGTCCTGGCTGAAAGCCTATCATTTTCAAATTTTTCGGGTTAGAACAAAAATATGGACCCTGGCAAGCCTGGCTGGCTATGGCCATTGTATACCGTGGATACGCTTTTAATCCACTGCTATCGGGTTGAATGCGCAGCTCATCACTATTTTTGCGGCGTGTTTTTTATGTAAAGGCTTTTAAGAGAAAAAGGGATAGTTGATATTGTTATAAGCGTTAGGGGCGGGATGAAATTTTTTTGAAAGAAAATGATATGGAAAGAATATTCTCTGCGACATTGAGCCTGAGATGTAAAAATGGGGGCAGTCCGACGCTTTTCAAATTCGATCATCCAACCCATCGTTGTTTGTTTCTATGGTTTACTGGCTAATGAAGAGTGGTGATGAGCAATTCACAGCACTCATGATATGATAAAACGAGCAGCGCTGGCTCTGTCTCAAAAGCAGGCTTCACATCAAGTCGTTCCCGCAAGCTTTTGAAATAGTTATCACGATATAGTCACAGCGGGAAAACGAATTTCGATGAAATGCAGAAAAAAAAAACAGTTGGAAAACTCCGCGAGTACATGAGATGAGTTTCTCCGCAGGTCATAAAAAGGTGTCGCTTTAACCCTACCCAAAAGAAGTAGATTGTGATCAAATGAGACACACTGCAAATTCTATATTTTCTCAGACCGACTTCGGAATCTCACTTTGCTTCTCTTATAAACTAGCTCTGCATATTAACATAAAGGTTGATGCCTGTTCCTTCACCTATGTGCGAGCCCTGTATGCATATCCTGTTATCGCTGGAAGGTTCCAAAGCCTTTTTACATAAAAGGACTATACTCATCCTTGTTCTAGGTGGCTTCATATGCAATTTCAATAAGGCTTCCAGAACCTCTACGAAACTGCTTGAATTTTAGCGATGCTTCACGAGCGGGGGGGGGGGGGAGGGGAAGTGATGGTACAGTGCTGCAGATGGCGCACTCTCACACACACATGGTCATTGCTCCGAATCCCTGTCCAAGGCCGCCTGGTCCAGGAAAGCCTTGCATGCCACCGGCGTCGATTAAGTGGTACCAGACTCATCTCAGAGAAGAATGATTTCGAATGGAAGTTGAATATATCCCTCAGACAGGATTGGCTGACGCCGAAACACATTGAGACTTAGACTTCATGAGTGACCTAATACAAAGAGGTACTAAGGCAGATAACTTTTAAAAATTTTTTCTTCCTTTTCTTCTGCAAAGTATGATATTCAGAAGATTCCACCTTCAATACACTTCAATGCTACATCATTATTACTCGCTAAGACTGATACATTTGTGAAATTTAGGATTCTTCTGAAAAATTGGTATTTATTATGCCGTGAACGACTTTAGAAATCCTGAAATTTCGCATGTTGCGTTTCTGAGAACAATCGAAAACGTTCTTTGAATATTTGTGTAGTAGAGAACCATGACATGGAGATGGAACGTTTACATAACTCTCCAGTAATGGCTCATAACCGCCCTCAAACACCACAATTTATCCAGTGGGCACGCTTCGCAGCCTTCGGAGAAAGCACTCAAAAATACCGGCTTTTCCTGCTTTGACTATTCACTCTCTGACCCTTACTTCTCGTGCTTTCGAGTGAGTGTTTGACGTGGTACAACCGTTGCCTGAAAACCATGATATCACCGGACCAGCAATGTTGTCCTCGTTTTTGTAAATTACGCCGACATTACATAGAACATTTCATGGAACGCTATATTAGTTTTCTCATTCCTCACGGAGAAGTTTGGTTCCTTTCACGTCCACGCAAGTGAATTCTAAAAAAAGCCTTTCATTATGGGCACTTATGGGAAGAAAGGGTAGGGCGCTGCAGGGCCTCAGAGAATCACTTCGACCATTATATAATAAAGTATTATACAAGAGAATTTGAGGATCCCATCAATCTGAGGGACATTTCCAATCACTATGTCAAGAGTCAACTTGCAGGACGGTCATAGTGAAAGTAGTCCGTCAGACGTGATTTACGTGGTAGAATCTCAAGCAGACCGTTCAAAAAAATGGAACTATGAGAGGATCTGATAAAGCAGCGAGGAATTGTCTGGTGAGCTGCTGACTGGCACGATAATATATTCTTAGCCATAGATATACGTAGCACAACAGCACGATGTCAGCAACCATGATAGATACATATATGAATGGGGAAAATACATGGGGTCAGCTCACTTTCATGGTTGTTAGCGTTCTCGTGCGTTCCTGAATCAACAATAGGAAAAATGCAAGGGTGTGCTCGAGATATGGTTCATTTCTCGTTCCCTTGGCTCTTTCCAGCTTCAGGAATAGATGGATGCTGAAATAATGGTGAAACTTTCACAAAAACACATCTCAGATAAACTACGTTGAGTTCCCAACGTGAAGAAGGTTCCGATTCCTTTCACAGCACATTTTGGCATGGAAAACTCAAGGTTTGAAGCTGTCATAATAGCAATCCAACCCGGAGGAAGAGAAAGCTATACAACTTTTAGTTTATTTTAGCGATAATCACGTATGCAGTGACTGCTGTAGCCAGCCGATGTACAGGTCAATGCTTTTTATCTTCCCAGACGAGCCTCTTACCAGTAAACCGACCGCGAAGGAACGGAATGTTTGTTGGCCTGGACCGATCATGATCTGGGATTCAAACTCGGGACCATGCATGTGTGATAGTGCGCAACCTGCCACTGCATCACCTCCGTCCCTTTGAGGATAGGTATACTGCGCCATAAGTGCCACCAAGAAACGGGGGAAAGCGGGATCAGGGAAGAATGGATAAAAAGCTACGGGTGAAAGTACTAGTACAAGTTCGAATTCAGTTCGCGCGTGTTTTTATTTATTAATCGCCGTACTGTCAACATATCGCATTTCTTGCTATGGCGAAGAACAGCAAACAAAAAAAAAAACAAATTCTAGAAGGCCAGATATAGGAGAGCGTTTAACTAAAATGCGAGCGAAACCACTTTCGAACTCTGTTCGAGATTAGAGGCGCGAGACGGATGCCTATTGCCATCTAACACTAGGATTGACTGGCTAACATCGAGCTCTCCTCCGTTCCATGTAGCGTTGACGTGTCGCTGACGTCCCTTCCGAATTGGGTTTCTCTGGTACAGAAGAATAGAGGCTTTAAACTTCCTGTCATACATACTTACACATCTGGCACACTTCGTGAGCATCACAAGTCATGCGCGGGATCCTGCTCAACTTATGCGTGTTTGAGTATTAAATTGATTATCAGTAATTTGGTTTATTCCCCTTTTTCTCAAGTCTACCAAGCGCTATTTTACTCAGAATAGTCGGATCGTCCTGTTAACGCAGGCCTCCACTCCTTTTTATGTTAAGGTAGAATGTTTCACTGAAGCCTATCATCACCCCTACTTTTAGTTTTGCATGAGTAATTAGTAGCAGCTCTATTTTGAACCGTACAAATCTAAACTGTTCAAAATCGCCCGTGATTATCGAAAAATCGATTGCCAGAGTTTATAGCTGTCTTACCATCACATCTCTCCGAATTTCTAAGAGTTGGAAAACTGTACGGCTGAAGGGGACAAATTCGTAACTGCTTAGTCAATAGCACAATAGACGGACATATGTATCAGTATCGGTCGACATCCCCGTAGCGCAATTGACGGGGACGTACAATTCGTAAATGAAGTGCTGTGTTGAGGGTTAAAAGCGCAGGAAGCACGGCTGAAAAATAATCCTGTATGCGAACTGAAGAAAAAAGACACGTGAAATTCCAAAAGGAAACCGAGAATACCTACTGGAGCCCATTACCGTTGTGCCGTTGCATGATCAAGAGAACATTTTTCAATCTCAATCGCAAGGAATCGCGGGTTGCGCGTGCGACGTGACGCCGTTATCTCGGCAATGAGGTGGCTCTTTAAATTAATGATGCATGATCTGAAAAACTCTTGAATGTTGATTTTAGGTTCCTCATCCTGCACCCCTTAATAGAGTCTAGTGCAGTTTAGTATTCTTTCCAAATCTGACCGCTCCACCTTTGAGTGAAAAAATTTACCGCAAGCTTTGCCCTCAATGGGCGAGTTCTACCCATGTCACCTGCCATTGTGGTCTCATCCTACCGCTCCGATATGAAGGTTTTAACTTCAAGAGGGCAAATTTTGCCCAGCCTCATCACCAGTAGGCAAAACTGAGTTCTTTCACCTATCATTAGTGTTCCCATTCTGCTGCCGGTATCCTTTCAAAGTTTGAACACTCTTAATTTGAGAGAGCAATTTTTGCGCACGCTCTACCCCCAGCGCGCGGAGTCTACACTTGACGCCTGCTTTTATAATTCTCATTCTGCTACTGTATTTCTTACAAATTCGAACAATTTAGGTCCGCGGGACATGTGACACACACCTTCTGCCCAGGCGCTCTCCTCGGGCGAACGTATGTATATTGTACACACGTACATGCATACATACGTACACACATACATTACTTGAGGTTGGAACAAATACGCAAACGCGAAGATGAGACAATGAGCTTCGTCAACGAAGGAAGACCGAAGGCGTGTCCGGCCCAACCAACCATCGCTTCTTTGACTCACAACAAGGGATCAAAGTCAATCTGCCAAGACGAACACCAGGATAGCTGCGACGAAATAGTTGCTTATATGCAGTTCTGAATAAAAAAAGTGGTCTGCCTCCTGTCCCTCTAACGCGAAAGCTCACTGGTTTGCCTTTTTTCGCGATGAGGAAAATTGTAGTTAACTCCCTCTTTAGCAATACAATACCCACCCTAATTATTCAAAAAAAGGCGAAAAAGACGCGGATTCGCGTCTTTTTCGTCTTTTCTCTATAACTAGGTGAGTTTACACTTTTTTCATGCATGATGTTATATAGTTCGACTCAGCTCGTCAAGGTCTATAAAATGGTGAGTTCAGAAATTGGAAAACTTCAATTTTTAAGTCCTCGGTCCACCGAAGTTCCTGGGGGTACGTCATTAGCGGCGACGCTCGCCATAATTATAACCAGAAGGCATTCCCCTCAATTGAAAGTATTCAGTGAGTTGTAGGGCAGCCGTCATATTTCAAAACTAAGCAGAAAGTAGACCATTGCATTATTCATGCTTTTCTGATCATTTTGGTACCATTTTTTTCCGAAATGGACGAATTCAGTCGTGCACCATTCCTGAACGATAGCGACTTTTTAATTTGAGAAATAGCAAATATGAGTTGATTCTCAATGCTAGTAAATGATCTACCTACACTTCAGAAATAGTGGCTCCCTACAGTATGCATATTGTATGCACGAGTTCAATAGTAACGGAGTTTTTATCGTCCAAATTCTGGTTTGCGGCATATTTTCGCACAAAACACACGTTTTCTTGCGTTTTCAAGTAGGATTTTCGATGTTCATGAGGAAGTTACGCCTATCATCGAAAGCGTTCATACTAAACTTTTTGTGAACAACTACGGATATTAGTAATAGTTACTTGTTTGGATCCTCAGGCTTCATAAATAGCTTCCGATCTCATCCCAAAGCACAGGAGACTGAACCACATATTTTTTTATTTGAAGTAAACGTATGAAATTCTACACCGTTAAAATCCATTTCCAAAAAGCTATTCAGCGGTATAAAAATCACTTAACGAATCACACTTCGAGTTAACACCTTTAGCACCATAATTCCATTCTACTCCGCCACTCGGCCACTCAGTTAGGCATGTGGCTCGAGTGGCCGAGGCAGCATATTGATTGATTGCCTGTTTGCTTTGATGTGCGCCATCAATCGAACATTCTTAGAAATTTGCTCTCGTGATTGAATGTGCACAATTCTAACACGCAATTGTTTCACCTTTGCAAAACAAGATGATTTTCAAGAAATGTAAGTTTTTTGTGGCAACTCCTCCCACAATGCGAATTTTTCATAGTAATTGTGGATATTCTTGTGTATGCAACAAAAACTTTGCAACTTGAATAATTGTATCACTATCATGTTCACTAGTAAGAGATAATAGCGGCTGCATTTGAATGTGTAGGTTGTAAAATAGTTTACGGCTGCGGCACCATTAGTAGGCAGGCTATTGTCGAGGTGCGAAGAAACTCCTTCGGTAATTACTGTGGGAGCCGCTAAGGTCGAGGGACAATACCTGGGATCGACTCAGGGTGCTGTAACAGCTTCTGTGGAAAGACGATGCATCATCGGCTCCCAGAAAAGTACAAGGTGGAAATGATACAAATGCAAACGAGAAATACGATCATCACTTCATAAAATGAATTCCAAAAGTACGACTCAACCCCAGTTAAAAAGAAATATCGTAATCTGCAAAGTGAGGTTTATTGGAAACAGTTGCGTGTTAGAATTGTGCACATTCAATCACGAGAGCAAGTTTCTAGCAATATGCTGCCTCGGCCACTCGAGCCACATGCCTAACTGAGTGGCCGAGTGGCGGAGTAGAATGGAATTATGGTGCTAAAGGTGTTAACTCGAAGTGTGATTCGTTAAGTGATTTTTATACCGCTGAATAGCTTTTTGGAAATGGATTTTAACGGTGTAGAATTTCATACGTTTACTTCAAATAAAAAAATATGTGGTTCAGTCTCCTGTGCTTTGGGATGAGATCGGAAGCTATTTATGAAGCCTGAGGATCCAAACAAGTAACTATTACTAATATCCGTAGTTGTTCACAAAAAGTTTAGTATGAACGCTTTCGATGATAGGCGTAACTTCCTCATGAACATCGAAAATCCTACTTGAAAACGCAAGAAAACGTGTGTTTTGTGCGAAAATATGCCGCAAACCAGAATTTGGACGATAAAAACTCCGTTACTATTGCACTCGTGCATACAATATGCATACTGTAGGGAGCCACTATTTCTGAAGTGTAGGTAGATCATTTACTAGCATTGAGAATCAACTCATATTTGCTATTTCTCAAATTAAAAAGTCGCTATCGTTCAAGGATGGTGCACGACTGAATTCGTCCATTTCGGAAAAAAATGGTACCAAAATGATCAGAAAAGCATGAATAATGCAATGGTCTACTTTCTGCTTAGTTTTGAAATATGACGGCTGCCCTACAACTCACTGAATACTTTCAATTGAGGGGAATGCCTTCTGGTTATAATTATGGCGAGCGTCGCCGCTAATGACGTACCCCCAGAAACTTCGGTGGACCGAGGACTTAAAAATTAAAGTTTTCCAATTTCTGAACTCACCATTTTATAGACCTTGACGAGCTGAGTCGAACTATATAACATCATACATGAAAAAAGTGTAAACTCACCTAGCTATAGAGAAAAGACGAAGAAGACGCGAATCCGCGTCTTTTTCGCCTTTTTTTGAATAATTAGGGAGGGTATTGTACGTGGTCAACAAACGACTGGCAACAGATGAAAAGGTAATGGAAAACTACCGCTTGATAAACAATCCGTGGAAATTACCAGACTATTGGAAACATCATAAATTTTATTGTAATTGAAATATGGATAAAAGAAAGGACGATTCCTCACTGATGCAGCAGCTTTTGCTCTTATATGTCGTTGACTAATATAAGTGATTATCACCACTGTCATTACTTTTTTCATCTCATCCATACTGCTTTTCATAGTGCACACCATAATTCTGTAATTTTGAAGGTACACCTCGAAAGTATTGGGGTATAAGATACTCGATGCCTAATCTGCGATTGGATCCTCTCTTCATTAATCGCCAAATAGGCATAACCTTACCGTTGATATGGAAGGGAGAAGTGTTCCCATGGTTTTACAAGTTATGCCCATTATGAGCCCTTATCAGTTGTCATCGTTTCCTGAAATGTCTACCTTCGATCCCATCACACTCAACATCAGTGAACGAATTCCAAGGCTCCATTCTCAACCGGAAAGTATGTATGAATCGAGCCATGTGAGTTTCGCATTCTGTGGCGCTTTAGCAGCCGTTATCTCATGTATTCTGTTGTCACTGATCATTTTCTACTGCTTTATGTACATACCAGTGAGCTACGCACGCTCATGCGTGCACCACATGTCCACAACCGCTCATCTACGATTTCACTCGAGAATAGCAGTAAAACATTTTCATGTTCCGTATAAACAACACTGATTCTCCCAAAATCCCCCTTGAGTTTCATTCCTGGAACTCGCGTATTAGAGTTAAGCGCTCAAGAGCAGAATATCCTTTCAAGAGCGTAGCTGTCATTCCATTTATATTGGAAATGTCGTTCTAGTTTGATTGAAGGAAATTGCGATCGGGGCGGACACTGACTTGTACATCGGCCGGCCACCGCAAGTCATTGCACAGGCCACATATGCATTCATACGCCACCACGATTCTGATTGGAAGTCAAATGCGCGGGACCCTTCTGACGGGATTGATTAAGACCCCAAAAACTATTAAATTGCGCATCAGAGATGTAATGGAAAACAGTCAGCAGAGTGTTCGGTGATGCCCGGTACCAACAGAAGCCCATGTAAAACGTTTCCTACCCTTCATTCTCTCTTATCTAAAAAATCGGTCAGCGTGTGATCTACTTCCCCACCGCGCTCACACGATCTCCATGCTCTTGGTCGTGCCTACGTGAGTTCTGCGAGGACACACAAACGGGCATACAAACAGGCACGCAAAGTTAGCGCTTTATATAAATAGGGGATATATACAGGGGTGCCCAAAAAAAAAAGAAACACTTTCACTGCTCGGCTTGTACCACCAATGTAATCAAACTTTATTAAACTCTGAGTGAAAATTACTACCCGCAAAATCAAGAACACATTGTACTCGATCACGGAATTCTTCAATGGCCTTCCGCACGAACGAAATCAAAGTTTTTGCCACGCAATTTGATGTCATCTGAGGTCGGCGAGATCGGCTCGTCTCCCACGACGTCGCAGACCATTGCGGAGTTGTCGGGGCTACAGGAAGTCAGCGGTCTTCCAGATCCTAAGCGACGATGCCCAGGAATCTGTCCGTGAGCGACTCGATTGAGAAAGTTGCGTATCTGCTTGTTGCCGACCGATATCCCATAAGTCGTCTTGAGCGCGTCCGCAATGACAGACGGCTTCATATGTTGATGCCGATATAGAAACCACACGAGTTCCTGCTTCCTTTCATCAAGCAACATTCTTAGTACAATTTACTCAATCACATTCTTCTGCTGCTTCAATCGGTGCGACGTATTCCGCCCTGGATTAGGCCCCATGCATGGTGTCTCTTTTTTTTGGGCACCCCTATATATATATATATATATATATATATATATATATATATATATATATATATATATATATAAGGATAAAGGATAAAGTTTTTTGGCGTTGATCAATCCCGTCTGAGGGATGCGCCCCCGCACTCGACTTCCATTCAGAATCGTAGTGGCGTAATGAGTGCGTATGTGGCCTATACAATGACTTGCGGTGGCCAGCCGATGTACAAGTCAGTGCTTTTATCCTCCCAGACGAGTCTGGTACCAATTCACCGACCCCGGAGGGATGGAAGGCTTGGTTGGCCTGGGCGGGCATCGATCCGGGATTCGAACCCCTGACCGTGCGTGTGATACAGTGCATATATATATATATATATATATATATAGAGGATACATATATATGTATACGTATATATAAATTCCGCAATTTCCTTGTCTGGAGGGTTTCTCCAAATCTGCACCTCCCCTCATGTTTATGATATACCTTAGGCCACATATCTACTTTGGCGCTCTCAAGTCGTCACATTTCGAAAAACGGTGGAGTCGCGCATACATCTATCAACCGTCACGTCTTTGTGCGCATTTGGTGCATCCTCTTCTGAGATCGCTCCTCGTTTCAACATTTCCCACACGACAGTTTCTTGAATCGCGATGCGTAAACAAGTCAACGACAAGCACCGATAGATTAGTAATGTCTCAAATACGACACCTTTTTCGAATACAATGGCTGGGGAAGAAGTATGCTGCGGAACCTGCGAAAATACGAGATAAATGACTGCTGATATGTTTCTATGTTTTACTCCGATGAGAGTTGTCCACCCCGAGTAAATACATTGTACCAGATAGGATTAGAAAGCTTTATAAGCTCTTTGACGCGAAGAAGTTGGAAAGAAAAAACAAGTGCCGTGCGCTACTTGCGCGCGGCACGCTATTCTTCGCCACACTTCTCCCTGACTTAAGGGTGTTCAGCCTAGAACAAATGTTGAGATCTCAAAGTATACGTATGTTCCACACTATTTGTGTTGAAGTCGCTGATAGGAGGCGACAGCCTCTCGTAGCCGTTTTCCCTCATTCATGATGGTTCGAGCCAAAGTCTTTAACATCAGAGCGATACAGCAAATTCTGGTGGAGGAAAGTACAAAATGTTGCCCGAAAATCTTTAACAAGGGTTTCTCTGAAAGGGTGCAGCTGAGTGTTAAAGATTTCTCTAGGGATACGTTTTCAGAACTACGGCGCACTCGCTCACGAATGGGAAAAGATCGAGACTGGTGCTGAGGAAATGTTTGCGATTTCATACCAGCTTCCAATCCTCCTACAAATTTCCCGGACCAAAATGTCATGGGTCGCTGGATATGGTCCATACTAGATAGGAAGGTCTGCGCTTCAAAACGCATCACTTTGCTGCTCTTGAGAAATCATTGAAAAAAGCCCGGCTGGAGTTTCTCAAGAAATCTGCGTGTCATTGTCGATGAGTAGCCAAAACGTCTTCGAGCTACAACTAGTACATGAGACAGTTACATAAGATTACTACGAGGTCGTATTGTACATGCGATGCATAGTACAGAGCTCAAATGAGTTCACCATGTATCAATAAGTACTGCGTTTTCTGGCCAAAGCCGCCAGAGCCCAATTCTATTGTTACGCGTGTTTTATTGTTTATGGCGCACCCTGTATATACTGTGAAATCAGCACTTGTGATGATATCCGCCAAGCTTCGCACACAAGAGCAGAACATGCATCAGAATGGACTTCGCAAGAGGCAAAAATGTCAAAGTTGGTTGCAGAACAGAGCTCCTTTTCCCGAATTCTTCCGCCAAAGCAATGCTCGAGAAGGTGAAGCAAATGCTAGTTAAAAAGAGCAGAGCCTGTGGAATACAGCTGAGCAATCTGTAGCCACCCGGGCCTAGTTGTTTTTTTGTAGAGTCTCTTAATTTTGGACGGCGCTGACGTGTCGTACATACTTACATTTGCTTTGGGTCAACAGTTGTTCAACCAACCACCGTATAAGGGTGAACAGTGCCCTTAGCAAATGTATACTGTAAATTCTAGTGTTGTTGTTGCTGCAATTTATTACGCTTCAGACAATCATAAAAGATTTGAACGTTGCTATACTATAGACAGAGAACGACCTTAATGACTTCATAGCGTTCAATATTGAATATTGTATTGCCACGGAAGTTTTGAAGATTGAAAGCTGGCAATAGGTGGTAACACACCATTGTTAGAATAACTATCAATATTACGATACTATAATCGCTGATGAAAGGAGCATTAAGATTTTCTGAGATCTATATTCGGACTTGACAGCGATTCTCAGAAAAAGATGAAGCCTTTAATAAACTTTTTCGTATTGAATGAAAATTCGGGTACCCGATATCACGCACAAGCTGCTATCATACACAGGGCTGACTTCACTCCTTATGATGAGGTTAGAATAATCATGAAGTGTTAGGAATCCACTTATTCGAAAAGTTACGCATATTCATCGAAAGTGCAAAACTTAGACATACGTATTCGAGCTACACACAATCAGACAATTCCAAGTCAGGACCTACTTCTAGTTGAGCAAGTCCTTCTCCAGAATGACCATTCTTAGAATGATAGAGAAGAATGTGGTTGATAGAGCAGGAATTTTGTATGCAAAGCGGTAGCTAGCGTGTATAACCAATGTACACCCTTCACACAACCCAAAGAGTTAGGAGCCAAGTAAATCAAGCTTAGAAGGTAAAAAGGTATTCAACGACTTATTTAGCTCACAATGACCTAGCCAGATGCTTTCAAAGATCTACAGCAAACCATGTGATAACCATGTAAACGTAATTGGAAGGGATATAAAATCCTTTCGATTAGAGCTCCCTGAAGGAAAAGCAAATTAACTGCAAGCATCGTCTAACACTGGTTTGTTAGTCGACAATGACTAGCCCTTGAACTTAGGAGGAGTGAGGGTGCCTTACAAATACTTTTTACCATGGAGTTGTAAAGCTTTTAAACATCATGCTTTTCTTTCCACGAACGAATAACAAAAACAGAAAAGCATGTCATATTCGATTCTCTGGTGGTGATGCTCTGAATTATATATAAATATGATATGCGATGAATATGCTTCACAATTATCATTTCCTACCTTGCCATAACGTTTCCTAGCCAAGTTGAGCGATACTTCCGTTGCCAGGGTTAAGGTGCAAAGGGCACGCAATGACGTAAGTTTGGAGGGGAAACCTGCTGCTCGGAAGTTTCACTAGTTGGCAGTGGTTCTGAATGGAAGCAGCTTTGGGAGTGGTTCCATCATCCCAGAAGGGTAGACCAATGTCGTGTACTTTATCCTTTATATTACTGCATGCAAGAGTCGCACAGGTATTTGGAGGCGAAATATTATTTCGATCGAGATAAGCAAACTCGATTGTTTGGTATCAGGTTGTTTCTACTAGAAGTTGGAGTGGAAAAAACATAACGCCAAGCTGCCGTCTTTTCGCTCGCCTAAATTGTAGTTTTGAGAGAGTTTCCTCTTGACTTGCCCTTAGAAAATTTAATTTGACAGTGATTATGTTACACTACAAGTGAAAACAGTTCAGGCTATAGCATAGATAAATCTTATCGCGTATTTTATAAAGGCATTTTCAAGCTGAGACCATAAAGATCAGCACAATCTTGTTAAAAAAAGGAAAGATCTGAGATTTTGAAGGAGTGGTCAGGAAAAGAAACATATGTGGATGGAAAAAACTCCAATACTCACAACTATTATGCCAGATATGCCAATGCTAATGCATTTAGACACTACATCAGTGCAAGAATGTGAGGCCAGGCAAACTATCCACGTGGTTCCAAACAATAATAATTATTGCCTTATTTATGCGTGTACTTTAGTCTACAACATGCTAAGTCAACAAGAAAATCAGATTAGCACACCCTGTCTCCGATAAGATCTTGTTCGTTAAATTTTCAACCCTTTGTTGAACTGAAAAAAGTGCTTGAATATGCAATTGTTACAAAGCTTTCATGGCTGCTGAAAAAGTTTCTCTAAAACAAGGCAATGAAATAGAATGTTGTGAATTGAATGTAAAAGGTGAGATAAAGACTAGGTTTATATTGGAGCAGCACAACTATGTTCAATATTTAAAAATGTAAGACCTCCACCTGCTCTGCCTACTAAAGCTCTCTAACAAAAAGATGACTTCTAAGGCAGCGACCTCATTAAGATAGTATCAGTATGATCCAGTGTACGATTGAACAAACTGGTTTACATGCAAGGACAATGTCCTCAACTTTGAACTCGATAGCAGGATTTCCCTTAAAAAGGCCCTTTAAGCAAATTGTTGTTCGTAGACCCTGAGCCACATTTCACTACTTCAACCGGCAGAAGGTTCTCTTTAACCCTGAAACGGCGCTCGCCTAAGTGCGCACAGAAATCTGGTATCATCCTTATCGTTCAATAATTTGTTCTAAAACCCCATAAAAGAATTTGTTTTGATACTAAGCTGCAACAAAGCCAATCATAAAAAACAAAAAGTTAAAAGCATGAAGATGAGATCAAAGAAATGCATTTATCACTGTTATTATTGTTTCAATTATCATTATTATCGTAATTAATACTATCAATAACATTATTATCACAATCAAGAATTTTGACCATAAATGATGCACTATGTGCTTCTCTGTAAAGCTCTACCAGACCCATATAAAACTCCTCTATGGCAAATTTGTGCTGGTGCGTATAAAGTTATACAGGGTGTCCCAAAGGTATCGGTGCCAATTTATAGCAATATATTTGAAGCTTCTCAGCTGCGGAAGACGAGTTAATCTCTATGCACGTAAACCACTACCATTTGCTACAACACGCTACAACCACACTTCAAAATACCCTCCGTTAGAGCGGATGAAGGCCTAGAGTTTGCTCTCGAGGTTGCATGTGGCACGCTGATAACCCTCTCCATTTCTTCCCAGCCGTTGCTCAGTCTTGCTTTCTAGAACTACAAACTGGGACTGCAGTTTCCACAGGCCTCTTCTAAACAGGAATCATGCGGAGGACTCAAGTGAGTCAACTTCTGAAAAATAAGATGGACATTAGTTTTACCCGATGAAGTCGGGCAGGCTGTCGTCGGCACCCCTCGCGGGCAAGCATGGCTATGTTGGCTGTAGTAGCGTCTTGCTGGAAGGACTACGAGATGTTTCAGGAAACGCAGTCCGATCAGGCTTTTATTACGATCCTCAGTACGCTCTTTGAGCACTGGTTTTGGTCGATTTTCACCCCGGCACCGAAAAACCATGAGAGTCTCGCCCTCGTCAGTGACTTCTTCGAAAAACATCACTTCATTCTTCTATAGCAACTTTTTTGTGGGAGAGCGCACGCCAGACGTTTCTTTCCGGGGCGCGAACGTTTTGTTTATTGAGGGATGGTTTTATCGTACAAAATTTTTCGACCAGAGAAAACCATGAAAGGTTGTGGGCATTCACTCAAATAGGTATGCGACCTTTTGCATTTTTTGGCCCTGTAGTGTCTGTTGAGATCGAAATTGAAGCGAAATTTGTGCATACAATAGGAATAGCAATGAAGCTTCTTCCTGACATTCTTCCATCGCGATAACTCCGATGAGTCGAGCCCGTTGACGTCCTTTTGATGGGACAGCCAGGATCTCGACCGACTGGCAGACAGACCATTTTAATAGTCCTATCTTTAGAAAGATAGGCCTTTCTACTTTTCTTGGTTTGTCCCTGATTCAATCCTCTTTTTTGTATCGTTTGATATCCTCCTATGCGGCCATCATAAAATTCTAACGAATTTCATAATGGCGTTCCATCTCTGGCGTGTCAATGATTGCGAGTGGCATTGAATGAACCTTCTCCATCTGAAAGATACTGGGAGTACCGCATTAGCACACAACGCATACTGCAAGGAAACCTTTCAATGCAACTAACTATTAGCAGATAATGTGAATTCGATGAATTACTTTCACCTTAAAAATTTTCGAATCTTGATCCACATAATTTTGGGACACTCTGTAGTACTGACCAAGACGGGAAGGCATCATCCGCTGCACGCTGTTTTCATTCGAGATACGAGAAGAACTGTTTCTGGTGACAAATGACAACAAAGGTGTTGTAGTTCAGCTGCAGCTCTAGACGCTCTTAGATGTACCCGTATGAATGGTTCGCCTCCCTGTGCTATGTTTTGCGGTGAATAATCCGCTACAGACACCATAAAATCCAATGGCGTCTGATGAACTAACTGCAGAGATCGAGTTCAATCCTCTGTGGGTAGAGCCTGGGGCAATACCAAAATGGCGCATGTGGCCCATCGGAACTCCACGGGGCAGGGCGAGGCATGGCTCGGAATGGATGGTGTTCAAATCTATGTGACTAACTTTAGCTTGAGAAAAACCCAGACTCCAGAAAAAAACAGGCAAAGGTCAGGAATGGGTCAGCAAATGAATGAAAAAAGCCCACATGCCGTTACCGGGCCGTCCTCGAAGTGGGTAGCACATTCTTCAAGGGTTCATAACCCGTAGTTTGAAGTTGACTGTTTAAGCTGTACGACCGAGATATTAATAAACTTTATTGGGCTGACGTTTCGGTGCCTTCACCTTCCTCGGAGCCTGAAAAGACAAAAGGCACTTGAGAAACCATCCGATCATGCACTATTTCAATCTACAAAGAAAGTTCAAAAGGCGCGGACTACTAGGAAGTCGAAAGATGGTAACTAACCTTTGGGACAGTCGGCCTTTGAGGTCCACCGATCACCCTAAGCTGGTGTGACTGCGGTTTAAATAGGATGAGCCTCGGGTCAACTTGCTTCAGGGGCCTCCAAGAGGCTGATCACATAGATCAAGCTCCCTAAAAAGCCACACAAGGCCAAGCGCGCCGCTGACCCCTTCCCAATCAACCCCTATCGATTACTGTATAAGCCCCCTGACCCCGCCCCGCCGAGAGGACCTCCCGGGGTATATACAGCGTAGGTCAAAAGCCGCATAGTGCTGCAAAAGGCGCCAGCTCCGTGGTAACCGCCACGCACTCTTCCCTCCTGTTAATTTTAGGGGCCTTAGCCATGATCCAAAAGGCCTCTAATGTTCGCCGCGCCGCAATATCGGATTCACGTGATAATATCGTGACCGCCACCTCGAACCTCGTATTCCCATTACATCGTACCCTATGTTCTCCTAAAGGAGTCGCTGTTCTCGACTTTTGCATGCCATCCAGGTGCTCCTTTATCCTGATGCAAAGAGGCCTGCCTGTCTCCCGATATATTCCTCTTTACACTGAAGACACGAGATTAAGTATACAACACTTGACTTTTTGGGGGAGCTTGATCTACGTGATCAGCATCTTGGAGGCCCCTGAAGCAAGTTGACCCGAGGCTCATCCTATTTAAATCGCAGCCACACCAGCTTAGAGTGATCGGTGGGTCTCAAAGGCCGACTGTCCCAAAGGTTAGTTACCATCTTTCGACTTCCTAGTAGTCCGCGCCCTTTGAACTTTCTTTGTAGATTGAAATAGTGCGGATCGGATGGTTTCTCAAGTGCCTTTTGTCTTTACAGGCTCCGAGGAAGGTGAAGGCACCGAATTGTCAGCCTAATAAAGTTTATTAATATCTCGGTCGTACAGCTTAAACAGTCAACTTCAAACTAAGGGAAGAATGCCGAGATTCATCGACAGTCGCACATGGACACTACCTCGAGAAGTACCAGCTGAACATAGTCGACTTGTCATGGAAGTCCTGTCTATGCGGCAGAAAATCGTACTAGCTAGATAGGCCATTCACTTTCTCCACCGATGCTTGCGAAACAGAATAGTTCCGAACTCCATGAGAAGGAAGAACCTGTTGGAAACATGTGACAAGCCAAAGGATAGCCATCGTCTGCATGCAGTCGAGTTCCAAATCCTACGCACAGCTATAAGAAGCAAAAAAGATCTCATGTATTCTCTGTTGATGAAATGTGTTTCGAAAGAGTTGTGTTGTGAAAGATTGCTGCCGAGCCGAATCTGGAGGAGAATAGTGGGTGAGTCAAAAGTCATTTGTGATTCCATTCGTTCTAGGACTAAAGTAAAACTGCAGGGAAAGTTCAACGGGTCAGTGGATGAACAGCGAAGTCGCGTACCAGGCACGCAAGTTGCGTGTGAAAACTTCGGGAGTAGCCCTACAGCTGGTGGATGTGGGGATAATGGGGGCGGCCCAAGTGTCACGGTGCTTGGCAATATCTGTTTATCCAACGATGCGCTATCTGCTTTGGACTTAGGACCTAGCTTTTCCCCTAGCCGTTCTCTGAGCTACATCATATCACGCAAAATTGTGGGTAATCTGCAATCGATCATGCAATGCAATTGCATGATCGCTTGCGGTATAGGGCAAAAGTCAGTAGACAACTCGGGGGTTGCAATAGTGTGAGCAGCTCTGGCAGACCGCCACCACCCTTCCCCTCTACGTATCTCGGGTCACAGGAGCCTGATCATGAGGTAGATTCCAAGTTCCGAATCTTTTCGGACTCGTTGTTCGCTATTCTGCGTTCAAATATTGCAAAACCGGCTATAAGGAATCTGACCTTGGCTCAAAGAAGGGGTTTTAGGGAGCTAAAACAACTTTCAGATGCTGGGGCTATAAAGATCAGTATGAGCGACAAAGGGGGAGAATTTGTAGTTTTGTCGCAGGATATGGAAAGAGCGATCACTCCTTCACACTTACAGGACAGGACCGTTTACCAACATGCAACATATGAGGAATTCACTAAACAGTACCGCCGTTTGTTTAGGAAAAGGACAGAATTGGCACGAGCTGCCAGCGTTCCTAAAATCATCATAATGCGACTGAAAAGTGAACTCCCTATCTGTCCGGTCTTGTACGTGCTCATAAAAACCCATAAAATTCCCCCGGGAGGCGCAACCTTGGATGACCCGTGTCATTTCAAGGTTAGACCTATCGTTAGTAATGTCGGTGGCCCAACGGATAGAATTTCATGGTTTCTAAATTTAATACTTGTACAGCTTTTACAGTATCTCCTTGCTCACCTTCCCAACACCAACGCGCTGCTAATGAAACTTCGTAATGCTAGGTTAGTTGGAGAAAGCGTGATGGAGTCCTTTGACGTCACCTCGCTATACACTAGTGTGTCGAATGACTGTGCTATGCAAGCAATAAGTGAAATCCTCAACGAACACGAAATCTCTGTTAATCTATATGGCCTTTCAATATCTCAGGTCATGACACTCCTCGGAGAGTGTCTATCGTGCATCATATTTAAATAGTTGGGCGAGTATTACCAGCAGATTAGAGGACTAGCGATGGGGCAAAGGCTTGCACCAGTACTCGTAGTGGCATTCATGTCAAAAATTGAGCAACCTGTTTTAGAGCGTAGACCCATTCTATACTGTCGGTATATAGACGATTGCTTTATTGTGTGCTCCACCCAAGTGGAGATGGACACCTGTTTCGAATTGTTTAACCAACAGTCGGAACATATAAAGCTTACACGGGAAAAACCGACAGACGACTGGCTCGCGGTCGTCAATGTCCAGGTTCGGATAACTGCGGGTACCTTTAGGACTAAATGATATCGTAAGCCTACCAGCAAAAACATACTAGTCCACTTCCGTTCCGCCCATCCATCCAACACTAAGGAGGCCATCATAAGGAATATGTTGCACACTGCCTCTCTAGTTTCCTCAGGAGGCGAGGAGAAAACAGAGTCGATACGACAGGCGCTCCGCATAGCACAGGCAAACGGCTACGAAACCTCAGGATTCCCATTTTGACACAGGCGAAGGGCGGTCGCACTTAATCTTCAAGAGGAAGAGGAAACAAAAGTTCCATTTTGTGTCCCGTTCATATCAGACGAATTAAGTGCGGCCATACGATCAAGTGTGAAGAAGGCAGGTCTTCAGTACATGATGAGAGTCGTGAATATCCCACCCTCGAACCTCAAACAACGATTGGTCCGAAATCGCCTGGACGACCGCCTGTGCACAACCCCTTCGTGTGTCATATTCCCATACGGTAAGGAAGGGGACTGCATGTCATCAGGTGTTGTATACTTAATCTCGTGTCTCCAGTGTAAAGAGGAATATATCGGGGAAACAGGCAGGCCTCTTCGCATCAGGATAAAGGAGCACCTGAATGGCATGCAAAAGTCGAGCACAGCGACTCCTTTAGGAGAACATAGGGTACGATGTAATGGGAATACGAGGTTCGAGGTGGCGGTCACGATATTATCACGTTAATTCGATATTGCGGCGCGGCGAACATTAGAGGCCTTTTGGATCATGGCCAAGGCCCCTAAAATTAACCGGAGGGAAGAGTGCGTGGCGGTTACCACGGAGCTGGCGCCCTTTGCAGCACTATGCGGCTTTTGACCTACGCCGTCGATACCACGTGAGGTCCTCTCGGCGGGGCGGGGCCAGGGGGCTTCACAGTAATCGATAGGGGTTGATTGGGAAGGGGTCAGCGGCGCGCTTGGCCTTGTGTGGCTTTTTAGGGAGCTTGATCTACGTGATCAGCATCTTGGAGGCCCCTGAAGCAAGTTGACCCGAGGCTCATCCTATTTAAGCCGCAGTCACACCAGCTTAGGGTGATCAGTGGACCTCAAAGGCCGACTGTCCCAAAGGTTAGTGACCATCTTTCGACTTCCTAGTAGTCCGCGCCCTTTGAACTTTCTTTGTAGATTGAAATAGTGCTTGATCGGATGGTTTCTCAAGTGCCTTTTTTCTTTCCAGGCTCCGAGGAAGGTGAAGGCACCGAAACGTGAGCCTAATAAAGTTTGTTAATATCTCGATCGTACAGCTTAAACAGTCAACTTCAAACTAAGGGAAGAATGCCGAGACTCATCGACAGTCGCACATGGACACTACCTCGAGAAGTTCATAACCCGATTCTACGGAGGTGTGGAGGCGATATAAAAATAAATAGAGTCACCAAGACCTACTTCACGCTGGGCATGCGTCACCCTAAAGACGCTCTGCTCACAGCGGGCAGGGCGTGTATCGAATGAAAGGTGCTTTGAATGAAGCTAAGTCTCTTAAAACTGTTTTAAGCCGAGGACAAAAAGTGGTCAGAGGTCATTACAGAAATGTGGTCAAGTCACTAAAACGGAAGGGTTTTGCGTTGGGATGGGCGATAGCAAAATCAAAAAAGTCCAACTCCGTTCCGTTTGACCAACCAATTATACCTCAAAAAATCGCAACACCATTCAAAAAGGAACTCCATTCTCACACCGTTCTTCTTCTGAAATGCGGAACAAAATTGGTTAGAAATTATAGCAGAAGTGTGGTCAAGTTTCGGGAGCGAGCGGGGTCTGCACTGGCGTGGGCGGGATTAAAAGTCCATAGCTTTGTTCAAAAAAGGCTCTAGTACGCGAAAACTTGTTAGAGGAATAGAAGGATGGTTTATGCATAGAAAGAGATGTGGTAAAGTTTTTGAAGCCGGTGGAGTTCGCACTTTGGGCGGGATTGTAAGAAATTCATAATTCTCTTCTAAAGCAAATTCGTCGTGAATTGACGTAGCATCCAAGATTGCGAGATTGTCAAGAACGTTTTATTTACAGCTTACGATTTGGAGGGATCGCCATCGCCTTCTCCGATCCATATGTCAGCTTTTCAAACTAAAAAAGACCTTTCAAAGGTGAGCGAAGCAGAAGAGGTTAAGCCGACCTATGTTCGAATGGGGCTGTTTGTCCGTACAATGAGCCCAAAGTTCCTCACTGTGTTCTTATATGATTGGGACTTATAGGTTGGTTTAAGGATTGCCTCAATGGACCTTTCAATGGAACCTAATAAATGGTGAGGTCGTCTGAGAGCCAGGTTCCTACCACTGACCGCGCATCGAATTGTTACCGATTTCTAGTGAGCTTGGTTTTTCGCCCGTCATCCCTTGCCCCGGTTCCTCGGAGTGATCGACGGGTGTGCTTCGTTGCGCGCGTCCGTGAAAACTAGCTCACGCCGCAGGCGTCGCGTTATTCGTTAGATTATTGATGAATAGTGGGGCATACGATTTGCGCTAGGTCTACTCAGTGGTCCTAAGATAGTGCGAAGAAGGATCAGCCGGACTCATATTTTTGGGGGACGTGCACTACGCGCGTCCGAGGATGCGCGCGGCAACTTACGCGGCAATATTCGTGACGATTTGTACGACTCTGACGCCAATTTTCGGGCACAAACTCGAAGTAAAGTACTTTAGTAGAGTCAAATAATCCTTCAATCTACTCTACTTTTGGGCCCCGATGATAGGCGTTCAAGTCCTTTAAATCGTTACGAACTTCGCAGGGTAATTTGCCGCGCGCACCCTCGGACGCACAGAGGTCCACATACCCTATCTTTGCTTTTTCTTGGTTCCTTTTCTTTGACGTTATATCATGTTTGGTAAAATGTAGTACAACACATTTCTCATTTTCTTTTCTTATTACATTTAATTTCAACAACTTTTATCAATGACTCCAGATTATGGAAATTGCACCGGCTTGCCGTCGAAAATGGTTGGTTATTCTTGTGTCAGTTACTTTGATTTATATTTGGGGACAGCAGTTATTTAATATGTGATGAGGTAATCAAGTTTATGGCAAAATGCAGAAAAAGTTTCTTTATGTGGTCGAGACCAAATTCGTTAAGTTGACGTTTCCTACATTATTGCCCACTTCTTGAGGTTTTCACGTGCACATTTAGTTTCGCCTTTTAGTCGTATAGTTGTTTATAGTTTACCTCAGTATCTCTTCTATGCAATTTCAGGTTGTGCTTACTTAGATTTATTCAATTTTTTACTTTTGCCTGCTCCATGCGAAATAATGTTCTCATAGATGTAAACTTATACAGATATTAATTTTCAAAGCACATCTTCGGTTTAGTCTCTTCTTCAGTACATCGAGTTTTATTATGTTTAAGATCATAGAAAACGTCTTGTCGCGATTCGCTGACGGTTCGGGCTCTTTATCTGCTGCATTGCACAATCATATCGAATTGTGCTTGTTACCGTGTCTATGTCAATAGTTAAGTGCACTCAATCGATAATAGTTTGCTCAGAGAATCTTTAGTGTAATGGAAGATGCTTGCATAATAAAACTTAGAGAAGCAATCCATGAATACCACCGCAGCTTCTTTTTTTCTTTTCTTTTATGTTCCGGGACAGGCGGAAACAACGCTTCCGAACATTCTGTATGGCATAGCAAGATTTCGTATGCAATCATCCTAAACATTATGCATAGGAACTATCACAAAAATTGCAAATGCTGTTACTACATAGAACTTTGTGAGGAATTACTGGAAAAAATATTAAAGAAAACATTAAGATAGTTTCTAAAGTAGATGGCGGTTTCCATGGTAAACAAAAGGCTAGGGAAGACTCAAACTAATTTCGACCAATCATTATTGCTCACATTGGGCTCCAACAACGCGTCCGTCAATCACCCTGTTATGATAATAATTTCAATCTGTACCACATAAGAAACTTCTTTCACTTCATTTTGATATTAAGTCAATAATGCCATTACATAACGCATAAATATTGTTATATAAATAAAGAATTAATGTCACAAGAACAACCAACTATTCTTACAATGCAGCAGATGAAGAGCCCGAACCGTCAACGAATTGCGACAAGACGTTTTCTATGATCTTATACATTAATTAAACTTGATGTACTGAAATATAATAACTGGCATAAGAAGAGACTAAACCGAAGATGTGCTTTGAAAATTAATATCTGTATAAGTTTAAATCGATAAAAGCATTATTTTGCATGGAGCACGCAGAAGTAAAAAAATTGAATGAATCTGAGTAAGCACAACCTGAATTGCATAGAAGAGATACTGAGCTCTCCGGAGTCGGCTGTGTAGATCAAAGCCACATAAATCTGCGAATGGCGCATGCTTCCTAATAAACGCCCCGATTTGTCCTTGTTGATTTTTGTATTCTTTTCCGCAATTTACGGTGTCTCCGGATTCTTAGCCGAAATATCATCTTCAGGAAACAACATCATAGCAGTAACCGTCACACTTTTAGTTCTATGGTACTGTTCTTGTGATCACCCGAAGGAGTGGGCTTTTTAGACTATATAATCCATTCAAATGCTCTTTTATCCTAGTGCCTAATCCGTTTCCTTACATATTCCTCCCCACACATTTGGCATGTGGTGAGATATAAGACTCCTATAATCGTACAATTATCTTCCCTTCCTGAAGGGCAAATCACAGGGGAGCGCACAGGATCTCCGATCAAAGGCGATTTCGAACCAACTGTCTTTTGAGGTTTAAGGGAGGTATCTCGATCATTCTTACACTACCTGGAAATCAGCTTTCTGATTACAGAGAATGACAGCGTGCGAATGACATCACTCATAATATGGGGAACAAAAGATACGCAGAAAGGTACCTTAATTCACTCATCCTCCCACGCAAGGTGTATGTCGTTTAGCGCGGGCCTTCGCACCCACCTTGCCATTAAGGCGCATAGGCTCGTAATTGCCTTCTTGGCGCCGCCCATTCGGCTCGGTTTGTGAGCTGAACAACTCGTCCAGCTGATTCAACCTCCTACCAATGCTAATCAGCCTACCCACTGCCCATCCAGCTGATAGACGCCCGATCGATAGCGCCGCTATAATTATACGCCGAATTGACCTACCTGTATCCTGTCTAATTCTACCGCAAAATTGGCTATTTTTTCGCTCTTTTTCTTGCTTCTGGAAATTTTTGAACCCTTTTTCAAATGAATACTGCTAAGTTACAATGGAGTGGAAGTATCATGGTCGTTTTGGAGCCTAATACTTACCACTTTAAAGTAATTTGCAGGTGCATATATTGTGTGGCAAGTGTTTTGTTGTTTCTTCTTTAAAAACATTTGTTTACCATGATATTTATTTGCATCGTTTACTTTATTGTCATGATCATTATTCACTAGTCTTTCCCGATACGTATCTCGATATATATTCACAATACCCCCTCCTTTGACAAAGTTATAGTAGTCGACAAATCCTTCACTCCTTCGTCGAAACAAACAATATATTGTGTACATGAAGTTTGACACAGGACTAACAGAGCAAATGATATTCAGTGTAAGTCGGTGCTTACGCCTTTTTTGGAGGTCTCGATCTTTTGCTCTCGTTCTTGCAAGTTATTACCCTATAAAGACTCAACTGCTAGGCAACCAGTGCCTTCGGCGGTTCTCACAAGTGTTTCGAGTGATGATAACACCATTATCATACGTCGTTATTAAGAGATCTTGTTCTTCACGAAGATATCATTAGTTGGGAATTCAAAATTACTGACGGTTGGTTGACTTTTGTTGCGAATGATATCGACCAAAGAGTCACAGATCTTGTTGGGAAGCGGTCGTAATCTAATAGCGAGAAATAAACAGAATTCTCTTCTGCTTATCGTGGTGCTTCTAATGGGGCTCTATCGCTGCACTTAACATTCAAAAAAAACAATATAACACTCACCACACTACCAGTCCAGCAAACATATGTACCGCAAATTACTCAGAAGTGGTACGACCATGATACTTCCACTCCATTGTAACTTAGCAGTATTCACTTGAAAAGGGGTTCGAAAATCTTCAAAAGCAAAAAAGGGCGAAAAAATAGCCAAATTTGCGGTAGAATTAGACAGGATACAGCTAGGTCAATTCGGCGTCTAGTTATGGCGGCATTGTCGATCGGGCGTCAATCAGCTGGATGGGCAGTGGGTAGGCTGATTAGCATTGTCAGGCGGTTGAATCAGCTGGACGAGTTGCCCAGCTCACAAACCGAGTCAACTGGGCGGCGCCAAGGAGGCAATTACGAGCCTATGCGCCCCAAGGGAAAGGTGGTTGCGAAGGGCCGCGCCAAACGACCGCCTCCCTCCCACGCATGTTTCATCCTAGCACATCTCCGTCACGAAGGCTCTCCATCGTAACCATATCCATTCTCTTGCGCAATCCGATGAGTCAATTGTACAACTCTGTTCTTAAAGCACTTACCATGGGAGAAAATGCAGAAGTATTTTCAAACATGTTGCTGACAATGGCAGTTCTCGTCTTCAATGTATGCGCTTAACTGCAGTAGACGAAGATGTTCTCCACTAGGCTTTCGATAAAATTTTGTTTTCTGGATACCATGCGAGAATATATTCTGAACGGTGAGGAAGACGAGCAAACTCTCTGCAGTTCTTCCAGTGTAAACCTTATATGTTCAGACTGACCATTAAGTGATTCGAAACAGGTGCTCATCTCAGTTCGAGAGGAGCACGCGATAAAATAATACCGACAGTGAATTACTGGTCCAAGACGGCAGTTTGAGCACTTGACATGAACGCTATAGCCAGCACCGATGCAAACCCTCCCCCACAGCTATTCCTCTCACTTGTTTATAGTATTCACCCGGCCACCTAGGGAAGCTGCACTTCCAGCTTTCGTCGAGCAGCAACATAATCTGCTGGATAGTTAGGTCATAGAAACTCAGATCAGCGTGATGCTCAATTAGGTCTTCCAAGATTGTGTATAATGAAGCCACCTCAAATGACTCCATGACATTTCCAACTTCTAACCTGTCTTCACGTAGTATTCTAATGTTTGTAAACCTAGGACAAACCGTAACAGTTGTTTCATTGTCAAATATCCGAGCAATGCTATCCGAGGGGCCACCAGCACAACTTGTATATCCAAACTAACTGGAATCGAAAGTATCCACAACACACTCAAAGTCGATATCAAGGCAATGCGCGACCAGCGGCAGGGTATGGCATTCGGACGACCTCAGTTATGAGTTTTCATCCTGGGAAGTTCTCTACAACAATCTCTGACACGGCCTCTGTATTACAGCGCATATGAAGACGCCGGTATGTTCTTCTTCAATTTGAAAAAGTACTCTATGAAACACAAATATATATTCGACTTACAGATTTCAAAGAAGGAAATTCCGCCGAAGTGTGAACAACAAGTTCTTAACAATCTCGGAGGCTAAGTCAGCTCACGGCAAACTTACGAGGATCATGCGGAGATTGGTTGGAATTCGGTCATGGAATATTCTTTCCAAAGAAAGTATCAGAACTTGGAGGAAGTGTGGCTAGAGCCTGTAGAAGAAATGTTAGTTGTTGATTAGACAATGTCAAAATAAACAAAGTGAGCGGCCTTGCATTGGGTTGGTCGGATTAGGGTCGAAAACTGACAATTTTGTTAAAATAGTTTCTAGGATACAGAAAAAAGTATTTAAGGAATATAGGAGAAATCTGGTCGAACACTCGAAGTGGGCAGGATTGCACTAGAAAGGGCGATACTGAGATCAAAAGTTCATGACCCTGTTCAGAAGAGCTCTAGAATGCAGATAAAGGATGCTCATAGCTCATAGAAAAATGTTATCAAATGTCTAAAGTGAACGTTGTTTGTTTCGAGGTGGACGGCAGTAACCACAAAGTTCATGCTGCCATTCAAAAATGCTCTACTACTCGAGAAAAAGTGATCAGAGGCAATCTTAAAAATGTTGCCGTATCTCCAAAATAGGTGAGGTTTGCCCAGGGACTACGTCTAAAAGTTCATAGTTATGTGAAAAGGTCTCAAAATACAGAGAGAGGATGTTTGGAGCTTATAGAAGAATTGGCGTCAAATTTCAGAAAGGGATGTGATTCACAAGTGATGGGTGCTGTCAAAGCCAAGAATCAACGACTCTATTTAAAAAGTGTTTTGGAGCGCTTTGAATGTAGTTAGAGTTTATAGAAGTGTCTTCACTATATATGATCCTTTCAACTCATCAGCAACATTATATGTCCTCTGTTGCTGCAAGGAATTCATACTCAAAAGCAAAGGCATCCCTATTACATAAGAAGCTGAATGCCTACTGCTCTGTCTCTCTTTTTTTCTCTTTATCTGTTCAGTACCACTTTGGATGGCCCTTTCTGAAATTGAATTAGAGTAGATCAGCCACATGGAACAAGTGCGAAGGAGGTGAAACTGCCCTATACAGCTTGCCTGAGCTGGCCTCCACCTAGGGATGGAGCGGTGTGCGCTAGGAGTGGGTTTCAACGGAAACACATAGTTCCAGTTCCCGTGAACATGGGAGCATTCAACTTTGGTAGGACTACAGGGGTTAAGATGAGAAACTTCAGAGCGAATCGCAGGACTAGAAGTGCTCACTCAAAGCGGACATGCGTGGACGGTGATGGTAAATGACAGGACGAGACTCCGTTGATGACAGGAAATGAGGCTTGCCAAAAATTGCTTCCTAAAGCTGAGGCGTTAACATTTGGAAGTGATACTGGCTCCAAAAGCCTTCCATATTATGTACCGTCATTTCGTAGCTTTGCTCTCCCCACACAGGAAGATTCACGTATGGTAAGGATTGAGCTGTGAGGATGTCTGCCTATGATGGATAGAACTATGGTTGTGTCGAGTGTGTGTCGGTGTATGTTCAGATGTCGTGTTTCGGTGCGTGTGTTCCAGTATATCTTCGACTGGGAGCTCGTGCCACCCATTCCCGTAGATCTAGAGCTTTCGGTATGTGACACGACTGATGTCGAAAGAAAAAGGGATGATCCAACTGCCTATACACTCATGTGTGCGTTGAGCCCACGCGAACCCCGCCCTCTATAGAACTCTACGATTCCAGATCTAACACATGTCATTGATAATCCCACTTCAAACATGCACTGGTTATCTCACCTTGCTACCTGTTTTCCTTATAAGCTCTAGAAGCACAATTTTCGCGCAAGCCCCGAACACAATGGGCGGAGTTTGTAGCTGACACCTGCAAGTATTGATACAACCTCGGCACCTGTGATTGGTATTAGGTCGTCAAGAAAGTTCTTGCGTTTCTGCGCCTCAAGCTTCAAATGCACATATCTCGGCTAAAACAAAACTTCATCAATCGAAATAACAATCATTGCTATCGACACACTTTTGCCAACAAGAAACAAATTTGTTTATCCCATTCGCAGGAAAGTCTGGAGATCTACAGGGGATGAAATCGTCGAATGCCGCTGCAGCATCATGTTGGGTTTTGAAGGATTTCTCCTTGAGGAAGCCGTCGAGATGTTTAAGGAAATGGTATTCTGTGAGGGCAAGGTCTGGGGAATATGGTGAATGCGGGAGAGTTTCATAGCTTAGCTCCATTAATTTTCTCAGGGTAAGTTGTGCGAAGTGGGACAGAGCGTTGTCGTGGAGTAGAATTGGCCCCTTCCTATTCACCAGTGCCGGGCTCATGAGCTAGAGTTTTCGATGCATTTCGTCAATTTCTTGACAGTTTTTTTTTGGCTGCTACGGTTTCACCCGGACCCATGAAGCTGTGGTGTATCAGCCCGGCTGCAGACCACGGAACAGCACCATGACCTTCTTTCCATGCTGCTTCGGCTTGGGAAAATGTCGCGGAGCTTGATCCTTGTTCAGATACTGGTCTGATCGTCGCCGATTGCCGTACAGAATCCATTTCTCGTCACACGTAACCATACGGCCTGAAAATGGATCGTTCCTGTTGCGCAGTAGCAAGGCGGAGGCGGGCTCGAAGCGGCGGTCTTAATGGCGCTGAGTCAACTCATGCGGCACCCACTTATCAAGCTTCTTCGACTTCTCGATCTCCTGCATGTGGGTGCCAACCGTCCTGCTGGGAACATTCAATCTCGAGCCAATATCCGTCAGCGTTGTACATGGATTCTCTTCCACTAACGTTCTCAATTGTTCGTTGTCAATGGCCGATGACCACCCACTACGCTCATCATCTTCCAGGCTCTCGTTACCGGTACAAATTATTCAAAACACCACTGTGCTCTACCTTAATTCGTCGTACCTAGACCAAGGGCATCACTGATATCCCGGGCCGTTCCCGTCGCACTCCTGCCTAATTTGGATTGGAAAAGATAAATCGTGCGAATCTGTCGTTTGTCCATGCTGATTTCGACCTTCTAAAAATCTCAGAAATCACTCCAGACAAAACCAATTCCATACTCAGATAGAGCAAGAAATGCGCTTTGGAATGGTAAAGAGCTTGCAACCAATCTTATAGCAAATAACACCGCGGCGGGCATTTGAAAATTGGACGCAAGAACTTTCTTCACGACCTAATAATACCGGCTCGTCATCTGAATCCTTGTAGATTTTTAGAGCCCTAGCTCTAGAAACACAATTTATGCGCAAGCTCCGCCCACAAGGGGCGGAGTTTGTAAGTGACACCTGTAAGTGTTGATACAACCTCGGCACCTGTAATTGGTAATATCGGCTCGCCACCTGCATCTTTTCCGAATTTTAACGCTCTAGCTCTAGAAACACAGTTGCCACACAAGCCCCGCCCCCAGTGGGCGGAGCTTGAACCTGGTACCTGTAATTAATGATCCGACCTCGACACCTGTCACAGGAAATCCCAACTCGCCACTTACCATGATTCATTACTACTTTACCTCTTTTATTCTAATTACTATCCCAAACTGCCTTTCCTGAAGGGAAAGGCAGTTTGCCAGTTTTGGTGGCTTTGAGCCACATATTTTGGCACGGTTTGGCTTGCGTTATTGCTTGGTCAAGCCAAAAACGGAAACTGCCTTTCCAAGAATGGCAGGTAGTTTTAATAGAACGGCAGTTGTTATGCTGTTGCGTCGTTTTCTTATTGTTTCTTTCAGCTGTCGAACTTCTTCTAGGTAAAGCTTATGTTTACTTTCAATCACTACGATCTTCAAACTATTTCTTCAATAATCTTTTTGTATAAATAAAAAAAATATGAAGACTTCTTCCATTAGTGCAAGGGTCAACCTCTTCGAACTCTTCAAAGATGAACTCGACATGCATGGCTCAATCTTTAAACTGAGCATATAGCGCTGACAGAATCAATCAGGTGCGACTCGTTGCGACCAGGCGCTAGACAACGCTAGACAACGCGACCAGGCGCTAGACATACTCGTTGCGACCAGGCGCTAGACAACGCACAAGCCAGCAACGGTTGGGTATAGGTCTCTCGCTCAAGCGCCATCCATTTTCAGGGCTAGTTGATTCGGCAGGTGAGTTGTTACACACTCCTTAGCGGGTACCGACTTCCATGGCCACCGTCCTGCTGTCTATATCAACCAACGCCTTTTATGGGGTCTCATGAGCGAGAAGTTAGGCACCTTAACCCAACGTTTGGTTCATCCCACAGCGCCAGTTCTGCTTACCAAAAATGGCCCACTTGGAGCTCGCGTTCGTGTCAACAGTTCAACAAAGAAACCGAGACAACATACCCATTGAAAGTTTGAGAATAGGTTGAGGTCGTTTCGACCCCAAGTCCTCTAATCATTCGCTTTACCGGATATAACCGCAATGAACTCCAGCTATCCTGGGGGAAACTTCGGAGGGAACCAGCTACTAGATGGTTCGATTAGTCTTTCGCCCCTATACCCAAGTCTATCGATCGATTTGCACGTCAGAACCGATACGGACTTCCATCAGAGTTTCCTCTGACTTCGTCCTGCTCAGGCATAGTTCACCATCTTTCGGGTCGCAACCTGTACGCTCTACCGCTGCCCATCTGCATGCAGACAAGACAGGGCCATGGTGCGCTGCTCCAAAAAGCAGATCCCATGTCAGCCGGTTAACCGACCTTTACTTTCATTACGCCTTAGGGTTTTACCACCCTTTGACTCGCGTACAAGTTACACTCCTCGGTCCGTGTTTCAAGACGGATCGGAGAGGTGATCGACTTTCACACTGACACCCTGCATGCAGGATAAAACACTAGCCATGACAGACCTAACCGTAAGCAAGACACCACCGGTGACGGTGGGCAACACAAACGGGTCAGAACGCACAGCCAGTACTGTCAGCGCAACCATAGGCAACATACATCACCTGTAGCCACAATTAAGCGACATTAGGAAACTTAGTTACCCGGTTACGTCAACTCTCTCCGGTTCCACTCCAGCGATTTCACGTTCTCTTGAACTCTCTCTTCAAAGTTCTTTGCAACTTTCCTTCACAGTACTTGTTTGCTATCGAATTCGCGTCTATATTTAGCCTTAGATGAAGTTTATCACCCACTTTAGGCTGCACTTTCAAGCAACCCGACTCTAAGGTATAATCATACAGCTTGCTCCACTGTCCGCACAGGTCTCGCACCCTCTCAGGAAAGTGGCCCCTATCAAAGGGACTTTGGACATATAGCACAAACTGAAAATCATACCTATACGCTACATTTCTCAACGGTGTAACACCGAAAGATTCAGCGCTGGGCTTTTCCCAGTTCACTCGCCGTTACTGAGGGAATCCTTGTTAGTTTCTTTTCCTCCGCTAAGTGATATGCTTAAGTTCAGCGGGTAATCACGCCTGAGCTCAGGTTGCATTATACAAATGATAAAAGAACATCGTCGCTATACATGTCACTATCTAAGTCATCTCTATATTCGCTGAGTACACTCAAATAGTGGCAACATGTTCATATCATTCAGGGATGTTACAATTTCATAACATCACGTTGCATGTATATGTTCTTGAACTGAAATGGGAATTGTCTTAAAGACAAATGCCATTTGACAAACAATGTTGAAATTAGCCCTCATTGTAGTATATGGTTAACAACCCTGAACCAGACGTGCCGAAGGGAAAACCCAACGGCGCTATGCGTTCAAAATTTCACCACTCTAAGCGTCTGCAATTCGTGGTAAATAACGCAGCTAGCTGCGTTTTTCATCGATACGCGAATCAACCGATCCATCGCTGAAGCTAATCGATATTTGTGACACAAATGAATGTGAACACTAAGTTCTGCAAACTGTAAAAATGAATGTTTGTGTTTTATAATGGCGTCTACGCATGATCATTAAGGTTCCCCGATATAATCGGGTACAGTACACCACATACTCAAGAAGTAATTTGGTTCGTACTTAACCACCATCAATAAACGGCGAGGCAGTATTATAGCAATACTTATTAAGTCTCAAGCTCAACCATCAATGATAGGAACTTCGCATGAACAATCACAGCCGCCACTCTTGAAGCGGCTCATGTCATACATAGACACCTCATGTAATAGAGCTTTAACGGGGGTGAGACTCCCAACTTTTACGACAAAGTCGTAAAACATAGTTGTTGGTTTCTCGTGATCAATGGAACCTTGTGTTTAGGTTTCGACGATGATCCATCTGCAGGTTCACCTACAGATACCTTGTTACGACTTTTACCCGGTTCAAGCCATTGCGATTGAACTGTTTCCCGCCATACCGCGACCCGAAGGCCTCGATACAGCAGTCCGCAGTCCTCTCGAGACAGCTCAGTCCCGGACAGCGACGGGCGGTGTGTACAAATGGCAGGGACGTAATCAGCGTGAGCTGATGACTCACACTTACTAGGAATTCCTCGTTCAAGGGAAATAATTACAATTCCCTATCCCGGTCACGGAAGAGTTTCAACGGTTTACCAATGCCTTTCGGCAATGGATAGGCCAGCTGATTCTTCCATTGTAGCGCGCGTGCAGCCCCGGACATCTAAGGGCATCACAGACCTGTTATCGCTCAATCTCGTGCGGCTAAACACCGCTTATCCCTCTAAGAAGTAGACTGGACTCAAAAATCCAGCCACTATTTAGCAGGCTAGAGTCTCGCTCGTTATCGGAATAAACCAGACAAATCGCTCCACCAACTAAGAACGGCCATGCACCACCAACCACCAAATCGAGAAAGAGCTTTCAATCT